>OY720026.1:2908268-3645185 GCA_963082485.1 Eudonia mercurella
ATATTAGATGACAATAAGAAAATATGTTAAATGATATTCCCAAACCCCTTGAGTAGGTATCAGTAAAGATCTGAGACATTATTGGGACCTCACTCGGTCTTTTTGAGAGAATTTGTTATTTGACAACACTCATACATTTTCAGAAACACTTACTTACCGTTTATAAACCATCATTTTTCACATTATTATTAGACAAAACAAAAATGGAGATCCTTTTAGCTGCGAGCAGTTAACAGCTAGCCTCCACAGGCACTTTATCGATAAACGTCAATGTTTTCATCGATAAAAACATCGCCAAAGAATCGATATTTTTATGTGCAGCTATTTTTAATGCTACTTCATTACCTGTGCCAGTTGCACCTGCACGGCACGGCGGTCAGCGTGAGGTCGCCGCTATGCTCGAGTAAGAGAGCAACAGCCTGCGCTCTCTTTCCGTCCTTGGCGAGCGAGCAAGCTGCCACGAGCGCTTTTTATATACAGTTGTAAGTATATATTACCTGCGCCAGCTACACCTACACGGCGGCGGCCAGTCTGAGTTCGCGGCCCTGTTTGAGCAAGAGCGACAAAGTTTGCGTTTTCTTTCCCTTGAACGAGCAAGCCTTCACAAACTCTTTATCGATAAAAATATCAATAAAGTATCGATATTTCTAAAAATATATACACCTGTAAGTAGCATTACCTGCGCCAAAGCACCTGCACGGCGATCAGCGTGAGGTCAAGACGACCTGCGCTCACTTTCCGCCCTTGGTGGGAGAGCTAGCCTAGCCTTCACGAGCAATTTGTCGATAAACATATCGATGTTTTCATTGAAACACCAAAATATTTTTATAAGATTAGCATAGCATTACCTGCGCCAGTTGCACCTGCACGGCGGCCAGCGTGAGGTCCCCACCGTGTTTGAGTAGGAGAGCAACAGCTTGCGCTCTCTTTCCCTCCTTGGCGAGCGAGCACGCCTCCACGAGCGCCGCGCGTCGCTCCTGGCCGCGGAACTCGCGGACGAGCTTCACGCAGCACTGCTTGCAGAAGTCCGGCTGGAATGGAAGGCTACTTTAAAACGAAGTCATCTATTTATATACAAGTGATTCTTGGTAAACCAATAAATAGAAAAAAATCACTAGTCATATTGAACTGATAAAAATAATCAAATGGAATGAGAACCAACGAGTTTTGTGTGATGTTGTTTTCATGTTTCTGAATCGATTGATTTTAAGCGGAAGCTTGCAACATTGCGAGGGCGCATCCTATCCTAAAGTTCAAGATCTTATGCCTAACACAGCAATACCAAACATGCTGCTTGACTTAACTCCGTTTTGATCAACTGCTACCCGTCGATTTAAGGTTGGTTCGTTTTTTCGTTCTCCGTTTTACTAAATCTTACTCCACCAAATGTCACCTTACATGTATGGTGAAAACGAGCATAAGTCTAACCGAAACAGTTCAACTAAGTTAAATCATAAAAATATGTAAGAGTAAGAACCCGACTTTTTCACTTCACAATCTGTTTATACTGGCAACCTAACAACCGTAAGGTTACATGAAAAAGTGCCAGACAAGGGGTCAGGATCAGCAAGTAAAGCTCGCAACAAGAATCGTCTGCAAATGTTTAACCAAGCGTACGGTACCTGGTTGGAGTATATGCAGAGTATGGCCTGGTTGTAGGCGATGGCGGCGCGCTGCCGCGAGTTGAGCTTATGCTCGAGCCCGTCCGCCGTGGCCGCCTTCATGCGCTTGCGCGAGTCGAACACGTTGCCGTCCCTGCGCAAGGGCAGATTAATCATTCATTAAAGTCAGCTTAAAATTGAAATGAGTTTTGAATGTGTAATGGTAACGACTTTAATATTATCCTGTCATTATGTCCATTGCAACGTAGGTATATGGCGTTGATTTTTGTATACAAAGTAATAAATTAACCTTTTGAGCGCCACGGACATAGAAGACAAACAATTTCGTGCTCCACACGCCACGTCTTTTATAGAAGACAATGTCCAATTAAAACGTCTATTATTAAATATACATAAACAATTGGTTTGTTTTTCTTTGTTCGTAATACCTAAAACCCTAAACTTACATTTTTATTTCAATAGAGGCCTTTGTTTATTTTAAAAACAGCTAAATTATTCTGGCCACAAATTTTTACGAGCTCCAGACGCCGTAGTCTTTATAGCAAGACGCGAATTTATTCGAAGTTAGTTAATATTCCTCATTTCCTTTCAATATACTGTAAGTACATTATTCTACTAGTCAAGCTCTTTCATTTGATACTCATATTGAGCAAGTTGTGAAAAAAATAAATGTAATTCGCCATTTTGTGGTGGCGGCCATCTTGGATTTGAAATTTGTCATAGTACATAGTATTCTACTAATCAAGCCCTTTTATTTGATACCCATATTGAGGGAGTTTTGAAAAAAATATGTAATCCGCCATTTTCGGCCGGGAATCGGGAATACGGCCGCCCCGTCTCTGTCTAATGCGCGCGCTGGCGATATATCTGCACCGCTTGCGCAGGTGCAAACGCAAGACGCAGCTGATGTTAGGCGCGTGGAGGCCTACTGCAAAAGCACTGCGGTTCCGAACGTCGAAACCGAGGTGCCCAAAGCGAGTTGCGGCCTCATTACATCGACGCCTGGCCCGACTTCGGATATAAGTTACGCAAAAAAAGTATCCGCGGAAGGGCAATGGAAAGAAGATAGACCTAATGAAGAGTGGATTGTCAAACAGAGAAGAAAACTAAGAAATAGATTTACTACGCTGGAGGGCAAAGCGCTATCTAATCCTAGTGAAAAGTTCAGGGCAGCTAATGTAGTGACGCCGTTATTCATAAATAATGTAGACGCAAGTACGACAGAGAAGGATATTATGGAGTACATTTACACTAAAACGCAAGTGAATGTACCTTTGCAGAAAATAAATGCAAAGATACCGAAACAGTATAATGCATATAAAATGTACGTACCTAACTCCAAAATAGCAATCTTCCTAAATGGTACCCTATGGCCGGAGGGAATTCATGTAAGAAGATTTATTGAATTTAAAACGACAACTAAGAATGAAAGAAGAAGTCCACATAAATAAATCGAAATTTATAAGTTTTAATTGTCGTTCAGTTATGAGATCTATCGATGGGGTAAGAGCACTATGCAGGAATGCTGACATTGTAGCCTTGCAGGAGACTTGGCTCTTGCCTCATGACATCCCGCTGCTAGGATCAATCGATCACGAATTTGCCTATACAGGAAAATCAGCGGTGGACACGTCGGCGGGAATGCTGCATGGAAGGCCACACGGTGGTGTCGCCATACTGTGGCGAAAGAGTGTATTTCAATCGGTGTCGGTTATAGAGTGCGCGAGTGTACGAATCGCAGCTGTTAAAATAGTGCTTGAAAACCGCCAGTTGTTAGTGGTCACAGTATATATGCCTACGGACTCGTCGAACAACCTGGCGGAGTTCACAGACTGTTTGGGTGAGATTAATGCAATAATTGACAGTTGTGGCGTGGATTCTGTGATCATTCTTGGCGATTTCAATGCGGATCCGAGTGAGTTATTTGGTAAGGAACTTAAAAACTTTTGTGAGGAGCAGAGATGGAAATGTGCAGACATTGACTATTTAGGTTTATCGTCGTCAACGTATACGTATATAAGTGATGTGCACGGTACTAGTTCATGGCTGGACCATATAATTACTACCGAATCAGTGAATAGTACCATAGTGGACATTAAAGTAAATGTTAGTATTAGTTGGTCAGATCATTTTCCAATCGAAATGATCTGTAATTTAAATATTTTGAAACCAAAGATTACTGTAGCGGGTGCGGGAGCAATTAATAATATGATAACTTGGGGCGAAAGAAATATTTCACAAATAGAACATTATGGGTATCTATGCTCAAAGGAGTTGAGAAATGTGGACTTCCCTCCGGAATTTAGAAAATGTGCGGATTATTCTTGTGATAACATAGAACATAGACAATTAATAGACTCAATGTATAGTAAAATTGTTAATATATTATCCATTGCTGCTATTACTAGCAATAATAAAAATAGAACTAGTGAAACCACTAATAAATTTAGAACAAAGAAACCTTATGTGACAGGATGGAATAAGTATGTTAAGAAGACTCATGAGGAGGCTAGGTTGCGGTTTCAGGAATGGGTTTCCCATGGGAAACCTTCATTTGGTCCCATGTATGACAATATGCGCGCTTCACGTACGATATTTAAATCCAAGCTTAAATGGTGTCAAAACCATCAGACTCAGATTAAGATGGACATTCTAGCGACACACCATTCTACAAACAATTTTAATAAGTTCTGGAAGGAGACCAATAAATTGAACCCTAAGCCTGGCGTCCCGGTGAGTGTAGAGGGTATTAGCGATCCTGTCCATGTGGCCAATTTATTTAAGGAGCATTTTAGGGTGCAGTCCCCACTAGGACGCTGTTGTAATACCGAGATGAACACAGGATTACATACAGGTAATCAAATAGTGCCAATCTTGACGAAAGAGGTTGCGCAGGTGGTGAAAGGCATGAAACGAGGTAAATCTCCTGGGCATGACTCATTGAGCATTGAACACTTAAAGCACGCAGGAATTCACCTACCGAGAGTACTCGCTATGTTTTTCACCTTCTGTATAGGCCATTCATACCTTCCGAAAGAGATGATGCGGACTCTGGTTGTGCCAATCATCAAAAATAGGACAGGAGATGCAACTAGCTTAGGAAATTACAGACCCATTTCACTAGCGACAGTAATAGCCAAGGTACTGGACGGTGTGATCGACCGGCATCTTAATGAATATCTAAACTTGCACGACGCTCAGTTCGGCTTTAGGGCTGTCTACTGAAACTGCAATATTGAACCTGAAGCACACGGTCCAGTACTATACCAGCAGGCAAACGCCTGTCTATGCCTGTTTTTTAGATCTGTCTAAGGCATTCGATCTGGTGGCGTATGACAAGCTATGGCAGAAGATGTCGGGTGATACGAGGTTGCCCTCTGAGCTGATGATGCTCCTAAAATACTGGTATGCCAACCAACGAAACACTGTGAAGTGGTCGGGATCGCTGTCGGACGAGTACGGTCTGGAGTGCGGGGTGAGGCAGGGCGGCTTGACCTCGCCCCGTCTCTTTAGCTTGTACATGGACCGGCTGGTCCGTGAGCTCAGTGACACCGAAATTGGCTGTTCTATTGATGGTGTGATGGTGAACAACATAAGTTACGCTGATGATATGGTGTTGCTGAGCCCATCGATCAGCGCTCTTAGAAGGCTTCTAGTAATATGTGAGAGTTATGCGGAGGCTTATGGGCTCAGATATAACGCGAATAAAAGTGAGATGGTAGTCTTTAAAGCTGGATCAAAAACGTATAGCGTAATCCCACCGGTCATGCTGGCAGGCAGTGAACTAAAAAGAGTAACGAAGTTCAAGTATCTGGGCCATTGGGTCACCGAGACTCTCACTGATGATGTAGATGTGGAAAGGGAGCGCAGGGCATTATCAGTTAGGGCTAATATGCTGGCTCGCAGATTTGCACGATGCAGTAGGCCTGTTAAATTAACTCTATTCCGGGCGTACTGCCAATCATTCTATACGTGCAGTCTGTGGGTCCGTTATACACAGCGTAGCTGGAATGCCCTGCGCGTCCAGTATAATAACGCTTTTAGGGTGCTGATGGGGCTGCCGCGCTTCTGTAGCGCGTCTGGAATGTTCGCAGAGGCACGCGTCGATGATTTTTACGCGATCATTCGCAACCGTTCATCATCTTTGATGCGTCGGGTGCGTGGCAGCGCCAACAGCTACCTAAAAGTTATTGCAGGAAGAATGGATTTCGACAGCGTTTTTATGGAACATTGGACAAAGGTGCACACTGTGAAGGGTTAATGTCTTTGTTGTCCTTGTTATTATGCTAGACTATTATTTGTGATTATTTTATTATTATTATTATTGTGATTGTTATTATTTGAATGTATTATTATAATTAATTTTAATAATCTTAATTTATTGTCATTTTAATTTTATTGAACTTTTATAATAATTTATATGGCTGTAATGTTTTTAAAAGCTGAAATAAATGAATTGAATTGAATTGAATTGAATTTTGTGGCGGCGGCCATCTAGGACCGATTTTCATGAAACATGGCTAAGAACACCCTAGATAAAATTATCTATGACACAAAAAAAAAACTAAACGAAAATCGGTTCATCCGTTTGGGAGCTACGATACCACAGACAGACACGTTAAACTTATATCACCCCTCTCATTTTGCGTCGAGGGTTAAAAAGTGTTTCAACGTTAATATATGGAATAGACCGTTTTGTTACTTTATTTCACGCACCGTAAACAAATGTCAAAAATTACGAATTTCCATTAAATGTTCTAAACTTTGAGATGCTATGCTAGAGGGTAAAAAATATATCCAAAAAGTCAATAAAAATATTTTTGTCAATATAATAACCTATACGCAAACTTTTTTAGGTATTCGAGATTGTTATGATAAGATTTACTTTTCTTCATACATTTGACGCTCCATCCTAATGGACCTACCTAATAAAAACAGAATTTAACGTGCTACGGGCGCCACGGTCTTGTTAGGACGACGTGATGACGTCATGCGACGATAGGGATGTTGCTGATCCTAGTTATGTATCTGTTTTGTTTTTATTTGCATTGCGTTCTGTATTTCCTTATTATCGGGATTGTGAAATAAAACAAAGATTTCGAAGTTCATTATTTTAATTTATCTGAAACCTTTTAAGGAAAAAAAATTGGTTGTCTGTAAAGTCGGTTTACTGACGATAGTTGAACGTGACAGCGTCTTAAGAAGGTGTCGGGAGGTGTTGGGGGTGTCGGGGGGTGTGGGGGGTACGTACCGCGGTGGCGATGCCGGCCACGGGCTTGCACAGCAGCCTGCAGCAGCCCGTCGAACAGGTAGGCGGGAGGAGTTGGGGGTGTCGGGAGGTGTTGGGGGTGTCGGGGGGTGTTGGGGGTACGTACCGCGGTGGCGATGCCGGCCACGGGCTTGCACAGCAGCCTGCAGCAGCCCGTCGAACAGGTAGGCGGGAGGAGTTGGGGGTGTCGGGAGGTGTTGGGGGTGTCGGGGGGTGTTGGGGGTACGTACCGCGGTGGCGATGCCGGCCACGGGCTTGCACAGCAGCCCGTCGAACAGGCAGGCGGGAGGAGTTGGGGGTGTCGGGAGGTGTTGGGGGTGTCGGGGGGTGTTGGGGATACGTACCGCGGTGGCGATGCCGGCCACGGGCTTGCACAACAGCAGCAGCCCGTCGAACAGGTAGGCGGGAGGAGTTGGTGGTGTCGGGAGGTGTTGGGGGTGTCGGGGGGTGTTGGGGGTAAGTACCGCGGTGGCGATGCCGGACACGGGCTTGCACAGCAGCACGGCTAAATTTCTACTCAGCCGATTGTGCTTCTTTGTCGCTCGTTCCGCGCTCTCGCTTGCACTTCAAGCATTAACATGGAACGCCTCAGAGCGAGGTAACGCCGAACTTTTTCGTGCGTGCAGCCGGCTCTATCGAATTATAAGACGTTGTCACGTCAAAAAAACACAAATATAATTTATCGATGGAACAATTGCCCTCATCACTACTTTTTACTATATATTCGTTATAGATTTGTAGCGTGGTGCCGGGGGCACATCGCGGTCAAAATTGCTTGGCACTCAAAAGGTTAATACAATAATTTTTATATTAAACTAGCTGACCGGCGGACTTCGTACCGCTTTGACAGTTTCCATGACAACAAAATAAACAAATCATTTGTCTGCTTAAGAACACCAGTATCCCATGTTGGACCCCTATAGCAGCGCCACCTACCAGGTCCTACGACAACAATCGGGAGCAAAGGCTTAACTCGCATTCGGGGCCATGGAGAAGCTCGGGATAATTTAATTTGGTCACCCATCCAGTGACTTGGCATTGCGAAAGCTGTTTAACTTCCAAAATGGTTAGATTGCCACGAGCAGCAAGCATGGCATAAGCGTAACATACCCAACAATGGGTGGATGGGTGACTGTAGATGATGACAATTAGAAAAGGATATTTTCAATCACTACCTACCATTACCACCAAGACGATGTAAACTCACCTGTTGATAACAACCAAGTTGTTGCTGGCTATGGCGATTAGAGCCTGATCCGAGGGCTTGTCTTTTAGTACATTCTGGTAGATAATTCCTGCTTCTTTTTCCTTGCCCATCATTTGAAGGCAGTAAGCTTGTTGAACTCTGTAACAAAGTTTAAGTTCTTGTAACCATAGGGGATATACAAAATGCAAATAGGTTTAGCAAAGTGTTTCGGATTTTTCAATGCATAGCATGGGTTTTTTAACACCAACCCGCATATGGCAAGTGTGGTGATTAAGCTACTACCCATTAATTGTAGTAATGACTTGATTTCAACGATGAAGCCTTTGCCCAGCAGTGGGACAGTTATTACTTTTAAAAAAGTATTATTATTTAAATCCCTACTTAAATGCCTAAATTGCAATGTAAACTAACCTAATGATGGCTGCCTCTTCCTTCGCCTCCTCTTCCGTGCCACCATCTTCAAGCACACTCTCAGAGCAAGCCTGCTCTGCCCTCTTCAATACGGGCAGTGCCTCGTTGTACTTGGAGCGTAGAGCCAGAGTGCTTCCCGTGTTGTAGGCCAACTCATAGGTGTTCTCATCAAACTGTGGCAAATCTGTGGTCTGATGACAATAAATATTCATTAAAATAAATAAATCACAAATGCTTAAAACTTAAGCTGAGATTATTATGAGTTTAATTCATTGAAGCATTAAAATCTTTTTGTTAGAAAGCTTAACTGTGTGCTTATTTATTTTAAAAGTCTTCTATTATTACTATTAACTTAATTTTACTGATTAACAGTGATAATTTTTTTACAATATATTCTAGTCTATTGGATTCAATCCTAACAAGGTGGCCAAGGAAAACTGAGAAGTTGGTTTTCTACAAGTTCATTTGAATATAACTAAAATAAATTACTCACTGGATTGATAGCACCAAGATTGGCCACCACAGCGGCCATGTTGGCTTTTCTCTCATCCTCGTAATCATCAGTGGTGTTCTTGACTAGATCACGGTACAAGTTGTAACAATCTTGATATTGCTCTAAACGATACAAGATTTGAGCCCTGTAAAAAAACAATGTGGTTAATTTATTATAAGAACAGAAATATTGTCTAAAGTTACCTTTTATACTTAATTATCAATATTTTTGGGGTTTGAACTAGTTTAAAATAAGTTACAGAATCAACACAATGAAATTAATAAAAGTGTGGTGAAAATTTTACAAATAGGATTTTAACCAACACCATCTGAAATTTCAGGTTAGGTTAGGAAGGGAAACAGGACCTCTTTACTGTTTGAGTCAGGTGACCCAAACAGTAAAAAGGTCCTGTTTCAAACCTCTTTGCAACTCATTTGAAAACAAAAAACAAGTAAAATAAAAACAAATGCTATGCTACCTTAGCTCCTTTAAAGCTGGTGTCAACTCCGGTGCATTGTCCACAGTCTGTAGAGCATCGCTAGGGCAGTTGAGCCGGTATTGAGCATATGCCTTCTCAAACACTAAGTTGGCGGCAAGTGGGGCATTTTTGGGATTGCACAGGACAGCTAGAGCCTCCTTGAAGTTGTGCAGCTGGATGAAGCAAACTATCTTGCAGTGGAACGCTTTCTGCTCATTTGGAGTTATCTGCAGGACTGCAATTAGAAAAATGGTATTATTTATGTGAAAAGTAAATTTTTTTATTTAATTTCTTGATTACAGAATTACTAATATAGACTATTCTCACATGAAGGAGCTAGTACTCCTAACACGAATTTTCCTAGATTAAGTACTACCTGCCCATATTAATGTTTGTATCCTAGAGAATGATGTATTGCAACTACTAACTACTGTTAACATTGTAGGACTGTTTTTATATTATCTAATCAACTTTTATCAGTGGGTGTAGCTTTAAGATTACTTAATTAAGTTATAAAGCTGTCTTATTATATTATCATATAAAATAACAAGGTGAAAGTTAAAAAAATAACCTAATTGTAGCAAGAAACTTAGCAAATTGATGATATAGAGTTTGAAAACATTTATTGTATGCTACAGTTACACTTAAAAGGAGTGCAGTGTTACAAAAAACTTTTAAATATGACTAGAAATGTGGGCCTAAAGTTTAGAACTACCTACTGATGGAAATAACTTAATTTCTCTTGAGAAATACCTTCTGAAATTATAATTGGTACTAGCTTACCTTTCCCTGCAGCTTTTAAGGCTCTTTCATAGTCACCGCTTTGGCAAAACTTATTTAATTCAATATAAGCTTGAACAAGGTTATTTTCCTTGTTAGCTGACATTTTTCTGACATGACAATTGATTGACAACTTGGCAAAATAACACCCGTTCCGTTCGCCAACCTGTCATTACGTTTTGTTTTTGCTCAAAAGTCTTTTCATCAACGGATTAACTGATGTAATGTGTATTGTAGTTTATTGTTCTTAGCTTCATGATTCGATCTAAGTACCTAATAAAAAAAAAATAATGATGCATAATCTTGAGTTCCATTGCCGGGAAAGTGTATTTCAGTTTTTTATACAAAGCCCCGGGTTTGTAATTGCCAATTTGGCAAGCGGGATGATTAAGACAACTGTAGCTGATGACTTGATTTCAATGATGGAGGCCTTTGTGCAGCAGTAGGACATAGCACTACGTTTATTGGCTAACAAATAAGCAGTTTCGACGCTCTGTGCTTTGCCTGACCTCCCCATTGCCCCATACACGATACCAGGAAGATGCGCAGAGTTGCATTTATTTTGTACAACTCCAGCATCCTCATGAGCCATGTATGTGGCACCGAGTCATAGGCCTTCTTATAATCTATCGAACATGTCGACAGACCCTTTCGGGAACAGCGAACCTGTTGGCTTATGGCCATGTCAATAAGGAGCAGCTCCTTAGTACCGCGGGATCCATTCCTACATCCAATTTGAGAGGTAGATATAATGGAATTTTTGTCTATGTGGGTAGTAATTTTCGCTCTCAAAATGGATGTAAGAAGTTTATAGACCGTCGACAGACATGTGATCGGCCTATAATTCTTGGGTCTCGCGGGACTGGCTGCCTTATGGAGCAGGTGGGTAACACCTGTTGTTAGGAACTGTGGTAGCGATCCCGACTCTAAGGATGACTGAAACTGGGATGCTAAGCGAGTATGCGAACTACGCAGCCATTTTAACCAAAAGTTGTGCAGTCCGTCCGGTCCCGGTGATTTCCAATTCGGTACCGGGCGGATTGCATTGGTTACGTCTGCGGAAGAAATAATTACTTCCTCCATTTCTGGTATGTTTTCACACACTCGCTCGATATCACGCATCCAGTCAGCCTCAGTATGATAGACGGGCACTGACCAGATGCTGCGCCAAAATGTACTCGTGACGTCATCATCCGGTCGCCGCGCGTCAGCCACATTTTGTTCAGGTCGCTCTCAAGCTCTATATACCCACCTCTGATTGCTTCGGAACATGCGAATCTGATTATATCGCTCGACTTGACGTTTATACCGGCGAATACGGTTCGCCCATGCACAAACCTTCTGCTTCAGGAAGTCGATGCGTTCTGTGATACAGGATATATATTCTCGAGGACTAACTCCGGTCCCCGAGAACGCCCGCCTCACAAAACACATCACTCTCGGTCGAGTATTACCCTCCCTGAAGCAGGAGAGTTTGCTGAGGAGTACCCTGGTCTCCTCGATACGCCGCTCAATCCGGCACTGCCAGGCTGGTACGGCTGGTTTTGGTCGCATAGCTGAGTTGCAGTCTGGGAATTTGACAGCAGCTATACGAAATGCCGCAAAGGTCGCGCAATTCAAAATTGAGTGCGTATCGGAGAGATCTTCGCTACTTTCGGAGTAACTCTCGAGCAGCGAATCCAAGGCACACAACAGCGTTCTATTATTTTTGTGCATGGGTAAGCGTGGTAATCGCGGTCTATCCTCGGGTGGAGCGACTCTATACTCCCGAATCGCATCCTCCAATGCGCTTTTTAGTCGATTGTTGCACTGGCTACTTACTGTTGCAACCCTATCATCTCCCTTTCGACGTGGGACCGCGTTGGCATTTTGATGGTACTTGGTGGTTGTACCGCGGCTTGTGACGGGATGGAGACGATACGGTTGTTTAGCACCTCTGAGCGCAACCTATCAAGTGCGTCGTCGTTCAATCTGCGATTACGTTGGATGACCCGCACCGATATGACAGTCGTTGGGCCGAAACTTTGACGGCTAGTTCCAGTTTTATTATTATTATTCACTATTTATTTATTTTTTTCATATAAATTTACATTTTTAAATATTTTCTAAAAACAAAATAAATAAAACATTTAAAAATATTAAAAAAATAGGGGTTCGCCGGCATCGGGACCAGGGTCCAAGCTACCGGTGGTTAGGGCTCCAGAGCCAGGAACCTCCTCACAATGCGTGCCGTATCGAGGAGAACTGTCAACAACACTGATAAATCAGGCCCTTGATCCAGCCGCCTAACGAGAGCCTCATTAGATGTTGATCGAGGCTCTTGTAGTACGTACGGTACCTCAGAATCCACAAGTTTGTATTTCAAAGCAATGTGCTGGTGGATAATCCACCACTTGGTTATGCCTGTGTGTAAGCACTCGCCGTTAGCCAGACGAGAACAGCCAGAAATAATATGTCTGATAGACTCACCCGGACGGTGGCATGCCCGACATATTATGTCAACCGTCCCGTCCCTCATAATAATATATTTCCGGTAGTTATTCGTCAGCATAACTATTTTTTATTTTTATTAAGTATATATGTATGTACATTATAGTTTATTATTTTACCTATTATAATAATAAATTATATTAAATTAAATTATATTATTATGGTTACTTTAAAATGACAATTTATTTATTTGCGCGGGTATGGACCTGCATCCATCTGTGTAGGAGCGGAGAGTCCCACCTCTCTGAGAAAACTTTCAGGATGCCGTTAGTGCTACCGCGAAGTCTGGCCAAAGCGGAGGCACACCGGGTTCCTCGACTGGTGTGGTACAACGTGCAAACCTGCGAGTCAGCATGTCCGCCCACCCCTGCGATCTACACTATGTTCCCTCTCAATTGTCCCTCAGGTCCTTGGTGACCCAGTGGCCCAAATATTTGCTCACCTTATTTAAGAGGGTGCCGCAGAGCGAGACTTCAGATATTTGCGAGTATGTTTTGGAACCAGTCTTAAAAAGCATAAACTCACTCGTCTTTCATACCTATGGTATTGAAAAGGTTTTTAGAAACAACATTCAAAAGATCGCAAATAAATTAATGTAAAGAGGGCTCAATCGCATAATATACCAGGTACTACATGCATGCCTGGTATAGAGCGCGAGGTCGGAAACGGGGAAACGCACTAGTCCTTTGTGCGTTTTTCTCTAGAAAACCTCTGATAGTGTTTCGATCACACTTATTAAGCACACCGCCCCCCAAAAAAAGTCCGATGACGCCGAAAATGCCATCTGAGGCAATAAGCAAACAGTCCCAAAAATAAAAAAATTAATAAAACTCACACTTCTCCGTTCGTGCGCTCGATGTGCTTAAAAAGGGGCACGAAATTATCTCTTCACGTATTAATATCTTCTATTGTATTAATAAAAGTGAAGCGAAAAATTTGTACCCCTTTTTACGAAAATTGCGCGGACGGACGAGTGTGAAATTTCGCTCACTTATAGTTGCGAAAATGTTAATATTTTTTTTAATTATGCATAAAAAATACATTAAATCAATAAAACAAACATTAAACAAACTAGGTATCATGTATTTGACATACACGCATATTATACTCTTTTCAAAAACTTCAAAAATTGAAGAAAAGCGGCCGAAATCTGCCAACGCCAATCCAAACTCACATTCAATCTTTTTAAATTTTTCATTGCTTAGGATGCAATCCGTGCAGCCTTAATAAAATTACGGTCGAATTTCGACCACTGGGCGACCACTAGTATATATGAATAGTCAAATTTGGACCATTGTGTGACCATTGGTTCGAATTATGAAATGCTCAATTTTGAGATGTATTATCATATCAGTAAATAATTGAGAGCCCTATCAGTTATCAGTATTTTTAATAACTTGCCAGTATCAAGCTGTGCAGCAATGAGTAAGGAAAAGAGTAGGTAGGTATCTAACTTATTTTGGTAACCCTCGTTTATTATTGTGTGGCCCAACGAAGTCTTCAGTAAAGTCAAAACAAACTAGAAAAAGACATCATCTCCTCGTGCGGGGTCCAATCGGGCGAGAAACAACGTTAAAGTAACATCTATCGCGCGACGACGGCAGCGGCGACTTTTAATCGCATTTGGCCACAACTTCACGCGGTTCCGGATTAACTTCGAGAGCCCACGGCATGCGCCACCCTGGATACACACACACACACAGCCACACCACTTTGCCACCGGCAAGGCTTGCTAACGTTACTAATAAATACCGGTAACTCAGTAAATTCCGGTATTTTTCATTTTAATATCTGCTTATATCGGTATCTTAACAACAACAACAACCGTAACCGGTTTTTTACACATAAGTATCGGTATTAGTAGCATTCTCATGATATTGCAAGTTGGTCACGTATTAGTATGTAGGTACATTACTTGGTATAAGTATTAGAACCCACATTACCACCACAACTACCACAACTAGAAAATGAAAATATCCAAAACCGTCTTTCTAGTCTAAGCCCAAGCGCTGACACAGATTACTCATTGTGGAAAGTAACTAAAACTATAAACCGCCCTAAAGCTCATATGTCCCCTCTCAACAACAGCGAGGGAGGGTGGGCTAGATTGGACAAAGAAAAAGCTGAAATGTTTGCAAAACACCTGAACACCGTTTTTCAACCGCATCTTGAGAGTAACCCTGATCAAACTGCAGAGATTAATACATACCTAAACTCGGCAAACCAGATGTGTCTCCCTCTAAAAAGCACTAGTCCAAAGGAAGTCGCTAGAGAAATCAGAAACCTGAAGGAAGGTAAGGCACCTGGATACGATATGGTCGATGCTACATTGTTAAAACAACTGCCACCCAAAGGAATAATGAAAATTGTGAACACCTTCAACGCCCTCCTTAGACTCGAACATTTCCCTGGACAATGGAAGATAGCGCAAGTGGTGATGGTTCCTAAACCAGGTAAACCACCAGATGAGACGTCCTCATATAGACCCATCAGCTTGCTACCAGTTATTGGAAAACTGTTCGAACGAATACTGCTCAACAGAATTAAGGAACACCTGCACACTGTACTGCCGAACCATCAATTTGGATTTCGTGAGAAACACGGAACAATAGAGCAAGTCCATCGAATTGTAGACATAATCAGTAAAAGTCTTGAAAATAAACTTTACTGCTCTGCCGTCTTTTTGGATATAAGTCAAGCATTTGATAAAGTGTGGCATTAAGGTCTACTGTATAAACTGAAAAAGAAGCTTCCTCACTGCTTTTATCAAACACTAAAATCCTACCTTTCCAAAAGAACCTACCAGGTGAAATGCAACGAAGATCTCTCCGAACTCTATGAGATAAAATCAGGTGTCCCACAGGGCAGCATACTAGGACCAATACTGTACCTCATTTATACAGCCGACATCCCTGAGAACAGCAAAACAATGACTGCGACTTATGCCGATGATACCGCATTACTATCCGTTCACAGTGATCCAGAAACCGCGTCTCTCATGATGCAAGAGCACCTCGCTGAAATTGAGACATGGCTGAAGTTATGGAGGATAAAGGCAAATGAGAGTAAGTCCACGCATGTGACGTTCACGCTAAGGAAAGAAACGTGCCCGCCTGTCACCCTAAACAATAAAGAAATTCCCCAAGAAGACAGTGCTAGATACTTGGGTATGCATTTGGACAGAAGATTGACATGGCAAAAACATATATGGACCAAGAGAAAACAACTTGATGGGAAACTGCGCAGTCTAAGCTGGCTGATAGGCCGCCACTCACAACTAAACGAAACCAGCAAAATTTTAATTTACAAAACCATCATAAAGCCAATCTGGACTTATGGCATACAGCTTTGGGGTTCTGCCAGTCACAGCAATATTGAGATCTTAGAGAGATTCCAGACTAAGGCTCTTAGAACCATACTTGGTATCCCCAAATGTATTGCAAATAAATACATCTACCTTGATCTCGGTATAGCCACAGTTCGAAAACAAATTGTCGAAAGCAGCTTAAGGTATCAGGAAAGATTGACAGGACACGCTAACGAACTCGCTCAGGCGCTAAGCGGAGAGAGAGGCCAACAGTATATTAGGCTAAAGAGACACGACATTCCGAACCTTAGTAAAAGATTCTGTTAAAAAAAAACACCAGAAACAAGGGTGGAGTCACTGGACAAGCCCCTTCTAACAAAAACAAATTTACCCGAGAAATTTTCTCAACCAAAAGAATGGCCTATTGTTTAAGAAACAGATTGCCAAGTTACAGAAAAACAGAAAAAAAAAAAAGAACCCACATTATACCTGTATAAAACCGGTATCATATGGACAACACTTGTATATACCGGTACCAACTCAAGTATATCGGTGCAATAACAAGTTATGTAGTGTAAAGTACCGGTAATTCGGTACCAACCAGAGCACCGGCACTATATAAATGTCTGTAGAACCGATTACTAAAAATACCGGTATTCCACGCCCTCATCACCGTTGGTAGTTGTTGCTGCATTAGGTACTACTAAAATTAATTATTCTAATAAGATTTCTATGACGCACCAGCTCGTGCTTTTGTGGTGCGATAAAGGATGATAATAAATTGAGCTACTCTGTGTTTCGTTACGAGAGGCACATTAAGCCGTTCCGGTTGTTGTTATAAGTTAGTAGTAGATAAAAGATAGAGCTTGGAGCCCACTAACCTATATTGGCCAATTTCTCCAAAGTGACGGAGCCCAACGTACGTACGTACGTTTGTAAGCTGAGGATGATGATAGTTTTTTTTAAATATATATTTTACGGGTAAGCACAGTGCCTTGATCTCACCTGATGTTAAGTGATGATAAGGCCAATGATGGAAACGCACTTCACCCGGGATCCTCAGCTAGTGAGGCCCTGGCTATCTTGTCTCTAGCTGCCGGAACACAACAATGCTACAAACATTGATGTTATGGCGACATATTTAGATCATATGGTGGTAGCTAGCCAGGCGGACAAACAAGCCCTACCAACCAAACCGAGTAAACAAACATGTACCCCCCGCTGGGAATCGAACCCGGAACTTCTGGGTTTAACCACGGTGGTCTCAACCACTAGACCACAGAGGCGGTTAAAAAAATGGTTATTCTAAGGACGTAGTTGACTAGTTAGTCAATCGATAATCTTTTAAGCAAACTGCCAAAAATTTTTCTCTAGAAGTTATACAATGTGACTAGGGTACTACGACGTCCCTTTACTATTTTTAAGTTTTATCCACGTTATTCGATGTTTTTAATTACAGTAGGTGCCTAGGTGTTTTGTTTTTAGGTTAAATCAAAAATGTTAAGTTGTTTGGAGTGGGTGAAGTGTTAAGGTCAGTGATAAATAAGGTAACATGTAATTTGTTTTATATATTTTTTGGAATTGAATGATGTTGTCGTCATTTCCACTTATGCTCCTGGACTCCTGGTGCAAAAAATAAGAGGTATAGTACCAGAGCTGGATTATGCTCTGTAGGCTCCTAAGCATTGCATGTTTAATGCAAGCTAAGCTACATTTCTTTGATGTTTAATGTTTTATTAATTTAACAGGACACTAGGAATTATCTATATTAATAGGAAATAGTAGAAAAAATACTTTTATTTTCTCTGAACGAAGAAGGGCCATAAACGACACGCGGCCCATAAACCAGGTGCCTTCTTTAGATTAGTCCGGTACTGGCTATCTGAGACTCATCCGATAGGCTATCTGATACTCATTGGATAGGCTATCTGGGACTAATAAAATAGGCTGTCTAAGAATCATCTGATAGGCAATCTGAGACTTACCAGATAGGCTATATAAGACTTATCAAATAAGTTTTCTGAGTTTATTAAATATGATAGGCTGAGGGTGAGGCTTATCTTATATGTTTTTTAAGACTTTTCAGATAAGCTATCTGAGACTTATCAGATAGGTTATCTTAGACTTATCAGATAAGCTATCTGAGACTTACCACATAAGCTATCTGAATTTTAATTTGAAATTTTTTCAGATATGATAATCTGAGACTAATTTGATAAGCTATCTGAGACTTTTCAGGTAGGCTATCTGACACTCATCTGATGGCTATCTGTGATTTATATAACATTGTTTTTGTTATGGAAAAGCGGATTATCCTGTTATCGGTATATTTACTTAAATGAAAGATCCAAATTATTTTGTAAAGTAATTTTTAGGTGCCTGAAATAGAATAATTAATAATACAACACGCCGACGCCTAACTTAGGCGCGGGCCGCGGGACACCAGGGCTTGGAGACCGGTAAATTTTTTGAACCGGTTTTACGAAACTATGCATGGAACTTTCGTGCCATTGAACCGGTTTTTGAACCAGTTTATAAAAAATGTTTTTTTAAATTATTAACCGGTTAAAATTTAAAATAATAAATACTTGATTTACTTTTTTGACCCATGTTGATAGAATGCGCGCAACTATCAAAATGAGACTGCGCTCGTGACGCAACACTCTGGCGCGCGCCGCGCGGGTATTTCATTCAACAAGTTACAGCAAGTCGCAGCCAGCGATCGCTAGAAATAAACCGGTTTATTTAGGTTCGAAATATCGCTCCTATTTGGTTTCGCACCGGAATGGTACTTTACGATAGTACAGATTTCACCCTAATGAAACCGGTTAATTTTGAACCGGTTCCAAGCCCTGCGGGACACAGAAAAGACGTAAGACGCGGGCGGGGCGTGGATGGGGCGCAGATGGGGCGCCAGCGGTGCCAAATTGACTACCGGTACATCGAAGGGTTGAAGTGTTTGTATGAAAGCTCCACAATGTCAGTCCGTATGCAGGACCGTAATATCTTTAATCGAAAATATCTCTTTCTTCAATCATTCATCCCTCTTCTTTATGTCTAAGTTTCAAAAATACTCTTATTTTCGAATTTTACGTATATTACTATTCGAATATTGAAATAAGGCGAATATTCGAATTATTCGAATATTCGAATATTCGACTGCAAGCCCTAGTGAAAGCGACGCGCGAGTCACGCCCGGCACCCGCGCCCCCGCCTGCTCCCCTCCCTCGTCCGCTCGCGCCCGTGCCCTATCCTTTCTGTATGTTTTACAATAGGGCGCAGACGAGCAAGCGTCGTGCCCGCGCCCTATCCTTTCTATATGTTTTGCGTCGCGACGCTTCTATACATTTTGTATGAAAGGGACGCGGAAGAGACATTTATCCGCGCCCTGTCTGCGTCTTACGTCTTTTCTGTGTGTCCAGCGCCTTAAGAAACCCCTTTTTGATGTTCGGAACTCCATAAAGCGACCCCTTATGATAAATTCGATCACAAATTCACACAACGCCATGTGTTAGCAACAGAATGCATCTAATTTACTCGACATAGGAGTGAAATCGAAAACCCATACGCCGGCCATTATTAACTACCACAGGCAATGCCGATCGCTGTCGAACGCGGGAACGCGGGCCTGGGTTGACGTCCCACCACGTTAGGGCTGAGAAAATTAACAAATTAGGCTATTGTAATTTATTAGATAGAAAAAATACGGTGTATATGGAACTAGGACCCCAGATGTTATGGGGGTCCATTTACTAAAACACCGGTATACCCTTGTCGTATTTTAGGGCTGGGTCACGGGAGCAGTTTCATACTGTACCGCAGCCGGCCTTCCTTGATAGTATTTCTTGAGGGCGCTATAGAGGTTAATTGGAAGCAATACTCTCTACCTAGGGAGGGCATTTCTTCCCATTCCATCTCTAAAGCTCAATGTGTCCCAACTCAAATGCCAACCCTGCTCTCCACGAGGCAAACTCGTTAAGTTCTAGAAGTTACGCCACTAATGACACGCCTCGAATATCTTCATATGAAACAGGATGTCTCTCTGAAAGAAAAGACTTAGAAACTGTTTTTTTCTGTCAAGTATCTAAAACCCGGAGCCTTCAGATACCAACCCTACTCCCCACGAGGCAAACTCGTTAAGTTCTAGTACGCCACTAACGACGCGCCTCTCGGATCTCCTCGTGACACCTGTCCAATTTGCGTCGGCTCCTCATCCAGTGCAGTCGATCTCGTTTAATTCACGATAATGACACGCCGGAATGGGATTAAGTTAGCGAGGATTTGATGGCGCGCGGTCTACCAAAAACATTTTTTGAAATACCCCTTTCACGCGATTGGTAATTCAATAGCACTTCGATACCAGCTTGAGGAAATAATAACATATTTCTCCTATTTTTTAATATTTTGAGATTGGTTTCAGTCTTTCGGCCGTTTATGGCGTATATTGAAAATTAGGTCAAAGGTCTTGATGAAATACAAAATTAAATTGTTAAAATCAATTATAGTTATTGTCTTAATTACTAGGAAGTTTATATGACCTCAGCAGAAAACGAAGACAAATAAATTTGCAAAACAAGTGACAGAAGGCGTCATTTTATTATTTTTAAATAATGCTTTGATTGCTCTGTGGGGTACTGTACATACAGCCTCGATACATCCAACAGCCAACTGTTTTATATCAATGTTAAGATATTTTTTTGCAATCAGACAAACTAATAAATCCTACACTTTACACCTACCGGGCTTACCGGGTTTAAAATAATTGCCCCTCAAACCGTGGTGGGTGACCGAGTAATGTGGAGACTATGGCCTTTCAGTTGTGTCTTACAGCCGAAATTAATAACCTATCTCTGGTATGAGATAGGCCTATCTTAGTTTAGTTACCTAGCAACCGCTGTTATTTTCCGATAAATAACAAAAATAACTAAGCAACAAATCTCTAGTAGGCCAATCTCTTGCTGAGGATAGGTTATTCAACCGGGTATTGCAGTAGGTACCTATTTACATAGTATCTTTTAAGAAAAGAGAGAAAAGAAACGTCAAGCTAATAAGATACGACCGCACTGAATTGTTGGATACAAGAACGGCTTCGCAGTCCCTCTTCTAATGCACATAAATAATAAATGAATTATTAAAAATAATACTACGATCCTACAGATATAACAAACATAATTAAGTTATTTTAGGCTGTTCCTCCTTCATTATAATTCTCGTATAAATACATCTGATCAGTACCTATCTACCTATGCTTGCTACATAATTTAGTACCGTATATAATCAAAGGTAAATTAGTTGGTATATTGGCAACGTCTTTAGCGTAGATTATATAAAGATTAAGGAACAAATTAGAGCAAGATGCTTAGTTACTGTGGAGTATTATTGCCTCGAGGCTCGTGTAAAGTATTACGTTGTTATTATTTATCGTCTTCGTCGCATCGATACCCACTAGTTGGATAAGGCGTTGAGAACGACTGGTAGAGCTCGTTCCGCCTCCAGTTGATCCTCCTTCTAACTAGTTGAAGTATATAATGTACTTTTTACTTTGTATGTACTATTTACTTTGTGCTTGTATCCTTATTCAATATAGGGTACTTAGCGGCAAAAGTGTTTGACACTTAGGGCCTGTTTCACAATGTCTGATTAGGAGATACTTGGCAGTTAAAATGATAGTTTTGTATGGACTATCTGTCAAGTAAACGCTAATGGGAACTTACTTGTAGATGGTGAAAGAGGCCCTTAGTCGCCAAAAAATAACATAGGTTTTCATTAAATTTTAACGGTATGACAGCTAGGAAGTATCATCATCATCATCATCATTATCAGCTCATTTTCATGTCCCCACTGCTGTGGCACGAGCCTTCCCTATGGATGGATAGGGAGAACGGGCCGTAAACCACCACGCGGGCCCAGTGCGGATCGGTGGTTATTAACGACTGCTAATGCAGATGGGACCAACGGCTTTACGTGCCTTCCGAAGCACGGAGGAGCTCGAGATGATACATTTTGGTCACCCATCCGATGACTGGCCTTTGAGCACTCGCAGACCGGGCGCGTTAGCCAATGCGCCATCGAGCTCCTCAAGGAAGCATGTGGTCTGCATACAATTGTTGCTACAGACTAAAATCAGTTGCTGAGAAAAAAATTCGATCACTGGTTCCTGTCTTACACCAGTGCCACTATATAGATATAAAAATTGCTTCAAAAAGTCTTGAATTTTTTGTTCACGAGTGGGATTTGAATCCGTTCCCTCTGACATGGGACAGAGTTACGATAGACAATCAATTTGAATGGTTGTGCCGTAAACGTGCGAAATTGTTCACAATTTTATACTGGCCTATATTTATAAATTTTTTTTTTTTAATTTCTTTAGAAATCGCTGTGCTAGATAAGTTATTATTCTGGCTCTATGAGGTAAGAACCTACTTAGTATTGAAAAAGTTTGAAGTGTTATAGGTAATATATGTATAAGTTACTCAATAATTAAATTATATAGTAGGTACCAACAACCGTACGTACCCAAGACAACAAGATAAAGCTTTCATCTGCTATTACGTTACATTTTACAGCAAGTTCATTACATAAAAATAAAAAAAAATCTATAAACCCTCAAGCGACATAAACCTGAGGTAATGCACATAAATAACAGGTCTTGGGCTTAAAATTACTTTCGGGCGATTTGTCAGGAAAAAAGTGTCCCAAGCGAAAACAAATGGCACAACCTTTTTGTAGACAAACGGATATTTCTAATCTGTTATCCCCTTTATATTAGCCAGAGATTAGGAAGGTGCCTTTTTTATTAATTACTAGACATTCCTACCGAAGTTAGGTAACAAGGCAGGTGCCTACCTTCCTTAGCAACAAATTAAATTGTTGCTGAATAATAAATCTCTCTATTATTACATTAGTACTACTTGAAGGAATGTAAATATACGTAGGTAATAATATTTAAAAAATAAATAAATTAGACCGTTCATTTGAATTAAGAAAAATGGGAACGTATATAAATACAAAATGAAGAAATATAAACACAAAATTTTATAAATATAAATACTTTTTATGCACTTTAACGTAAAAACTATAATTAACCGACAAAGTGTTAACAATAAGGTAAACCGAAACCAAATATATCGGTGTTAACTTCGAAGACCGTTAGTAGCTTCCGGCGTTCGGACCAATATTTTTATGGGGGGGAGGTATGTGAAGGCCCGATATTTCAATTGTTCAGTGGGCTGGCGGAGTTTATAGCGGGCGTCGAGTGACGTTGTTATAGGGACACAAACATTAACCTTTTAAATTGAATTTCGCGCAATTTATCAGACGGAGCCCTGATAAAATACGGTGCCCCCCCCCCCCCCCCCCCCTCCTGAACAATTTAATCCGATGGGGTGTTCCGTTATTTATTATATGACGTTTTGAACGGTCAATATACATCTGAATAGATTTTTAAAAGATTTAATTGGGCCCGGCGCTTTTTAGCCTGATTGCGTTAGCAAACGTTTTTATACTTGTGTTCCCTTTTAAAGGTTCTTTTAAACAATGAAAATACTGAATGCTGTTGAAAATTGGGTAGAGCTTTTTTATTTTTACGGCAATATTAGCCACTGTTGTGTACGGTGCAGCGCTTAGTTGACCACGCTGCGACAGTTCACCATAAATTTATCAGATGACGTTGATGTATGAGTCTTGATTAAGTATCAGAGATGTTGCGAAGTGTCGAGAAGAAAACCCAGTAAAATAAAATAAAACAGTAAAATATTCTCCGTTTTTTTGCGTAGTTTCCAGTAGTAGAGTTAGTTAGACACTTAAAATGATTGGTGTTAGTCATAATATATAAACAAAACATAATTACGTAAAGTAGGTTATTATTAAGTGCAATGCACTCCAACGGCTGATCAAGCGTAATGTGCGGAGTAAACCGTACAGTTGAGCATACTTAGTGGAGCTCGATGGATGCCATAGCCACATAGCCATTGCGAACTGTCGCAAACTGTAAGATGTCACCATTCGTAGAACTGTGCTTACACTTTAGACTTTTCAAGATTTGGAAGTCCAGGACCTCGTTTTGAGACTACCACTGAAGGGTAGTGGGTAGGTATGTGGTAGGTATACAGCCGAAGATCGGACTCAGTGGCATACAGTGGGAGAGGCATAATATGTCCAGCAGCAGACTGACACGATGACCATGGTAGGTAAAGGCCATCCCCTTCTATTTTCCCTATTTTCCGTTAACTGCCCTGTCCACGTCGCATGGCTTCCCACCATGCCGCTGGTCTATCACTTACTGGTTTTCAGTCCATGCTGGTTTTGTATAGTAGTTTTGCGTGTTATGTTGAAATAAAACAATTGCAGTTCAGTAACACAATACGCCACCGCGGAAAACAATTGATTCTTCGATGACATCAAAAGCGTTGGGCCAACTCAAAGCTGGTGCGGACACAGCGGAGTTAAGCAATAACTTCGTGGGAGTTCCGACGTAATGCTATTAGAGGCGAGCCGGCCGCCCTCGCCCGCCGCCGCCACGACAATAGATGTTACTTTGACTTTGTTTGTCTTTCTCCACACGAAGCCTGTGTTATTTTCTAAAGAATTTACTGTTACAATGATGCGGGAAATAGGTAAGTAACTATTTAAGGGCCTGTTAGGATGTAACTCAAGATTAAAGTCAGGGCTACCTATACTTGGGGGTTTCTCTGCGTGATCAAATCCGAAATGAGGAGATTCGCAGAAGCACAAAGGTTACCAACAAGTTCGAAGAGTTGCTAAGCTCAAGTGAAGGTGGGCAGGGCGCATCGCTCACAGGATTGACGGCCGCTGGGGCGGAACAGGGGGTTTGAAGGCGAGGCGAGGAGGAGGCGTCATCTTGACATTTCGAAAGCAATATGAAAGCAATATCAAAAGCTATAGGCTACATCTTTCGATATTTTTCGATATTATATTTCGATATTATATTAGAAAGCGAGGCGAGGGCTTCGCCTACAAAGCGATCGAAAGCGAGAGTGTTACGCGGTTGGGGGGCAGTTCTCGAGTGGCGACCGCGTACCGGAAAACGCATTGTGGGCCGGCCTCTCCAACAAGGTGGACCGACGATCTATTTAAGTTTGGAGGAAGCCGCTGGATGCGAGCAGTACAAAACCGATCGTTGTGGAGTTCCTTGAGGGAAAGCTTTTGCCCAGCAGTTATCGTCTTTTGGCTGAGATGATGATGATGATAACAGGAGGAGGATTTAACAGTTCCAACAACAATAGCGGAATCTGTTTTTGTTGTCGTAACTCCGGTTGTCCAAAAAATAACTAAAAATAATATAACGTGCCCAATACCAAATCGTCCCATACTGTGTAGTAGTACAATAGCAGATAGGGACATGTGGGTGTAGTCCACCATACTTGTCTGATGCGGGCTGTTGACATAATGTTGCGATCTTACGACAACAATTGGGACAAACGGCTTAGCCAAAGCACAGAGGATCTCGAGATATTTTAATTAGGTCAGACCTTGATTCTGCTATTTTGAAACGTCTACAATCGTGTGTTGGTGGCCTAGTTTTGTAAGTTTTTCCATATAAATCCTAATGTCAAAATCAGGCTTCTAAGTCGAGTACCGACACACTTGAGACTATGAGACGTTACGGATTTGTTACTCCTCTATATTGTTAATTTTACTAATACTAGCTTAATATCATTGTTACTTACTCTATTATGGGCTCTGCCCAAAATAAATGAATCTTATTATTATTCTCTTTATTTTTTTTTCTTAAAACTAGATTTTTACAATATATTAATATAATAACAATAAAACATTAAAAAAACCTAATCCTAGAGTACCACCAGCAGCGGGACAGGGCCCAAGCTACCGATATTTTTTATTATTAGACTGAAATCATAGAATTAAACCTATACTTTCCTTAAAACCTATTTATTTTCTTCAAATCGAAAGGTGCAAGTTCCCATTCAAAGACAACTATTCCCATTGGAGATGGGCCTAACAGTTCAATTATAGAGCTCCCCGTCTGCGCCGTACTCGTAGATCGGTTGCCGCATCTAGATTTGATTCCTGCTCTAACTAGAATAAGACATCACATTCAGTTTACCGCGCGTGAGTATTGAAAGTTATTCTACAGTGATGCCAAAAACTTTACATTATTTTTATAGCTTTTAAATAAAAATTGGTTTATAACGATCTTGCACATAGGGAATCGGATTCCACACCTGCCTTATACCCTAAATTATGTTCACAGATTTCGGAAGACTTAAAATGGGAGGAACATATTTCTACCATAATACCCTGGTACTATTAATTATTCTGTTCCATAACAAAAAAAGCTAACAGCTTGATCTACCTAATAGATGAGAAAAGCATTTGGTGCTATGAACCCAGAAATTATGCTGAAGATCTATAAAACCTTTGTCTGACCCATTTTGGAGTACGCGTTTCAGGTTTGGAGTCCCTACTTTGCCAAAGACTTTGAGCATTTAGAAAAAGTGCAACGAAGCTTTACCAAGATACCCAGATCGCTGAAACGACGCACATATGAGGAACGGTTGGACGCTTAACCTTACAGCCTTGCAAGACCGCAGCAGGAGCCGCGGAGACTTGATTGAGACCTATAAAATACTAAATGGGCATGGTGTATGTCATCATGATCTTCGAAAGAAATGAAAACAGACATCTCAGAGGTCACAGTTTCAAGCTACTTACCCGTACGTGTTGCTAACAGTAATCCCTATAAACATTTTATATGAGTGGCGGCCAGCGGTCGCCACATAATTTCTTATCCTCACGTATGGTTAAAGAGTTTGTAAACGCATTCCTCCAAACGTCATAATGTAGTCACTGTAAATATACAACATCACATAAAGAGACGCAGTCATTATTTACCATCGCCATGGAACCCTCCATCGTCTCAACCTCCCATACGCCGACCACGGGAATAATATGCAACAGAGTGGCAAAAGAGTGGAATAAGCTCCCTAAAGAACTAAACAAGAAATAATTTGCTATTTCATCATACCTTATCTTTTAAATCATCATCGGTAGCCGAACGGATAGATAGATGCTAAGCAAGAAATCGTGGTTCCTAAACACATTCGATTTCTGGATAGGGTTTCCAGGACTTGAGGACATTCAATAGTATTTATTGTATTCTGTTTATAAACTTTTTAGGAAAAAAAGATTGGTAGTTACTTTTTTCGTAAATTAATAAAAACTACTTTTACGGATCTACTTGCATTTACTTTACACATTTATTTATGTATTTTTTGTTACTATTTTAATTTTTTAGTTAAATCCTTATTATTTAAGTGAGCGTGCGTCTAATGAATGCAGGAACTAGGAAGGACCTACGGAACTGCTTCACGTATAGTCTGCTAGGTATACCTAATTCGTAAGTCCGCACACTATCCGAGAGAGTAAGAGTAGTAGTTATAGATATAGTTGTAGTAGTTTATAAACTTGAATAAGTACAATAGAGCCATATTTCTTGAGCCATTGTGGCGCACCCTTCTTGGCGGGTTAATTTGGCCGATATCGGTCTGCGCGAGCGGTGTTCGTAGATCAGAAAGCGCTCGCATGGAAAATTGGACTTATTCCACATTTGATTAAGTTCCAAGATCGTTTGCGAGATTTGCTGCGAATCTTGCCGAAAAGTGAATTGGACAATACATTGGGATGGTAAATAAATCATTTCGAAATTGATTCTGATACTTGGTTGTAGGAAGGAGGCTTTATCGCCGGTCGGGTCACTTACGCCGCTGATAAGTATTTATTAAAAGTTATTTTACTCCGGAACTTATCTGCTTGATTAAGAACTTTGAAGTAGGTACCTAGTTAAGTTAATTATTACAAAGGGCTTCTAATTTAAAAGTATTAAATTATCACAAACACAAAACAATAAAAATGAACTTTAAAAAACCCTTTCTTTAAAACTCAATAAACTTAGGTATTCAAAGTAGGTAAGTACACTAAGGTAATTTAGTTATTATAATTTTACGTGAGTACAGTATCGAGTAAAATTTACGCGAAGCCTAGTGTGAGTTTTGTTTATTATCCGTATTCATTCGAATACGTTTACGAAAACAAAAATTAGTATGGCATTAAAGCAGCGCCTCCTGGCGGCATACGAGAAGAGACTTTTTGCTATACAAAGATTAACATTTAACATAACAATACATAACAAAAAAACAAAAGATTAACATTTTGCCATACAAATTCTCGAATTCTCGAATGAACGAACGGAATATTCCTGTTGATTTAATTTCTGAACTACTGAATGATACTCAGATTCAGGTGAAGTGAAAGGAAATGCAACGATAATAGCGATGAGTCTTATTGCCATTTTAAAAACAATAAAAAATTATTAGATAGTGCCAAGAGTACAAAGAAATATGTTTTTAAACATTTAAATAAATAAATTTGGAAAATACTTTATTTTTTCTTCAAATCCATTTTTTGTTAGTGATAGATTTACTTTAATTTCCTGAAAAATAGTTGGCAACCCTATCCAGTACACATTTTTGCGTTTACATAATATTTTTAATATTGACGTTTCGAACCCTTTGCAGGGGGTCCTTAGCCACAGTGAAACAGTGCCATAAAATAGTACTTACCTACTTTCGTTTAATAAACACTAGTCTATTAAAGTGTTTCGTTTTCAAGAATGGGGGTACCTTTATTAGGTTAAGACAATAACTGAGATTATATAATAACCTAAAGTAACTAATACTACTACTTTACTTTACTTTACTTGTTTTTTTTTTACCAGTTTGCTGATTGCCTCAGTCGGCGTTTTTGGGGGTGGCGAGAAACTTAAAGGGTTCCTCAAGCCGTGTGAAACGAAGCACCTTCTGAGGTTTTCCAGAGGCATCGGATCAAGAATAGGGTACTTACTACGTAGGTACGTTTACTCGTATTATCTCAATACGGTGTGTATTAAAATATGTATTCGGATTCGGTGAAGCGTATAGCGTTCGCGGTAAAACTATTCCACCACAATAAAATGTGAGGGCGACACTTTAGCCGGCATTCATGGAAGTTGCCTCGTTATAAACTTTCACTGCGGATCGGCTTTGTTGCCTTCGTAAATAAAACTAGTCTTGACGTCAACTAATTGTTTTATTCACGTGCAAATTTAGTTTCTAGCCGTTATTAAATGAGAAGTTTGTAATACAATTAGCATATGTTTGATATTACGTAAGTATGAGCGAGGAATTCACAGAAGAGCTCCAATAGTTGGGACGATTGATTTTTATAACACTATACCTATCTCTCTGTATCATTATTTATTTAGTCCATCTTCTAGTACTGAAGGTTGGAGTTCTGTACACAAAACTTCCTGCGATTCCATGTAACACATTTTAACTGACAATAGCTAGTCCAGTCCACTATCTGATGTCGTCCAGCCATTCGCGTCTCAGATGGCCCGGACCTCTTTTTCCCGGAATTTTGCCTTCGAGGTCTCTTTAAAAAAACGTAAAATAATCCTCTGAAAATCATAATGCCTATAGGACTGAAAACCCTTGCACTACCCTCCACGCCGCGCCGCCAGGAATCGTAAGGCGTAAGGCGTTATTCAGCACCGCCCCATAATAACCAATTAGCAGTTCTCATCTGCAAACTTAGCATTTTGAATCCTATACAATCGCCGGGTGGGTTACCAGTTAGATTATATTGATTCTTGTTAATTCAATCAAGTTTAAGAAAATCTGTATTGGATCTGGGTGTCTGTTCATTCGATCACGTTTACGAAAATGAGAATTTGTATGGCATTTAAACAGCGGCCTCTGGTGAAAAACGAAAAGAGTTAAAATTTGGACAAACAACAACTCGTTATCGAATCTTGAGTCAAAATTCAAAATAATTTATTCGGTTTAGGCTACACATAGCTCAACGTCATTATGCCATACAATAGATACTTGTACTCAGCACTCAGAAGTATTTGAGGATTCCGGTCGAAGTGTGCGTCCACCTTCGCGGCCTTATCGTCATTCCCACCCATTCCCTTCCCCATACGTAACCTACTAATCTAGTGTAACTGGGGTAACAAAAAAAAGTGTTGATGTTCCCAACAGCAGATAACATTATGCCAGTTTGTTCCACTTAACACACGATGGATGGTTGCAAGTTCTCTCCTCGAATTCAGCGAGCCGCGAACCTTCGTCAGCTGTCACGCCCTTTGGACTGTTGGCGTTGGAAATTTAATTTGCCGTCTACGAAAGTATCTAATGCGATAAGTGGTTCTATAACCTACGGAAAGTTTGCTATTGTTTTTTTAAATTATTTGCCCCAAATTACTGTGTATAGTAAGATGAGATACTAGAATCTTGTAAAGGATAATTCCTGAAATACCCAACGACAGAAAGGATGGGGTTGGTAGATACACTAACAGACGTGGTGTTTAAGAAACGGTTTGGTGTTGAGAAATAAAATAAATGGTAAACATGACTTCTGTCTTAGAGCATTTAATGCTCTAAGCTTCTGTCTATCATCTAGTGTTTAAATTACCTAAATCTAGAGCTACGGATTCAATTCCCAGCGTAGATTACGTAAAATTGTAATCTGTATGGTTAGTTAAGTTTTAAGTCCGCCTGGCTGGCTAGGGCAACCACCATCTTTTCTGTCTGTGACATAACCATAACTGCAATGTTTCTAGCCGTTAGTGTTCCGGACAAAATAATTTCTCAACGGCTTTATATACCGGGCGAAGTTCCTACGTTTTGATCATTCTAGCTGTATATCTTTGTAAATTGCATAGCATTTTAAATTATGTTGCCTATGTTACTAAAGGAATAAATCACAGAAATAATTTGAATTAAAAAATAACAAAAATCTGAAAAAGAGTCTAAGTAGGACTAATTGTTATCTAAATAAAATCAATCACAAACTTAAATAATTCTAAGCAATTAACTATCATTTTCAACCCACATCTATTTACTCACTGCTCGACGGAGGCCTTCTCCATGTTACGCCATTCCCTTCAAATACAAATCATTTATTGCATAATTATCACATTACAATGTATTATATCTACCTTAAATAGATGGAATGGAAAGGAAGGTATTTATGTGACACCCTGCATTAACACAGCATCAGCATCAGAGAGCTAACTTATATTATAAAGTTGGAAATGATGATGATGATGAATTAAGTAAGTAAGTAAATAGCCTCTCTACTGTCCCACTGCTGGATGCAATACCTCCGGTCAGCCAACCGCGTAGGATTGTGAATTGGCAAGGTGCCTGGATGGGTACCGAGAAGTGAGTGGGCTTACAACTCCGCCACCAAAGAGGACATTTGGTAGTCGACTTTAGAGCCGACGACCCGAGCAGTGGAATCTGCGAGTTGTGCTCTTAGTGCAACGAGAAGTGAGCGAGCTTACAGCTCTGGTAACCTATCTGGATAATAGGTAGTGGACTATACGTGTCCACGGGGCGACTAGCTCGAGACACTAGTCTCAAAAGTACCGGATGAAGAATGCGCTCCGGCGCGTCCTGATCTGGCGTCATGACCTGACGTAGATGGTCCCTTGTGTTTGTATAAGGATGTCTGACACCTACTTTGTAACCTGACGGTTGGTAGGGGGTGTCAGTATAAACTATAAGTCGTTTTGTGGTTGGGTTTGTCCCACTGCTGGGCAAAGGCCTCCATCATTGAAATCAAGTCATCACTACAATTGATGGGTATTGGCTTTAATCACCACGCTTGCCAAATGCGGGTTGGTGATCACAAACCCGAGCTGATATCGAACAGTCCGAAACACATTGCCCGACCTGGGAATTGAACCTGGCACCTTCGGATATCGAGCGATTTGCCACTATGCCACTGAGGCGTTGAATCATCTGCAACTATTTCAAAAAAACCGGCCAAGTTCGGGTCGGGTCACGCGCAGTGTAGGGTTCCGTAGCCCATCTCAATAATGCGGACTCTGAGAAGAGGGCTTTTATGAACATTTATTTAACGATGGCTCATATACTTAAATGTAGATAATACCGGTTTCACACACCTGACAACGTTATTTAAGTAGTTCCCAATGAGGAATTTGTACTGCGCCAAGTACATTTTATAAGTTGGTCGACTGTTACTCGTAAACTTGTAAAGCCTACTTAGCTCTGATAGTTTTCCTTTTAACTTCGTCATATATACAACTACCGTGAATTTTTTCACGTATCCAAAAACAACCATTTGGCTTACACTTGACTCTAATAAAATTTTGCACTTTAAAGCTTAATAGTTCACAAACGGATGCCTCATTAAAAAACTGTTTCCACAAAACCGCAATATTTTTGAAATTGTTAAAATTACATCCCCACTTCACGTGTAGGGGAGGTAACCTAAAAAAAATATTTTTCAAAATTTTACTTCACTTTGTCGGCGTGATTAATATGTACTTATATCCATTACAAATTACAGCTTTCTAGTACTAAGAGTGAGCTAGGCTGGGGACGGACAGACAGACAGACATGGCGAAACTATAAGGGTTCTTTGTTGACTACGGAACCCTAAAACACTGTCTTACGTACCTAGTGTATAATATATGTTTTCGTACTTAGCGAGTTGTCTGTGTACTGACTATGCAGCAAAGTTACAATTCATGAAGAGCCACATTCGGATCCAAAGTGGAAGTTCATCATTTGCAGTTAGCTTAGATTTCCGAATCCATCCCGCTCCGAGTGAAATTGATTAAGCTATGGCTACACTAATACGATTTGAAACTTTGCAGCTAGTAGTACCTAGTTCGATTTAGTTTCGCGTAACCTACATACACACATATAGGTATCTAGTTATACGGATTTGTTTGTTTAACGGAATTTTAAATACTTGATAGATAACGCAGATTTACCTAGTTTTTCTAAGTTATCTTCTATGTATGAGATTAGTCGAAATTGCGAAACGCAGTAAAGGATGCCTTAAGATGGTCAAACATTAAAACGTTGGGTTAGTTTCTTACTGCCGCACTTAGATACCATAATTAACATAATGACTAATAAGCATATTTGGTTGTTTATTGTAAAATAGTCTCTAAAACCACGGACTAAGCAGTTTTCTAGTATATAAAATTACAGGTCATAAACGCACAAGTAAACGTTAATTGACGTCAGTGCGGCAGTAAGATAAACTACACACCGCGATGCGTCGTCCTCGTCAGCCTTATACAGCGTCACGGTGCTATTCTATGTAGTATAAACGAAAAATAGATTTAACTAATGCAAATAGTATTACCCCGTGTGGTGCCGGGGGTAAAGAATTGCACCACCCCATCTCTTCCCGTGGGTGTCGTAGAAGGCGACTATGGGACCATTCCAGAGGATGGGCAGCAACGTCTCTCTGTGATTATTCTCACCTTACTGCGATCGCCAACCCGCCTGCCAAGCGTGGCGATTATGGCAATTTCCCCTCAAAATTAATTATCCTTGAGGGAGGTCTTTGTCCAGCAGTGGACGTCTTTTTGGCTGAGATGATGATGATAATGATGAAATAGTATTACTATTCACAGCTGGAGGACATTTTCTATTTATAGTTTTTATTTTGTCTTTAATTATGTAAATTATATTTCTTTTGCTTAATTATTTCTTTAATGCAGTAGTAATAAGTTATGTTACTTTTCTGTTATTAAGATAAAGATAAATCAACTTTATTGTACACCAAAAATGAAAAAAAGAAACTAGGTACATAAAAATACACGTACAAAAGGCGGTCTTATCACTAAGAGTGATCTTTTCTAGACAACCTTTGTTATTATTGTTTTTTAATAAATAAATAACATACATCATCATCATCACCATCATCAGCTCATTTTTTTTATGTCTCCACTTCTGGGGCACGAGCCTTCTCTACGGATGAATAGGGAGAACGGGCCATAAACCACCACGCAGGCCCAGTGCGGATTGGCGGTTCTTAACGACTGCTAATGCAGCCGGGACCAACTGCTTAACGTGTCTTCCGAAGCACGGAGGAGCTCGAGATGATAAATTTTTGGTCACCCATCCGATGACCGGCCTTTGCGAAAGTTGCTTAACGTCAGCAATCGCAGACCGAGCGCGTTAACCACTGCGCCATTGAGCTCCTCAGATAACATACAAATACAAATAAATGAAATATGTTAGTACGAATGTAGTATCGTGCTACACCCGCTGTAAATTATAACACTTTTTGCGGCAGACAGTGTCCCGCCCCCCAACCGCCTAACACTCTCGCTTTCGATCGCTTTGAAAGCGAGGCCCTCGCCTCGCTTTCTATTATAATATCGAATAATATCGAAAGCTATAGCCTATAAGCTTTTGATATTGCTTTCATATTGCTTTCGAAATGACAATGGGACGCCTCGTCCTCGCCTCGCCTTCAAAGCGATCGAAAGCGAGAGCGTTAGGCGGTCGACCCCCCGATCCCGACAATATGCAAAGACAAACGGCATACAGCACTCGTGTAATACATGGTGCGTGTTATTAATAACAATAATAATAGCTTTTTAATTTATCATGGGCGTTGAAAGACTTTTTTAAAAGGGTATTTTTTTTAAAGAGTACGCACTTGGCCTTGAGCTCACCTGATGTTAAGTGATGATAAAGCCGAATGTGGAAGCGTACTTCACCCGAAATCCTCAACCGCAGAGGCACTGGCTAGCTTATCTCAAGCTGCCGGAACACAACAATGCTACAAACATTGTTGTTATGGCGACACATTTAGATAAGCTGATGGTGGCTAGACTACCTAGTCAGGCGGACAAACGAGCCCTACCACTAACCATACCGAGTACACAAACATATACCCTCCGCTGGGAATCGAACCCGGGACCTATGGGTCTAAACCGGTGGTCTTAACCACTACACCACAGAGGCGTTCAAAAACTATCACTAATTTATTCCGTAACGGGGAAGCGATAATAATAATCTCGCCTGATTACAGAGAGGTGGTTCCTTTCTACATAGTAACCAGCGTCGAATCAATAATAGTTAGTCAAATATAAATATAGGTAGAAATTCATGGATAAAATTTGATATCCTTTTTAAACGGTTTTATTTTACTAGGTATAATATTACAATCATATTATTTTATAGCCTTTTAAGTGGTGACTAATAAAATTTACTTAAACAATGAAACTATATCAACAAATTGATCGATCGTATTACTTCTGTAGAACTTTTTATTTTTACTACAATATTTTTAATTGATTATAAATAAGCATTGTATGCGAATTACTCGATTTTCAGTATACCGATCTACTGCTTATGTCTTGTTGGATAGGCAGTTTTTTGTTTAATTACCTGATAAAAAAATAACTCAAAAACGAATGATGTGCCGGTTATGATCTAAAATATTACATTTTGCTTGTATTGGAACTGGTATCTTTGCTCGGGTTGAACCTCTTTTATACCTTTTGTTATAGATGCCACCAATGGAATTTATTTGCCGACCTTGTTGGCAAAGGGCCGAAAGGACACACCAAAGAATTTTAAGGAAGGCCGTGAAGATGATATCGAGAAACATATTGAACACCCTCAAGCCACAACATTGGAATTACCTGGTTTCAAGCGTATTCCCAACACAACAGTGAATTGTGTATTCCAATACTGTCAGAACCAGTCTAGACGACGAATACCAAAACAGATAATCGTACATTTATTTTGTCGCTAGAACAACATTAATTAATAACAGAGAATAGCCACGTTTGTGATGAACACTTGCAAGATAAGATTTGGCAAGAGCAGTTCACTGCCACTCAGATAGTTTATGCTATGACCTTAATGAAAAACCACATAGTGTCAGGTTTTTTAAACTTCGAACGGTATGAAGAAATACCAAACGTGATAAAGAATTCCATATGTGGCAAGTCTCACTAAAGATCAGTACACTTTTTTATTGGACCGCGTTCCCAGTTTGAACGATAATCGGTGCAAGAAAAGAAAACTTGCGGCAGTATTAACCAAAATGTGAACCGGTGATTCGAAAGCTATACTAGCTTCCATTTTTAGAAGGTCTGAAGCAACTTTTCAAAGAATGTTAAAACGAGGTCGTGAAGCACTGGTTGCGGATTATGTGCCATCGCGAGTCGGTTTCGAACACATGACTCGCGAAGAAGTAGTGCAAAGAAACTTATTGATACCAGAGAGACTTTTCGGCAACCCAGAGTCCAGCCAATGAAAGAAAAGCTGTGACAATGTGCGACGGAACATACGTTTACCCTTAGATTAATTCTAAGCGTTTACCATCAAAAAAGCTCCAATTATTTCTTTGAACGGAAATCGTACAGCAGTCACAATTACCGCAATCTTCTCAAACCTATGTAATATGTATGGTATGATGGTCACATAATAGAAGTGTCTGGGCCACATGCTGCAACGACCTCTGATGCGGTAATCATGAACCAAACCATTGGTGATGAAAATGACTTATTTTATTGGTTCTACAGGGCGGGAGATGTATTAATTTTAGACCGTGGGTTTAGGTTTAGGGACTCAGCCGGTCAGCTTACTAACTTCGGATATATAGTGCAGATGCCGGAAACCGCAAGCACCCACGGGAAACACAGCTTACCACAGACCATGCTAATAAGTAAGGCTTGCGATTATTTAACAACTTCAACCAACCAACGACAAATTTTGTCCGCGCTCCAAAAAAGATTTCCGCCTATTAAGAATTGTCCACAGTAATCGAGCACTACCACATAAGTACGATGGACTATTTTAGAATTGTCGCCGCCCTGTTAAATGACTTCCACGTCCTAGTCGACAACAATGTACCTACATGCCACATAATTTTTTAACATAATAAATGAACGAATAAATGTACCTAACAGATTAGCTGACCTAGTGATCAGAAATAATTATAACCGGAAGAGAGCATATTTTAATGACAGCCGACATACCTGAATTCGAACGGTTTCCCTTATTTACAGAAGAACAGTTAATATTGTTTGACTTGAGCAGCTAACAAGTCAAGCAGGCTCGAAGCTATTATGGGGAGCACATTCAGCCCAGCAATAGAGCCTTTATAATAGAGCTTGGCGGGGATTTGCCAGTTCAGGATATTCGGGAACTCGACGGAAGAGACCTTTAGCTGATAAGAGGCCGAATTCAGTTAAGACACGTCCAATCCAAATGTTATTACGTGTACATTGCGGTAGAGCCTACGTTAAACGGAAGACAGGCAATTCCTCATTACTACTGTAGCTGCAATATTGGCAAACGAACAGTTGGATGTTGTGCACATGTGATGACAATTATGTGGTAAGTACACACGGCGGCAGATTTCTACAATCAATTTTAAACTTTATTGTTTGGTTATAAGGATCAGAAACTTGACAGGTTTGGGTAGGTTAATCTGCTGCCGGCCGTCTGTACATGGGATTTGCGCGACATGAGTCATCAATAATTGTGCCAGCAGTGGGACTAGAAAACGTTATTGTTCGACAGGAGGAATAATTATGTTATTTTTCTTTTATAAATGATTACATTGTTTATGTAACAAATGGCTATATGGGATCGCAGAAAATTTTTGTATGATCTCCAAACTTCAGTATGAAGATGGCACTAAATGTTGATGATTTATATAAAACAAATGCGTTAAAGAAATGTTTTACTTCATAAAATGTTTTTTACTGACGTTATACAATTAGATACTCATATTGGCATAAACATTATACTACACATAACATTTCGTTAGGTCTGCCATACGCCGATTAGTAGTATCTTTGACTCTTATTTAATAAAGTAGAGAATGACCCTAGAGATATGATTTCATAGTAACGAATGATTACAGGGGTACGTAATATTAACGAAATATAATCTTATAGAAATGGTGTCTGTTATTTGTATTATTTATTTTAACACTGCAGAGAATGACCCTACAGATATAATTTACTCATGTGGTAATAGTAGAATACAGATTTGGTCACATAGTAAGAAATGCTTATAAAAATATAACCTAACGGTATATTACCTACATTATTTTTTCTGGCCGGCACTTTCATATTTAGCCCAATAAGAATGATGTCCTTCCCTCGACGAAATGGTGAAAAGTAAAGTTTTTAGTAATAGGAAGATAAGTTGTGGTTATGAACGTGCTGGGTATCTCTAACTCATGGGCACATTTACGGGTCCCGGCCTGGTCCTGACAGTGCGCTTGTTCATATGTTATGTCCACATCATCACATCACAAGCTCATTCATGTCCCCACTGCTGGGGCTCGAGCCTTACCTATGGTTGGATAGGAGAACGGGCCATAAACCACCACGCGGGCCCAGTGCGGATTGGTAGTTGTTAACGACTGCTAATGCAGCCAGGACCAACGGCTTTACCTGTCTTCCGAAGCAAGGAGGGGCTCGAGATGATAAATGTTTTGGTCACCCATCCGATGACCGGCCTTTGCGAAAGTTGCTTAACCTTAGCAATCGCAGGCCGGGCGCGTTTACCAGCAAGATCTTATGAATAAGCTGACTAGGCTAGGCTGTCTGTAGCTCCATCAGAGTCAAACACCAAACTTTTCAATGTCAAAGCGAACGACCCCGCAAGGCAGTATTAGCCCGCACCGCAAAATTAGTTGTGAAATCGGCCGGCGCTGCCCCGGCCGTCTTACAAACGCATCGGAGCCATTCGGGGCTCATCTGACTCACAGATCCCGAGCTCGTTCTTAACTCGTTAAACCCACTCTGATTCGACTAACCGCACAATCAGGAATTCAACAACAAATCTTGAGTTTTAGCAATTACCATGTAAATTTGCGAAGTTCGCGAAATAATTTAACGCGATGTTGTCTCCGGATTCAAAACAATTTATATGTTAATCCCGTAGGTATGGACTGCTGTTGGTACGGGAGAATTACTGAGCGTTAGGTGGGCTGGCTCAATCACTTAGAACTTGGCTCGACTTTGCGAATTTGTTTTGGCAGTCATACCTAATCATAGTTTTATCTCTTATTATTATAGTGAATCACATTGTGTCAATTATTTAAACATGCACACAAACCCTTTCCTATATACCTAATGTTATTAAAAATGTATATGTAAGTACCATAGATATAATAAGCTCTGTTATCTAAAGTTATTATGTAATGATCTGCTGTTATAGTGTACCGAACCCTCCTCAGTCTTGGAGGTGGACGTTGGCAACTGCGACACAGTCATCCGACGAATGCGGTTGTTATCGTTCAAATAAAGATTTTTATTATTTTTATTATTATTGTTAAGTCATTTTTTTTTATTTACTACAATAAGGCATGATCTTTCTATACTTCGAGAATGTCATGAGATAATACAATACCTACTCTTAGTACATAATAAGTCTACGTGACTCCATTTTGTTTAGCGAGCCTCACGTGTCAGGTCAACAGTAACGCACCACCTCTTTCTGCGGTCCATGATCATATCGCCGATCCAGAGGATCTGGCTTTGACTCCCAGCTGAGAGTAAATATACAGCTTGGTTAGCGGTAGGGCTGGTTCAAAGCGCGCTTGACTGGTACCACCATCATACATTAGTAGGTATGTATGTCGCCATAACATCAAAGTTGATAGCATTGTTGTGTACCAACAGTTTGACAGCCAGTGTTTGATGAAGTTCCCTTCCACCACATTCCATCAAGCCTGCCCCCCAACCGCCTAACACTCTCGCTTTCGATCGCTTTGAAAGCGAGGCCCTCGCCTCGCTTTCTATTATAATATTGAAATATAATATCGAATAATATCGAAAGCTATAGCCTATAGCTTTTGATATTGCTTTCATATTGCTTTCGAAATGACAAGATGACGCCTCCTCCTCGCCTCGCCTTCAAAGCGATCAAAAGCGAGAGCGTTAGGCGGTCGACCCCCTGGTGAGAAGAAATCCAAGCGCAAGCGCTACACTTAAAACTTTGTAGTCAGCTATTATTTTATTTAATATTCAAGTTAATTTACAGGATTTGTAAATGTTCAAATAATTTTTAACGCAAATTTTGTTGCGAACAAATTACAAAAACACAAATGTTGAAAAAATTTTCACGAGCAGGATTTGAACCTGCACCCTTCTGACATTCCGGGTCAGGTGCTCTTCCTATTGAGCTATCGTGGTTCTAACCAGCCCGCCGAAATTATTCAACACTTTTTACTCTGAAAGCCAAAAGCGCCCATTCAATGTCACTAACATCCGATCATAATATTTTTACAAATATTAAAGATCAGTTAAGAAATAAGCAAGCTATTTATAAATGTTCAAATAATTTTTAACGCAAATTTTTTTACAGGATTTGGTTTAAATCCGTTTGTACATATGGCCGAGTTGACGACGAAAAAAGTAGGTATTTTCAAATGGTGCCAACTCGGCCATTCGGTCGATTTTTTCGGCCGAGTTGACGAACAAGTCATTAGTACTGTACCGGTAAAAATAAGTATACAAAAAACAGCTCTAAATAACAAGAAATTATATTGAAATCATGTTATTAATTGATTGATTGATTGATTGATTGATTGTTATTAATTACCTAGATACTTACGCATATAACTTTTAAAGAAGGTCTATTGAAGTCGGGTGGTTGGTGGTCGGCTGGGTGACAATCTCGTTTCATTTAAACTTTTATAATTGTTCCATTATCTCCACTTTTTTATTGTAAAAGCCCCACCCGACTTCAATAGACTTTCTTTAAAACTGATATGCGTATCTGGTAATTAATAATATGATTTCAATATTATTTCTTGTTATTTAGAGCTATTTTTTGTATACTTAAATAATCATTTTTGATTAACTAAATCATAAAACCGAATTACTTTGTGCTAAGTAAATTTATTTTTTACTTTTTTTATTTTCCTTTTTAAAGTCGGTTTTTTTGTTAAAAAATATTTTATTTTACGGTTTTTAGTGATGGATGCTAACAAGGATGCTTCTCGGATGAGGAAATGACGGCCTAGTAGGTAGTGGTATTCCTATGAAAAATTCAATCTTAATTACGTATTAGTTTTGTACGAACTGCACATTTTGACATATTGAATCGTATGAAGTAAGCCCAACAAAAGATAACTGCTGTAAATCGTTGAGGAATTCCCTCGACTGTCTATGGTCTCCATCATCAGACCTGTAATGGCACTTATGACCCATATGGGTGCAAAGTTCTCATCAATGGAAATGAATTAAGTCCAAACACAAGGTAGCTACTGTAAAACGTTGAGTAGTTCCCTTGACTGTCCTTCGTCTTCATCATCAGACCCCTAATGACAGTCGCAACTAGGTGTAAAGTCCTCAACAATACAAATTAATCAAGCCCAAACACCAAGTAATTGCTATAAATCGTTAAAGAGTTCCCTCAACTGTCTTTCGGCTCCATTATCAGATCGACTCCAGACCTTCATTAAATAGTAATGCTTTAAAATACGTAATAAAAAAATTAACTAACCTACTAACTAGTCGCCACTACGATTATCGAGAGTTCCCCTAGATTTCTTCAAGGTTCCATCATCAGATCTTGATCTGATGACCATGGGACCACCTAGGAAGTATATACCCTTTCAAACAAAAAAAAGAATTTTCCAAATCGGTTCAGGCGTCTTCGAGTAATCGGGTAACATACATAAATAACTGTGTAAAGTCTATAAACCAAAATAAATACAAGTTAAAATAGGCAAGTACAAATACACAACTCCATAACCGTCAGGAATTGTACCTTCCATCATTAGCTTACCTGAATAACTTGGTAGTACACAACTAGCTTTCTATACGTCCCTATAATATTTAAAGAATAATCCCCTAACTTCTAATCGTTGAGGATTTGTATCTCCCATCATCATCAGATCAGCAATGTCATCAGATGATGACTACAAGAAGCAAATATATGATGTTATTAGAAATTATATGAGATACGTAGGTACGTGCCTATAAGATTTGAGGGTTTCCCTTGATTTCCCTGGGATTATATCATCAGATCCTGACATGGTGGCAATGGGACCACGTCGGAAGTATGCTCTTTCAAATAAAAAAAGAATTTTAACATCGGCTCATAAATGATGAAGAAATCGCTGGACATACATAAAAAAAATATACAAGTCGAACATAAATAACCTCCTCCTTTTTTGAAGTCGGTTAAAAATAAAAGCAAACGTTTCTAAAACTCAATTTCTGTTTGCTGTTTCAAAAACATGGTTGATTGAATTGAGATTTGCACTCGCATTCGGGAACGAGCTAAATCTGAATCGATTAGCGAGGGGTTTCAAGCTAAATCGATTAACTGCGGGAATCTTCGCCCACGAAGTTAGTTGCTCGATTGTATAATACAGGCGCTAATTATTCGCGTCAGTAGTTGCGAAGAACTATTCGAAGAAAATACGCTCCTAAACGGGGTCCTCATTTTTTTAAAGGTTTTGCTAACGTTGAACTGTAAAAGTGGTAAAAGATTTTGCGCGCTCTTGCATAAACTGCTTTAATTAGGTATATACATGCTTGGGTTTGGTAGCAGGTGTAACAAAAAGTAACGAAATAAAATTACGCACTTGAACTTTTTTTAAAGAAAACCTTTGAAGAAAACCAATGACTTGGTGGAAGGTAGCTAGATGGATGAGCTGATGCCCGGATTGTGAAAGGTCACGGGTTCATATCCCAAGTCTTCTTTTTTCAAATGCTATCTTTGGTTTATATATTTGAATATTGAAAAATTATATGTAGGGTAGGTTCGCCGGTTATCGTCCACTTAGTGGGGTTGTTGAACAGCAAAATAAAATAGTACCTAGGTGCAACAATTTGACACAAACAAAAATACATACTCTCTAATTTTATGTAAAATTAAAATTTTTAGGACAAGTTTTTTTTTGACAAAAATGTAAAGCCTAAAATGCCGTTTTTCCCGATTTTCGCCCAAAAATCCAGTTCTCATACAGGAAAATTCCAGTTTTCGTTCACTTATACTACAAGAAAACTATACTACAAGGTTTCAGTTAAAAAAGTATGTATTATTGAAAGGAAACATGATTCATATTTTTTGTTCCCATCTACATAACAATCTCCTTTATCGAATTATAGATGAGGCTCTTCATGCCTTGTCGTAAAATCAAACTAAATATTCTATAACACATTCGGTTTTTTTATGTAAGAGGTGGCAAACCAGCCAGCGGGTCACCTAATGGAAATAAAGCACCATCACCCATAGGCACCTGTAACACCAGAATGTAACGCAGATGCGTTACCGGCCTTTAAGGAAATAATAAGCTCATTTCATTAACGTCCATAAGTCGTAACAGTCTGGGAATACCGCTGCTGTAAGCTGGTTCCACAGAACCGTCGATCTCAGTAGGAAATTTCGCAGAAAACGCTCAGTGATAGACCGCATATTTGCAATATGGTGACAAGGATGGAATGACTGTCGATTGCAGGTACAGGAACTCAGCATAGTCAGTTATTTATAATATGGCTAAGGGCTGATTTTTCAATCGTCAGTTAAACTTTATTCATTGAATAATTTTGACATAATGACAGATTCTCTTTTTAATAAGGGCTGATTTTATTCGCTGGACAAAACTTTACTGAGGATTGAAAAATCGGTCCTTAAAATGAATATAATTTCTATAGTATGAAAGAGTTTCTTGACATGTAAAGCAATATAATAATTAATGTACATGTAATTTCTAATTTTTAATAATGTTTTAAGAATTTCTTTAAATAATTATTATATATTTACATGCTATCTTAATGGCAAAATACGCTGTACCGTTTTAAATATTGTAATAACTTAAATACCGTGTTTTAAGGCAAATAAATGTTTCCTGCTCTATTCTATTGCTATACACGTGGTTTCTGTGAACATGGAGTCAAATGGACAGGGAGGGAACAGGACGTGGACGACGAACCGGCGAAGAACCTACCCTATAAATTTTTTTCTCTATTATTGAGGTTTAATCAAAAATGTTTGCCTAAAGCTACGTTTGATTTGCAAAGCGGGTTTCGTGATCTCCATTTATTTATACACAGCTTACTACATAACTTAGGTACATCATCATCATCATCATCTCAGCCAAAAGACGTCCACTGCTGGACAAAGGCCTCCCCCAAGGATCTCCACAACGACCGGTTTTGTGCTGCTCGCATCCAGCGGCTTCCCGCGACCTTCACCAGATCGTCGGTCCACCTTGTTGGAGGCCTGCCCACACTGCGCTTTCCGGTACGCGGTCGCCACTCGAGGACTGCTCCGCCCCAGCGGCCATCAGTCCTGCGAGCAATGTGCCCTGCCCACTGCCACTTGAGCTTAGCAACTCTTCGGGCTATGTCGGTTACCTTTGTTCTTCTACGGATCTCCTCATTTCTGATTCGATCTCGCAGAGAAACCCCGAGCATAGCCCTCTTCATTGCTCTTTGAGTGACCTTGAGCCTTCTGATAAGGCCCATAGTGAGCGACCACGTCTCAGTCCCGTATGTCATCACTGGCAACACACACTGGTCAAAGACTTTCGTCTTGAGACATTGCGGTATATCGGACGAGAAGATATTTCGTAGCTTACCGAACGCTGCCCAGCCTAATTGGATTCGACGATTGACCTCTTTGCTGAAGTTGGACCTACCTAGCTGGACCGTTTGTCCCAGGTAAACATAATCGTCCACAACTTCAAGGGCAGAGTCCCCAACCTTCAGAGGAGTGGGTACGACACGTGAGTTTGACATAACTTTCGTCTTCTCCATGTTCATTTTAAGACCCACTTGTTGAGAGACTCTGTTGAGGTCACCGAGCATTGTGCCGAGGTCTTCCAGGGTCTCAGCCATGACCACTATATCGTCAGCAAATCGAAGGTGAGTGATGTATACGCCGTTGACGTTGATGCCGAGTCCTTTCCAGTCCAGAAGCTTGAAAGCATCTTCCAGTGCAGCAGTGAACAGTTTCGGAGATATAACATCTCCCTGTCTCACTCCTCGCTGCAACTGAATAGGTTTCGAGTTCTGGTCCTGAAGACGGACTGACATTGTGGCGTTTTCATACAAACACTTCAACACTTCGATGTACCGGTAGTCAATTTGGCACCGCTGGAGAGACTGTAGCACGGCCCATGTTTCAATCGAATCGAAGGCTTTTTCATAGTCCACAAACGCTAAGCAAAGAGGCTGGTTATACTCTTCGGTCTTCTGTATAACCTGCCGCAGCGTATGTATGTGGTCTATGGTGCTGAAGCCTTTTCGGAAACCGGCTTGTTCGATAGGCTGGAAGTCATCAAACCTGCGTGCGAGACGATTCGTTATGACTCTCGAAAACAGCTTGTAGACGTGGCTTAGAAGTGAGATGGGCCTGTAGTTCTTCAGCAGGGTTTTGTCGCCCTTTTTGAAGAACAGTACCACCATACCTTCGTGCCACGTTTCTGGCGTTCTGCCCCCTAGTACGACGGAATTAAATAGCTTCTGAAGAGCTACGAGTACCGGTCTTCCGCCTGCTTTCAGAAGCTCGGCCGTAATTCCGTCAGCACCTGGTGCCCTGCCGTTCTTGAGCTGTTTGAGAGCCATACTAATCTCGTACAGGCTGATGTCCGGGATGTCTTCGGTATAGTGTCGGGTTAACTTAGCTCTAGGGTCTTTAGCTAAGCTTTGTACAGGTGGCCGTGTGGATGTGTAAAGCTGTCCATAGAACTTCTCGACCTCTCCCATAACATCGGACCTGGTCGTGACAGTTCTGCCGTCATCGGTTTTCAGCGTCGTCAGTTGGCACTGCCCATTACCCAGATCTCTTGCGAACACTTTTGAGCCTTTGTTCCGCTCAATGGCCTCTTTAATACGGTCAGTATTAAATCGGCGCGTGTCGCGAGTCATAGACTTCGAGATCTGCCTATTTAGCCGCCGAAACTGAGACACATCACCTGAGGAAAGCAGAACCATTGCGCGCCGCTCTTCCATTAGTTTTTGAGTATGGTCTTAGGTACATATCTACATCTAAATAACACTTGGACAAATTAAATTTATTTCTGGTAACATTTACGCGAGCTTTTCTTTGTAGATATTGATTCTTCTAAAGATGTTTCAGCAATGAAAATCCTGAAGTAACTATTATACTTTGTCTTTTTTAATCAGTTTTATTTAGCAATGTATAGAAGCTGTAACTTGCTCGCAAAATCTGTAAGAAATATAAAAAAATATATTATTATTTATGGAAAGTTTACTAGTAGATTGGGATCCTACATACGGCGATTGGCAAACGGCGAGTTGTGCTAGCAAGTCTCTGCGCACTCTGCGGGAAGAGTCATGTTGCTAGAATTAATGAGCGTGTCCTCTCCTACAGTGGCGTGCGTGAGTCGTGCGTGACCAAACCAAACACTCAGTGTTCAATCACAAAATATTTTGTGGTTGAACTGACATTATAGCATATGCATCTCTTCATTTTTACCACACCTTTCTGTTACACGTTGTATAACATTTGCTAATGTCATCGAGCGAGAAAATCACCCATCGCCCGTCCATAACCTTCCCGTATTAGCTCGGTCGGCATCACTGAGCTCGACATAAATTGAAGACTCACGATGTAGTGGAGAGAAGAGAATGAAACTGCTTTGCAAACTTACGGCAAGAAAAGTTTTTAGGGTCAATTCGTTAAAAGGTCCTACGTTGAATATCAACCTCTTTCCTGTAGTGGTACCAAGCAGTGCTATTTCTCTTCGCCATTTATTGTCCATTTTAAACCAATCGCTTTTAAAGGCGCCGTAGCTGACTAGGTAGCTCTGAAAAAAGACGTTTTCGAAATTTAAACTAACCTTTACTAAAAAACTTAAAATGTAATTAGAAGTTAGTTAGTGACAGAACAGTAAGCTGAATTGAGGGTATTGCAAGCATCGAATAATGTAGTAAGCATTTACTTGTAAGATATAGCCAACTGTCAATCTCTTTACTCGATGGTAAGCGATCACCGTCACATGGACATATACCACACCACCACACTAGAAAAATCGCAGATGCGTTGCCGGCTTATGAAACGGCTCACTGTTTCCAAGGGCGGATCCAGCCTTCGAGGCAGAGGGGGGGTCTCATAGTCGATTTCCAGCCAGGACAGTTTTCAAAATGACATACCTACACGTGACCGCAAAGAAAAAGGGTCGGTTAGAAAATCTTCAATATTTTCAAAAGTACCTGACCTAGTTGCGAATCTGTCCACTAGCTACGGAGGCATAAAAACTTAATTTAGGAATATTTTAATGTATTTAAAAAAAAATTAATTCAAGCTTTTTCTTTTTTATAAATAATCTGCCATTCCTCTATTTTAGAGCTTCTTTCATTTCACGTAGCGTGATTGGCGGCGGATTCCGCTGACGTACACGTCGTCCCAGTTCGTCCCATGCATGCTCAATGGGGTTTTAGTCGGGGCTGCGTGCTGGCCCACCATGTGTGTGATACCGACTTCTTGAAATAGTCAAACACTATCTGAGCTGTATGCGGGCGGGCATTGTCTTGCATAAAAACGGCATTCTCGCCCATGTCCACTAAAATGGACCAACGTAGTCATTTAGAATTTCAGTGACATACCGTACTGCAGTTAAAGTTCCATTTTCTATCACCACTAGCTCAGTGCGGCTTTCGGAAGAAATCCCAGCCCACACGTGGACAGAGCCTCCGCCGTATGGTACTTTTTCTTCTATACAGGCTTGAGTATAGCGCTCTCCCGACCTTCTGTACACTCTTTTCCTTCCGTCGTGCTTGTATAAACAGAATCTAGACTTGTTTGAAAATATAACTTTTGACCAGTCATCCAGAGTCCAATTCTCGTGTTCTCTACCATAACTTAACCTTGAGTTTCTGTGGTGTCTTTCTAGTTTTGGGCCATTTGCAGGCTTGAAATTTGCTTCAGCCAGACACCGCCTTACTGTATCCGTACTCAGATTGTATTCTCCAGCTCGTAAATGATGATTCTTTACTTCAACAGCCGTAAGAAAGTGATTACTCAAAATTGTTGACACCATATAGCGATCCTCCCGCGCCGTCGTGCACCTTGTTTGCTTGTTCCTGGTCTTCGAAGATTGGATCCAGTTTCATGGAAACGCTGGAGAACCGCTGAACTGTAGAAAGAGTCACACCAACAGTTCTTGCTGTATTTCGCTGACTGCGCCCATCTTTTTTTAAATGGTAAGTACTTAAGAAAAATGGCGCTAAAATGTTACACGGAATGCGGGGATGGGTCATAATTATTATTTTGAACTTACCCGCTACCGGATACCCGCAGCTTCTAGCGCAACGGTCACACAACGGATTCTTTGCCAAAAAAAAACGTGTAAAGGAGTACGACAACCCCAGCAAATGAGAAGATCGGCAATGTGGCACAGTCTTCGAACTGTAGGCAAACTAAAACATGGCGGGTCATAACGACCCAACCCCCATGACGCCGAGTTGTTTCTATGTCTTCGTTAGTACTTGTATAATTTACTTTCGGAACGCCTAGTTGAAATAAATTAAGTACATCTTCAACTGATTCAGCATAATGGTTATTGGCTCTTTGTATTTGTGTCGAAACTATTCTGGGGCATTTAATTTCTATTATTATTTTTAATTTTAAGTAAGTAGGTAGTAAGTAGGTTTCTCATGGGCCAAGACCCCCCCCCCCCCCCCCCTCCTGGATGCGCCCTTGACTGTTTCACGGTAGTTGCGATGTTTTAAGAATAGTCAAATAAATCGAAATTAACCTCTTCGGTAACTTCATTGCTGTGCCAGGAAAACAGCAGCAGTTGTACCAGACAGGCCAATATGTATAAGCAGCTAGACAAGAGTGCCGCAAAATCATTTTGTATCTGAAATCAAAGAACTGGAATAAACTAACAGCAACAAACTGACAATGCTTACTTGCAGTCTACTTGCAATGCCAGTTGGTACGCCCCTAAATCACCTAACAAGTGATTATTCCCAATTAAATCTTGCAATTAAGCTAGTTCATAATCCATTATATAACCGAAAGCTCGCAACCTTTGGCGTTCTCATGGTCGGCAGGCTTCGGTTTCATAATCATGCCTATGCCTTGTAGATAGTAAAAAACTGCTAAACAGGCTTGGGTTCTTGGTTCTCAATAAACTCGCTCGCACGCAATAACTGCAAGTAAACAACGCTGCAAGTAATAATAAAATACCTTATTATTCTTTAGAGCGGCAGAGGAAAGAGCGGCAGTTGAAGCCGCATTTAGTCAGAGACGTCAGTTACACATAAATAATACCAACCTATGTTTTTTTTCTCTAAAAAGTCTCCATGAGGTCGTATGTACTTTTTGGAATGAACTTTAGATACTGGAGGACGTGTATATAATCAAAGGTACTGGAGAATATTTATTGACGTAAGTGCGTAAGGACATGTTAGCTTGCTGGCACACCAGGCAAACGCACACGGGCGTAAAGTAACTATTAAGCAATCTGTGGTAATATGATGATAATTTTTTATTATAGTTAGTTAACAAATTAATTAATTGGATCAGTTCTATAAAAGTAATATTTACCTGAGCGATTCCTATAATACACACTCCAAGGTTCACTGATATTACGATCATATATATAGTCATTGCTGGCGATATCAGTTCATTGCAAATTTGCTGGTTCCTGAAATAGTTAACCATTGTTGTACGGTGTATCCTTTATTGAAACTGCTCCGCAAATGTCGTCATTGTCAATGTCATTGCTTTTGAAGCTTACATTTTATCTTAGTTAGGCCTGCCGAGGATTCCCACACCCAGTACTAATCGGGATAAATTGTGCAAAAAGCTACCATACTTTTCGGGGCTGCTGCACGTAAAAGAGACAATAAGCCCAGTAACTATATAACAGTCAGGAAAATTTTGGAAAATATTCATAGTTGCACTGAAACTTACTTTACAAGAGTAGTGTGGAACGCATGGCACTCAGCGATGTTCTTGTAACTATTTTCTAAATTTCCTGCTTCTATAACACGAGAGCACATCAAACGGGTAATCTTAAGTTGCCCGGCAAAGTAAATCATCATCACAACAATGAGGGTATCCCAGCCGAGAATATATGCACTCACAATATTACCAACCACAGTCTGAATGAACATTGAAATGTAATACCCTGGAGGTTCAGGACTGAAAGGCGTATAACCGTCAAATAAGTTGAAGTAGACACTGGTACCGTTGACGTTGATTTCGTTAAGTCGATAAGGCTCAGAGAAAATGCTCACGTTTGAGAATAATGCTAAAGTCCAAAAGAAGTAAGTGACGTATCGGCATCGAGCTATATACTCATCAATTATCTTAGTGATCTCCTCATTTCCGACGCTGATTTGTTTCCGTTCAACTTGGGATATGTAATTGATAATTTTCTCCCACGTAATATAGTGTTTTTGGAAAAAAAACGCTTTCACTACACCGATATGGAATGGTGCGTAATGCAGGAGTAGCACTAAGGAGCTGGTGTTAAAGTTAAATGCGCATTTAATATATTGACTACAGAAAAAGCAGACGGTGACATAATAGAGATAATGCTTGAAACGAGCGATCCTGGAATCAGGACTTGGATGCCAGAGGCCACACAAACCCAAAAGGCGAAGGTTTGGCCCCATAGAAGGATACTGTGGATCCTCAAGAAATCCCAGTAAATTTAAAATTGAAAATCCTTTTTGCCCCCGCCAACCTTCAGGCATTTTTTAAATTGGTTCCAATCCAAGTCGTATGAACAAAGTAGATGTATGAAACGGCCAAAGTTGACAGATAGAGTGTGTGTGGCACAATGAATATTAGAAAACTAACGTTAGAATTAATTAACTGAACTGCAGGTTGCTGAGTTGCGAATAATGACAGGTTACGACGTCGTTGGTGATTTAATCCATCGACATTATCGTAGTGGACCGCCTATGTAATTTGGTGACTATGATTGCAATGTTTTAGAGGCTTAATTATGGCTTTTGAAATGCCATGGATGTATGTAGAGGTACCTAATAAATCGGATAGTTTAATTATTTATTTCAGATTGTCTGTTTGTTATGTTATAATAGCAAAATAGTAAAAGTTGTGTTTATTTTAATTGCTTAAATACAGCAAGGTTGGACAGTTTTATTGTCAATTGTAGTTTAAATGTACGTACAAATAGAAAAATATTTTAAAATTTGGTTAAGTATGTATGTATGTAACTTTTTTCTTTTTTTTAACGAGAGGATTTTCACTATTTTGTCATCATCATCAGCTCATTTTTATGTTCCCACTGTTGGGGCACCAGCCATCCCTGTGAATGGATATGGAGAACGGGCCATAAACCACTACGCGGGCGGGCTCAGTGCGGATTGTTGGTTGTTAACGGCTGCTGCTAATGCAGCCGAGAACAACGGCTTTACGCGCTTTCGGAAGCACGGAGCACTATTTGTATTGGTTTTGTATTAAACAAAATTTATTATACCTATATACATTTGGCTGCATCTGCTATTTATTTTCAAAGTTAAATTATAATATACATAAAACAAATTACAAGTATCTGTCCTATAATTCTGGGCAAGGTTTAATTTGTTTATTTTAGCACATTAATTATATGAAGCTACTGATTCTGTATGTAATCTGCACAATATTAGGCTGGCCAAGTTCCTATTCCTCTTAGCAATGTTAAAGTATTAGGTATAAGCACCTTAACCGTCTAACCAATCACAGTGTTATTATATACACTTGTCGTAATGGTCGTTTACATATCGTCCCCGTCGCGGTCGTGTCAAAATTAAATAACTAACAAAACCAAAGTTTCGAGATATTCACGTTTTCTGTTATTTTTCATTAAAAATGGCGATTACTTTTTAATGTGAAGATAATTTATTGTCGGTCTTTTGATATGTTATACAGCAGACTTACCTACCTTAATTAATTAAATATTTTGCGATGATGTTACTTTGTATTATTTTAAATAAAATAATAAAAAATAAATTATAATTAGTTTTGCCACAAACGTATTTTACGACCAAGTATTTATAATAAACCAAGTAAATAATTATAATGCTTTTGTGTGTCACTTAGTAAATTTTGTCACAACCAAGAAATAACAAATACGAATATTTCCAGTGAATAATACATGTTTATTAATTTTGCTACACTTTTACTGACCTAAATTTTTATGTATTCATTTTATTTTATTCGTTTTATTAATGTAATTTTAGTCAATAAGATCTGGGTCACAGTTAAATAATACTAGAATGTATTTGTTTATTTATTTTATATATTAGCCTTAAACAAATCAGATGCAATTTACAATATACAAAATTAAGCGGTAACTTTACACAATAACAACTTATAGATTACCTGTTTCTTATTTATATAAATAGATGGGTAAAGATATATAGGGAGGTCCGCATACTGTGGTTTTGGTTATTATGAATACGGCAATAGATGTTTTTAATAACTATTGGATGTGAAAGCACTTTTAATATTGTACACAGTTACTCAACAAATGTTCTATCTAAAAAAAGACAGTGTTGAAAAAAATCTACGAGAGGGATTCGAACCGGCACCGCTCGTAGATTATTTTCAACACTTTGTCTTGTTTCAAAATGTAAATTTTTCGCAAATTTTTTATATATAACCACCTTAGAATAATAACGCCTAGAAGCCGAGTACGCGCACGGCGATTGAGGCAAGTTTAACCAAGCCATATGTGGCTTGGTTGGCCGAACGGCTCGCTAGTATCAAAGGTCACGTCATGTCGTAAGCAGCTCCGCAATTTTTGTTTATTATGACGATTTGTGCCATCAAAGGATGCTTTCACAAGTCAGAATCTAGCAAAAAGGATGCTAAGATTACATTTCACCTTTAAGAACAGCTAATCAATGTCTATTATTTCGTAAAACACGATATTAATGTTCGTAAATTTGTAATATGTCATTCCATGTATGTTTTGCTAGATGTAGGAAAACTTTTACCCCATTTTGTGTTCCCGAGTTATTTTTATTTAGAGTTGTTTTTATCCAAGTCTAGAGTCCAAGAAAGACAATTTATCACGATTGCTGTTATCAAAGCGCCAGTTATTTAGAAAATAGTTACAGCTACAAGGATTTTAAACTGACATGCTGAAAAAATGTTATAACAGTAATTTTTTCTGATAAGACTGATTTTTGTGCAATAAAATAATTCAATTCAATTCAATTCAAATTCAATTCAAAATCATTTTATTCAGTTTAGGCTACAAGTAGCTCTTATGAATGTCATTATGCCATCGGTTCGTAAGTCTACTCTGGGCGGGAGATCTTGTACTGAGAAGAACCGGCAAGAAACTCAGCAAGTGTCCAGATCTTTTCTCCCTTACAGCGTCAAAAATATTGGAAAATGCCCGATCATAGCAGGACACTTTCCATTACTAATAATAACAAAACATACTTATATAAGACAACCACAATATGTAAAATAAAAATAAAAAAAAATAAAATAAAATATTGTAGGTTAACAAATTTACATCAGGCAAAAGTTTCAATTTCCACAATGTCATACAGTACCACTACAGCATTCTAGTAAAAGTCAAAAATTGTTTTAGAATTAATAATAAATAAATGAATAAATATTGGCATTCTTATTTATCACCAAACATTGTTACATTTACATAACATTACATGTACATGTTTTCGTGTTATATGTAAGTATCTTTAAATAAGTAGCTAATGATATGAAAATTGTGGTAGTCGTAGCTTCACCGCCATCTAACTCGAAATAATATTCAATGCATAATGAGATAAAATTATGCTTCCAAATAGTTTAAGAGAGAAGTGGCGGTCCATTGTCTCTGCCTACCCCTCCTGAGGGATTGAGGCGTGAGCTATTTATGTATGTATGCACCTCCAATCACAAACTTAAATGAAAACATCTTAATGTATATAACAGTTAATATTATTAATGTATGCCGTTAATATAATAAAATAATAATATGTAATAATTATAGAAGACAATTTTCTCTTTGTGACTATTGACTTTGTGGCTATTTTCACATAAAAAAATTGAAGTAATTAAAAAAATCATATGTAACAACAATACAATTTTTAAACTATAAAACAAGATAAGAGTTTAGTAACTTACCCATTTACCCCGATTTGGGGAAATTACCATTTTACTTGCAACATTTATTCGTACGGTTGTGTGTGTAATGACAAGCTGCTGACGCACACGACGGAGTATTTTGTGCCTCATTATTTTGACGTACTTTGTTTGACACTATCGTTCTAGGCGTTATTATTCTAAGATAACCACTAGCTAAACGGCGGACTTCGTACCGCTTTGACAGTTTCCATGACAACAAAACAAACAAAACGTTCGCCCGCTTAAGAACACCCGTATCCCATGATGGACCCGTATAGCAGCGCCACCTACCAAGTCCAATTGTAAATCTAAACCATTCTCGAATCCACTTGAACACACACAGAAAGATTCATCCAAATCGGTCCAGCCGTTTAGAAGGAGTTCAATTTCATACACACGCACAGAAGATTTATAAACATAATTTTTCTATTTCTGTTTGACTCGTAACGCCTGTTCTTTCGTTTATAGCAAAGTGTATGTACGCCATTAAAAAGCATAAACTGTAGGTACGATAATGTACATAATAACATAATACCTAGACTTTATTATTTTCAATACATACTTGTAAGCCTACTCGTATTTGTGTAAAATAAGTAAGTAAATAAGTAAGTAAGTAAAAAAATAAGTAAATATTACATTAGTGTAATATACCTAGTTGTTTACTATTTAGTTTTTATATCTATAATATTAACTAAATATAATTTAATAACTCTTTATTCACACAGTTCACATAATCATTGTACTGTAAATGAATCCCTAGCGTAACTAAGTTTTAGCAATATTCCTTGACTGTAAAGGTTCCCGTTATGTCCAGATAAAATCGTTGACGGAAATTAAGGAGGAAATTGTATTTGTTTCTTAAAGCGTTGTAGCAACGTCACGACGTAATAATAAAGATGCCATCCTGACGGTATAATAAATTAATAAAACTAAGCTGGGATTAGCAGACGATAAGCATTTTTATAAATAAAATATTATAGATTTACTTTAACCTCTCCAGCGCCCAAATGTCAAGCTTGGCAAGGTGCAATTTTTTTGTGCGAATCTAAGTTGAGGTGCTGCGTTTAAACGTCGATTTATATATGAATTTGTGTGAATACCCTAGCATAAAGTTATATTTTTGGAATTTCTGTAATAAAAATAATTTGAAACTAATTCAAACAACTCATAAAAATATTATAATTATTTAATCTGAGAGATCTGTAAAAGTTGATGTAAGTTTGCAGAAAAAAAATATGAAAATTAATAGCAATCATTAAAAACAAAATAAAGGTCTTATAATTTAATTTATTAGTTTTTTATTTATAAAATTATAATATAACCTTTATTATGTACATATTTATTATTATTATTTTTATTATTATTATCTCCTTTATTTATTTTCTTTCTTAGAACTAGATTTTTACAATATTTTAATATAAAAACAATAAAACATTATAAAAACCTAATCCTAGAGTACCACCAGCAGCGGGGCAGGGCCCAAGCTATTATGTCTTATAGCTTAATTTAAAAACCGCGCCCCTAAAAGCAAATATGTCGTTGCATGCAACAGATGTGATCCCTTCTTTTTGGCCTTATTTTTCGACTTATAATATGTTTTGGTGGTGCCCTATTTCTAACTTGTTAACGAGTTTCCTTTATAAATATTACGAAACTGAAAAAATACACAAAAAATACCACTGCTAAAGCTATTCTGTAATAAATAAGCCGTTTGATAATAAAATTCTACAAATGAGTTGTTTTGTCCAAAACTACGAAAATAAAGAACCAGTTGACACGTTTTCTAATGTTTTGCTAGAGTTATTAAAATCAATTGGAAACATCTACAAAATCTTGAACAAAACTGAGAATTAAGGAAAAAAAATGCATGGAGTAGTCTTTCGTCGAATAATTTATATTTATTTGTACAAGTGTATTAAATTCAATGGTGTTTTCATTTTTCACAACAACAAAACAAACAATAATTATTAGCTTAACGACAGATTCAGTTGCAATACATTTTTTCTTAATTTAAATACCAAAATAACATACTACCTACAAATGTTTTTAGGCGTCTCCATGACTTCATTAGTAAAATACTTCGCCAGCCGATTTTGAAATCAGAATTCGGAGCATCCCACCAACATCGTCATCTTATTTTGTTTTTCAGATTTATTTAAAGTACTGACTATTTTTTCTTTTAAGTATCATAGAAAAATAGTTTATGATGTTTTTAACCGACTTAAAAAAAAAGAGGAGGTTCTCAGTTCGGTTGTGTTTTTTTTAATTTTGTTACCTCCTAACTCCGTCATTTATAAACCGATTTGGAAAATTCTTTTTTCATTTGAAAGGATATACTTCCAGATTGGTCCCATTTTCTTTCAACAAAAGACAAATTTTAATAGAAATGTTTTTTTATATTTAGAACGGGTTTTACAACGACTTTGTTTAAAAATCATATTACCATATATTATTAATAACATTAACAAAAACTTTCTTCTCGCGATGTTCAAATTAAAACAATAAATTCACGCCTCGAAGTGAACTAAAGGTTATCCCAATAGCAATAAGACAGCACCTACAGTAAAGATTACTGACTGTTTATTATTCATGTGTCGTTTTGTTCGCTTCAATATAATATACATTGGAAAGAGACAAACATTGTGTTGGCGTTTCATTTTAATATTATTTGGAAGAACTGCGTGACTACCGTACAACGGTGGAGGAGCGCTTAAAAAATCCACCACCGTACAGTACAATGAAACGTTGAAACGGTGGCCGGGCGCTGGAGAGGTTTTGGTTTAGGGCTTAGTATTACTAACAGTGATCGGAATAGGTAGGGCTAATAAATTCACCTAAAGTTCGAAGAACATAGACAAAAATTAATGGAGACTTCTTTATAACAATATTTTTTTCGCAACATTTGTCCGGGTTTCCGGACATCACTTGAGAACATTAAAAATTAATATTATCAATACAGTAATTGATTTTATTACTTATTTTGTTTCCCGGAATTGCCGAAAATAAGTAGACACGTTTATTATTATTTTCCAAAATGAAAGACAATCTCGTCGTTATATATTGGATTAAACTTATTTAATCTTATTAAATCTATTCTTGTCTCGCTCATGTCTCGCAAGACTTGGGCAGCCTCGAATTTCTCGGAAGTGGAACAATGCCGTTCATTTACCAGTAATTTATAATAGCAAGATTGTCTTTCATTTTTGAAAACAATAAAAACGTGTCTACTGATTTTCGGCAATTCCAGGATACAAAATAAGTAATAAAATCAATTACTGTATTAATAATATTATTTTTTTATGTTCATATGCGATGTCCGAAAACCCGGACAATTGTTCCGAAAAAAAATATTGTCATAAGAAAGTCTCCATTATTTTTGTCCGTTCTTCTTTAGGTGAATTAGCCCTACCTATTCACCGATCACTGATTACTAAACAAAACTAAGTTAGTAATAAATTGGTACATAACGACTAGAATGCGCTGTAGCGCTATGTATAGCGTGATATGAAGCAGAGGCAGACAAATATTTAAAATGACAAACTAAAAATCGATGATGATGAAAAATGAAAATATTTAACGACTTTAAAAATATTTTACCGAAAAAAATTATTTGTTATAGTTTATTTAGTTTCATTTAACAATGGCAAATCGCAATTGTAATTAGTAACTCGATACTTTGACTGATCGCAGCTTAGAGCATTAAACCAACCGAGGCCTTAGTTCTAAGACCGCGGCATGATTTACTCCCACTCGGCATGATCGCGGTATCGCCACAGTTTTAATACTGTGGCATCGCGGCATCTATGGTAATGGCAACACTGAGTGAGCGGTAGTCTATGAATGACTGAGCGCGTGAGCGCGTCTGTCAGTCAATCAATTCAAAAAATTGACGGTTACGAACTCGATTCAAACTTCGGTCACTGTTAGCGAAATAAAATTGAGTGCGAATTTGTTAATTTATATTGTGAATTGAGATTGAGAGTAAAGTAATTGACGGAAACCGTTATCGTTCAAGACAATTGGTATTATTCTACTAAGCCGTTCATACCATATATGAGTGGTCGTATCCAGTTCGATGAGACAGTGAAAGTGTGTTATTAAAAATGGTACGAATGGAGAAAAGACCTATTTCTGGCGCAGCCAAAGGCCGTGCTGACTTTGTAGCTCCTTCCAAAAGTGGATCGACGCTCAATACATCGGCAAATATAAAAGTTGTGGTAAGGGTGCGTCCTCTTAACCAAAGAGAGCTTGAGCAGAATAGTCGTGTAGTTGTGGATGTTGTTGATGATAAAATGCTAGTATTCGACCCTAAGGAAGAGATTAGACCATTTTTTTACCAAGGAGTACAGCAGCCTAACAAGAGCTTTTTAAAACGCGCCAATAAAGAGATGAAGTTTGTGTTTGACAATGTTTGTGGACAGAGTGCTACCAACAAAGATGTTTTTGAAAATGCCACGAAGGATATGCTCTCAGCGCTGATGGAGGGCTACAATTGTTCGGTGTTCGTTTATGGTGCTACTGGAGCAGGCAAAACGTTTACAATGATTGGCAACGCAGAGCATCCAGGCATCACATTATTGACAATGGAACACCTTTTCTACACTATTAATTCCTTTGAAAAGGACAGAGAGTTTGATATTGGTGTTTCGTACATTGAAGTAAGTAAATTATATTTGATTAACATAATTTAACAAAATTTTATTTTTGTTTTAGAAGCATACAAATTCTTTAAATTAAATTGTACTTTTACTGTTAATTTTAGACTTATTAAACCTACCACCGCTTTGTACCTCAAGTTCGCTGTCACGTCAGTTCCCTAAAAATATTGACAGTGCAATATGAACTTTTCAGAAAATAGCTTGTATAAATATATATTTACTATTTCACAGGTATACAATGAAAATGTATATGACTTGTTGAAGCCGTCAAACACACCACTGCAACTGCGTGAAGACTCCAAGTATGGTGTGATGGTTGCCGGGCTCACTCTGAACAACATCAAGACTGCACGTGAACTTCTCAATATGTTGGAGAATGGCAACAGGAACAGAACACAGCATCCCACTGATGCTAATGCTGAGAGCTCCAGGAGTCATGCTGTGTTTCAGGTACTACATACTACTACTTGTTATATTGTATTGTGTATACTGCACATATTAGAATTGTCAAAATAGTACTTTGTTGCTATTTCTACCTAATATTAAAAGTAATATTTCCTTAACAACAACTCTGCCAATGCTTAAACTACTAGTTTGAATTCTCATTAGTAATTAGTTGTTAATGTATAAGGTTCAGTGCGAAGGGTCCATACAGAGTCCCTTTGAGTTATCCCTTAAATATCACACCGCCAATCCACTATGCAGATCATAACATGTCATTAAATATTGTCACAAGATTGTGAGGAGAAATATATGGACAGTATTATTGTTTCATTATTTCAAAGCACCTACAATTATTTCCATAGCCATACCTCATCGAGGTAAGCTATCTATCATTGCCTTTGCGTGTGGTGTGGTTGCCATGGTAATCAGAACATTGTTATTACTCTGTCTCTTATGCACACATGCATGCCTGTCCCTGAAAATACACTCGAGGTGAGCTATTATTTTCCAGAGTGCATTTTTCTCTCTTTCTATTTCAAGCGATTTTAACGTTTCCTTTCTCTTTCTATGATGAGTAGGCGCGAATAAAATGAAATGACATCCGATTAGCTAAAATAAGTCTTAATATTTTTGTATTAAGTCAATTGACAATCTTATTGCATTTCGCTAAGAGTTATAATTGCTTCAACAAACAACAACTCCATCTATGGTCAAGTAGTAGTAATACTTGCTCAACAATCTTAGAAAGTTTGAATTTAGATTACAAAACATATTAAGTACTGTCCTTTTTATAGCAAATTAAATCTTATTTTAATGAGTGAAGGTATATTTTTTGATATAGAACTAATGTGAGCTGTTTATAACTAAAATAAAAAAGACAATTTCCACTTGTTTTTTCTGTTCCATGCAGTGTGTCCGACATTATCTCGTGCATATTTGGGAAGTGATAATTTTTTTTAAAATTGTGAATTAGTGATTGAGAATCTATACTTTTCGCCAGTTTTGTGTTTATTTACTGTGTTTATCTTATATATTAGTTCATTGCGGTTAGTTTTATTTGCCATTTAATGGCTTTAATTTATATCGAGTGTTGTTTAACTGACTACTTACTTAACGGAGAAACTTTGTTTTCCAAACTTAGTTAATTATAAATTCTCTAACTCTTATTGATTTTCCATGAATTTTTCTCTTATTGGCACTATGTACTTGGGCTGTCCCTTGAAAAGGTCTCTTCCAGGTTATTCCATTTGCCCTGATCTCGAGCATCTTGGTCCAACTCTTGGCAAGCCCTCTTCCCAGCGCATCTCTTTAATCTGCCTCTTTGGAGTTTCTCGTCTCTAGGGTTACCACTTGGTGATGTACCTTTAACCTCACACTCATTCAAACAAGGTACTATAAATTAACATAAACCTTAACATTTTCCTATCTCTTGTGACTTTATTTTACACAGGACCAGCTGCTCTATAAAAATTACCATATTTGTTTATCTATTACCTTTAGGTTTATGTAAAGATGCGTTGCAAGACCAGTAGCCAGCTTCGGCTGGTGAAGCTGTCTATGATCGACCTGGCGGGCAGTGAGCGCGCCTCCGCCACCGGCTGTGTCGGCGAACGGTTCAAGGAAGGCGCCAACATCAACCGGAGCCTGCTCTCGCTTGGCAACTGCATTAACAAGCTAGCGGATGGTAGCAGATATATACCTTACAGGTGAGTTGTTTCTATTCATACAAAGGCTTGTGCCTCAACAGTGGGGATATAAAATAAGCAGGTAACAAAGTGAAGGGCCAAGCCTCACACTGCACGGATCAAGCCTCCACCGTGTCTCAGTCAACACAAGCCGAGGTCCTAACCTTCAGAGGGTCAGGTTGCCTTGACAAGCGGTTTAAGGAAGGCGCCAACATCGACCGGAGGCTGCCGTCGCTCGGCAACTGTATCAACAAGCTGGCAGATGGCAGCAGCTATATACCTTACAGGTGAGTTGGTACTTGATAGTCATACAAGGTGAAGTGCCATAGCTACATACTACACGGAACAAGGCTCCCCCACATCTCAGTCAACCCAAGCTGAGGTCCTAGCCTGTAGTAGCTAAGTAGCAATAAGTTGCTTCTGCGAGCGGTTCAATTGGAGCCTGCTCTCGCTTGGCAACTGTATCAACAAACTGGCAGATGGCAGCAGCTATATACTTTACAGGTGAGTATATACTCTGGGTAATAATTAAGGGGAAGGCCGAAGGCAAATCAACCAGATGTTGGGAAGATTACTACCCAAGGTGGTGAAAAGATGCTGGAGATCAGCCGACAGCCCGACCAACGTCGATGTCGGAAAATAAGTTATTGAAGAGAAGGGCTCAGACTCATTCTGCATGGAACAGTTTTGTTGCTGGTTACTTTTTGTCGCTGGTTCCTTTTTGTCGCTCAGTAACTCTCACAATAACTGCAAGTGCAAGCTACCTGGTATAATGTATTCAATATTAGAGCAGAAGCTATGGTCCTGGCAGGCGTCATGATGATGTTAAGGCACGCTCTTAATTTTTATTCTTGGTAGTTCATATGCCAGTTTTATTTATTCCAGAGACTCCAAACTTACACGCCTTCTAAAAGACAGTCTCGGTGGCAACTGCAAGACCGTAATGATTGCGAACGTGTCCCCAGCACACGTAAGCTATGAAGACTCGTACAATACGTTGAAATATGCAGCTAGAGCGAACAAGATACAGCTCAGTATTAAGAAAAACATAGTTGACGGAGATATGAGGCTGTCGCAGTATGTGAAGATTAACGACGAGCTGAAGAAGAAGGTGAAAGAGTTGGAAGCCAGGCTGACGTTGTCGAGCGTGCGGGTCGTGTCCAAGGAGACGGACGTGGCTAAGGAAAAAGGTTAGTGAAAATACAAAATCATTTATTTCGGGCATTGCCCATTAAGTGTAAATAACAGAGGTCCTAAAAACAATAACTAAATTATGTTAGAACAGAAAGATAGTCTTTGGTTTAGGTTGGTAGTTAGTTATTAACATTGCACAGGATAAAGCATTTATCCAAGATACGTTCAAAGCTACTTCTTTTTTTTGGAATTAGTGTGCACTTCACAATTCAATATAAAAGACTTTCCATAGTGGAATTTAAATCGATAAATTCCATTATATGTTGTACCGGTTATTTAAAATTGTTTCTATTAGATCTTGTTGGTTGTCTTATTAAATAAATAAATAAAATAAATAAATATATAATTTCATTAAAATTAGCTTAAGTATGAAAAGAACTTCATCCATCCATCCATCATCACTTAACACCAGTTATACAGAGTTATACAGATGAAGCATCCGACTTACCTATAGAGCAAAAAAACAGTAAAAAATATTCGTAGGTAAACAAGAGTGGCGCCGTCGTATTCTCGAGGCCGAAGACTCGCACGCCGCCCTGGAAACGCAGCTGCTATCCCTGATGTCGCGGCAGCGTGTGCTAGCGCTGCGGCACCGCCTGCGCGCGCGCGCCTTCACGCACGTCGCCAGCCTCGCGCACCGCTCCTCCTGCGAGGCTATGGAACAGGTGAGTGTGGAGCCGGTGGTAGGGCACGGATTCCAATTAGATGTCAAGCGGGTAGCCTGCGTTTATTATTTTCTGGTACTGTATGAGTAATGATGATCATGAACTAGTAAATTATACCGTATTTGTAATCGCCGTTTGCCGTTCTATCAAGATCGATATTTAACATGACTAATCCCGCAGAGCAAGAGCAAGAGCTGGATGAGAGTAGCCGCGGATCGTGCTCGGTGGCGTGCACTTGGAGAGGCCTATGTCCAGCAGTGGACTAGTATAGGCTGATGATGAATGATGAATGATGAATCCCGCAGGCATAGTTATCGGGTTCACGGGGCGGAGCTGGTAACGCTCAAAGCTGTTGTGACAGCTAAACATCAGGCGGAAATACCGATATTTGCAGATTAACTAAAAAAAAAATTTGTTCGCAACAAAATTTGCGTTAAAATTTTTTATGAACATTCCAAAAAAAATACCCGTTCTTTTGAAACAGTACATTTAATAATGTATAGTTGAACTTGCAAATACCTTCCTAAAATTGCAAATTCTTTTCAATAACATAGCATACACATAACATACACATACACATAATTAAAATATTTCTATTAGATGTGCAACGAAGAAATACCGCGCCAAGGGCGCGCTAACGAAAGCTACATGAAACAATCGACCCATCTGGACTACAAAGTGATGGCTGCCTGGACAAAATGGGACGAGAGCCGGAAGAAACTGCAACAGCTCTGCGAGCAAGCACTATCCAATTGCCCTGAACTGACCGATTTCATAGACAAACTACAGATGAACAGCGAATTCCGACAACTAAAAGCCAGAGATGAGTTGAGACACAAACTCCTCATGATTGAGAACGAAGAGATTAATGCGTTCACCGAATACATGAGCGATATGCCTTCTATGCTTAAAAAGCTGTATTTAACCCTCAAAGGGTACGATAAAGCGCCGCCGGCGCTTACAGCGGAATACATGGAGCTTATGAAGAAAGCTAAATCGGCTAAAGGCATCTCTTGGTCTGATAAAGACGAGGAGGGTGATGCTCACTTCAAATTCGTGTCTAATTTGGATTTGGACAAGCCTTTGACGACTGTTGACTTTGTGTGCAAAAAGGATGACTTTAATGGCACTGTTGACATTGTGACTGATAGCGACTGCCAGAGTGATCTGACTGATATCGAGAACAGAGAACCATTGCGACCCTGTGCGAGTAAACGTAAAGGGACACCTATAAAGTTGATGAACAACGACACTATAATTATTAATGACTCCTTAGAGAATTTGGACACAAACAGGAATTTGAGTTCGTCGAAAAAAGTTAAAAGGGAATTTAATATTTCGCATGACGTCGAGAACAACGGAGCGTTCGACTTGAAAGATATGAACTCGACGTTCGTTCTGGCGGGAAAAATGGAGGCGACGAAGAAGCAACCGATCAAGCCGGAGATCATGCAGGAGATAAAGGAGCCATTAAAAAGGGGACTTTTAGAGCGGACCAATACTATACAGAGGACTATCAATTTTAACGACAAAGGTTAGTAATTTATTATAATGCTGTACACGTCACTTCACTACGCCGTTCAATGAACTAGCGATAATGTTAAACTACAAACACACTAACACTTTAAAATATTCAGGTTTTAAGATAGGTACAGATCGCGCCAAACAAACTTCTAGTCCCCTCTGAAGTTGGCGCAATTCGCGTCGCAGTAGTAAAAAATAGGTGCAGTAGGTCGAAGGCGGGGACGAGCGGCAGAGCTTGACTGCGCGAAGCAACTTCAAAGGGGACTAGAAGTTTGGCGCGATCTATAACTTAAATTTACCACAGAGTACTTATTAAAAAATAACATTGGAAATGTAATGATTCACATTCTCATTCTTCTTCGTGTGTTCTTACATTAATCTTATTCTATTATTCTTTACAGTTAATAACATCTTATATATATTTTTTTTGATAAACTAGGACGCGTTGTCATAATGCCAATTGTATTAAATGTTGCGTACTTTACTAGTACTAAATGTGCAGCTAAGGTGGTGAAGCCGATAGTGGGTAAGGCGCTGCCGTTCCGGCGGCCGGCCGTGGCCTCCGCCGGCTTCGGCTCGAGCCTCGGCCGCGACGGCACCCCGCTGCAGCGGAACGTGCAAGGTAACTCTCACAACTATCTTGAATCGTCTCTAGGGAAGCGATTCTTGAATGTCACCGGTGATCTCGAAATTAATAATAATAATAATCAATTTATTCGAGTATTGACTATACAATGTTAGTAGCAAAGTAAGACCTTTGCTACTAACATTGGTTAGTAAATTCAAATTTAATTAAAAGTGACGCGATTACACTATAAAATATAAAATGTTGTGCATAAAAAAACTGACATACGTTGAATTGGCCATATATAAGGTCACATTTTATCAACTGCAAATATTGTTTTAAATTCAACAACATAATATAAACTATTTTTATGAAATAACCTTAAATTTTTATACGCTATTTTTCAAGATAAACGTCAAAAGACATTTCGATTAAAAAGTAAAATAAAGCACTTTCGGTAGTTTCAATTCAAAGGAGCCGAAACGGAGAGGACGCAATGCCTTCACCGCTTACACGTGCCCGTAGTTTCTTTCAAAGGAGCCGACAGAGAGGCCGCTCTTAAAACTATTACAATTTTTGTGTCAGGAAAAGTAAAAAAAAAACTAGCCTGAATTTTTTTTTAAATGCTAGGATCTTATTTCTCTGATATAATTAGATGTTTTGTCAAAATATTTGCAGTTCATAAAATGTGACCTTATATTTTGATGCAGCCGTGAGACACTAAAATTTTCATTTTTTGTTTACTCCGTCTATTTCCTATTGTTTCTTGTCAAAAACAAGTTACTAGTGACCTTGAATAAAAGAAAACCCTTGTTCTTCTCTTAATTGATATCATAGCGTGAGAATTAGTGACCGGTTCAAAAAAGCGCCCCCCAGAACGTACATTTAGACCAGCGCCACATTATGCGGCGCTGATGAAGTTGTAAGCGATCTATTTTGACGGACAAGAAATTCTGCGAAAAGTCCGTCGTCTGCGCAATCCCTTAATCTACATTAACCAAGTGTAGACTTGTCTACACAAGTCTACACTTGGATCATCGAAATATATAATATGTTATGAATTAATATAACCTTAACAAAAATATTTTGTTTGTGTCTGTTTATTGTGTCCGTCTTTTGTGTGGTGTTTGGTAACTGTTACAATTAAATTATCAACTATTAATAATGTAGTCAGTATATGTAACGTAAGTATTTGTAATTAAAAGGCAGAACTATCATATCGCAGAAAGTTTACATTTAGAATCATCTTTATGCATAAATTTGATATTCATAATATTAAGAGGCAGAACTATCATCCACCATGCACGCATGCAGCATGCAAAGTTTCTGTCACAGCTCCGGCGCTGCGGGGCTCTGGCGGTCCCACGCGAGCTTATCGTCGCAATGGTTTTCGTTCACCACCGCAGCATTGGCTTCCTGGCCTGCTCTTCAGCTCGCGGGCCGCCTCGCCCCTCCGCGTCTACGCGGGCTTGAATTACAATGGGGTAGGCAGACGAGACTACGTGGAGTCGGTTTTGCAGCGATTCGTTTCTGTCACAATGTTATGCTAAACGAAATTATGCGTAATGTACTATTGCTAAATGTAATTATGCCAAGTGAAAATCTGCCATCTTAAAAGTATGCCATTGGGAATTCGGACATATAAACATTCGACCAAATAATAATTATACTTATTAAATAATTTTTGCATTGAACATATTCGTTTAAAGAAAATTGTACCAAGTGTGTTATGCCAAATAAAATTCGGTGCAACAAAATTCTGCCAGATAGAAGGAACCCGTTTAAAATATTGTCTCTGTCTAAAAATAGCTAAAAAGTGACATCATTTGTATAAGCATTGTCTAACTTTAGCCATCGTTTTGTGGTTATGCAGTTAAAGTTCGCGTAACGTTAGAAACAAAATGTCAACCCATGGCCACTGCCGGTGAAACTAGGTCGAAAATCGAAAAAGGTATGCCTATGATACCTATTTAGCAACTTCCGCAAAGACCGGTCATCCGATGGGTAACCAAAAATGTATCATATATTGCTCCATCGTGCTTCGGAAGGCACGTAAAACTGTTGGTCCCGGCTGCATTAGCAGTTACTAACAACCACCAATCCGTACTGGGCCCGCATGGCGGTTTATGGCACATTCTCCCCATCCATACGGCTCTTGCCCCAGCAGTGATGACATAAAATGAGCTGGTGATGATACTTATTCTAAGTAGTTAGCGCTAAACCTTGTTATAAAACTGCTTAAAATGGTACACGAAAGTTCAATGTATAAGCATCGTCGTTACTTTAAAGGCTAAACGAAAATGTATCTTGTTTATAAAACTGCTTAAAATGGTACACGAAAGTTCAATGTCACTTTAAAGGCTAAACGAAAATGTATCTTGTATACTAAACATTAACCGCACAGCCACTCAGCACGAGTGTCATTAAATCAAATCAAATCAATTAAGTGCACACTCGATACTGATTCGATTATGGTCCACGTATCGGCACCGTTCATCGGGAGCATTGCTACTTTTCCGATACAAATGGAATAGGGTTGCCGCAGATACTGGGAATTATTGCAAATTGATATATCGCACCGGCCGATATTCGATTACGCATAAATCGTCTCGGGCGTTATCTTGTTCGACAAATTCGGTTGTAGTGGTTGTAGAATTTAACACTTCTATCTTAATTCAGAGTGACAAAATGGTAAATCAGTGTAGTAAATTTTTTGACAAGGAATTATTTTATTATTTAAATCATTGCTGCAGCAAATAATATGTCATTAATCTCATGAAAATACGAAGTAAATTAATTTTAATATATTTTGGAAAAACTCCACATTTTCTTTCTATTTCATACAGTATTCTATTTAGGATCAGTATCAAAATGTTATATCTAGTAACTAAAAATAATTATTTGAAACTGAAGTTAATGTTAGTAATGAACAACTGATTCATATATTAATATTTAGCTAGTAGGCTGACCTGGGGGCCGACCGCCTAACTCTCTCGCTCTGATCGCTTTGAAGGCGAGGCGAGGAGGAGGCGTCATCTTGTCATTTCAAAAGGAATATGAAAGCAATATCAAAAGCTATAGGCTATAGCTTTCGATATTATTCGATATTATATTTCGATATTATATTAGAAAGCGAGGCGAGGGCCTCGCTTTCAAAGCGATCGAAAGCGAGAGTGTTAGGCGGTTGGGGGGCTGACCTTAAATCAATTTTTTTGTGGAACTCGTGCATATCTGTAATTTTTTATGATTTTGTATATTGTATCGAGAAATATTGTAAATCTAGATTTAATAGTAGTTGCTACCTTTAGAGAATGAGGCAGATTCCTTTCATAACATAAACGAATATAATATAATATTTTTATAAACACATTTTTATTGTCTATCAACTGACTGGCAGTCATTATAATTTTAATTAACTCTGTCTCATTGTCTTTAATTATATGTTCACTAACACTTTGTGTCCGTCCTCTAACTTACTAACAGACTGGGGTCGAACGAAGGCGAATGTGACTCAAAAGGCAGTCGGTTATAAAGCAGTGCGAGCACGCGAGCGGACTCAAAACCATCCCTACTCCCGGCCGCCGCCGCTCGCCGCCAGGAAGTGACGTCACTGCTTACCTGACTACGAGGCGCTGGTGACGACGTGACGTCGCACATATACTGACTACGAGGAGCTTAAGGTGTGTGGTGTAGGATCTCTTTGTAAGTAGCTAAGGTCTTGAAACTTGTGTCGTTTAACTTTGCTTCTCTAAATGTAGGCTGTCGATGCATATCTATATAGGCAAAATAAGTCTTCACGTTTGAAGTCATCTTGTCCACTTGAACTTTATATGTATGGCATATGGTTGAACATTTATTGAAGTAATTTGACAGTTTTGGACAGGTCGATCTGCTGGCGTCTGTACCTAAAGATGATTCAAGCGTGCATTCTGCCCATGCCTTTACCCCGATTACCTTGCTGTAGTTTCATTACCCATTTAAACCGACCAGGCGTGTGTGTGTGTGTGTGTGTGTAGTTGTAAATGAAACTTTAAAAGTATCACATTAAGGTACATGTATATAATACTTTTAGAGATGTTATAACACTCGCTTTGACTAGCGCAGCTACTTTTTAGAGAGTCAAAGTTAAGGTTAGTAGTGTAAATTATGTAGACGTTGTCATGTAAACATGAAATAGCAATTTTCAGGAAATAAATATAGAATAAGCAATGTTTGTTGTTGACTGTTTTATTAAATTTTGCGAGTAGCGGACACGCAGTAAAGTATGTTTATTTATAAGGTAGTAACGAAATTCTCAACAATTTCATCGGATATTATGCTGAAAATATGACGCTGATTGCCATGTTGTTTGTTTTCTTTTTATATTCTGCCAATATAAATTTTAATCTAAGTAAATTAAGTAAATTATGTTGAAATTAAACTCTTTTAAGACGGATATAGACGTATTTATTTTTAGCCTGACGTTTAAAATGTTGCGGTGCAGCTTCATCATTTTGTAACTTGCTACTGTCAATAGTTTTTAATCGGATGCCTTATGTTTTATGCGAAATGAGATAAGATATCTTTTGGTATTGCAGTGTGGTGCTGGGGTGAGGATGGTAGTAGTTTATTGTATGCTTTAGGGACAGTTCTCGAAATTATCTATTTCCATTATGTCGACGCCGACATATGTAACTCTTTCTTGACTTGCATCAAAACTCACTGATTAGTGATTACAAAATTATTAATCAATTTCAAAATATTAAAATTACCAATGACATCGCTTAACAGTTCTAACTCAGTATAAACATAACTACATTGTTAATTTGACTTATTCACAAATATCTGTACCCTGAAAAATAGTTAATAAAATTAAAACACAAGTTAAAAGCGTCATAGTTTGCTATTTCCATGAAATTTCTATGATCGCGATAGTGTGATGTCACGTACTGGACTGTCGCGTAAACTAAATTATTCTACGAGCACAACTGTAAAGTTCCATAACTTTATTATTTTACAGATAATTTAAAGATTTTATTGGACTTTAATTTTGATAATATATAATAGAATTAATGAAAATTATGAAGCTTCTCACTTTGTGTTCTTTGTAGTCGTATTCAATGAGCTTTGTTACAAGCCAGCCTCTCCTCATACGATTGTAGAATGCATTTAGAAGTAATTACGCCCAACTCCCGCTCAGTACCGCAAGTCAGACATCACCTTTAATGAATTTGAAACAAATACACAGGGTGTTGAGGTTTGTGAAAGGGGTTAAACTTTTGAGACGTTTAGTTCTCAATGAGAATAAAGAAATATATATGTTATGCAAACATGATACGTTATGCACTCCAATGGACAGAATAATGATGAAACGTAATAATTAACATTTTAATCAATAATATTACGCGAAAACATAACGGAGACAAGTTAGTGAACGCATCAGTTATTAAAAAATAGGGAATAAAATTAAATCTTGAGTCTGGTGTACCAGCGATGGCATTGGTATGTTTTGACAGTTAGAGATAAGATAGCCAGATTCACAATAGTTGAGGATTCCGGGTAAAGTGTGCTTTCATCTTCGGCCTTATTCTCACTCGCCATCAATTTAGATGAAAGCCTTCCCGTTGTTGAATAAAATAAATACCCCCGGATACATTAACAAAGTATAAGCTTCGAACAGTTTTCCGTGTTTTGTCTTTTTTATTCTAATTTTAAAAGAAGTTTACATGACGGTAACAAAACATGGAATGTATTTCCCAAGTGTGCACTCTGTTTACCTAGTATTAAGGCCCATAATGTTTTCCTTATGCTGTTACTCTACACGCTGTATTCGTTAACCATGTAGCTATATTTATTTACTCTAAACAATGTCCAGCCGGTATCGTACAATCTTTCAACAAAGTTGCGGGCTTGTTTCGTGAGCGCAGACGAGTTAATCAACTACGACCATATTGTTGGTCGGAGCTTCTGAACGCCTTAAGCTCTACCAGCTTAAACTATTATCAGCTATAATGTACCCTATGTCTTGGCGTTAAGGTATATTTGACTGCAACAAATTAACGGCATTGATCACTGTTGCATTGTGATTTTGTTAGATTTTAAAACTGTAGAAGCACATTAATTAATTAATTATTTATTTGGAAAGATTATTCATAAAAACTAAGCATTATTTAGTTAAAATTGTTTTGTCAACGTCACAAAAACGTCATTTTGAATTTGAGAAAAAGAGACAAAACAATGATTAACAAAATTTTGCTTAAATAGTTTTTATGAATATGGGGGTTAATGTTTAACTAAGTAATAACCTTGCAGTGATTAGTAATAATGGGATTAGGGGTAGTACAATGTTTGTTTTGGTTTTTGAGTATCCGACGCCTTCGCGGTGATTACGGATCTACGTACAGACGTACACACGCCTGCACATCGGAGGGCCTAGTGTGAGTTTTGTTTACTATCCGTATTCATTCGATGACGTTTACGAAAACTAAAATGGGTATGGCATTGAAGCAGTGCCTCCTGGCGACATACGAGAAGAATTAAAATTTTGCCATATAAATTCTCGTTTTCGTTAACGTGATCGAATGTCAAAAATAACTCCCACTAGGCTCTCAGACTACCACAAACTCAAATTTCCTCAATAGACTTTGTACTTTATCTCCTGGCATATACAGCTTGTTAGTTAAACCAAGGGACATATTAAAGGAGGACATTAGGTATTCGATTCCCGATCCGAATCATTAAAAAAAATATATATTCTTATTTTTTTTGCATAATCCTAATAAATAATTTAGCGTATACACTAAGCGCGGGAAAAGATCAAATATGTGCCGACTGACTGCGCCCGCGGAGCGCAGCGCTGTAATCATCGTGATCATGCCGAAAGGCCACTTTTTGCTTTGCACACCGCACGCACCACGCGAGGCCACGTCTTCATCCCCGCCTCGCGGCGCGTGCCCCGGCGCGTACCCCGCCGCGTATTTCGCCGCGGGCAGTCTGCGCCGTATTTTTTAATTTGTTTATGTTTACCCAGTCATAAACTACCATAGGATTAAATATGTCCCTCGTGTTAACTAACACGCTGTAGTTAAACTATTATTGAAGGAATTTGACAGTTTTGGATAGTCTGATGTGCAGGCAACTGTACAAATGTATCGAATTAATCGGTTAATTCATAATGAATGTAGTGTAGTTGGATATTTGATTACTTTCATAATACCTATGTTTATTAAGTGATTCAAATTTATTTTTCTCTACAATACGTACCGGAGAACCAAGTTCTATTTATACCACTGTGTCTGCGAGTGCTGAGGTTAAGCAACTTTCGCAAGGGCTGGTCATCGGATAGGTGACCAAAAATTTATCAACTTGAGCTCCTCCGTGCTTCGGAAGGCACGTAAAGCCGTTGGTCTCTGCTGCATTAGCAGTCGTTACCACTAATCCGCACCGGGCCCGCGTGGTGGTTTAAGGCCCATTCTCCCTTTCCATAAGGCTCGTGCCCCAGCATAACATGTGGGGACATAAAAATGAGCTGATGATGATGAATAATTAACAGGGTGCCTAGTGTGAGTTTTTACGTTAGAGAAAATAAAAAAGGCAAAATTTTAACTCTTCTCTTATGTCACCAGGAGGCGCTGCTTCAATGCCATACTAATTTTCGTTTTCGTATACGTAATCGAATGAATACGGATACTAAACAAAACACACACTCGGAGTGTACATACTCTGTTTAGCTTCGAATAATTATTCCGTCTTGTCTCTTTTACTTTAATTTCAAATTAAATTTACAAATTTAAAAATGACAAGAAAAACACGAAATATCTATTCCAATCTTATTAACTGTTTACTTATAAGAAAGGCCCATAGAGTTTAATCCAAACCTTATTAAAACTACTCTAGAACCTAATACAGACACAGTATGTGATACTTTTATTTAATTTGCCGGTGCTTCCGAAACATAGGTTTACCGGTTTACTCGTTAAACATTTAAACACCTTCGACAAAACAATTGTGCAGACGAATTCACCGATGTAATTAGTTAACAGAGTAACGATAAAGCTCTCCGCTCGGTTGCGGTTGCGCGGTGAACGCTGCCACCGCTTAGGCCCCGTTTACACTTTCCGGTTGCAAATGTGGTATTATAAATACGTTGCAATTTTCGGAAAAAGGAACTTATGTTCATCAAAGAGGTTCTGTTTTCGATAGGTGTATTGAATATCTAAAAATAAGGATGCAGTTTAGAGCCGAGGTCCGAGTCTTTAGAGGCGCCCTCGGGTGGTTCCGCTCTCCGACCAGATCCGAACCCTTCGGACTATTAGGGCACGGGGACGCCATCCTACATCCAAAATCGCCATTCCTACATCTTCCCTCTCTTCAAGGCACATCACTCGGCCTGCAGAGCAGTATTGCATGCTCGGTATAGAGATTCGCTGCGATCTGAACCAAAGGGTCTATATCGAAGCCGTGATAAAAACAGCCTCACGTAAACTCGGTGTCCTGAACAGGGTGTGGCGATTCTTCACTCCAAAACAGTTGTGCCTTTTGTAAAAGACACAGGTGCGGTCTTGCGTGGAGTGTTGCTCGCACCTCTGGGACGGTTTCGTAAAGTACCTTCTCGATGCCCTGGACAGATTGCCAGCGGCGCGCTATAAGCATTATCGGCAATGCAGAGGTCACTAATGCTCTCGAGTCCCTGCAATTGCCTAGAGATATAGCGTCACTCAGCGTCTTCTACCGCCTATACCACGGCGAGTTCTCTATAGAACTCTTTGACCTTATCCCACCTTCTGCCTTCCTCCATAGGAGTACGCGTGCTGCTCTCCGGAGTTACCGCTGTACTATCTCGAACATTCTATCGCGCACAAAGAAATTTGGGGACTTGTTTCTTTGTCGCACTTCCAAAAGATGGAATAGTCTACCAGCACACGTTTTCCCTCCTTCCTATGACATCAAACGAGGCGTGAAGAGGCCTTGTGGGCAGGGTGAGGGTGACTGATGCTGCGTTGTTTTCACGCTGCACCAGTTGTCCTCGCGTCTGGACCGTCCGTTTCCACTTAACATCAGGTGGAGTGGAGTCATTTGCCGAGCTATGTATAAAAGAAGAAAAAAAAAAATCATAATTTTTTTATGGTGGAGCTAAATTGGCCGTCCCAGCAGCGTGTCAGTGCAAAATTCCATTAAATTTCCTTAATTCGATTAGGCTTCATTAATTTAGTTTGACATTTAAAATTTATAAACTTTATGATTAGCTTGCTATAATACAATGACACGGAGAAATGTCTTTTATGATTACAAAGTTATAAACTGTTTCGTTTGCGATTTTATTTAACGCTTCGATCGATCAGCCTCGATGTGACTGTTTGCGGTCTTAAACTAGAAATAAAGTAAATTGAATTACTGACTTTTATGTTATCAAATTTTCCCGCGCTTATCGTGGCAGGCTATGAAGTGAATGAAGATTGGTCCCGATATCCCAAATAGTCGGATTCTCTGAACAGCTTAAACTATGAATGAACATAATAGGTAACTAGCGACTGCCCGGGACTTTGTTAACATCAACACTCTTTTACCACGATCTCCAGGGAATTTAAAAAACTTTTTAACGAAAGAACTTACCTGTCAAAGTTAAATGTTAACGACTTTATTATTCCTCAGATTTTAGGTTAATTTTAGACAAATGGTCAGGGTCTCGATTATGCTATTTTAAAACGTTCACATTATGATTGATATGAGGTGTCTCAGTGGCCTGCTTCTGACACTCTTCTCATAGTCCAAATGTCAATACAGGCATTGAGACACTATTGTGAACGTATTAAATATAGCGGAATCGATGCTCTGTACGTGAGTGGCATTTCGCTTTTAGTTGAGTACCCAAATAAAACTAAAAAACTAGACGGCTTGATTGACTATTCTATTGCATTTTTATCAATTGTTTCAGCCACAGACTGATTGAATTGGCAGAACAGACAACTAACAACGACCGGCATTGGCTAGAAAGACAATAATTTAATTTTGTTGTTTTACAAAGAAATATTGATTAAACTTGAATATGCAAGACGGTTTCTTTGTAATGGTGTAGCTTTATATAATAAGTTTATTAAGAATGTAACGTTTGCATAGCTTTAATATTTTTTAGAGATTTCTTATGAGAAAATGTTTGTATTTATTACTAAGCATTTGCAATGTTTTTTTAACAGCTTTATAAGTTTTACTCAGTAGTTTATACTCGTATTGTATTGTAATAATGATTGTTTTTGAAACATTTGTGATGTATCAATTCTGAGAAGATATTAATAAGGTACTTATAAAAATATATTGTAGTTTTTGTTTCATCCAGTACAAATAGTTGATGTCGATTATTATAATGTCTTAAAGGTTCTTATTCTAACTGTTATTATATTTTGTAAAGATTTAAGGAAATTTTATAATAATGTAGTGTTTCATTTTTATGTAAGCAAATGTTTTGAAAAATAAGTCGGTTGCTTTCTTAGTGGAGTCATCTTCAATAGGAGTATCTAAACATTTAATATAAAATCAACTTTACCGTAGATATCCTAAGGCGTAGTTTAGACAAAAAATTTAAATAATGTATTTTGATTTGCGTTGTAGAGTTGGTTTTATATATTGGATGATTATGTGTTTTGAGGACTTAAGCGCTTATCTGCTTTAATGATGACTTTTTATTTACTTGGATTGAAATGTATTAATTCTTTTTACAAAGATATAATTAAGGGCGTTTTATTGTTAAAACTGAATGCAATTATTATTATATTATTAAAGTTAATAAAAATTAGTAAAGTTTAATGTCATATTGCCTTTTTTATGCGTTTTAATTCGAGTGGATAAGAAGTTGAAATACTTGTACATTGAAAGATATAAAGATATAATTATTGTGTATTTGAATGTGACTTTCTATTTTTTTTAATATGACTGATGTATTTTTTTAAGCTTTGTCAATAACTTTTCTAATTTGTGATTAGCGAATTTGTTTGTGTGGGAATTAAAATAATATGTAAATATTATGAATCTTATTTTTTATTTCTTAACGTTTCGTTTATAGGATAGCCCTAGTAAAGTTTGAAGGATAGCAACTTTCGCAAAGGTCGGTCATCGGATGGGTGACCAAAAATTTATCATCTCGAGCTCCTCCGTGTTTCGGAAGGTACGTAAAGCCGTTGGTCCCGGCTGCATTAGCAGTCGTTAACAACCACCAATCCGCACTGGGCCCGTGTGTTGGTTTATGGCCCGTTCTCCCTATCCATCCATAGGGAAGGCTCGTGTCCCAGCAGTGGGAACATAAAATGAGCTGATGATGATGAGGTACTGTGCAAACTATATTTTCATTATATTGTCGAACAAAAAAGGCGAAATAAATTACCTCCAAATTGTTGACGGGCGAAATATAGGGAGCCTAACAGTAAGGTTAATTAAAATTGACGCCAACCGACGGCGGGCCCAGCCCCGCTCCCCCGGGTATAAAAAATCGGGCCAAGGTGTCAACAAAAACCGTACCCACCGCAAATGAATTGATTCAACGCAATCAATTTTTTCCCGCCTGCCCAGGATTCCAACCGATTCGCTCATTCGCTCGCCGCCTTGATTAAATCGGTCAATCATTCGGTCTTACCGTTCAGTTAACTGGAAAATTGGTAATTAGATGGTATAGGTGATAAACTGTACAAAATTCGTGTTTCTACGTAATACAGAATTCATTAGGTGTACGATTGATGTTTTTCAACTATAAATACGGCTGAATGTCTATATGTATTATTACTAGGCCGTAATTCGTTGGTGGCTGCGTAATAAACAGAGTTGTATTTGCATAAAACTAATTACTACTGTGCGATTGTTTACAAAGTCGATCCGGTGACAAGCCGATGGCAATAAAGGCGTTGTGATTACTCGGTGCGCCGCCGAAAAATTATTAATGAGAGCACGAGAACAGATTTTCCAGTTTTAAATTGAGTTTTGGCAGTGAAATTGTGTTGTATTGGAATGAAAATTTCCTTTTGACCTTTCGGTGCAATTCTCTTTTTATGTTCTCTCTATTAGAGGGTACTCTTTACAATGGGTTAACTTTGGCCCGTTAATTTACGCAATTTGCAACGCCGAAAAAATATAAATGATGATAATTAATTACAACACAATTGGTTATTTCGGAAACGGTTCTTCGTCTTCTGAGGCAAGTCGTGTTTCTTCAAGTGCAGTAATCATTTTCGGTTTATAATTATACTGTGGATATATAACATGCTTAGAACTTCATATATGAAATATATAAGAAAGAAAAATAAATAAGATTTACTTACTTCACAATAGAAACAGAAACAGAAACAAATTCAAAATCAAAACATTAACACTTTCGTTGTAATTAAGTAATTAAAAAAACTTTAATTCACTTCGTTGACCAAACCCTGAAACTTGTAATGGTTAGTACTCACTACGACCTACGACTCTACTTTAATTGTTTCACACTGAAGCTCTCAAAGCGAAACGATAAAATCCTTCCGTACACTCAACGCTGAACTCCACAAACAGTCCCTCCATTACTAGAGAGCAGGGCAATAGTAAACAAAGAGGTCTATAAAAACAATAAGGATCAACCTCTTATGTACCTACCTGTTCGTTTTTAAATTCCGCCCCCGTGGACAAATCGCGGTGTATTTGCCCATGTAAATATTATAGGGAAAGCATTGGGGATTGTTTGCTTTCTCGTGCCATCCCGGGCCGGTTGGGGCGTCCCGGTGGGGCAGTTAGCACCGTTCACAGACCACTGAATACGAGGTGGGTCGGTCAGGTGTGTATTCAGGGCTACGAAAAAGTTAAGTGCATCTCTATAATTATTGATGTGATTATTGTACCATAACGGTTAAGCTGGGGGCACAGCCGCACTAAGCCAGCGAGGTGGGTTATTGCCAAATCTTCTTACCTGACTAAAATTGTTCTTGTCGATGGTGCGTGAGACTTTCCATACAGCAGATAATGAGCTAGGTATACCATTGCGCCCGGGAACATGCAAATCGTCAAGTGGGACTTTTCCCCCGACTCTAGGAGGAAGGAAGGCAAAACTACTAAATACCTGTTCCTGTTCTTCTCTTCACTGCTGGAGCTCACGTGCTGCTAGGATGATTTGGGATCGCCATAAGCAATGACCAGAAGGAATGGCGTGACGTAAACCTAAGTAAGAATAACTCCGTACGACGGACGAACTCCGTAGACGAGTACATACAGCACGCCGGACTTCAATATCGAAAACTAACTTTTCGATATTGTGTCGGGTCTGAGTGGTTGTGGTACCATCGTTGTTTCTGATTTCCTTGAAACGAGTGCTTTAGCTACTTACCTTGGGATCAGAACAATGTGTGTGATGTTGTCTAATATATCTAATATATATAATAATATAACTGTGAAATATACTTAATTGGACAAAAACATCAAGCTAAACATCAAGTCACCTATAAAGACGAAGCAAAAAGCATTGCATCAAATATGTCAATAAATGAAACATTATCCATACCCGATCGCCCCGCTCCCAAATCCCACTCTGCGCAAGTTTACCAAACAGTTCGGGACTACGGTTTTGTGTGCCCGCCATGTTTTTTACACGTGTGTGCGCACTTGTTTATCTGTAAGTTGGTAGCGGGATATACGGGCGCGAGTCGGCACGCCGAAGTTGCAGCTGCCCGGTATTGATGGCCGGCCAACTTCGAAGGCTAGATTTTCAGCTCGGTTGAGTATTTGTTAGGGCCCACTATTGAGATATACTACTTTGCCGTTTGACTGCTCTCGAATGTTCTCTTATAAAAACTATTGAGACACTAGTCTTATGAGTGTCCCATGAAGATCGCGCTTCGGCACGTATTGATCTGTCGTTATGACCTGACGCAGATGGTTTGTGCAAGTTGGTTTACGAGGGCGACAATGAAAGTTTTTAGAACTGGCCACTTGTAAACAATATATTAAAAAAATAAGTTTAAATTTTGAAAATGGAACTCTGCTAATATTATTGTGTATGTTATTATTACGACTTGGCGGTAAATTGAAAATTGTCTGTGTTACGTCAGCATGAATTTAACGCGAGAAAATCTTCGTGCAATGATTTTATATGACTTTCGATGTCAATTAAGTCAACAAAAAAGTTATAATAGACTTCGATTGGCCTTTTACGATGTAGCTCCATCTGCCACTGTTTACAACTGGTTGAATGAGTTTAAACGTGGTCGCACTAATCTCACCGATGATCTGTGTGAGGGACGGCCTTCTACGGCGACGACTGAAGATAACATCAGTGTTGTGCGGCGTATGATAGAGACTGACAAAAGAGTGACCTATCAGCAGATTCGGACAAGCTTAGGCATCGGTATGAGTCGAGTGCACAAAATCTTCCATGAACAATTGGCGGTCAGGAAGCATTGTGCCCGGTAGATACTCATAATTTGACAGAGGCCCTAAAACTCCGTCGTGTTGATTGGTGCCGTGAAATGGTTCAAAGATTTAACGGAGGTGAATCAAATGATTTGTTAGACATCTTACAGGTGACGAAAGTTGAATTTACTGTTATGCGATCTTGAAACTAAAAGACAGTCTGCTGAGTAGGTGTTTCCTTCCGAGGAGTTGCCAACTAAAGAGTGAAGAGAGGTCGAAGCGTGGGAAAAAAGATGGTGGCACTGTTCTTCGGAAGGACATGTCATTACACAACAATTTGTTTCAGAGGATCGAAAAGCAGTTACTGCAGAGTGGTACATTACACTAATAATTGTTTGGCACTTGTGTTGGAAAAAGTTCGGGAGAAACGACCTTGCAGTAGGATCCTCCTTCACTACGACAACGCCTCGTCGCACTCCGCCAAGCGTTTGCATCGAGTATTTGGCGACGTCAGACGTGGAATTACTGGGTCACCCGCCGTATAGCCCCGACCTCGCACCTTGCTATTTATATTTATTCCCGAAAATAAAAGAGAAACTTCGAGGAAACCGTTTTATGGACGCCGAGGAAGCAGTGACTGCATTTCAAAAGGCCGTCAAAGAGACCTCTAAGGGCGAGTGGGCAAAGTGTTTTTCTCAGTGGTTCCATCGGATGCAGCTATATATTGATATGAATGGACACTATTTTGAAAAGATGTAATAAAACTAATAACCTTCTAGGTTGTTCAGTTTTTGATTATCTAAGAACTTTCAGTGTCGTATGTACTTGCGCAAGGTCGTCTGACGCCCCACGTATAACCTAATCGTTTGGTAGAAGGTGCCAGTATAGTAGTGTATAGAAGGGTGCTCTCGAATGTTCTAAGTCACTTTCGGGATATGCTTTTTGTGAAATTATATCCTCTTAGAATAACGCTTGGGATGGGCAATGGAAATGCTAATAATCATCTTGTGTCATCAACATCACCATCTTTCCGTGCTTGAAAGGCACGTAAAGCCGTTGGTCCTGGCTGCATTAGCAGTCGTTATCAACCACCAATCCGCGCTGGGCCTGCATGGTGGATTATGGGCCGATCTCCTTATCTATCCATAGGAAAGGCTCGTGCCCCCGCAGTAGAGACAAAATGAGCCAGTGATCGGCCTGTATTGATCCCAATGTTGGGCTCAGATCTCCCCATCGGGTCATACATAATCCACCACTCTGGTTTAATGCGGGACAGTTTATGCCGTATGTACCTTGTGAACGACCTTTTTGCACTTATCGTGTTTACTTGCATATTTGCAAAACTTTGCATACATCCTATTGTACAGCAGAGGTCCTAGATATATAATATATGTACAGACTACATTTGAAATACAAACGAAGTGCTTACAGCGAAGCTCCACTTTGAGAGCTCGGATGTAGCTCAGTTGTGTTTTTGTTCAGTTCCACTGTGGATTTAGTGCCGCTTTGCCGTTTGAAGTGAGATATATACGAGTGGGATAATATTTACGCTTCTAAAGAATCGTGAGTCTGCTGTATCAATATGGTGTTTATAAGAAATCTGTACAGTCGCCCGCATATCGAGCCTGACCACTCTGTCACGACCACGGGAGCGGGCGGTTTACGGCGTGTTCTTTCGTTATTTTTTCTGTTCATTGCGTATTGTAGCAGCACCAGAGTTCAACACTTTAAGCCCAACATTTTCATAGCCAAAAAATGACTAGATTTTTATTGAAAGTTACCGGTATGCGTATGACAGCTAGGAAGCAAGTGGCCTGCATTCAATTGTTGCTTAAGACTAGAATCAGTTGCTAATACCTATTGTTTATGATCAAGGAAAATATCACTGGTTACTGTTGAAAACTAGTGCCAATACCATACTGTATATTTATATATCTACTAGCTGACCAGCGGACTTCGTAACGCTTTGACAGCTTTGTTTCCATGACAACAAAACAAACAAGTCATTCGTCCGCTTAGGAACACCCGTATCCCATGATGGACCCCTATAGCAGCGTCACCTACAATTGTAAATCTAAACCGTTCTCGAATCCACTTGAACACACACAAACAATTTGATCTAAATTGGTCCAGCCGTTTAGAAGGAGTTCAACTTCATATACACGCACAGAAGATTTATATTTATAAATATATGCTACTATAAAGCTACTATATAAATCTGTAGGCTCTGTCTGTACATGCAATTTTTCTGACAAATTTTCGGCTAAATATTCGTTTTATGACTCACTGACACCAATTCTACGATTTTTGAAATTTTTGTCTGTCTGTATGTTCTCTTATAACTCAAGAACGGCTTGACCGATCTTGATGAAAATTTGTATGTAGTGAGAACATGAGATTGTGCAAATGATAGGCTATTATAGGTATATGATGTTGGTAAACCTAATAATTATTTTATTTAGCATTCATTGATCCATTATTTTCGCACAGCGAAGCGGGCGGGTGACGGCTAGTTACCTATATAATAGTAGTTTATGCAACTGCATATAACACGGGTATTAAAACACTCGTTACTATTATGAAACTCGCTGCGCTCGTTTCATAAACTCACACTCGTGTTTTAATACCCGTGTTATATGCAGTTGCATACACTACTTTATCTTCACTAATGCAATTAGTCAAACAACAAGAGTAAAAGCTGACAATAGTTTATTTATAATAATTGTTCAAATTTTGGATGGTACAATTTTGAAAGTTAATGTTAATTATTGATCCAGCAGCTGTAGCGGTCGCGGGGCAAGCAGTAGAGCTCGTAGACGGAGTCGGAATATTTATAATTACTTCATTCGTCTTGTTTTCTATACTGTTCAAGATCGTATTTGAGACTTGAATTTTATTCATTAAAGACTCATCAATGTAGCTTTCAGCCACAGTAGAAGACTTCCACCCCCCGTGTCGTTTCAGTGCGGTCAAATCACCACCGCTATCTATGAGAAGGGTCGCCGAGGTGCGTCGGAAGCAATGCCCCGTGTACAACGCTGGGTTAGGCAGATTCAAAAAACTTGCGATAGTTTTTCCCAGAGCACCAAATTTATTAATACCAGTTCTTTGATCGACGCACTTCCCCGATCTATAGCTCAAGAAAAAGGCAGGGTTTCGACAGGGGGTGGGTCGAAGTTCCATGTATTTTTTACATACGGCATAGCAGTTGCCCGTCACAACGAAAGAACGATCTATTTTCGTTTTTGTTTTCGAAACTTTCACCATGATTGTACTGTCGTCTATGTTAGAGACTTCATCGAACTGGATGTTGTATAGCTCTTGCCTTCGGCATGCCCCCATTATGCCGAAGATTAATGCAACCTGTAACAATAAACGATATAATAAGCTTGAGGTACATAGCCAAGGCAAAAACTATGATTTATGAAGTAGTAAAGTGTAGGTACCTACTACCTAATTTATACACAAAGCGCTTAAACGGAGTGTCTAGATAACTTGCGTGTGTAGTACGTAAGTACTAGGTAGATTAAATAACAGAACTAAAATACACTTACCTTTTCAAAAAGATACAAAATATCTGGTGAATCTTCCAGGAAAATCTTTATTTGACCTGATGTAAACGTCAAGGACTTTTTTTCCTTGTGTCCTTCTGAACTGCGTTTCAGGAACGCTATGACTTTTTAATACTTCGTGATATCAATATTGTTGTAGATACTCAGTGTGGACTTGAGCATAGAATATTTAGCCCACATAGAAGATGGCTTGAATTTGTCGGAGAGGTCTTTGAGATACACAAGAATGACATTTTCAGAAAATGATGTAGTTTTCTTTTCGATCTTCCATGCCAAAAAGTTATTATATTCTTTTTCATATAATTTTCTAGATTTTTCTGGCAAAAGATTGTGAGTTACTTTTGTTGCCAATTCTAGAATATCCTGAGGCGTACAAATATCATCGTCGCTGTCCATTTTTAACTTTTAATTTGTATTTTAAAAACAAAACACATTACGAAACATTAAATTCACGCTTACGTGTATTGTCACAGTGAACTTGCCGCCATTAAAATCTAACCAATGAGAGCGCAGCTGCGCGCGCAGGGCCAATCAGGAGCGAGCGCGCGCTGTTCTTTTTTTATTTAATTGGCACAAGATCTTACCAAAGAGTTTTGTGTATGTAAGTTTAGTAGTTTCGACGAAGTTATCACGTATAACCCAACTGTTTTCAAAAGCCAGCCTAATATCAAAATTTTATACAACTTGTATGAGGATTTTGACATAAGGCTCGCCAGGTTAATTGGTCGCGTTTTATTGATGTTATAATGAGATTTTACGATATCGATGTGGATATTATACCATCATGTGAAATTGCTTAAATTGAGTGTTTTGTTGTCTGCGCTATAACAGTAGTAATTATAAGTCAAGTATTGGAAACATAAGTAGAATGTTACAACATTAGTGTAGATAAATCCTATTGTCGAATTGCAAGACGCTTGTCGCCTCGTGTACATTTGGTTATAATAAATTCTCGATACGCTAGCAGTGTTGCCAGTGGCCGATGGTCAAAAGTAACAGGAGACGGTTCAAAAAGTAACATTTTCACGAGAAAAGTATCATTAATTTATTTATTTAATAATTATTATTATATACCACATAAGGCACTTGATTTATTTATTTATTTATTTATTGATTTACCAACATTTGTTTACACCAATACATTTACAGAACTAAAAAAATACATGCGCAAATATTATTTCCAAGCGTAACAAACACTTATAGGTAAATACATCATACGCACACAACATGGACATAACATTTACAACTAGCTTAAATAATATTATGTAAAACATTTTATAATATCAGACCGAAGTCTGTTAGGTGAGACAGATAAAACATCAAGTCCAGCACTACCACTAAATTCATTTACCAACTTGCAAAGTCTTGAAATAGGAGAATTAGACCCAAATACAGTTTTACGGAAAGGTGCACAAAAAAGGTTGATTTTATTTCTAGGGTATCTACCTGGGACGCGCAATTTAAACCTGACAAGCAATTGAGGACAATCAATTCCATTGTTGAACAGTTTGGAGACGAACATCAAATCTATAACTGTTCTACGTTCTTCTAAGGAATTCATTTTAAAATAATTTAGCTGTTTTTTATAAGATGGCAGTATTTTCTTAGAGATATTCTCGGAATAGATTAGATGTCGCATAAACCTCTTTTGTACTCGCTCCAATTGGAGAGTATGAGTGGCGTAGTGTGGTCTCCATACAATGGTGCAGTACTCTAAAATGCTTCGCACTAGAGTGTTATATAGGAGCATTTTAGTTTTGCGATTACGCAAGCCCTTCATGTTCCTCAACACGAAACCTAGGACCCTACTAGAACGTTTCGTAATATTTTCCATTTGTGGTATAAACGTGAGTTTTTTGTCAAATATGACTCCTAAGTCACGCACTTGATCAACTTCTTTAATTTTTATTGAACCAATACAGTACTGGTACGAGATCAAATTGCGTTTACGCGCGTATTGCAGATAAAAACATTTATCTGCATTAAGGTCCATTCCGTTGAGCTTACACCATCTGACAAGTTCGTTAAGGTCACTTTGAAGCATGAGCGAGTCCTGGATAGTATTTATTACTCTACTAATCTTAAGGTCATCTGCGTACATGTAAGTTTTAGAGAATCGCATGATGCTAGGAATCTCATTGACAAATATAGTAAATAAAATCGGTCCCAAATGCGAACCTTGAGGTACTCCAGAAGTTATTCTTTGGGAGCCTGAGTTAAACCCATTAAGAACGACATAGAAGGATCGATCCTCTAGGTAAGATTTTATCCATTCTAGCAATGTATTAGAGATGCCATAGGCTGATAGCTTTTTTAACAGGATTTCAGGACACAACCGGTCGAAGGCCTTCCTGAAGTCCGTATATACAACGTCCACTTGTTTGTTAGCGTCAAGTGCCTCAACTAAACTTTCAGTTAGGTCTATTAAATTCGTGCTAGTTGACCTAGATTGAACAAATCCGTGCTGTGCGTCGCTAAGAGCTTGTTTAAAATGACGTTGAATATACGGACATACAAGAGACTCCAACACTTTTCCCATAGTTGACAGGATAGAGATAGGCCTATAGTTCTTTATTAAGTCTTCACTTCCCGATTTGTGAATTGGCACTACTTTAGCTTTCTTCCACTCGATAGGAAAAATACCAGTACTTAACGACATGTTATAAATTATTAGGAGAGGTGCAACCAAATACTCTGCGCATTTTAAAATAAAAATAGGAGGGATGCCATCGGGGCCTGCTCCTTTATTTCCATCAATTCTCTTAAGTTTATTCAGAAGAGTGTTAAAGTCTAAAACAGGTAACGATAAACACTGACTATTCTTTTCTTGTTGTTTTAAATAATTAGAATGAGTATAATTTTTAGCGGTATTAATATCATTATTAACATATACAGAAGCAAAGTAAGAGGAGAATAATTCACAAATGTGAGCACCTTCGGAGGCCACTACCGATCCATCAGTCATGGAAATGGGATAGGAACTTGCACCACCGCGTTTAGCTTTAATATAGGACCAAAAGAGTTTGGGATTCACCTTGATTTGATTCTCTATATTAGCCATATATTGGTTGTAGGAACTAGTAGCTAGATGTGAGCAACGGGAGCTTAACATTTTTAACTCAAGCTCGTCCATGGGGTTTCTGTACTTCTTATATCGACGTCTTACTTTAAATTTTTCCTTCAGACATCTTTTTAATTTATGGTCAAACCATGGTGGATATTGCGCTTTCTTTATTTTTTGTTTGGGAACAAGCTCTTCAATAATAGAATTTAATGTGTCATAAAATATTTTCAACTTATCATTTACGTTTTTGGCCCCTTCGAATAGCTCTGTCCATTTTAATGGTTTAAGCTCTTTGTGAATTTTTACGTAATCTGCTTTATGAAAATTATATTTGACCATTTGGCCGTTGAAAAGAAGTTTTGGATCTCTAATCAAAGAAATATCAACATCCAAAGGAGGGTGGAACTGATCTATAACACTTAAAGTGTTAAGAGATTTTTGGACGATGCAAGTTGGCAAATTTGACAATACTAAATCAAGAATTCTATTAGATTTGTTAACTACACAGTTATGTTGCTTTAAATCTTTTTCATACATTAGTTCAACAAATGATTGACACAAGCCAGGAACCACATATTCTACAGTGGTATCATTAAACAAGCTCCAATCAATACACCCTAAATTAAAATCACCTATTAAGCAATAATTTGTTGTCTGCTCGAGAACAGAATAACAATTTCCTATAAAGTTATCTAATACAGAGCGACTTACTGGAGGTGGTAAGTACACTGCACATAAAGCAACTCTATGAATAGAATGTGACACTGGTATTTCAATTATGACCCACAAGTCTTCCAGCTCCGACTCCCAGTCACACATACGTCTAGAATTTATTTGCTTAGAAATAGCAACTATAACTCCACCGCCATCTTTTTTATGTTGACAGTTAGTGTCACCCCTATCTTTTCTATAAACGATGTATCTTTTATCGAAAAGTTCGCTGCTCGAAACGGAGGCATTTAACCACGTTTCTGTAAGGACTATCACATCATAGTCACTTGTAAGTATTTCTCGATAAAAGTTATGAGTTTTTGTTCTTAGGCCACGAGTATTTTGATAATACAACTTTAATGAATCGTATTTTATTTATATTTAGTCTATATAAAAGCAACTAAAAGTAAGAAAAAAATAATAATAAAGAAAACCCTTTAAACAATTTTGCTTAACATGTCCATATTTTTTATAATTACGTATTCAGATTCTTCATTCTTCCGCATAAAAACTCTGCCATTCCGGATCCATACAAATTTATACCCTATCTCCTTCGCCTTCAATCTAGCCGCTGCATGAATAGCTTTATTAGTAGGAGACAAGTGCTCAGTCACAAATATTGGAGTTTTGGTTCCAGAAACACCCAGCACTGAGCTATCCAGTTTATTTTGAGGGTGAGCTTTATTATATTTAATTGTCGACGCAAGAAATTGGTCGCGCATTTTTGGCGTTGCAAGTTGCACAATTATGGAACGAGGCCGCTGAGAAGTGCGATTCAATTTCGCGGTACGGGTACAATGCAGCACATCGTTATCCTTCAAAGAGCACCCAATTGCTTGACCGAGCTCGGTGATCATGGACATTAGATTCTCGTTCTTACGTTCGGGCACGCATTGTAGCTCGATGTTATTTTGACGCGTACGTTGTTCAATTTCATTCATTCTCAAGTTAAGATCATTGACAGTGCCCCTTAATTGTTCCTTTTCCCTCTCTAATTCCAATATCTTTAATTTAGAAGCTTCATTCTCTTTCAAAATATCTTCGTATTGAGTGTTCATAAAGTTCATGGATTCTTTTATCTGACATAGTTCCGCCTTAACCGGTTTCAACTCCTTATCAAACATTTTTGCAAAATTTTCATGCATACTTGAGAGCATTTCCTTCATACTCACCTTCAGAACATCTTGCACCACATCACGTACATCCTCACGGGTTATATTTGAGTTTGCTTGCGTCGGTGGAGAAGGCGAGGTAAGAGCTTGCCTCTTATTTGCTCTGCATGTAATATTACGGATGGGTGTGTTATCTTTATTTGAAGTTTTAGGGGCTTTTCGTATGCATTCAGGACAAGTCCAAACAGCGCGCATGTCCGAGTTGAACAATGAATCATCAATTGACATACAGGCATAGTGAAAGTTCTTGTTGCATTTTACACACAATATATAAATATCATTGTTGTCTTTGTCGGGTGCACAACAGCCCCATTTTGGTTTAGTAGTGCTCATTTTGGTTTACAAATTCTCAAATTACAGTAATAATTAAAAATAAAAATCACTAAGATTCTCTCAGATGCAAGTGTTTGCGTCGCAGTATGTATTTGTGTCTGCGCTGTTTAATCTTTGACGAATACAGTGAATCACGTTGCCGTTTGAAGCTTCCGGGCAAAAACGACTCTGCGCTCGGTGCGTAACCGTGAGAGTCGCGTGGCAGTACACTCCAGCTGATAATGTTTAACTGACCGCACACTTTTATAAATTTATCACTTGTGTAATTAATTTCATTAAATCTAAGTTTTCAGAGGATTTATTGTAAGTCTTATATCACCACCGTTTGAAAAAGCACTTTAACTATTGAACTAGTGTAATTTCCGTAATCCACTACTACTTGAGACCATTTAAAAACCGTTGTTTTACGGAGCTAATAATACGGAGTGTTGTTTACAATAGTGCCAAAGACTAACTAATCACAATAAAACTTTCTATTCCATTCTTGAAGCTTCGAAAGAAAAAAAAACAATGGATCCAATGTTGTCTAATTCAGTACGTATTCAGTAGTAAGTACTTAACTATACCTATTATTCGCTTCGCTACCTTCGCTACCTCGTAAGAAAGAGAAGAAAATGGACAAAAAGTAAATAAACAAAAGAAGATGAAACTATATTGCGTTAAGTTCCACGATTATATTTGTATGCTGGAAAATATTTAATTATAGGTACCTATATTTTATCAAGTTCTCAAAGTAACGTAAAAGTAACATTTTGAGTCGTGTAACATGGAAGTAACATGAGATGGTCAAAAGTAACGTAAAATGTTACAAAATTAACATTCTGGCAACGCTGTACGCTAGGCAGCTTATAAGATACTGGAATATTCCATGAAACGCTCCGTGGGTGGGTCGCCGTAGTTTTCTATCTACCTATTCGTAAATTGGTAATTTGAATGAAGTATCAAGAAATACAGCCCGTATCATTATCATGCATGTAGATTGAATGGAATTAATTGCATTGATACCACCACACCAATGACTCGACGAAACCAAATCGCATTTCGTTATAGGCTAGTGTTGACACCAGCGGCAGCGACAGGAATTAGCGATCGATTTTTTTAAATTTAATCATTAAATACCGGGGTCAGCGCCTGATTTAAAAAAAAAATAAGGGTAAGCACAGTCCCTATTCCCATTACAGAAAATGACAACGGCCCGGGACAACTTCTGGTAGGCTACTCTTGACGCAAACTCAATCTCAATACAATTCCAATGCGATTATTATGTATCGATATTGGGATAAGTTTCGCAATTTCGGAACGCCCCATCTCGATAATAATTTGTTCACTCAATTTTCACGCAATTTAATTGCAATGTAGCGATTTGAATTTTTTAGATTTGGGATTGGATTATTGAGATTGAGTTTGCGTCAAGAGTAGCCTACCAGGTAAGTAGATAGGTTTAGAGAAAAGATATGCAGGTCCTCGGACATTGTGGAATCCCTTGTCTGGTCATCTTATTTTAAGTGGTTGGATAGTGAGAAGAAACTGCTGCGAAGAAACAACAGAGTGCCTTAGAGAGTTTTATTTGTCTTTCGATCACGTTGTTGAAATCGAGAATTTATTCTGTATGTTTCCAGCCATCCCTAGCTCATAGACTCTTAGTACTAGAAAACTGTAATTTGTCATGGATATACATATTAATCACGCCGACAAAGTGGTGAAGTAAAATTTTGAAAAATATTTTTTTTAGGTTACGTCCCCTACACGTGAAGTGGGGATGTAATTTTTTTTCTTGTCTACCCCTTAGTGTGGGGTGTCGTTGGATAGCAATTTCAAAAATATTGCGGGTTTGTGAAACAGTTTCTTAATTGAGGCATCCGTTTGTGAACTATTAAGCTTTAAAGTGCAACATTTTGTTAGAGTCAAGTGTCCCCCCCTGCCAGCCAAATGGTTGTTTTTGAATACGTGAAAAAATTCACGGCAGTATATATGACGAAGTTAAAAGGAAAACTATCACAGCTAAGTAGGCCGTACAAGTTTATGAGTAACAGTCGACCAACTTATAAAATGTACTTGGCGCAGTACAAATTCCTCATTGGGAACTACTTAAATAACGTTGTCAGGTGTGTGAAACCGGTAGTATCTACATTTAAGTATATGAGCCACCGTTAAATAAATGTTCATAAAAGCCCTCTTCTCAGAGTCCGCATTATTGAGATGGGCTACGGAACCCTACACTGCGCGTTGCCCGACGCGCGCGCGCCGGTTTTGTTGCCTTCATCTCACTTTATGTACTAAATTGATAATAAGACCGATGGTAGAAGCGAACTTCACGCGGAATCCTCAATCTGAGACACTGACTATCTTTATGGTCCGGGATGGTATTAAACTTCATGGTCCTGAACTACTCCCGCAAGTGTTGAGATGATACTGTATTTTAAGTGAATAATAATAAATAATAATAAGATGTCTTTATTTCTCTCTTACACTTTTACAGCTTATTTGATATTTAAATCTACTTTTACAATATGTTACCAGTCAAAGTGTGAGAGACTGGTGCCCGAGATAGGTTTCTTCAAAAGATACCCGTATTACTGGTCACCAGAGTGCTCACCCCCTAGGATGATTCTATTTAATAAAATAAAATAACGACTGAGCTAAAGCGAACTATAAATGAAATTATTTATTTTAAGTACAATACTCGTACAAAAGAAAACAGTAGAAACAAAAGTTTCGTAGGTAATGGAGATGCCTGTGAGTAATAATATAAAATACGATTGATATAATATAATTAGAGTTAAAAGTTGGCCCTAATAAATGAATAACTAGAAATAAAAATAATATAATAGAAAAACTACATGACCTGACATGACAACAAGGGAAAAACGAGAATTAGATTAGTAGACGTAAAAGAAATCAGTTTGTTCATAATCCAGTGTTCTTAGCCATTTCATAATAGGTATATAACCGTCGTCGGTGGTCGGTGGCCGAGTAGCCAAGCTGCAAGGCGATTTTTCGATGCATAGCCAGGGTTTGTGAACACCAACCCGCATTTGGCAAGCGTGTTGATACCCATCAATTGTAGCGATGTCTAGACTTTAATGATGGTGGCCTTTGCCCAGTTGTGAGTCAGTATCATAGGCTATTATTTACTTTCTAAATATCCGTCGAACTCCTTGGACTTGGTTGTATTGTCGAACCCACATAAAGAAATGAAAAGTTTTTTTATAGTTAGATAAGCTTGCATTTGGCTACTATCTCACCTGGTGGTAAGTGCTTAGAAGGTACCTTTCACTCGTGATTTGAAGACCCCAATATTATATTTGATGGGTAACACAGACTGAGGCAAGGAGTTGCACAGCTTTGCGGCATGTAAGAAAAACGTGGACGTAAAACGCTTCGTACGCATGTGTGGAATCTTTACTGTATAACTATAGTGTCGCGCAGTTTGTCTGGTTGTCTTGTGATAAAAAGGTGATGGAGGAATCAAATTAAACAATTCCAATGCACACTCTCCGAAGTGAGTCCGATAAAAAATCGAATGATTTGAGACCTGGCGCCGATGTTCTAAGTTCTGCAGCTTGGCGTTAAACAAGTCGTCATCGTTGATGAGCTTTCCGGCTCTCCTGTAAATCGACTCCAGTGCACCTAGTTAGTAAGGCTAATCGTGTCTCCGTTGCTGAATTAAAAATGTAGAAGTAAAAGTTAACCAACGTTTCGGTCGAGTTGTACCGGCTTTGGTCACAAGGTGATTGACCGTCTCTTGGACGTGAACAGAATTAAAACCGCTCAATGTCATGCAAAAAAAAGTCGCTTAAGAAAGACATTGTTGTAAGAAATAATAATTAATGAAATATTCTTGCAATTTTTCTGAGTAGAATAGAATAGAATAGAATAGAATAGAATAGATGAGCAAAAGTCTTAGAACTAGACGTGGTGTTGAATCGGTCTCCCCTCAGCATAATGTCGAGATACCTGGTTGGCACCCCGACGCTGATCTTCCGTGGAAACTGGAAAAATAATAATAATAATAAATAAATAAATAAAAGATAAAAGATAGGTGACATCACTGCACGCCAGCGCCATCAAACACATCAAATCAGATAAATTTTTCTGATCCCAAAATTAGTAGCTTCAGTATATAGAAAGTCAGGAATGCGAAACCATGAAAATATTATACTCACAGCAATTCATCAATATGAGTTATCAATATGGGGTTGACTTTTGGATATGTAAAAGATATTCCTTAAATTTACGCTTGAAAACTTGGTACTTGGTAGGTATGTATTTTACATTTCTCTTTCTACAAATAACGAACGAACTACCTTCTTAAAAATTAATAAAATAAAATTGCCTACTTACGTCAATTATTTGTTTTCAGCTACACAAAGAACAACAAACAAACATGATGAGCAGTCGCCTGTGTTCATGTAGGGCCATCAAATATTAGGTGAACAAATAAACAAAAAATTGTGCTGTCTACCAAATAGTCTTATGAATGTCGTATTTTCCACGTCAATCACCTCGTATAAGCGTGGCGGGCAAACATTGGCAGGTTCGGGAAATCCGCGCGGTACGGTGAGCAACGAATCGAGCGTAGCATGTTTATGTCTATGGCAAACAACTTAAATATATTATTTGAAGAAATGATTTTGTCACCGTTTAACCGAGTTTGTAAATTTAAAAATTCTATAAAGTCTCTACACACGACGGTGGAGTCTGTGATCAGTGAACACGTCTTTGCAAGGTAGGTTGGAATTATGAAGATGCTTGAAAATTAAGGATTAAAAAAATATTTCTAATTCAGCTCTGTAGATGACGAAGATGATGCACAATTGTAATAGATTTTACGTCTAAGCATATAACTCGAGCAATCTTCTTCTTGATCAATATCTTAAGATGTGAAACTCACAATTTAGAAGCAATTGATTCACCACCAATCAATTACGTCAGACGCGCAACGACCTCCGCATCCAGTCGCTAATGTAATCCTATGATCGCTACTTCCATTCTCCGCGTGTTTTTAGCGTTTTGTCTAATATGTCTCTCTAATGGGATCGAACCCGAGACCTTTCGGTCTAACACTAACCACTGCATGTTGAGCTATTTGACTATTGAGGTGGTTATGTATTTATTGACCGAAAAATATTTATTATAATATGAGTTAAAAAAATATTATCGCCTACCTATCTCAATATACCTATGTGAAACTCTTCATCATTAAAAGCAAGGCGCGCCAGCGCCGTGCTGATGCTGACTAGGAGTCGAAGTGGTCGCCATGACCGAAATCGGATGGACCAATCATCATCAGCAAGCCCGACAGACTCAAAACAAGCCCTATCATTTCATAATATCATATCATAACAAGACCTTTCGTTCTGCGACTAACCACTTCATTTTAAATCACTGTAACGTAGAGGTGGTTATGTACTAGTGACCGGAGCTGATGCTCTTAATATAATTGAAATATGAGGTAAGAAATTAATATAGATATTTTAGGTCTAGCAATGTCAAGACACGTGAAAGTTCAAAGCAATTGATTCGCCACAAATCAATTACGTCACATGGTCCTCCAAACCAAGTCGTCAACGTAATCCAATGATGGCGGCTCCCATTCTCCGCGCGTTTTTGCCGTTTTGCCACAATCAACTGTCGTGCGGCCGATGCACAGAATTGGCCCCACACTAACGAGCCACAAGAATTTACCGTTCATTAGAGCGGTGAGCTGTGCTGTTTTTCACAAAGGAACTCCAAACGTTAACTAGTGCAGATTTTTCGGGAAGATCTCTTCAGCCAACGTCTCGCCGTCATAGATACCTATCTAACCCAATAATCTTATTAGTATTACTCGTAGTAGATTTACGAACCGATGATGGGGCGTAGTGACATTCATAAGAGCTCAATAATTGTAGCCTAAAACATTTTGTAAGTTTTTTATTATGTATGAACTCTCATTGATTACGGCAAAAAGTATGAAGCAATGTTTGTATGGCTTTGTTGTTTTTTCTTTTTCTTTTTAAGTTGTATGTTGTATATTTATGCCAAATAAACTTTTATTCATTCATTCATTCAATTACCTAACTATTACTTAACGTATGTCATCACCAACCCGCATTTGACAAGCGTGGTGATTAAGCCATTACTCATCAATTGTAGCGATGACTTGATTTCAATGATGGAGGCCTTTGCCCAGCAGTGGGACAATTACTTTACTTAACTAAAGCTGAGGGTTACATTGTAGTAGATTTAAAAGTTGATCTAGATAATTATGTTCTAGTCTAGATAATCATGACCATATCTCGCAAGGTCATCTGCACTTTCAGTGGTGGAGTAGTAACGGGTATTACTGGGCAACACCTTCCCTCCAATTTGGCTGAGAAAGAGGCTGGACGAATCAAATACCATGGTCGTGAATGCTACCTGGTTTACTATCTTAACAATCACTGATCACTGGGGCGCTAAAAGAAGAGAAGTTTACTCCTAGACCTCCCCCTAAAAGTGGTGATGTAACTCTGGAGTCCACTAATACATTAGTTGCCAGCTTCTCCGTGCTTCGGAAGGCACGTTAAGCCGTTGGTCCCGGCTGCATTAGCAGTCGTTAACAACCACCAATCCGCACTGGGCCCGCGTGGTGGTTTATGTCCCGTTCTCCCTATACATACATAGGGAAGGCTCGTGCCCCAGCAGTGGGGACATAAAATGAGCTGATGATGATGATGACGAAGCCTGCGGAACCACGAGTAGCTGACACCGAGTACCACCTCGCTCGCTACAGGCGATCCTAGTACCTACTTAGTAACTCAAACGTGACCTGTCCCGTAATTCCGATCAGATCCAAACCCTTCGGAGAATCTAGTAGGGCACGGGGACACGCACTAGTGCGTGATGCCGTTCCCTCTAGAAAACCTCCGAAGGTGATTGGTTTCACACGGCTCGAGGAACCCTTTAAATTTCTCGCCGCCCCCAAAATCCTGGTGAAGCTGAAAATGCCGTCTGAGGCAATCAGCAAATTTTCTCCAAAAAAAAAGTGTCCCGTAACACGTGTATCCCGCGTAACAAGTTAATCCAATAGTTGGTAATCTTTTCGTCGTAATCAAAGGCGGCGCTTAAGTGATACACTTAATGTTGTTACATACACGCCGCAGGTATCTCGTGATCTTCGCTAATTAAATTACACATTATTATTAACGTTTCCGTGTGCTTATATTCGGCACGTGGCTCGCTTAGTTATGTCGCAAAATAAGGAGACTGCAGAAAGTAAGCTTTTCTTAGTAGGTAAGCTCCGTGTCCGTGAGACTATCACCCGTTTGCACTAAACTTATAAATCGCCTAAGCCTAACTGCTACCCGGTCAAGTTAAGTCGGCACCTGAGTGTAAGCGACGTTTCCGAGCCAGGTTAACCGAGTTAACTTGACCGGGTAATAGTTAAGCCAAGACTTAGGCGATTCATAATTTTAGTGCAAACGGGTGTATGTGCGCGTTGCTCAAGCGCGATATGTATTAGGTCCTTACCTATGAAAATGGCGTTTTGTATAAAGATTTTTTATAACATAAAGTTTTTCATACTAACGTTTTTTCAATTTTCTTTGCATCTATCTAATACCTTTAAACGAGCAATTCTTGTATATACATCTAGTGGACCCGGCAGACTTCGTACCGCTTTGACAGTTTCCATTCATTCCCGTGGGAATATCGGGATAAAAACTATCGTATGTGTTAATCCAGGTTATAAACTATCTGTATGCCGAATTTCATCCAAATCCATCCATCTGTTGCAGCGTGAAGAAGCAACAAATATACACACACACATACACACAAACTTTCGCATATTAGTGTAATTTGAATCTTGGAAACGGCTCCAACGATTTTCATGAAATTTAGTATGCAGAGGGTTACGGGGGCGATAAATCGATCTAGCTAGGTTTCATTTTTAGAAAACATTATAAAAAAAACGAGCAAAGCTCGCCCATCCATGTACTTTATGTTAAAACTATAAACATTGTAGGGCAATGTGTTTGTTTCACTAGCTAAATATAGTAACCCTTAAAAAGAAAAAAAAATTAAGTCTTTTCAAAACTACAATCTATTCCGCTAACAAAAAATTTAAAAAAAATAATTGGGCCATAAAGACACAAAATTAAAAATAATTGTTATTACTGAAGCTTAAAAGTAACACATTCTTAATTAAATGTGTATTATAATATTAACAACCGGTATTTTATTTTAGAAGTAATAAACTTATGAATGAGTGGGAAAAACACGTCAATATCATAGGTAAGGACCTAAAGCGTCTCCTTCTGCAGTCTCCTTATTTTGTGGTTATGTACTGTCGCGTCGAAGTTTTAGGCCGTCCGCCCGCGCTTGGTACGTGTTTTATATATAGTGCTATTTATTTATTATGGACTGTTTATCTCTTGGCGATATTATAATGAAAGGTGGTCTGTATATTAACGGTGTAATAAGTAATTTGTGGAGCCGTACGTGATGCCATGCCGGTATCAATGTGGTCGCGAAGCTAGGTGCCGCGGTGCATGGAGCTGCTCCTGGTGCTGCTCCGGCCGGCGGCAGATTACCGATCGCTGCGACTACAACCAGGGACAAAGGTTTCCTTCCCTCCGAAGTAAGGAGGATCTCCAGATTCTTAAGATTGCAATCCGAACGCGGAAGCCTCTACGCCATCGAGCTCTTATCCAATACACAATTTAAATTAAAACCATTCTATAATTCGAGGAAGATTTAAAAAAAAAACAACCAAATTTTTAAAAGTACACCATACGCCGCGCGGTGAAAGCAAAACCTAATTGGCATACAGGTAAAAATTTCGACGGGGCAAAAATCCAATTTCTTCTATTCCGGTTAAAAAAAAAGATTATCACACACACAGGTCCGGTCGCTTTCAGTAAACACCGGTCTATTAACATAACGCGGGCTTATTTAGTGGTGGGAGGCTCGCCGGACGCCCGCGCTACGCCGCCGGCCGTGCGGTCCGGCCCGGTTACGTGAGGCGCTACTCGTAATTGGTTTTATGTAAATATAGAAAGGCTGTGATACCGCGGCGCGCTCGGAAGTCGGCGGAGTCATACGCGAAGCGTTTTAAAACGCAATTTGAATTTCGAACATTGTAAAGTATTTTTTTTTGCCCGTAATATGCTGGCTGGATTTCTTGAGGGTGGATATGGCAGAGATAAAGATCTCACCAAAGAGGATGCAATGCAAAAGCGAGCAAGTTAGAGGAGATTGACAGCGGATTATGATGCTGAACAGAAAAACTATAGGCAGAATGTGAAAGAAAAATAATTTGCTGTTGACAGTTGACATTTACCAAAATAGTAACTGGCTTTATAGGCGGCGAGCAGCTTACGGTTCTTGTTTAGAGCAAACCAAATGTTTCAGTACAAAATAGAGTATGTAAATTTTTAAGCTTCTAATACGAATGAAATATACAAAAAACATTGAATCCGATCAGAAAGAGTGACTTGATGACGCAGCGGTTAGCAAATGGCTGGCCAACGGTGAGCTATGACTCAATGACTGGTATGCTGGCTGTCTCAAAATGTATTTGTTTCTAGCTACCGTCATTCTGAGTACCCCATGTGCTAATTGTTCATAGGTCTGAACCACAAAATAAGGAGTTCTGTGTCTCGTCGCGAGCGCGGTATGTATTAAAGCTTAACTTCTGGGTTTCCTTATTTTGTGTCTGAACCCAGCAATGGTGTTAAAGATAATATGAAACCAAGCACTTCAACTTTCTAAGACAATGCCGACGTATGCAATGCTCGTGGCCCAACCAAGACTTCAATTCCACAAGTAATATTTGAATTAAAGCCAGAGACGATTCCGTCGCCCGAGGGTATGGTGTCACCAAAATAGGGTAGATGTCCTCGAAATGGGCTACCGGCCTCAACACGCCCCGCCTTGTCCGGGCTTAATTGATTTATGTATTTCACTTTGGTGCGTTCGCCTTAATAGATTTGTTGCTAAATAATCCAAGATGAGTTTCAATTTGATGTATTAGGCTTGCGATGGAGATTCGAAGCCTATTACTGTGTTTGAGTGTGTTGGTGGTGTGTAGGATTCGCTTGTACTTTATTTCACTTCATCTTTTATTGTAGGTAAATCAAAAGTTGCTGATATGCTGCTTTGAAAATATTTTTATTTTACAAATAAAACATGAAAATACTTTACTATACAAATGAGTACCTAATTTTTGTAATAAAATATTTGGTTCGTCATTTTTCCTGCAAAACTTCAAAGTATACCCACCAATTGCTTGTAAACGACCGTAATTTTATACATACATTTTTAGATAAAGACGATTTGGAGTAGCTACCCTTTTTATATTCGTTTACCATACCTACTAAAACAACATAAAATTAAAATATTGTTTCGGCAAAATTAAAAGCTGGGTTTAGGCCGTTCCACATGAATAGTAAACATATATCGGGCCATAACCCACGTCGTTGAACCAAAGGTGAGTTGCAAAGCCAACTATCATAAAACAGCAACTGGAACTCACTGCTTAACGTGCCTTTTAAAACTCGGAACTAGTCATCTACATCATCAGCTCATTTTTACGTCCTCACTGCTGGGGCACGAGCCTTCCTCTGGATGGATATAAAGAACGGGCCTAAAACCACCACGCGAGTCCAGTGCGGATTGGTGGCGCCATCGGAACAAGGATGTTACGCAAGCGGCTAATGGCAGTTTAACCAGCTAAAAGGTAGATAGGTAACGAAAATAGCTATCGAAGTTATTTACTTCGATTTCCGCAATAGGCCCGGTGGCGGTCGACAAAATAAGCAGTAAATACAACGGGTATAAATATAAAGAGTCCATTTGTAAAACCGGTCACACCCGAAATTCTTTCCCTTTAACTCGGCTTGCCATTCAAAAGATAAGGCTTTTGCGGCCGGCCTGGGATCCGGTGAAAAAAGGCCTTTGTAACGAAGATTTAGTTCAATTACATTTGTAAATTAAGCAATGAAAGAGTAGATGAGACGTGATCCGATTACTGACGCTGGCGTTGTGTAGGGTGGCTGCGCGATTGTGGTTGTTAGAACCTTTCGTTTTTTTTGTTCCATAACGGAGAAGCGCTTTCATCTAACTCATGGTGAGTTACGATGTGGCTGAAGGTGCACAGTTCGACCGTATCCTTGGAAAATAGTACCTACTTATTGCATAAATTTACTTTTCAAGGTTTGCTGGTTCATTCGTTTCCAGTTTTGGCTTCGCCTACGTGGTTGATGATAATGTTGTCCCGGCGTAAAAAACATCTTTATTATGTTATTATCGTGTTTTACGTGTGATCAAACTTCCCCCAAATCCGAATCAAGAAATGTGGCTGTGTTCAAGTAATCTTTTTTAATTAATGACTAATATAAAACAAGAACGTACCCTTTGATTTTCCACAATGCTTTTGAACCGCAACGAAAAACAGCGATCCGCGACTAAGAAAGGTAGCAAAGTGTACATATTATGACTAATCGCCACAATAAATAATTTTCCCAATCTGCCACTAGAAGCGTCCAATAACACCAGTAATTTCCCACGGCATGATTCATGGTTACCCTACTACAATGGCGTCTTAACGTTTTGCCAACCTGAGAAGCAGCGGGGATAATTCGAAGAAATCAGACATTTTACACCTAACAGACTTACCGCAGCATGACTTTGATGTTTCCTAAATATAAACTTGGTCGACCGAAAAAGGGCATAATGAAACGAACCTGAAAAGAAGTTCTGTAGGTAATATTTCAGAAAACTACGACCTAGATAGAACAAATTTTCAAGGACTGACCGAGACTGGCTTTTTAATCTCGGCCAAGACTGAGACCGAGATCTCTGCTAATTTTTTGCCGACAATAGCCGAGTGAGATCGAGACCGAGACCGTGATCTTGGTCTGGTCGGGCCTTACAATTTGTTACCTTACAGTTTCTCCTTCTTCGCTGGATGCGAGCAGCACAAAACCGGTCGTTGTGGAGATCCTTGGAAGAGGCCTTTGTCCAGCAGTTGACGTCTTTTGGCTGAGATAATGATGATGATGAGACGTATTAGCGAATAAAAATCACTTTAAAAATTCCTACTATAGAAGCTAATTCTAGAAAAACAAAACTGTGTATCATACTAAACTAATAAAGTAACAAAACGCGGTCTTTGCAATCCTCAGTATCATAGTGAACGATTTTCCGCAAAATCGTGGACTGTATTGTAATAGGAATAAGAAGAGGATACCGGCCGGTGCGCCGGGCACGACAAATCACAATTAAGTCATTAGTTAACTTCGGGTCGGATGGCTACTGATAAATTATTGGCACTCGACATAAAGCTACTTTGGGAGTTGACAACTGACTCCCGATTTATATCCGTTAGCGGCAGAGGAGATATGTGAAGAGGGATGGGCCAGGAGGCCAGGAGAGAGTACATTCGTGCGTGATACTCATAATCAAGATGGAAACGTGGCAAGTTTGGGTAATGGAAATATCAGCGTCAGGGGGTCGACCGCCTAACTCTCTCGCTTTCGAACGCTTTGAAGGCGAGGCGAGGAGGAGGCGTCATCTTGTCATTTCGATTATTTTCGCAATATGAAAGCAATATCAAAAGCTATAGGCTATAGCTTTCGATATAATTCGATATTATATTTCGATATTATATTAGAAAGCGAGGCGAGGGCCTCGCTTTCAAAGCAATCGAAAGCGAGAGTGTTAGGCGGTTGGGGGGCAGGTCTCATGCGTTAGGCACTGGCGTTGTCCAGGCTTTTGCGTTTTGAAATAATGATCAGCTATGTAGATGGCGTTCGAAAACTTGTTGCTGATGCTTTTGTTCATGTCTGTGGCCAAGCTATAGCGTCTATGATTGCTTTGTTGCGAAGGGCATAAAATATTTAGTTCTATAAATTCAACATTAATCATCTTGCCTTCATTTTCATATTAAAAGAAATTGTGTTTCCGAATATACTTTATCAGTGTTACGAAAATAGTTTCAATTTGTGAACTAGATCATCGAAATGTTATTTTTTTAACTACCTACTTAATAACAATGGAACCAATATGCCACCCGCTCAATAATATTCCAAATTTATTTTATTTGAAATAGTATGTTGTTGGCCTCAAACGGCCTTCTCAGCGTCACCGGACTTCCATTCCACCGCATTCCATTTTTTTCTGAACTTTAATAATAATAATAATTCAGAAAGCAGTACTCCTTGACACGGCACGTATTGTCAGGAGGTTCCTCACTCTGCAGCCCTGACCACCGGTAGCTTGGGCCCTGCCCCGCTGCTGGTGGTACTCTAGGATTAGGTTTTATAATGTTTTATTGTTTTTATATTAAAATATTGTAAAAATCTAGTTTTAAGAAAGGAAATAAATAAAGGAGCTAATAATAAAAGCATTTATTAATTGCCACACAAAGAAAGCAATAAGTTGATGCATAACATAGAAAAACTTAAAAAACTAGTGGCTCTGAAATGGCTCCCCCACTCAGCATAATATCGAGGTACCGGATTGGCACCACGACGCTGAAGACGTACCTATCAATCATAATATATCTGTATCTACTCGTTTCATGTTAATGTGAACCCTAGTAACAAACTACAAATAAACATAATTAAACAAGTTTTGAAACACGTGAATGATTGCTAAAAAACTATTAATTTATATTGCGTAATGAATATATATGAGGAGCTCGATGGCGCAGTGGTTGAGGAGCTCGATGACGCAGTGGTTGAGGAGCTCGATGGCGCAGTGGTTAACGCGCCCGGTTTGCGAGTGCTGAGGTTAAGCAACTTTCGCAAATGCCGGTTATCGGATGGGTGACCAAAAATTTATCATCTCGAGCTCCTCCGTGCTTCGGAAGGCACGTTAAGCTGTTGGTCCCGGCTGCATTAGCAGTCGTTAACAACCACCAATCTGCACTGGGCCCGCGTGGTGGTTCATGGCCCGTTCTCCCTATCCATTCATAGGGAAGACTCGTGCTCCAGCAGAGGGGACATAAATGAGCTGATGATGATGATGATGATGCGTAATGAATAGGTGAATCAGTTTGGGGGTTGTACGAGTATCATTTTTATCATAAAGCATTACTATCAACTAGATTAATAATGCACAAACGATCACAAAAGGGGTCTGGGCAGAATCTGGGTGCGTGTTTCATTCGCCACTCGATTACGTTAAAGTAAATGATTATTTTACTACTAGATTCTCCGAAGGGTGCGGATCGTGGTCGGTGGCGTGCACTTGGAGAATCCAGCAGTGGACTAGTTTAGGCTGGTGATGATGATGATGATGATGGATTTGTATGAAATTCGGCATACAGTTAGTTTATAACTTGGATTAAATACTAATATTATAAATGCGAAAGTTTGCGTGTGTGTATATTTGTTGCTTCTTCACGCTGCCGCTGCAACGGATGGATGGATTTGGATTAAATTCGGCATACAGATAGTTTATGACCTGGATTAACACATAAGATAGTTTTTAGCCAGATGGCAAAAAACGGAACCCTTATAGATTCGTCATGTCTGTCTGTCTGTCTGTCTGTCCGTCCGTATGTCACAGCCACTTTTTTCCGAAACTATATAAACTATATAAAATAAAAAAAAAATGACTGGTAACCCTATATCGTACACGTTCTTATTAACACTAATACGTTTCGATACATATACACATATTTTAATCGCCTATGGGGTCTAGTGGTTAAGACCACCGGTTTACCAGAGATCCGGAATCTCTGTTCGATTCCCAGCGGGGGGTACATGTTTGTGTACTCGGTTTGGTAGGTGGTAGGGCTTGTTTGCTCACCTGGTTGCTACCACCATCGTAACAAAATATGTCGCCCTAATGAATGTTTGGAATGAGGACTGTTGAAAATTACACTAAGTATATCACACTAATATTATATGTAAATGAGAAAGTTTGTGTGTATGTGTGTATACAGGTTGACTTCTTTATCACCGTCCAAAACTTCTGAGATGACTCCTGTGATACAAACTCTTACTATTGGACCAACTCCCTAACTCGAAAATAAAATTCAGCTGTTGCATACAAAACATCAATATTCATTTGGCCAAAATGTATGGAACAGCTGAATTTTATTTTTGAGTTAGGGAGTTGGTCCAATAGTAAGAGTTGTTCGTTTGTATCGCGGGGGTCATCTCAGAAGTTTTGGACGGTGAAAAAAAAGTGACCCTGTATTTTTGCTTCTTCACGCTGCAACGGATGGATTTGGATGAAATTCGGCATACAGATAGTTTATGAACTGGATTAACACATAGGATACTTTTTATCCCGATATTCCCACGGGAACGGGAACCACGCAGGTGAAATTGCGGGCGGCCGCAAGTTTTAAAATAACACTCTAACAAAATGTTGAGTTGTGTGCTCACTAGCCGTCTTCACCACGCGCGCCCACAAGTCGCTTCTTTCCACCTCGTTTTCAGTTCGAAGGTCAAAATACTAAGTCATCACTCATCAGTATTATTATATGTTAACTAATGGCTTCGCGTTCAGCATTAATTTAGTTTGAAGTAGTATTATTATTATAAAATAAGAATTGTACGGTAGATTGAGTTAAAATGGAGTCTCACAACACGTGTTATTACGCAAAAAACTCGGGTGAAACTTCCAAGCCATCAGTAGAAGTGGTTCGTAGTACGTAGTGACATCAGTGCGACATTTTTTGTCGCCAGAAGATAAGAAAGAAAGAAGAAAAGACGTTTATCGGAATAACATAACAAAACATACAACATATAATTTTACTTTTTATTTTTAAGTCCTAATTGCTGCACTGAAAAAAGTAAAATTTACTATAGCATTGTGTTTTATCAAATTTGTGGTATTTCATCTGTAAAGATGAATCTGCATAGCCACTGGTTGCAATAACCGTTGGATAGATGGCACTGTGCCGCTAAAAGCACTCAAAAAATAAAAAAGCAGTGTAAAAATTCAGTGCTTACGTCAGCCTTCCCGGTAGCATGGTCAGTGCAGCCGCCCGGATTGCCGAAGACCCAGGTTCGATTCCTGGCTGGGTCAGGTAGGCATTTAATTTTTCACTGAATTTTATAAATATTTAATACAACATGTGACAAAAAGAATAAAAATTACAATTAACATTGCGTCCTGTTATGTGATGCCAACACTGTGCACAGCTCAGTATACGCAGCAAGCGGGGCCTGCTGCACTGGTATTCTGCTGTACACACTGTACATCATGGTACGTAATAGGAAAAAAAAACAAATCGATGTTAGTAGTAACTTACATAAATAAAAACACTAACATAAATTAACACGAATAATATTAGCAACAAAACGAATATACTATGAGACAAACGCCGAGGCGCAAAACTGACTGACAGTGACAGCAGCAATAAAAAAAAAGATAATTAATTGTAACAAAAGCAATCGTTGACTTCTTGGCAGGAAAGTGAAGATTATGTCTGCGGTTTTGTTTAATTTTCTAAAATTTGCGTTAAGTCGAATATTGTGAAATAATGGTGGATTATTAACCGTTAAGTGTTCGTGAGTGTGCATCAGTGTTGGCAAATGAAACAAAACAGTGCAACGTCACTTTTCAAATTCTTTCAAGAAATCCGCGTGAGGACTTAGTAAAGCCCCACGAGATACTCATGGGGTTGAGGGTATATCATTTCTCACTTCTCATTTCTATTATCATTCCCATTTCCCGCTAAGAAACTGTGTTTAATTGTTGCTAAGTCTAAAATGTATTGCTGACCCTATTAAAGTGTCAATCACATTGGTGCCATTGCGTTCAGGGCCGTCTTTAACCTATCGGAGGCCCTGGGCACTTACGGATAATGGGGTCCTTAAGCTACGCTAGATTTTAGTAAAACAGGCAAAAGGAGTAGATAAGCAAAACTCTAAATTTGTTCAACTGGTATTTTTATTTATTTGCAGCCAGGTAGAGTTGCCAGTGTTAAGCCCCTGGTTTATTAGAATTAAAAAGCAAAAAAAAGTCAATAAGTTAGTAATTCTTGTTTCGCAAAACAAATATATTTATTGGTAATATCGATTATCGGTTAGTGATCTGGCAGGAACAAGGGGGCCCCATCGATTGCGGGGCCCTGTGCACTTGCCCAGAGTGCCCAATGGTAAAGGGCCTGACTACGGGCCTGACTAAGGGCCTGACTACAAAAGAACGGAAAACAACTTACTTTGATGTGTGTTCTCTTTTACAATGACCTTAACAACGGATTAGTCTGAAAGATATAAAAACTTTTAATGATGCCTACACGGGCCATCCCAGTTGTAAACAGCCGTTTCAGCAAAAAACAACATGTCTCTGGTACCTATATATCTATCACGCCCTTATTGTTTTGAGAAAGTATTTTTATCATCATTATCATATCAGCCTTAAAACCTTTTACCTCCTTTTTGGGTAAAATTCGATGTGTGTGTATTTATCTTATAACATTTCGTAGTAAAATTATTAACAATATTAACATACAATAATAATAATAATAACATTCTATAATAATAATATTAAAATACAATTCATAATAAAAATTCAAAATGCATTGTAAAAACATTGTAACATTATAAGCTTTGCTATACCCTAATGGGTGTCATGTCTGCACTACTTTGTTATATATAAAAACCACCTGTAACTTACTGTACATGAATGCAATAAACAACTTGAACTTGAACTTGAACTTGAACTTGTCACAATAATCTTTATTGCGTGAATATTGCAATAGATCGATTCGGGATCAATAAGTTAAAAAAGTACCCTATGAGTCCTATGACCCTCGGGCACACTATCTTTGTTCTAACAACTTAAACCGCTTCTGTGGTTTAGTGGTTAAGAAGTCTCAGACTTCCCAGGTCCCGGGTAGGTAATTTTGTAGGTAAACTTATTAATTACCTACAAAATGGCGAAGGGTATTCCCTAGGACATTTTTTTTCATTTTTTTAAAATCGTTTTTTTTTTAATATTTACAATTTAGTATACAAACACCGCCCAAAAAACCCGTTTTTTTACTTTTTTCAAAATTCCAAAAACAGTTTAAAGCCGATTTTCAAAATTTAAACGCACACACGTGTCTCGATAAATTCCTCAACTTTTGGTACTATTTTCATCTCGATTCTTCTACAATCCTCGGAGCTATGGTCAAAAATACGTCTCAAGCTGTTTGCATCTGATAACCATTTTCAATGGTAAAAACTATCACGCCCTTTACTCCAAGAAGGATAAGGCTACGAACACTTGCATTCACTATATTAAGCGTAATACATATAATTATTAGTCCATGGCATAAATACAAAAGTTCCAACGCTAAAGTAACTCTGAATCTGAACACAGTATGAGTATGATCTACATGCACCGAACAGAAACCCTTATCCAATGTTATATACTCTCCTAGCCGATTCCGGCTACAGCGACCGCTTTTTATGGACTGCCGTCACGGAGGTTCTGTTGATCTGCCCTTTCGTGCGCTCGCAAGTGACTAATATAGCCAATTTTTGCGAGAAAAGTGCGGTCACACTTAGGGCAGGTCAAGATTCCACCGCGATAATTGTAGGAAATAGCCGCAGGTGGTCGGGCTTTGAGCTCATTTCGTTTAAAGTCCAGCTCTTCTACACGTTTATCCTCGAAAGCGTAGATCTTTTGCTTAACGAGGCGTCTCCATTTGGGTCGATTTCCAGCAAGCGACTCCCATTCCGAGGGCTCGATATCGCATCTTTTCATATGCCTCTTCAACACGTCCTTGTACCGCAAAAGCTGGCCGCCTTGCTTTCGCTTGCCTTTTTGAAGCTCGCAGTAGAAGACGCGTTTGGCAATCCTCTCATCGGGCATTCGGAACACATGACCACACCAGCGTAGCTGACGCCCCATCAGACACGCCTCTATGCCGCAAGTGTTAGCACGGCGTAGGACTTCCGTGTTCCTGATGCGGTCAGACCAGTGGACGGCCATAATATCCCGAAGGCACCGCATGTGGAATCGGTCAAGTGTGCGAATTTGCCTGCGGTACAAACACCAGGTCTCGGATGAGTATAAAAGGTTAGGCAGAACTATAGCCTGGTATACAGAAACCTTTGTTGCTACCTTTAAATCATGAGAACGAAACACCTTATGTCTTAGTTTGCCAAATGCAGCAGAGGCAGCACCGATTCTGGCATTTATTTCGGCATCTAGGTCGCAATTTGCAGTAATAGTGCTTCCCAGGTACTTAAACTTCTCTACTGGCTTCAGGACGTCTTGCCCGAGACGGATTGGGACCTCTTCAGTCTGTGAACCAACGGTCATAACTTCGGTCTTCTTCACACTGATCTTAAGACCGAACTTTTTGCAAGACTCGTCAAGACCAGTCATCAGTCTTTGTAGAGAAGCAGGGGAGTCCGTCACAAAACAGAGGTCATCTGCGTACATAATCTCTGCCACCATGTCACATGATACTTTCGTCCGCGCCTTTAGTCTGTCCAGATTGAACAGCTTACCGTCTGTCCGAAAGCGTATGCGCACTCCATCCGAAACCACTGCAGCGCAGTCTCTGACGACCACCGCGAAGTATATTGCAAACAGTGTAGGAGCTAGGACACAGCCTTGTTTTACGCCGCATGTGACTGGGAAAAGCTCTGTTTGATCGCCGTTGACCGCAACACAACAGCTCATATCATCATGTAAAAGTCGTATCAGTCGCACAAACCTTTCAGAGCAGCCGGCCTTGCTCAATATTGTCCACAGAGCCTCTCTAGGAACGCTATCAAATGCTTTTTCTAGGTCAACAAAAGATAGGAACATTGGTTGACTTTGTTCTCGACTCTTTTCCTGCAGTTGTCGGATGGAAAAGATTGCTTCGCAGGTTCCTCTTCCTGGACGAAAACCAAATTGAGCCTCTGGCAATACTTCTTCTGATAGTGTTAGAAGCCGGTTGAGGAGAACTCTGGCGAAGATTTTTCCGGGCACGGAGAGGAGCGACACACCACGATACGAATTGCAGTCTGATCTGTCACCTTTGTTTTTGTACAAAGAACAGATACGAGAGACTTTAAATTCCGATGGGACCTGTTCTTCTTCCCACATCCTAGTGAAGAGTTTCCATAAAGCATTGTGTAGCTCCTCCCCGCCGTATTTTATTAATTCACCTGGTATATTATCCATGCCAACCGCCTTCTTATTCTGTTGACCCCTGATGGCCTTTATTACTTCTTGCAATGACGGGGATTGATCTAAATCGGGAACTTGGGGAAGAGAAGGAAGCGAGCTGATATAAAGAAGATCTGCTGAGCGATCTACATTAAGTAGGTCACTAAAGTGTTCTGCCCAGCGCCTCAATATATCCTCCCTAGCTGTTAATCGCTGTGTGCCATCAGTTGACTTCAAAGGCACGCTACTTCTACTTGTTGATCCCATCCACGATCTCACCTCCGCATAAAACTTGCCAAGTTGTTGTGTATCTGAGAGCCACTGCAAGTGTTTAGCTTTTTGAAGCCACCAGTTGTCTTTTATACCCCTTGTCAATTTTCTTAGCTCGGACCCACTCTGCTTGATCTTCTGCGATAGATCTTGTTGCGGGCAATGGCTTTCTTTCCGCAGCAGGTCACGGTGTTTACTTAACGCTTTAGACAATTCCTCATTATTCTCGTCAAACCAGTCCTCGTGGATACGCTTTCTTTGACCTAAAGATTGCGTTCCTGCATCGACGATGTGAGACGAAAGAGAACTCCAATTATCTGTAAGCTCACCGTCCGTGATGTTTAAGGAACGAATACCTTCACTCATAGCCTGCACATACCGTTCCCGCATCTCAAAATCTTGCAATTTCTCCACATTAATACCTGTGGGTTTTACACTGCAAGATCTGCGCGGTGGACGTAATCGGAGATTTATCTTTGAAATCACAAGTCGATGATCCGACCAGCAATTGGCGCCGCGCATGACGCGCGTTATACGCACCTGTGATATGTCAACCTGGCGAACAATTGCGTAATCAATCAGATGCCAATGTTTAGACCTAGGATGCATCCAGGTAGTCTTATATTTTTTAGGTAGTCTAAAATGCGTGTTTGTAATAGCCAGGTTGAATTGGGCACATAGGCTCAGCAACAATTGGCCATTGCTATTCATGTTGCCGATCCCATGTCTTCCTAGAATTCTAGGCCACGCCTCAAAGTCACAACCCACGCGGGCGTTGAAATCTCCCAACAATAGTACCTTTTCTCTTGGCCGGATCTTAGCAAGAGTCTCTGTAAGGTCTTCATAAAATTTCCCTTTTGTCTCGTCATCCTTGTCCATTGTTGGCGCATATACACTAATAATATTCAGCAAATTGACATTATCCAGGTGAAGACGCAGAGATATAATGCGGTCTGATATGTACTCCGGACACTCTTCAAGTCTATTTGCAATTTGGGTTCTAATTGCAAAACCAACACCAGAGCGTCTAGGTTCTGAAGACGGAGTCCCTTTCCAGAAGAATTTGTACCCGCCACCGTGTTCTACGAGTTCGCCTTCGTCAGCCAAGTGGGTCTCGCTCAGCGCAGCTATATCCACCTTGTACCGATTGAGTTCGCGAGCTACCACGGCAGTTTTTCTTTCCGGACAGAGATTTATGTCACGGTCGAGAAGTGTGCGAATGTTCCATGCACCAAAAGTCATAATAGACGTTTTATTTTTTCTATATTTTCGACCACGCGTAATGGGATGCACAGGCAGCCGTGGTTACTACCCCCCATATAAGACGGGATAAGCATTTTTTTGGGACACCTTTTCTAGCCCCTTCCCCGGTTAAGCGGGGGAAGCAGTGCCTCCCTAAATAGGGCTGCTTCGACACTCGGGGTGCTGCCGAACCCACGCTGTTATCCCAATTGCAACGCAGAAGCGACCATCATCACCCAAGCCGCCTGTGTGCAGGTGTCAGACAAAGCCAGGGCGCATCACGACCCGACCTCTCTACCTCCACCCATCGCCACAGGTCTTTTATGTAATCGGAGCCCATTTTTCGAAAGCAGTCTGTCACGCAGGATATATTTAGGTGCACAGGTGTATGCGCAAACACAGGTGCACACACTTCTCCTCCCCCCCCGGAGTCCAGTGGAACGGAGACCGCTACGACTGGAGGAGGGTTTGGATGCTGTGTCTGGCCGACGATAACTATATGCCCTCCACCGTCGCCCTAGGCCTTCCACCAGGCCTTGCTATTTCGCCGCATCCGCCAAACCCGTTGCATATCTGCCTAGGGCTGCCTTCTTCGCCGAAATAGACTTTGTGCATTGTGCAAGAGGGAATTGCAACTTGAGGTGGAGCTGTTTGCACAGACAGCTTCATCGCATGTAGGAGTTATGGATAGGATATTGAGACTATTTGTGGAAGGAGAGACTAAGGAGTTTCAGGGATGGAATATGACATTACCGCTGCGGCGAGGATCAATGATAGCAGCAGTAACAGCTTGAGGAGCCCGGGGTCGCTTACCCGTATGTTTAGATTAGCAACCGGACAGATTGTCTAACTAAACATCCTCTGGGCTTATCCAATGTTAAGGCTTTGATAACCATGAAACAGCGCTGTCTGTCGATCTGCATTCAAGCAAAAGGGATGCAAATAGTGTGCGATCCTTTGGATTCAAGTGAAGATATTCGAAAAACGCTATTCAAATAGTTTATTTTTGACCATAGTCCATATTGTAAGTCAGTTAGTAACGTTTATTTAAAGCTACTCATTTGAAATCTCGATTTTTTTATTAAATAAAATAAAACAATAGCGTTTATCTATTACGAAAAAAGTATACCTACCTAATTTCATCGACGTACTTTAGTAAATGAAAAAGACAATCAAGTAAGATACTGTTTAGAGGTGATATTGGTTTTTACCATTGAAAATGGTTATCAGATGCAAATCGCCTGAGACGTATTTTTGGCCATAGCTCCGAGGGTTTTAAGAGAATCGTAATGAAAATAGTACCAAGAGTTGAGGAATTTATCAAGACACATGTGAGCGTTTGAATTTTGAAAATCGGCTGGAAACTTTTTTTGGAATTTTGAAAAATATAAAAAAATTGGGTTTTTTGGGGGGTGTTTGTATACTAAATTGTAAATATTAAAAAAAAATTATCGATTTAAGAAAAAATTAAAAAAGGGTCCTAAGTATTAGTTTAGCTACAAAATGGCGAAAAAATTTTGAAAATCGGTTAATAATTCTGACTTGTAGGTGGTCCCTTTAGATTTGGTATTGTAGAAAAACGGGTATTTCCGTATATAAAAAGTGATGTAGCTTCTTTGATTATTGACCGATCGTCATGGTAATGGTGTTAAAAGATGCAGATGCAGGCGAGAAGTGCATTCAAGTTGGAATTGTGTTATTTAAAATAAAATGGTTTTTTTTCGTAAATTGTTGTATTCATTTTCAATGCTCCGATTCTTGCGGTGACTGCGAAATCTGTGAATTTTTTTCTATCGTGGAAATTTCATAATAAATTCATTTTGGAATCAATAACATTGTTGCAAATATATTCTTTTATGACACATTCTTTCATGGCGTTGTATGTTGTATAATTTAAAAACAACATGCCTAAGTTACGCGCATTTTACATATGTCCGGGCCTTACAAACAAAACTTCGCACGGCATACTCGCGTCACACTTGATTAATGATACCAACCAACAATACTTAATTCAATTTTCAATGCTAACCAAAGCAGCGTTTAGCGAAGACTTAGTTGAGTCATCGTCGACCTAATGCCTTCGTTAATGGTCCAAGTTTCAAGTTAAATGTGGGCTCTTAATTAACTTCAAGTTATAGGTTCCCAGTTCATTGTAAGTGAGATGCAATCTACGGGTTAGAGGCATCTAGTCCGAAATTGAAGGCCGATTGAAGATACGAGCTATCGTGGCCCTCCCTTAATTAGATTATTTTGATTAGTTAGTAATCCGTTTGGTAATGTACACGTCGCCTTAAGGTTGTAGCTGTACGCTTAAGAAACGAACATCAAACGGAAGATAATTAAATAAAATAACAACAATAACATGATATGTTTATTTAAATTAAACAACTTTTACGGATCTACTCGCGTTTTTTACACATTACTTTTTAATGTTTATCCTGACGTTTCGAACCCTTTGCAGGGTCCGTGGTCACAGGGAGACTGTGTGAAAAGTAATGTGTAAAATAAACGCGAGTAGATCCGTATAAGTTGTTTCATTTAAATGTGTAGTGTTCGCGTAAACTGTAGAAAACAGTGGTATGTTTAAATAATACAGATCTATTTTTTGTAGTTTATAACGAAGTAATAATATCTATATCTGCGGCTAAAATTTATTGATATTCAATTCAATTCTATTCAAAGGGGCAATGTTGCCAGCATTCTTGGGACCGTTCCCATGAGCCCACAGTTGGAGGACATCTTTTATTTATAGGTCTTTAGTTTTTAATTTCTAATTATTTTTTCTCTGATTTTTTTAAAGTTAAGTTCTGTATTTAAGTTTGTTTAGAATAATAATAGTGTCTATTTACAATAAATACGAATAAATTATTCTAATTAGTTCAAACCATTAAAATTATTTTATTGCTCTATGTTGTGAACATTGGTCTTAAAATAATAATTAGATTCAAACATAGGCCCTGAACAGGGCACTGCAACAGAAGAATAATAGATAATATGAAAATCATACAAGATGAAAAACTATTCAACGAATCTACTTATTTCCTACTACTTTTTTTACTTATCAGCTACTTAATCATATCGTTTGGAACCTTTTACAGGCTGTGAACGCAGGGAAACACTAAGATGGTGGCACCAACTAAACTGAGTCAATGTCCCCTTTCAACAATCGAACCCGGTACCTATATGTCTGAGCCACGTGACCACATACGGCTGTACCACAAAGGCGGTCAGTGTTAACTCCACTGTTCACTGTTCCACTGGTAATTGTTTACTGATTTATGTGGACAAATAAATCAAATCAAAATATTTTATTCGGTTTCAAATTAAAATGATTAACTAAATAAAATGTAAAATTAACATCACCTGCAACGCTGATATTCTGCGGAGCACTATTATTTGTGTGTGTGTGTGTGTGTGTGTGTGTGTGTGTGTGTGTGTGTGTGTGTGTGTGTGTGTGTGTGTGTGTGTGTGTGTGTGTGTGTGTGTGTGTGTGTGTGGTGTGTGTGTGTGTGTGTGTGTGTGTGTGGGTGTGTGTGTGTGTGGATCAGCAGAAGCAGAAGCGGCTAGAAGTGCCTTGCTTTTATCTTTATATATAATTAGTTACATAATTATAAAACATACTTATATGATTTAATCTTGTGACACAAGAAGTAACAAATAAAGTTAGTATTTCGCCGAAACAAACTTTATCTCTCCCAGTCTCACATACATTAGCGCGTCATCAATAACTCAACCCGCAACCGTGTCGTTCGCCCATATTAAAATCTGTTGGAACTTCCGAGCTTGTTACATTCTGCCTCGTCACCGTGCATTCTAATCCATCTTTGTCCGACTTAATTAAAGCTAAGCACAATGTCAGCCGCGCTTCCAATGCGGCGTGGCGGCGCGGCGTTGCGGCGGCGGCGCTGATGTATTGCCGCGCTGCGGCGCGCGCGACTGCACACTGCACTAATCCGGCCCGTGACGTCTAATCAACGCAGTAATGAATGCACACTGCGGGAAATAAATGAGAACGTCGTCCCAGTGCCACCTGTCTTGAGCATCAGTGACTTCATTGCATAAGGAGTCTGGTGAATGAAAGAGACAGATAAGCAATTTGGTAAATTTTTACCGTAGATTACCAATTTAAATCAGCTTTCTTTATCACAAATGTGTTTTAGCAAAACCCGTAATAATTAAATAAATGAGAGCGTCGTGCAACCTGTTTTTAACATCAACTACTTTATTTCATAAGGAGTCTGATGAACGAGAGAGACAGGTACAAAACCACAGACTATTTGGTTAGGTTTAACATAAGATAACCTATCTCGTCACCGTGTCTTCTAATTCGTCTTTGCCCATCAAAGCTTAGCCCAATGTCAGTCGCGCTTCCAATGCGTATGCGCTGATGTATTGCCGCGCTGCGGCGCGCGCGACTGCGCACTGCTCTATTCCGGCCCGCGAAGTCTAATCAACGCATTGACTGCAGGGAAATAAATGAGAACGTCGTCCCGTGTCACCTGTCTTGAGCATTAGTAACTTCATTTCATAAGGAGTCTGGTGAATGAGAGAGTCAGATAGGCAATTTGGTAATTTTAACAATAGACGAATTTACATCAGCTTTCTTCACCTCAACGCTCGCTGTGTTGTAGCAAAACACGAAATGACTGAAAGTTGCGGGAAATTGCGTCACATGCCTTGAACAACAGCGACTTCATTTCATAAGGGTCTGATGAGTGAGACAGCCAGGTATAAGACAAGTCAAGTTTTAACCATAGATACTCTTCGCTTTTAAGGACGTTGCCAAGCTTATGGCATCTATCTTTACAGAGGAAGAAGAGTGAAAGGATGGGGTTGCACAAAAGATCCCGATGGGTCGAAGTGTTGCTGCGAGAGGAAAACCTCAGCAGGCCCTACTATAACTATATAAGATAAGATAACCATAGATAACATGAGATAGTCTATTTTTAAGTAGTTGATGATTCCAGGATAAATGCTCTTCCATCTTCAACCTTACCGTCACTTACCACCAGGTGAGATAAAAGCCGAGCCACAGGTGGAGAAATCAAATATCCAGATTCTGATGTAAGGGTAGCTGGTGTTGCAATTGGTTAGCTGAGTAATTGACTCGGCGCGGTGGCTGGACCTTATTATCCGCTTCCATTGAGAAGCGGTCCTCGGTAAACTTTGTGTAGCTGATTTGTGCTGGCTGAAATCCATTTTAATTGACACAGTATACACCCTATTATGGTGGCAGCTAGCCACACGAACTTAGAACCATCGGTGTTATAAAAAAACAAAGCACAAAATGTCCCTTTGCTATCATCGAATCCGGTACCTCTGGGTCTGAGACACCACGAGTGCGGTCAGTGTTAGATTCAATGTTCTTCGTGAACCTTATCGTCACTTACCGTGACAATAAATAAGGTTGTTTGATTTTTTTTCCTCAAAAAAATGTTTACAAAGGTATTTCGTGCGATACTCTGCCAAACCGTAAAGCGGTTTGTCGGCAGCGTTCTCGTAGACGCTTAATTCGTTTTATAGGAAAATAGGACAATGGCTTACCTTACGCCGAGCCATAGGTGAAGAAACAAATATTCAAAATCTTTCGTTCCAATCCACAGGTGGAGAAATCAGATGTCCAGATTCTGATGTAAGGTACGTAAGGTAGCACCAGCTAGCTGGTGTTGCAGTGAGTTAGCTGAGTAATTGTGTCGGCGCGGGCGCGGTGGCGGGACCTTATTATTCCGCATCCACTGGAAAGCTGTCCCTGTAAACTTTGTGTGCGCCTGATAGTGCTGGCTCAAATTGATTGTCTTTTTAGTTTTCATTGAGAAAACGAAGTCAGGAAAACAATTTAATTTTCATAGATTAGTATTAGTAAACGTGTTTACATTAACATTAGGAAAAAAATTTGCATGTTTGAGTTTTAAAATATTGGTTAAAGGACTACAATAAAATAAATTAATAAGTAAGCTGGTGTTCAAATAGTAGTGAAAATTTAAATCAAAATTTTCAAAACGGTAATATTCATAAGTTTTAATAGTAAGTATCTTCATAATTTATAATCCGTAAAATAATTGGTAGTAGTACAGGAGTGAAAGTCGCCGAGCATTTCAACACTTTGTCAAAAAAAACTAAATCACCTTATGTACTGAAAATGCTTGATCAATTTTTTTTCTTTATTTCTTACTTGTCAGCTTGTCTTCTAGTAAAGCTATCATGACATGGTAGGTACTATAGTAGTCAGCGACTTCCGATATTGACTTTACTAGTATGACCACAACGGCGAAGTAGTAAAAATAAGTTTTTAATTTTCCCAGCTGGCAACACACGAAAAAATATATAGTATGATTATGGCCTTAAATAAATTTACGCAAATTTTGTTGCGAACAAGTTGTCGACGTAGTTGTCGACATTGAATAGAGCTCCTTTAGCTGAGTAGATAGTGTTGATTCATTTCGGCGAGTTGGATTTAGTCACGATAGCATAGTTGCTAGTGCACCTGACCCGGCGGCATGTCATGGTTTAAACCAGCTCGTGGAATTTTTTCAACACTTATATAGTAGCTTCAATAAATATAGATAGGTAATTAGTTTTATGTGTGATATATATATATATATATTTTGTACAAATTTATGTAACCGTACAGTTTGTGCGAAATTAGGTCGGAACTATTCACAAGTGAGATGGAACGGAATTCCTCACAACTACTCCAGACGGCATGGATGGACCGGGAGCGGGGCGCTTTAAATACCTGCTATATTTCCACCATCTTGCGCAAATGGATAACGATAAAAAATTTACATTACAATATATAGCAAAAAATGATAATCTAGACACTGCTTCTGCTTAACATTAGGTAGTAATTTTTATAATTTCTATAAAGAAAAACGCTACTATTGGTATAAGAGCTTAATCACCACGCTTGTCAAATGCGGGTTGGTGATCACAAAACCTGGCGGTGCATCGAAAAATTAGAACCACACTTTGCCCGCCCTGGGAATTGAACCAAGGACCTTCGGATATAGAATCGAGTCAATCCGACATGTCGATCAGTAAAGTCACGGTCACGGGCTGATACTTTATCGATAATGAAAGTGATATGAATCTCTATATATCTTTTCCTACTGATTTGTTTTCGTATCTTTACCTAAGCCCTATATTGCTATATGAAATATAATAAATTACGATTCAGGCTAGTCGTGTGTCCCGGTGGGAGAGCAGGATTATTGCTCGTATGTTCAGTTGAATTAGTTCTGATGGCATATAAAATGTTTTCTCTTTTTCAAAGCCTGTAAGAGTGTAAGTCTATCTATCTAGTCTAAACGTGCTTTATACTCATAGATATACTAATAAAGAAACATGAAATGAAATATGCTACTCAAAGTGAGATAGGTAACTCCCCGATCCGATTCGAACCCTTCGGAGAATCTAGTAGGGCACGGAGACACGCACTAGTGCGTCATGCCGTTCCATCTAGAAAACTTCCAAAGGTGATTCGTTTCACACGGCTTGGAGGAACCCTTTAAGTTTCACGCCGCCCCCAAAAATGCCTGGTGAAGCTAAAAATGCCATTTGAGGCAATCAGTCAACTTTCTCCTAAAAAAAAGAGATAGGTAATACTTTATCGTTCACACACAGAAGGAAAAACAGTTAACCAATTGAGGTGTGTAAGGTGTAAAAGTGGAGCGATGTTTTAGTTATTAGAACAGTGACTTCACTACACTTCTTAAGATCATTTTATGACCATACGCTCGGGCACGAACCCATGGATGGAAACACCACAAAGAGAATGAGCCATAAGCCATAAGCGAGCCCACTGCGGTTGGGACGGTGGATTGAAAGATTAGTGACTACTTAAAGATTGTAAGTATCTTGGTGCAGCTCCCGGACTACAATCCAGGTGCCGGGGTATCAGTGAAAAGACGTGGCAGTTTTAATTACGCGACTACCGGCATTCCGGCGTCCGACAACTGGATCCGACTGGAATCCGTTCCATTAGCCGCGAGCTCTACACTCGCCGAATTCTTCGCAGTTCCGATTGCGAATTTTGTTCGATTATTAGTTCGTTCCTTGGGTTTTGAATAATAAAATTGGACTTTGAACAGTTGAGTTAGAATTCGAAGAATCTTATCAGCTCATATATTTAAATGTAGATATTACCGGTTTCACACACCTGACAACGTTATTTAAGTAGTTCCCAATGAGGAATTTGTACTGCGCCAAGTACATTTTATAAGTTGGGCGACTGTTACGCGTAAACTTGTGAAGGCTACTTAGCTGTGATAGTTTTCCTTTTAACTTCGTCATATATACAATTACCGTGAATTTTTTCACGTATCCACCATTTGGCTGGCAGGGGGGGGGGGGGCACACTTGACTCTAACAACATTTTGCACTTTAAAGCTTAATAGTTCACAAGCGGATGCCTCAATCAAGAAACTGTTTCCACAAACCCGCAATATTTTTAAAATTAACACCCTACACTATGGGGTAGACAAGAAAAAATTACATCCCCACTTCACGTGTAAGGGAGGTTATCTAAAAATGATATATTGATATATAATATAATAATATAATATAAAATAATAATATAATAATATAATAATATAATAATATATAATATAATGATATATAATATTTTTCGAAATTTTACTTCACCACTTTGTTGGCGTGATTAACATGTATATACATGCCAAATTACAGCTTTCTAGTACTAAGAGTCTATGAGCTAGGCTGGGGACGGACAGACAGACAGACAGATAGACATGGCGAAACTATAAGGGTTCCTTGTTGACTACGGAACCCTAAAAATGCTAAACTCGTATATCAAAAAATCACGGCCGGTGCAAGTCGGTCCAAACAGGCAAACGGTAAAAAAAACAAGTACGGCCGTTAAGTCTACAGTATCATCGGCACTTATTATCAGGTGAGCTGAAGACTTTCTTCTTCTTCGGGAAGTAAATTTCCCTCCACTATATTTCTTAAGATCTTCACTTGCTTCTGATCGGCATAGCTTTCGCCGATGACTAAGGAGTTGCTTGTTCTCATTACATCCGCCTCTGTGGTCTAGTGGTTAAGGCCACCGGTGTAGACCCAGAGGTCCCGGGTTCGATTCCCAGCGGGGGTACATGTTTGTGTACTCGGTTTGGTTGGTGGTAGGACTTGTATGCCCGCCTGGCTAGCTACCACCATCTTATCTAAATATGTCGCCATGTTTGTAGCATTATTGTGTTCCGGCAGCTAGAGATAAGATAGCTAGTGCCTCGCTAGTTGAGGATCCCGGATGAAGTGCACTTCCATCATTGGCCTTATCATCACTTAACATCAGGTGAGATCAAGGCACTGTGCTTACCCGTAAAATATTAAAAAAAACAAAAACAACTGAAGAGCTCATGTAGGGAAAAGGCACCATTGTTCAACATAAACCAGTTTTTATTAAAAATTCCTTTAATTATTAAATATAGGGGTCAGTTACTGATTTAAATCTTTAGTAACAATTGAATACAGACCATATGGTTCCGACCCCATCCCGTCAAATTTAAATGAAAGTTTATGTCGTTTTTGGTGACGATAACTGTGTTGAACATTGGATTTAAAGTGTCGAACCAATACCTTATATCAGGAAAATCATAATCACCATCACCAGCTCATTTTCATGTCCCCATTGCTGGGAAACGAGTCTTCCTCATGGATGGATAGGGAGAACGGGCCATAAACCACCACGCGGGCCCAGTGCGGATAGGTGCAGCCGGGACCAACGGCTTTACGTGCCTTCCGAAGCACGGAGGAGCTCGAGATGATAAATTTTTGGTCACCCATCCGACGACCGGCCTTTGCGAAAGTTGCTTAACCTCAGCAATCGTAGACCGGGCGCGTTAACCACTGCGCCATCGAGCTCCTATCCAATGAGAATTGTGTAACTAGTTCGAGTCGCCTCTTTGTCGTCTTGTCACGAGAGTATACAACCTTTACCATTGGGCACTCTGGGCAAGTGCCCAGGGCCCCGCAATCGATGGGCCCCTTGTTTCTGCCAAATCACTAACCGATAACCGATATTACCGATAAATATATATGTTTTGCGAAATAAGAATTACTAACTTATTGACTTTTTTGCTTTTTAATTCAAATAATCCAAAGGCTTAACACTGGCAACTCTATCTGGCTGCAAATAAATAAAAATACTAGTTGAATAAATCTAGAGTTTTGCTTATCTACTCCTTTTACCTGTTTTACTAAAATCTAGCGTAGCATAAGGACCCCATTATCCGTAAGTGCCCAGGGCCTCCAATAGGTTAAAGACGGCCCTGAGAGTATGTATATATTTTAATAAAAAAACAAATAAAGCCAGAGAGTGTAAATTTAACTTACTTACAGAATGCACTCGCTAAAAGTTTTATCGTGTATCCAAACGGTGTGCACTCGCTCCTCTAAGGCGACACAAGACAAGATCACATTCCCCAGTCTAGAGCTTAAGCTTTACGTTTTACGGACTGGGGCGTAACTAGTGGAGCTGCTACAACAGGCCACAGAGTAGGAGTTCAGATAGTGAGTCATCAGATAGTGAATTTCGTTTGTTATAATGAAAATAAGAGTAATTATCAGTGGTCGGAGTAGGTAGAGCTATTTTAGTTTGTTCACCGTAAACGTTGATGTTAATATGGACATTCCGTGAGATTCTAACTGAAACCTTTTCTTATAAACATGATAAAAGAAAGCTAGCTTGTCTTACGTATTGGCAGTGGGCGCTACGACGTTGTCATACTTACATTAGCGACGCGTTGCCAATTTCCATTGCGCACACGCGCGATGTTGTCTCACGATTTTGCGCAACACGGCTTTTGGAAACAAAAGAATACAATAGCGAGCTCCGCCGCTAGAAGAACGCACCTGTATTTGTCTCTTTCTATAGCATTCAAATTGTTCATCAACAATATTTCGGGAATGTCTATATTAATACAACGTATCGCAAGTACAAAAAATTGCTCTACCTACTCCGATCACTGGTAATTATAAACGAGACGATTATCATGATTTAATTAGAGTTGTATTTTTTTAGCCAAAAGACGTCCACTGCTGGACATTTTTTTAGAGGTTCATTTTAGGTAATCTGGAATTCTTTACAATGCATACGAGACGCATGTTGTGGAGTATTTTTTACTGTATTAAATAAATAAATATTATAAAATTATAATAATTTATGTAAATATTAGTTAAATTGTTTAAATAATTTTTAACGCAAATTTTTTCGCGAACAAATTACAAAAACACAATGTTGAAAAAATTTATTGTTGTTAAATATTAGTTGCTTTTGCCTACCCAGAAGTGAAAGCAACTTACTGCCAACATGTGCCTTCCTTAGCTTGTCATCAAACTATAAGCTTAGACATTTTTCTAGGGTGGATCGATATATTTCCGGGACATGAATATTTTTTTATTATACTGACAATATATTAATTATTGATTTACATAAGAGTGTTGCAAGAGTGTTGCATAAAGTATTAGAGTTTTCGATTTTTTTAAAGTGTAAATCGTAAATAGGTACCTAAAATTACTTTTATATATTTCATTAATGTGCACTTTTTACGTTGCACGGAATTTTGTTTTCTTTCTCCTCTGAACAGGGATGGCAGGTATATTTGTGATTGACGTAATTTACTGTTTTCTTATTTGTTTTTTTTCTGTTTTATTTATGGTTTTTCAAAACCATGACGAACATCGACTATGTGAAAAATCTCGTTCTACCTGTAGAGTTGGTTGATCATTATATCTATCTTGTCCACAAAATTACCCTCGGGTCCGAATCCGATCAGATCGCGGAAATAAGTAGGCGCATTGGGCAAGCCTGGGCAGCATTCGGCGCCAAAAGTCATATTTTACGGTCCAAAAAGATACCTCAACACCTAAAGAGCAAGGTGTTTAACCCACTGGTTCTGCCGGTCTTCCTGTATGGTGCTTGGCATATCTCTCCAAGACCATAGGAGAAACGAGTGGATCAGAGAAATAACACGGGTCTGCGATGTGGTGGAGGAGATTGAGAGCCGTAAGTGGAGATGGGCGGGACACATTGCACGGATGAACCACGATCGCTGGGTTAGAAGAACTTTAGAGTGGAGACCCCGCAATGACACCCGCGGCAGGGGAAGACTGCCTAAAAGATGGACGGACGACATCCGGCAACAAGCCGGAGTTAACTGGATGCAGGTGGCTGGTAACAGACAACGCTGGAAAGACGAAGAGGAGGCCTATGTTCGAAGACGAACCCAAAGGCTGATATAGATAGATAGATAGATAGATTTATGGTTTTGTAAAGTGCCATGAAGTTTTAATATTTTTTTCTTGTTTGAAAATCTTGTACGCTGTGTTTGTTAGTCTGTGCCCAGAACTACCAGTTTACATCTCGAGCCGTAGAGACATCTGTCCCAATCGTAAACCGGCACTGACCGACATTTGAAGCGTTACCGTATTTTTGTGTGCGTAACGAAGTGAAATTGCGACGTTTCAACTTTTACAGCTTTACGGCGACTGCGCCGAATATCAAACCAATTCTCTAACGTCTGTAACCGGCGAAACTGGGAACCCACCTGTGGGCGATGCACGAAACTTATATCGTAAAACTAGTTAGCAAGACGGAGGCATTTTCCTATTAGTCTATCATATTCGCCACGATTTTTTAAATACTACTTTTAGTATGTAGCCCTACTATCAATCAATGTTTATAGCATTGTGTGTTCCGACAGCTGTTGGAGTAAAGATAGCTCCTCCGATAAGTAGTTATTCAGTAGTTCAGGATACCGAGTGAAGCGCGCTTCCACCTTCAGTCTTATAAGTGCTTGAACCATCTGGAACTGGAATTCCAACAAAAGTATTTTTTTAATTTCACGCACTAAACGTACGCAAACAAAACGTAAACATACGCACTAAACGAATCAAGTATAATGACAAACCGTTTACATAAACATAAGCTGTGGTACATACCGCAGCTTGTCTTGAACATGAACGAAATAAATTACTATGTCACTGTAAATTTGACATGTTTTTGACACTTTCTTTAAGGGTACGTCAACCAAAACAAGCCAAAAGTGTAGTCACGGTTAAGTTGATATAATTGAAAATACTATTGTATTACATAAACAAAATATATATTTAGTATAAAACCTTCCACTTCCCGACCTCAGATCGCCCGTAAATTAATTAATAATGCTTGACAAATCAAATGTTTTTTTTGGCGTACATTAAAGTGTTTTTATCTTGTCTTATATTTCAAAATGTTACATTTTTACGGGAATCGCAGAAAAATAACAAATACTATATTTGTGTTACCTATAGCGTGATGCTATATTATCGTGAGTCAAATAATAAGACGAGTCTTGTTGTATTTATATGAATAAATGACTGATTTATTTACAATATCTTAGGCTTATATACAGATTTATAAACAAAGACATGTACATTTATCTGGTGGGGAAGTGTCAATTTTGCATAACAATATTTATTTTATATTTATGCATAATTTACATTATTAATAGAAAGTGTGTTTCGGCACTTTTGCCGGTACGTTTTTGCTATAGAGATTTAGAAGAGAAGACTACCATACCATATTACCTTTTTGTGTAACCTGTTTATTAATATGAGTGAATATTTATATAAATAAAATACAAATATATAAATAATATAAATATAATATTTAATTCAGCTTAAGTGTAGCAATTAACACTTAAAATAAAAAGTAAAAATTTACTATAGCGTTGTGTTATCAATTTGTGGTATTCATCTGCAAAGATGAATCTGCATGTCCATCGGTTGCAATCACCTTTGGATAGGTAGGTGGCACTAATGTCGCACTAAAGCATTTAAAAAAATAATAATTAAAAAGCAGTGGAAAATATCAGCGCTTACGTCAGCCTTCCCGGTAGCATAACGGTCAGTGCAGTCGGCCGGATTGCGGAAGACCCAGGTTCGATTCCTGGCTGGGTCGGGTGGGCGTTTAATTTTTTCACTGTATTTTATTTATATAAATATTTAATTCAGCTTAAGTATAGCAATTAATACATAAAATAAAAAGTAAACATTTAATATGAGTGATTGAGAGTGAAATAAGTTTATAAAACTCATTACTATGTAATGTGTGTGGATTGTAAATTTTTGTCCACACCTAACTAAAGAACAACACAAATACAAAATTCAGTTAATAATTTCATATAGGTACTTGAAAAGTAAAGCGGAAAAATTCCATTAACAGCAAAATTTCGTAACACGCTTAGCACCAACGGTTATCACAAATCTATAGCTAAACGGCAAGGGTGGAATCGAAGGTACCCACTGAGCCCGCAAATTGTCGTCTTACAAAAACCTAATACGCGCTCCATACAAATCGCACTCGATCGCGCCTCGCACGCCTCCGCCGCGTCTTGACCCACATTTATAATTCACGGTGGATCCATCAGCGATTGCCTATAAAGGTGCCCTCCAGTATTTATCCCGCTGTAAAGCAGGCCTCGCCGCCAATAAGTTACGATTTTTTTACATGTGGGAAAAACATCCACATTTATTACACAAGTTCGTTCCCTGAGGTGCCGCGCGGAACATCAGTTAGACTCGAATTTCCCGAGTTATTCCACCGGGGGTGTTTCGGCGAGCATCAATCTAATACTATATTTTGACAGAAAAGTTCGTGTATCATATTTCTTTTGAGCGCTTTTGGGAATCGCTCCGTGGAACCGGCAGATACTTGCGGCGAAATGGGATTACTATACATAATACCGATCGGTAGTGCAGTAGGAGCTGTTCGGGATTGTCGCTGCTCGCCAGTGGACGCTTGTTGGTTGAATGTTCAAATCTGCCATATTTGTGTCGCTTTGTATTTGCAAAGGTAAATGCTTAGTGGAATAATGATAAACTAAATTATATAGCCTACTGTATAGTAAAAGTAAAAGGAACTGTCCCACTGCTGGGCAAAGGCCTCCATCATTGAAATCAAGTCATCGCTACAACTGATGGGTATTGGCTTACTCACCACGCTTGCCAAGTGCGGGTTGGTGATCACAAACTCGGGCTATGCATAACGTGACCATACGTCCCGTTTTGAACGGGACCGTCCCTTTTAGAGGTTCTCCGTCCCGGTGTCCCCGAAAAAAGTTTCGGGACCCAAAAATGTCCCGTTTTCCAAAATCTTAATGTTTCGACGGAAATTGGTTAGGTGGAAGTATTCAAACACTTTCTTCACACCAACAATCTTAAACATGAAAACTTTTGTATTTTAATGGAATATATTTTATGTCTGCCTGGCACAAATACACCGGTAGAAAGAGTATTTTCTTTGATGAACAAATTGTGAACATCTGATAAAACACAGTTACAGGTTCCGGTCCTTAAGGCTTTGTTGATAACAAAGATAAACATTAAAAAACGTGCCAAGAATTTTATTCTTATTTAAAATCATCCCCAGCTGCATTAAAACAAATTTGTTCATCTGAAAAATATATGAGCAACTGAGCATTTGCCTAATTACTTTTTAATTTGTAATAAATACCTACCATTTAGATAAATAAAATAAAACTTAACAAGAAATTAGTTTTTTATATACTGTAAACCTACCAATTGACGTACATAAACCGAAGTTCCGTTTTGAGTAAAAAAATAAATGGTCACGTTAGCTATGCATCGAAAAATCCGAAACACACTGCACGACCCGGGAATTGAACCCGAGACCTTTGGGTATCAAGCCGTGCACTTTGTCAATCAACCACCGAGACGGTTACCTACTGTACAACTATTCAAAGCTATTCAGAGCAAAGGCCTTCACCATTGGAATCAATTCATCGCTACAATATAGTAGGTATGGGTAGTTTTTGGGTTCCGTAGCCAAATAGCAAAAAACGGAACCCTTATGGATTCCTCATGTCTGTCTGTCTGTCTGTCTGTCTGTCCAAATGTCACAGCCACTTTTTTCCGGAACTATAAGAACTATAGTGTTGGAACTTGGTAAATAGATGTATTCTGTGAACCGCATTAAGATTTTCACACAAAAATAAAAAAAAAAACAATAAATTTTGGGGGTTCTTAGAACTGAAACTCAAAATTTTTTTTTCATCAAACCCATACGTGTGGGGTATCTATGGATAGATCTTCAAAAATGATATTGAGGTTTCTAATATCATTTCTTTCTAAACTGAATAGTTTACGCGAGAGACACTTCCAAAGTGGTAAAATGTGTCCCCCCATGTAACTTCTAAAATAAGAGAATGATAAAACTAAAAAAAATATATGATGTACATTACCATGCAAACTTCCACCAAAAATTAGTTTGAACGAGATCTAGTAAGTAGTTTTTTTTAATACGTCATAAAGTACGGAACCCTTCGTGCGCGAGTCCGAATCGCACTTGGCCGGTTTTTCAAAAAAAAAAATAATGCCAATTACTGATGTAATACAATAATGATTCATATATTTTAAAATGCTTTCAAAATTAACATCGTTTGTCTTTTACTGTAGAAAAGTTGTACTTGATAAATTATAATAAGTTACATAAAGCTAACTTGAAAATTCGATGACAAAAACAGAATACCGATACTAATGAAAAAAAGATACATAACCTTTTACTTTGTTTAACATCGCTGGCATACAATTGGTATATTACTCCTTTGATTCATTTATAATAGTTTAATGAGGATGGTTTTGATTCTCGTCTTCTGCTGTTGACTGATACATAGTTCAACTGACTAGTTTAAAACAAATATGACAGTATTGTTTTCTAAAGTATACGCGAACACTACACATTGAAATTAAACAACTTTTACAACAATTCACAAACCCGAGGCTCCGCTACGCCCTATTGTAAGCCAGATCGCATCACCAACTTACTGACTTGGCCGGCATGTAGCTAAGATTCTTTAACATAACAGCTTATGTGAAGGATTCCTACCAATATGTCAACGATATCAAAGACCTACATCTCGGTGACAATGAAACTATGGTTAGTTTTGATGTGCAATCCTTATACATGCCTACCAGTACAGGATTGCATTAAAATTACCAAAAAACGATTTACAGAACAAGATATGCCTGATGAACATGCAGTACTATTAGATCATTGTCTAACATCTGGCTACCTTTTGTGGAATGACATTTACTACCTGCAAGTAGTGGGTGTCGCCATGGGGTCCCGTCGTCGCCGATATCTTTATGAAAGACTTCGAGGAGAGGGCCCTGAGCACAGCTCCGGTAACCCCTAGGTTCTACAAGCGGTACGTAGATGATACTTTCACTATGATACCAACTGATAAAGTATCTGCTTTTCTAGATCATCTTAACTCCATACATCGAAAAATACAATTCACAATGGAGTTAGAGGCAAATAGTAAGCTAGCTATCTTGGATACTTTAATCATCAGGAATCCGGACCATAGTTTTAGTCACACTGTGTATCGTAAAGTAACCCGTACAGATAGGTACCTCAATGGTGATTCTCACCGCCATCCTAGACAGTTGGCTACTGTAGGGAAATCTTTGTTTCAACAACAATTGATTCATGAAATTAAAAAATTGAAATTGCTGTTGAAATTAAAAAACATCTTTATTTCAATAGAGAAGATAGTTTGAATCTACCACCAGCCTGGGATCCCATTATACAAAATATTATTCGCAGCCCCAACATACTGCCAGACCAAAATATACTGTAAGCTCTTTCTGCGTAAAACGGAACTCACCTGATTAAATTTAAATGAAGGTATACAAGCTACTACCTAATTATGAGACGACCAACACCCCAGTACCTGTGACCACGGACCCTGCAAAGGAATTGAAACGTCAGGATAAACATTAATTAAAAGTAATGTGTAAAATAAATGCGAGTAGATCCGTAAAAGTTGTTTCATTTCAAATTAGAGGACGCAGCCTTAATGTTCGAGGAACTCCATACCAGGTTTGCGAAGCTGAGGTTAAGCAACTTTCGCAAAAGCCGGTCATTAAATGGGTGACCAAAAAATGATCATCTAGAGCTTCTCCACGTAGTCGTTGGTCCCGGCTGCATTAGCAGTCGTTAACAACCCACCACAGAACTGGGCCTGCGTGGTGGTTATGGCCCGTTCTCCCTTCCATCCGTAGGGAAGGCTCGTACCCAGCAGTGGGGACATAAAATGATCTGGTGATGAAGTGTTAATGTTATAACTCATTGTCCTTACTGCTGGAGATGACAGCATATTCAATATTGGCTCAAATAGTATTTAATGGGGTGGTGCCATTAAACGCGTCTGTGCAGGCCGATCCGGAGACCGTTCTTCGTTATTAGCAATACGCACTGCATCTTACCGGTTAGCCTGATACCTTATATTTATTTAACTAGTGTTGTTTATAGTGTGTTATATTTTTAATCTCTTAAAAGTGGTAATTTTTCAAAGTGCTACGTGCGTGTTTTCTTCACATTATTATTGGCAATGCATAAGTCACAAACACTTTAGAATTCCTATAATTGAAAAAAAGAAAAGAAAGATTTTTTAAATTAAAAAATTACGTTAATAAATCAATTACGTAGAGATATTGCGTCACTCAGCGTGTTGTACCGCTTATACCATGGCGAATGCTCTGAAGAGCTATTTGACCTTATCCCTTCCTTCATAAGAGTAAATAATTTGTATGCTACCAATGCATATATTTATTTTTTTTCCAAAGGAATAACGGCTATTGTTTGTTATGTGTTAACAAATGCTACACAAAAAAACATGAAAATAATTTTTGTCATCTTTATCTAGTGATCTTTAATAATTTCAGTAATAAAACTAAAAACTAAAATTATTTTTTTCGCAACAAAATTTTTTGTTGTTTGCATTTGAACATTTAAAATTATTTTCCTTAAATAATTTTATTTAAGGAAAATAATAGTACTGCTCGCCGAATGTCGAAGGAAAAGTGAGATATTCATGCTCATTGGCAAAGACATTACTAATAAAATACCGTATTAAAGTGAGTTATGATTAGCGGCAAAATATTTTCTGCATTTTTTGTATCCATAAATTTTTTAACATGTTGTGGTTGTCCTTTATATTTTGTGTTTTAATTGTGATGGAAAGTGTCCTTTTACGATAGGGCATTTTTCAATATTTTTGACGCTTTAAGGGAAAAAAGAGCTTGACACTTGCTGAGATTTTTGCCGGTTCTTCTCAGTACAAAGTCTGCCGCCCAGAGTGGACTTACGAACCGATGGCATAATAACCTTCATAAGAGCTATTTGTAGCCTAAACTGAAGAAGTTTTTGAAGTTGGGTGCATTTTCGTTTTGATCGTTCCATCAAAATATGAGAAAGCATTTGCCAACAACAAAGTGATGAAACACTTTCGGTAAGCTTACGTAAAAAAAACAATTTTAACTTTTTACTTTTAATACTTATTTACTTAACTCCAGGGCCTGAAGAGAACATCAAAGACGCGGACGCCCGCCGGTGACCTGCCATTTGCAAATATCATTAACTTTGTACTTGACACTGGCTAAATACAGAATAAACGAAGCCATCAAAATAATAAGTAAATTATAAAAGGCTACACCGAACAAACATATACCTACAGTTTGTTCTGTCCTTTTCTTTTCCGTGTGTGTTCTTTTTCAAACATGTATGTATAATAATAAGATTTTATATGCGCGTATCTCGCTCTGTAATTGTTTAAAATGCGCGGTCCGCCCGCCAGATGTCGTCGGCTTCGTCACAAAAAATATACAATAAGAGCCGGCGGAAGCGTACAATGACCCCATCCCCCCCTATTAGGCTGCCGAAATAAATATGTATGTGCACACGTTTTGGGTTCGTGTCGAATAAACTGGCTGGAAAATGGGGGGGAAACTTTTTTTATTCTGATTTCTAATAAAGAATTGTATATGGTGATTCTTTCGAACTGGATTGTCGTGACTGCCTGAGATTATATTTAAAACTGACCGTTTTCAAGTAACTATGCATAGACATGTATACTTTAATCATGGCATTTGAGGTGGATTATTATGTATATAACCAAAAGGCGCTAATTTCGTTAACATGATCTAAGGCAGTTATCCTACCGCCAACGATGAACGAGAAGCGAGAAAAGCTAGAAACTAGAAACGAGTTGGCGGACAGCGAGTAGCGAGTGTGTAGTTCCGATAGTTCTGTCGCTAGGTAAGCGTGTGTATCAAGCGAGTGTCTTTCGGCGAGTGAGCTGCCCGCCAAGCGAGCATCGCTCAGCAAGTTCTATCTTTGATAGCTTTTGTGGCTGCGACAGACCAATGAAAGAGTTCTCGCCAGCACTCCAAAATAAGGAGACTGCAAAAAGCAAGCTTCACACAAACGAGCTTAGCAACGTACACTTACCCCCGTATTTATAAACGAGTAAAAGCTGATACTGAAGCAAAGTAATTGCTTAAGTAGAATTTTATATTTTTTAGTAAACCGATGAAGTTAGTGGTTGTTAACGACTGCTAATTCAGCCGGGACCAACAGCTTTACGTGCCTTCCGAAACACGGAGGAGCTCGAGATGATACATGTTTGGTCACCCATCCAATGACCGGCCTTTGCGAAAGTTGTGTAACCTCAGCACTCGCAGACCGGGCGCGTTAACCACTGCGCCATCGAGCTCCTCATACAACATACATATATGGCGTTATAACATCAATGTTTGTAGCATTGTTGTGTTCCGGCAGCTGGAAATCAGATAGCCATGGCCTCAGTAGTTGAGGATTCCGGGTGAAGTCGCTTCCACCTTCGGTCTCATGAGGTGAGATGAAGGCCATGTTCTTACCCGTAAACGTGTATATAATCTTAGCCTGTAGATATATAAATAAAACATCTCACAAAAGCCAGAAACGACAAAAAGAAAACAAACCCAAACGTTTTAAATATCAAAAATATCAACTGCGGGGCTTAATCAAAAAATAACAACGCTGCAAAATTCAATAACCGCCTCCCTAAAAGGCGATGTAATGAAAAATATGACATTCCAGAGACAATATATTTTATTCGCGCTGCGAGAACATAAATAATTTAATTTAAAGTACGCTTTAGATGGAACGAGCCGGGCCAAAAGTCGAATAAGGTCGGTTTTACACAGCGCGGGGTTAAAACCTAAGTGAAATAAATGTTTGCGGAATCATATAAGAATATTTTGGGTGGGAAAATGTGTGTGCCATTCCGAAAGCAAAGCTTATCTACATAAGCTACGCTATGTAGTTATGTGAGTTACTTATGTGATTTTCCGCAGTGCAAATTATTTAGTTAAACGTTGTGTTCATTTTAATTAAGATACAACTTTTTATATATATAAGAAAACGTTAAATGCAGCTAATTATTAGGAAATATTATTTAAATTATTGACGTTCGTAAATTAAACTCAATAATATTACAAACTTTAAAATCTAGGATGCAATGATCAGTTAAGAATAAGCAAGTTGTATCTATAATTGGATTTTTTTTCATAAGCGCACACCCAAAAAAAAAACAAAGGTCAATACGAAAAGGTATTTATAAAAATGGAAAATGACGTTTATATAAGTGTCTGATATTAAAATCGTCGTATATTAAAATATTTTAATTCCGTTTCTTTCGACTATTTAACGAAGAAATGACTACAACTAACTTATTAATTTATATTACGACAAAAACATTACCATTGAATCGATTTAATAACAAACAATCTATTAGGGTGTACGTTAATTATGTTAGATATTGTATATAACAACGTTTATAACGTTTAAATAAAAGACAAGTTATCCTTTTTTAAAATAAACCGTGACGGTCCATCCATTAAACAGCTTAAATATCCCATATCCCCTAGTCTTTCGAAACGCCATATTATGGTACGTAACAATTGATTTAACCATTGTTCTACGTTATGGACAGACGAGCAACTATACAATGTACGTCACTACGACTTAACCGCCAAATCTGTTGTGGCTGCAAGACATAGACTCCTTTGCGTGGACGAAAGCACGAACCGAAACCGGCAACAGGTACAGCACTAAATATTTCACCGGAACGCTTGAAATATCCAAATTGCCGGCCCATTCAGCACTCCGAACAATCTGTATCGTCACTTCAAAAGTGAGGTACTGAATACTAAATCGGCAGAAGGGTTCTTCGGCTAATAAAAGGGCTTCGAGCGGACGCACGCGGGGCGGGCGGCGTCATTCGCACGAACATAAATCTACGCTAACATAATAAGAATAGGAAAATTGTTTGCGGATCTGTGTTGGCGTTATTGTTGTTAAACGTTTTACGTAACTCTTTAACCCATTTCGCGGAGTTGAAAAAGGGGAAACTTGGAGCCACGTAACAGTTATTTGAGTGACTTATGAAGTAAGTAGTAAGTAGTTTATAAACGGACACACTGTAGGGCAAAAAAATCATTGTGTGGCGGCGTCACCTACCGCATACGCCGCACATTACTCGACACGTAGCAAACACTTCTCAACCGTGTCAACAGATGGCGCCACAAACGCATACCAACGACGTCACCATACTACGACGATGAAATAGTATGGAAAGCCTGCATCGCGATAGCGAAGTTTCACCAAGTTTTTCGCTATATATAGCACCTCCAATTAACATCCGTTAGACTTCGGTCCCCGAGCTATACCACCCAGCTTGGAAGAAGATCTTCCCTTTGGCCTTCCTCGATGTGGCATCCTACCTACCACCAGGCTTCCCTACAGTGGTGACCCCGACGTGATGTACCACAGGTCCTCCCTACAATTGAAATCCATTAATTGCTACAATTGATTCAAGTTTTCGCGGTGTTTAAAACAAGAAAAGATTGGTTAACTTTTATCCGCGTAAGAAGATATTTGAGTGAGTTACAAAGTAGTCAAATGCAAGCCTATCTAATTATAAAAAAGTAAACAATTAGTCTATACATTCGTCTTGCTGCTATATGGCCTCCATCATTAAATTCAGTTATAAGAATAACAATAAGAATAAGAATAAGAAACATTTATTCATCACTACAATTGGTTGATCTTGGTGATACCAAACACACTTTGCCAAACCGTGGGAATTGAAAGCAGGACCAACCAGCCAGCTGGCTGGTTATTCTGTCAAACAATTTGACAGCCAGTTAGCCAGCTAGCCAGCCAGCCAGTCAGTAAGTCAATCACTCAGTCGGTCAGCCTGTCAGCCCACTACCTATCTGTAGTTTTGTGAGTTGCTAGGCGCCAACAAAATATACCGACAACACACTTTTTCCTTGCAATGTGTAGCTAGGCAGCTAGCGAATTATTCTGTCAAACAATTTGACAGCCAGTTAGCCAGCCAGCCAGCCAGTCAGTAAGTCAATCACTCAGTCGGTCAGCCTGTCAACCCACTACCTATCGGTAGTTTTGTGAGCTGCTAGGCGCCAACAAAATATACCGACAACACACTTTTTCCTTGCAGTGTGTAGCTAGGCAGCTAGCAAATTATTCTGTCAAACAATTTGACAGCCAGTTAGCCAGCCAGCCAGCCAGCCAGTCAGTAAGTCAATCACTCAGTCGGTCAGCCAGCCAGCCCACTACCTATCAGTAGTTTTGTGAGTTGCTAGGCGCCAACAAAATGTACCGACAACACACTTTTTCCTTGCAGTGTGTAGCTACAGTACAGCCGCTGGCCAGAGCTTTGCCTTTTCTTCCTTATCCCCGGCATACCGCGGAGTGAGCTGCGTTCATTTAATTTTCTAAGAGTGTTTGCCCTGAGGGGATACTTCTAGTTTGCGGAGACCGGGTCTGGGGTTTAACTGAACTGGACTGCATCGTCATTATATTATGTTTATATAAATTATGAACGTACTCGTACAGTTACTCGTTTGTTTTTAAACTTCAACTACTTTCTTATTAGTGGCCAGTTTCACCATTGCATACGTTTTATTATTCGTGATAAAGAAACGGGTTATGTGAAAAGTAAAAATTTGTAATAACGTAAAACATATTAAGAAGTTTATTACTTTCTTAAGCTTACAAGCACACTTTATTCAAAAATCTCCTTTTGCTCTGCAAAGTGAAAAACATACCCGAATAAAAAAATATAATTTAAAATGCAAAATGAACGCGAGTAGATGCTGTAAATCACCTTTTCAGCGTAAACGAATTGCTCAACGGTGTCTTAAAACGGATATTTATAAATCTAAGTAGATGTAAATACGTTTTGCTGTAACCATCTATGCATAACTTCAGAACCTTACCCTTTTTTAAGTTGATTGTAACAAAAGCAATAAAACAAATTACAGTCAAATTTATATGTTTTTTATTATGCTTAATAATGACGAAGAATACGCTGAAACCATCTTAGCCGTGCGAACTGAAGTAACAAAGACATATTACGCAAGCCACATTCAATTTAAAGTTATACCCGATCAGCTGAACTATCCGTGGAACAATCAATTATTTTCTGTCGATATCGTAGACCTACAGTAGATAACTTACATCCATCGACAACATACCGAATTCACAGTGATTGATGGGCACCACCCCCCTTCACCCCTCATCGCCCCCCCCTTGAAATAATCCCGAGCTTTCGCCGGGAATTTGTCACTTAAGGACGACACCGTTGGGAGTGGCAAGGATGGATTTAACTTAATATTTGTTTAAGTCTCTAATGCTTTAGCCCTTTTTTGATTTCATCTTTTCGGGTTGCGAGTTACGGCTCCACTCAAATATGCGGGCCTTATAAATGTTTGACTTTTGATTTTCATGTCTATAACCAGAGATTGAAATTGATAGCCACAGAAATTTATTCCAAAATGTATATATATATGTAGACAAAAGACTCAGCTCTAATTGATGTTAAACAGAAGCGAAGTCCATATGTGAAGACAGTAAGCGAAGCAAGATTGTCCTCATCTCTTTAGCCATTCTCACCTTGCCGACCCGCAAGTTGCTTCTTCACCCCTTGTAGCAGCTCGTAGCAGCTCGTAGCAGCTACTATTGTACTAGCCGTCTTCGTCTTGCCGCCCCGCAAGTTGCTTCTTCACACCTCGTAGCCTTTGTCTTAGGATCTACTATTGCACAAGCCGTCCCCACCTTTGCCAACTCGCAAGTTGCTTCTTCACACCTCGTAGCCGTTCTCTTAGGATCTACTATTGCATAAGCCGTCCCCGCCTTTGCCGACTCGCAAGTTGCTTTTTCACACCTCGTAGGAGCTCGTAGCAGCTACTATTGCACTAGCCGTCCTCGCCTTGCCGACCCGCAAGTTGCTTCTTCACATCTCGTAGCACCTCGTAGCAGCTCGTAGCAGCTACTATTGCACTAGCCGTCCTCGCCTTGCCGACCCGCAAGTTGCTTCTTCACATCTCGTAGCAGCTCGTAGCAAATACTATTGCACTAGCTATTCCCATCTTGTCGACCCACAAGTTTCTTCTTCACCCCTCGTAGCAGCTCGTAGCAGCTACTATCGTACCAGCCGTCCTCGCCTTGCCGACCCGTAAGTTGCTTCTTCACACCTCGTAGCAGCTACTATTGCACTAGCCATCCTCGCCTTGCCGACCCGCAAGTTTTTTCTTCACACCTCGTAGCAGCTCGTAGTAGCTACTATTGCTACTAGCCGTCCCCACCGTAACGACCCGCAAGTTGCTTCTTCACCCCTCGTAGTAGTTCGTAGAACCAACGTCACTCGTTACCCCCTGGGGACCCATAAGCCGCTCGCTGGTGCTCACTGGGCCTCGGCCGTCTCACCCGGGGGACTGACCGCGCCGAGGGCAGCGCAAAGCGAGGGACAGGCGGACATGTAACCATGGAGTCCATAAGGCTCGCAGCACGGCAGAGTATAAAAAAAAACAAAAAAAATAGATAAACAAAGCAACAAAAAATATATGCACCTGCCGTGCCACCCAGTATAGACCCGCCAGTCCGACTGATATCGGCCGCGATGAGCTGATGTTGCGATGATGATGGCAAGAGACCATTGTCTCGTGGCCCGAACCAGCCCCAAAGCAGGGGCTGACGAAACCAGCAAGCAAGCAAGCAAGCTCGTAGCAACTACTATTGTACTAGCCGTCAGCACCTTGCGTAACAATAAATATGAAACAACAACTTGTGTAAGCGGATTAAGATAATACGACACACTCGGAATCAACTAACTAACACCAACTAGAAAGGACCTAAAAATAAAAAACATAAAACAATGTCAAAAAACAACTTGTAGCGGTTTTTTTTTGTATTAAAAGGAGACAAACGAGCAGGCGGGTCACTTAATGGAAAGTAATCACCGCCGCCCATGGACACACGTAAAATCAAAGAAATCGCAGATGCGTTGCCGGCCTTGAGGAAGGAGTTGGATCTTGAGGAGGGAGTAGGAATTGGGAGGGGGGAGGTGTAAGAGATGGGCCTTCGGTACTTTCACTCACCCGACGAAATACAACAGCAACGAATGCCATGGTTTCACACCGATATTCTGTGAGAGGGTGGTATTACACCGGGCTAGCCGGGCTATTTCGTGCTGCAACGCAGCGTGGCTCTACCACTCAGACAGTGTCACTCATTTCTAACTTTTTTTTTCGTCTACGCTGGTAAACGAGCTTACGGATTCTTTGATGGACACCGCTTACCGCAGTACCATTGTTGCTTGTGACACGGCTATAGCTTGTGCCTTGACGACCCATAGCCTTTTGTGGCTATTCCCAGAAGTTGAACCGGTTCAAAGCTGTTAGCTGTTACTTGGTGACTGACGAGAATGTTCAATAACGAGAATATTAAATTCAAACTTAAATTTAAATGATATTTATTGCGATTAAAGGTAGGTATGAATGAGTACATTATTGATGTAATTATATTAGAAAGTTTATGTACGAAAAACTATAATCGGCTTAGGAGCCTTCAACATTTTATAAATAAAAATGAATAATTCAATTCAGTTACATACTCTTTCGTGTCAGACTTTTTAATATATATTTTTTGTGGTTTGTGTCTATATTTTTTTTTCACACATTTATTAGCATATTTTATTAAAAAAGACGGTTCATAATTTGTTTGGGAGAATGCAGACTCTCAGTTTTTTTTTAAATTATATTATATATTTTTTTTATTTTAACCTTTGTTAACTCTACTGTACGATATGGCAGCATAACTTTGATTCTAGTTAAAAAAAAGGTAAATACCTAAAACATACGCCAACGTTAACAAAACACGAATAATAAAGACATCATTATACAAAGTATTGAGCACCTCTTTGCATATTTTATTAGAATAAATACTTCATAGCCCCTGAAAGTTTTCTGCAATGTTTTGAGTGCTCTCTGAGTGCAAGTAAACAATCGTCCGAGGTAGTTTGTGCATCGGTGCATAAAGATATTCTTCAGTGGGTAGCCAGGACTTCTCCGTTTACTTTAACATAATAAACATCGGCCCGATGGTCGGACGGCCTGGGATCTGAGGATCTGGGATGGAGATCCATCTCTTATTTTATTTAAGTAAAGCAATATTATTATTATTTATTATTTTATTATATTATTATTATTTTTTTTGGTGAAGGTCGCGGGAAGCCGCTGTGAAGATCCTTGGGGGAGAGCTTTGTCCAGCAGTGGACGTCTTTTGGCTGAGATGATGATGATGACGATAAAAGCAATATTTTTATCTTATTTAACTTTGTCCTCACAATGCTATACATAGTAACAAGATAAAATTTTACTAGAAAAATCATCCAGTCGCATGAAGCTCGAATTGAACCCAAGACCTTTAGATAACCCGTTCAATGCTATGACCGCTGAGCTACCAAAAATCTTTGCCGAGAGAATATTTTATCTTGTAAGAAAAGCAAGTTAAAATAAAAAAAAATATGTAAAATGAAACGCTAGTAAATTTGTAATAAATTAAAAAAAAAATAAGAAACCCGCCTGCGACTGCATGTTATGTATGATGTTACATAAATTGAATTTTTATCCTGTTCCGACCTTTTCAGTTGATTTTCTATTTAGTTACTTATTATTTTTTTACGCAGGCGGCTTTTTTGGTTTTTTTTTAATTTTAATTTTATTTATGTCTTTTTAGTTAGACAAATTTCATGATATACCTTTTTGAAATCCTTGTGTTGAGCCCTCTAATTTGGTACTCATAATGTAGTATTCGAAAAAAAAAATTGTTTTTCACCAACTCCAATAGCGTCGCGCAGCCGCCATGTTTGTTTTTTTAACGTCACCTATCTAAGATCACTTGGGCAGCTAAGACGAATCTAACGATTCCTTAATTATGTAAATCCATTCAGTTCGGTTCTGGAGACATGAGGTAAAAAAGAATATTACATAAAAGATAGGCGCGAATTTGCAGTCGGGTAAAAAGGATTTAGTTACAATAATTAATATTTGTATTAACTTAAGATAAAAATATTCAATCTGTTAATATAAAAATTTGGAAAGTAAAAAATATAACAAATTATGGTAACAACCTACAAATAAATCTAACACTACATAATGCAAAGCGGAAAACAAAAGCTGCCATCAATTTTGTTTATTCCCTGTTCAAAAGTGTCTGTCCGGGTTTTTCGTATTTATCCGATACCACCAACGAAGGCATAAAGGCCTAAAGGTGTCTCGTATCAATTCCGTCCAATTTTACACCCGCAAGTTTCCTTTTTCTTAGGGATAACGAAATAATGCACCCCTGCCAACCGCCATTACGATGCCGGCCCCGGGATGCGAACGCGGGCCCCGAGTTTATTGTCGAAATATGTGTGAAATATTAAGGCCGATGTTGGGAATAAACGTTTTATTGCCACGCTTTACAGCGCGCGTCACCGGAATATATTCTTTTTGCGTAAAAAGCGCGCTCGTAAACTATACTGGCGGTGTGAAATTTAGACGGTTAGCTGTTGGGGCAGTGACTTGATTTCCTATTAAATTATCTTTATTCAACTTATAATTAATACCTTTACCTTCGTCTACAAAGAGAGAGAAAGAAAAAGAGAGAGGGCTAAAGAGGCTTGCGTTTATTACATAAAATGTGTTTTTTGTGCTGACGGTCCTCCAAAAATATGAGTCGGTTCATGCGTCATATTGACTGTGTTGTCGAATTATTTGTGAATTATATGAAAATTTCATTGTTGGGTATGGACTGATTCGTAAATAAAAAAAATCTTCCGCTTCATCGTCAGTATACTATGTGACAAAATGTAACCTCAAAAACTATCATAACCTTTCAGAAGTATCAATCAATTACTCCTTTCTCTGGACAGAATGTGTTAAAAGCAAACACGCAGGGCTTCATTGCGGTAAAGCTCGATTACACACACATTAACATGTCGGAGAGGGTCCTACAGATGTCGAGGCGGGCATTAACTCGCGATACGACGCCTTCGGTCTTGGAAAATATATTCGGTTTGGGGCCACGAAATGCCCAGAGTTTTATGTACTGTCTTATTAATAAAACAGCTGCAGTAATGTGAACATTGACATTGAAAGCTCTCCTTTTATTTAATTCCACAATGAGAAAAAGCTTGGTCTACATCACATCATCATTATCATTATCATCATCATCATAATAATATACCTGTATCCATCTGCTGAAAATAGTTCTCTCCTAATGCATGTCACTGAGCCCGATCTTCAAGCATTCTCTTCCAACTGCTGCCATCTACTTTGCATATATCGTCGCCCTACCGTGCCGGAGGGCGTCTTACTCTACGTTGTAATCGGTCCTACGGCTATATGACCAGCCCCCTGCTTCTTTATCTTGTTAATCGTTCGAACTATATCAGTTATCTTGGTTTGGTCTTAATCTCACCTGATGGTAAATAATTAAAAAGAAGAAAGCGCACTTTACAATCTTCAACTACTGTGGAACTGGCTGCCAGGACACAAAAATGATGATGAGGTGGTGAAGGTGAACATGCCACCTACCAAACCCACGCTTGACATTAAACCCGGGAATTCTAAGTCTGATACTACCTCTCGATCACTCTCTTCTGTGCTTTACCATCGTCGACGAGGGTCGAGACAACTTTCTTCTAGCACCTCATTTAAAACGTATTAACACGGTTACGATCTGATGCTTTCAGTGTCCGCGTCTTCGCATCATATAGTAAAACTTCTAGACCACAGTAGTCAAAATAAATCGATGATGATATTAGGTTATTTTCCTACGCTTTTCCCTCTCCAGTACAGTCGCAATGTAACATCGAATATTTTTATTGATCACTTTGTTTGTCCGAAGTTCCGGCCAGATGCTAAAATAAGGTGTTGTTCAAAAGTTTCAGTAATAAACAAGATAAAGTACATAAACTCCCCGGATGTTTTTGAGATATCGGTCGGAACCAATTAACGAACAAACTTAAATTACAGCTTATAGACGGAAATAGCTTTAATGAGGATTAAACAAGGGGTAGACTGGAACATCAAAAAATTAAAAATAAAACAATATTTTTTTTTAAAATGTTACGTGCCAATTATTTGGTACAAAGGTCGGCACGCCGCTTTTGATGCGAGTCATTAACGCGTCGTACAATTCACTGCTATTGTTAAGGAGGGTTCGCATTAACTCGTGTTACGCCGCCTTGGGGTGCGGGCTACGAAAATAGCGTTATTGGAACACTAGTTTACATGTTGTGGGAAGGGAATGCGGTTGCTGGGAGAGCATTCCATGTTTTGGCGGTGCGTTAAAGAAATGATTTGCCAAATTTCTTGGTTCGCGAATCGCGATGGAATAGTAAACATGGTAAATCGGAGCGAAAAGCATGGCGTAGTCCAATGAATATAAGACGCTAAGTGTCGCCATGTGTTTATATGTTGTTTGTTTTTTATGTTTTTTGTAGCGGCTCAAGATGATAATTGGCCTTTACGTCGCCAATAATGTGGATTGCGCAACGCTCAACCTTTCCAAAGCATCGAGCAGGTACTTGTTGGAGCCACTCCAGAGGATATTAAACGCAGGATCGAACCTGTGTTTTATGCAACATACACAGTTTTGTGGGCTAGAAAAAGCGCACCTTGTAGGCCCCGAGTTTTCGTGAGGCTGTTTTTTATCACAGAAGTGATGTAGTTTTTTGCATTAAGATTATAGCGAACTTCCATACCGAGCATGCTGATGCTTTGTAGCGTAAGTGTTGTGCCCCGAAGAATGGAAAGGGAAGGGAATGACGACTAAATAATAAATGGTCCTAAGACCTAATTTTATTGACGTTATACTTGTCCAAGTTGACTATATTTATTTATATCGGTTGGTTCGATTATTCAACGCTTGTTTCATGGCCCCACGCCCGGTCGGGCCATTCGAGCCCGTTAGCGCCCCGCACGCCAGCCCTGATTAATTCTCGGCCCGTGATGGTCTCCCGAGATGCAAGCGGACACTTTGACAGCTGCAAATTAATTCACTGTTATTTATGTCCATTTCTGGCGAACACCGATATTAACCCATATTGCACATAGGTTTATGGATGCCGATACTTTTAATATTTAATTAATTAGACAATTGACATATTATTAATACGTTATGAAGATGCTAGAGTCTGGTCTAATTTATCAACTGTCTAGCTAGGGCCTAGCTAAACAGTTGATAAATTGGCAGAAAAAGTTGATTTTTATTTATGGACTGTCTTTTAAATACTCTTGATTTACGTTCAAAATATTTATATATAAGATAAAAAAACAAACTCAATCCCAGAAAACTTATACGCACCTTTAAACGAGATTCGTTTACCCTGATTTTGGGGCGGACCCTTGGTGTTTTGTAAATTACAATCGTGTTTAACATATAGATGACGTCGGGTCGATTCGGAACAGGTATTCCCTGGGTGCCGCTACTGCAGTATGAGGGATAGCTTTTCAGTATCCTGTCAGAGGATGGTGGAACTGCGAGCTACTAAAGATTTGGATTTGAATCAGGATGGCATTCACAAAAAAAGTGTTGTAGAAGACTAGATTGAAGAGATCGATGTGAGCGGTTTACGCGGTCGACTTGTGATTTTGGTAGTTAAGCAAGCAAATATCTTAAACACTTCTATATGTTCAAAGGTATGTTTAACCGTTGACCCATTTGATGTTGATACTATCAACATATAGTGTTGCAAAGAAATAAGATCCGCTCTTTCTTTGATCTAGTCATTAATCAACCTTGGTATCAAACTTGGCTCAAAAATAAAATGAGATACAGGTCCTATGACTGTGTTTCAATGATGTTAAATTGTTTTCTTCATAAAGTAACATGAGCCGGTTTTCTAAATAAGCAGTTAACCTATATACTGTCCCACTGCTGGGCAGGCTCCGTCATTGAAATCAAGACAAGTTGTTAACCATCACGCTTAATCCACTAATATACCCACTTTGCCGGACTTGGGATCCCAGGACCTCTGGATAATGAACCCGGAACTTCTCCACTCTGCCACCGAGGGGTTTTCTAAGTATCAAGGGGTGTTTTAAATTCAATGCATATCATGGGTTTGTGATCACCTACCCGCATTTGGGAAGCGTGGTAATTCTAAGAAACAGTTTTGTATTTTCAGTGTTACCTACATGCATGGTTCTTGTTTGATTTAAGTGTGATCCATCGTATTCCCGTAGGCTCAATCTGTCGGATAGTGACGGAGGGTATAGCGTAACAAATTGGCAGGCTTATACGTCGGCGAACTGGCCACCCTATGGAAATTTGTTCAGACCACCTACCTGTTTTTCTTTGGCCTGTCAATTCAGAAAACAGTGTGGAGATTGATCTTCTCCGTTAAAAGATTGCTAATGCATTACTTATTAATTGTAATGTTATTAATTTGGCATATTTACATAAGATATTGGTTATTTGAATTAGTTTCAGACATTTTAAAGTTTCGTAGACTTGATAGTATTATAATATTAATATTGTAATAGTGTGTAGTGCACGTATACTAAAGTAAATCGGGCATAACACGTCTTAAAATAAGATTGGGTTTGAATTGGAAATCATTTTTTGAAAACGTTATTAAACGTCCAAGGTCAAGTTTAAGAGACATGTGGAAATTAGGCCTTACCACCACGCTGGCCTAATGATTGAACTTTGTCAGATAAATAGTATTTCTATTACAGTTTCTTTGTCAGTTGACAGCAGATCGCTAATTCTCATATGGAAATATTGTATATTTATAAAATATGTTGAAAAGGGAATCAGGCGATAATTATTTCGATGTATGTATTTGAATATCTACAATAAAGGATTTGTACCTTAAAATTATAGAAGTAAAAAAAAACTAATGAGCTTAATAAATCTAAATGATTCGAGATTTAATTAAAACACAACTGCGACACACTATTCAAGACACATAAATTATTAAAAAAATACTTAGTTATTCCATTTAATGATCAGTTAGGAATTAAATTAAATTTCACTAATCAGCAACTAATTGCAAAAACGAAACCCTTACAGCGACTGCTCCAACATTAATCTTGTAACTTCTTTCGTCTCGAACTTAGCCTAATTAAGTTAAAAACAAAATTAACAATTTGGAGCGTTAAGTAAGTAATTATAAAATGGAGAGAGCGGGAGAGAGTGTTGAAACAAATTTCTGTTAGCATTACGTTGTTGCATTCTGCTCAACACAACTCACATCCGATTTAATTAAACAACTTTAAGAAAAATAAAGTGAAAATTTTAGCGCGCACGAATTCACTAATGAAAGTTTTAAATGACCGACAAAAAACGAAAAAACCTCGTGACCTCGTTATTTAGAGCGCAAACTTATGATTGCTGTCCGGAACTGCTGTTTATACGGCAGTAACAGCTTTAACCCTTCAGCAATAAAGACTAAAGTAGATCGTCCTAGGATATTGCAGCTGCCATTTCACCGCCCAGCAGTTTAGTAAGAACTTTTTTAAAACTTTTTAAAAATCCGGGGCCAAAACAATGGTTCGCGAATTTCATAAAAGGGTCGAAAAGCGTCGAAAACAACTGAAACAATGGCGGTCGATGTGAACAATTAATCTTTGGAAGGAATCGAACTTGAGACTTGTTCGCATTAACGAGATCGTAAATTATACGGGCAGCCGGCCTGATAAAAATGTTCACTTGTCATGCTCCGGGGTTGTGGCAGAGACATTTTAATTTTGTGACCGAATTAAGAAAAGATGTTTTCCCCTTTTTTACTTTTCGACTAGGTATAATGCTGTCTTACGCATACACCGGGGCCAGGGGCGTCTCCGGGTTATATAGGACTCTGCTCTACTCCTCATCATCTCAACCCGTTGTATCATCCTAATTTTAATGGAACATGAAAGTTTATGTATGCAAATAAATCTCAACTCAACTTTGACTCACGGCCTATCTTTAAATGCCTATAAAGGTGAAAGATTTGATATAACAAGTATGTATTACAAAATTTTATAAAGTCAAAGTCCAAGTAAAATTTTTACTTCAAATAAACTGAAGAAAGATGCTTTTGAATCGTCTATAGGTACATCTTTTTACCTACTAACATTCATGACGTCTATTTTTTAGGTTTGAAGAACAACTGCAAGAAACTCTACAGCTTTAAAAGAAGTAACGACATTTACAAAAAAAAATACGTCGATACCAAATCATTCAACATTTAATTTAATACATATATAGGTGTGAGGCAAGGTGCAATGTAGGCAAAGTATTTCATCCTTATACGGATCTTATCACGATTCTTTAACATATTTATCACGACGTACCGAACCGTTTGTAGGTTCCGCGGTCACAGGGAAACCTTTTTCACGCATTATCATTAGCAAAGAATATGTCAACGATTCAACTACTGATTCGGCATGCAGTATGCGTTAAGGAAAGTGAAGCAATATGTATATGTACCTTTTATAGTAATGCTTTACCTTTTATTTAGTTAGCCTATTTCATCGCACTGCTGGACTAACTAACATGTTTAAATAAATACAGTTCCGAATGTTCAACGAAAGAGTGTCTGCATTTTGCTTAATTTTTATTTTATAATATAATATAAGCTAAAGGAGCCCTATTCAATGTCGACGACTACGTCGTGGCATGTCATGGGGTGCGGGTTCGAATCCTGCTCGTGGAATTTTTTAACACTGTCTTTTTTCAAATTTTAATTTATTCGAAACAATATTTGCGTAAAATTATATAAACTAATATTTTAGTGTAATTTTAAATTTCTTTAGATAATAAGTAGGTAACGAATGCTGTGTAAGCTATTAATAGGCCTGCACATATGTAATTTTAAAAGGCAAAGATTTGTTACCTACTTTTATGTCTTTGGCTATAAGCTTACCTAATTATATAAATAAATACTTTCAGAAAGTGCGTTTATTTATTATCTTACATGTTGTATATATTCGTTGTATAGGTAAAAAGTTTAACAAAACTATACATTAGGATACTGATATCTTGTTACATATAACTCATCATTAACCACCATTTTGAATAGAACTTGGCAAGTACAGTCGCAAACAAATTAATCATAACCGAGAGTGACATCACAGGTACCTACACTTAGACGAATTAATTACACCGAAGACTTTGTAGTCTGCATTTACGGCCCATCAATTCCATTTTGTGACGTTAATAACGCGCGATTAAGCAACATAACTGACTGTACTTGATGAATTGCGGGATTGTGTTCATTTGAATAAAACGCTTATGGGGAACAATGGGAATGCTTGTTCAGGCAGTTTTTTTATGACTTGAACTGTACCAATATTTATTGTGATCGTTTCTGATCTATTGTAGTATGAGAATGTCTCGATGGCTACTACCCCCACAATTATTTCTGCGGCCAAACAGCAGTGTCTTGCAAAGCTATGTTTTTAAAGATGATTAGATTGAGTAGTATCATCATCATCATCATCATCATTTCAGCCAGTGAGCATCCACTGCTGGATGGACTAGCTGACCGGTGGACTTCGTACCGCTTTGACAGTTTTCATGACAACAAAACAAACAAATCATCCGTTCGCTTAAGAACACCCGTATCCCATGATGGATCCCTATGGCAGCGCCACCTACCAGGTTCAATTGTGAATCTAAACCATCCTCGAATCCACTTGAACACACACAGAAAATTTCATCCAAATCAGTCAAACCGTTTAGAAGGAGTTCAATAATATACACACGCACAGAAGGTTTATATATATAAAGATAAGCCTCTTTTTTAACAGGCTAGGTTAGCCGGATAAGGCTTCCCACTGAAAGAGCAGCGGCCGGCAGCGGCTTTTTGAGGCAAAATATGTATTACAAGTCTTTTTGAATCTTATCTGTGTGATTATATAGTTCATAGTTATTTGAATGCATAGGAGGGGCAGCGCGGCGCCGCGAGGTTGCACGAACCTTCTAGCGACTAGTCAAAAGAGAAAGTCAGAGGAGAGTCACTTGCTTTTACGGCCGCTGCGCGCCGCTGCTCTTTCAAGGGAAATTGAGCCTTAGTGAGAACAGGTAATTAAAATCCTATTTTTTTTATTTTTTTCCACAGAACCTAAACGCACAGTACACATAATACAATGGTCATAAAGTAGATACAGATAAACTCGTAGTAAGAGACTGGTGCGAGATGGGTAATTATTATAAGGTAACTTAGAAGGAGCTCGATAGAGTGCTGAGGTTAAGCAACTTTCGCAAAGGCCGGTCATCGGATGGGTGACCAAAAATTTATCATCTCGAGCTCCTCCGTGCTTCGGAAGACACGTAAAGCCGTTGGTCCCGGCTGCAATAGCAGTCGTTAACAACCACCAGTCCGCACTAGGCCCGCGTGGTGGTTTATGGCCCGTTCTCCCTATCCATCCATAGGGAAGGCTTGTGCCCTAGCAGTGGGGACATAAAAAATAGCTGATGATGATGATGATGAACTTAGAAGTCAAGATCAGCAAAGCGAGATTAAGTTAAAGTACCTAAGGCTATTCCTATTCCAACCAAATACTAAACGGATTCAGATTCAATTTTTTTTTTATAAATAACTGATTACATATAAAAGCTCAAAGAAGCTTATCTCTCTATTTTATATGTATATCTTTATTATCTATAGTTAATAATCTGCTGGCTTAGAAAATTATGTGTTCTCGCGCATTATTCCCGTCAACAACAATAGCATTAGATTCTATCGCCGTATAATCTGCGCGTTAATGCGCACCCCTACTCCGCTGCAGGACGCCGGACGGCGTAATTGCACGGCCCGGACGGCCGGACAGACCGGACGGACACATCGCGCTCCGGAATGTTTAATCTGTTGCGACAATTCCTTATGTGACTTCGAAAAATAGTCAGCAAGTGTGTTGAATTACAAATTAAATTGTTAGACTAGGGGTTGGTCCAACTATATATTTTCAATTATAACAAATTAATAAGATTTGGAATTAATTCTTAATAGGTTTAATTATTAATTATGCTTTTATCTTTTTTATTTTTAAATTGTAACTTTTGAAACGTGTTTTTACAAATACTTAGGCGAAACTTGGCGTTTTCATAAACACACATTTTACCTGGGATTATGATGATGAAATAAACAAAATGCCGAACCCAACGTAGATTCCTGTTTAACTAATATTGTAAACTACAAAAAAGTAGGTGAAATTAATTCTTTTAAATCGTAAATCTCCGGAAAGTAGTTACATCTATACGTGAAACAAAGTTACTTCTGCACAAACTCAACTTTCAGGAGATTTTTCTATACATCTTTGCTGTAAGGTATAATAAGGTATATAAAGGTATATTAAGTCTGAGGTGAGCGGGGCGGGAGCGATGGTGGTCACGCTCTACACGTACTTCAAAACGCTGAACACTGTAATGCGTTTCTCAATGCATTTTATCGATAAAAAGTATATAACATACAACCCCAAGAAAAATATATGTTGTAAAAGACTATACTTGCAACAATGTTATTTTTTCCAAAATCTGGAAAATTAAAAGAAAAATTCTCGATTAAAAAAAAAACCAAGGTCACTAAACAGTATTTTTTTATACGTAGCACGGCAAATGACTCCATTTCACTTGATGTTAAGTGAATATGGAGTCCAGATGCGACGACAACTGGTGCAGCGTGAAAACAATGCAGCATCAGTTACTCTCACTCTGCCGGCCCACAAGGCACATGAGTAAATATCACAAGGTGCCTCTTCACGCCTCGTTTGAAGGATCCCATATCAGAGGAACAAGGAAAAATGTTAAAGTATCTATTTACATGATTATCTTTTTCAAAGATTTCTTCATAGTTCTTCAACTACATTTTACCAAGGTACCAAGCTGTATTATTTCTGAAACTAATTGTTCAAAATGTATTGCGTTAGGTGGAACTCAATGAATATTACGCTAAGGCCTATATTTAAGGTGACGTTTATTAGTAGGTAATAACAGCTCCACTATTGCTTGGTTAGTTATAAATTATTCGGTTAGCTAATGTTTCCTGTTAATTGATTACAAATTAACGTCGTGTGCTCGAGTACTTTCCCTTTGTATCTTAACTTAATTGGTAAATTACATGACGCAGTTTAGTATTTTTAATGTAACCTGGCTTTTGTAAGTTACTAGGAAATAGATATTATATAAGGTCACATTTGATCAACTGCAAATATTTTGAGGATAAATTCAACAACATATATAAACTATTTTTATGAAAAAACCTTAAATATTTATACGCTAGTTTTCAAGAAAAACGCCAAAAGACATTTCGATTAAAAAGAAAATTTCGGTAGTTTCAATTCAAAGGAGCCGTAATAGAGAGGCCGCAATCACCGCTTACACGTGCCCCTAGTTTCATTCAAAAAACCGACAGAGAGGCCGCTTTTAAAAATATTACAAGTTTTGTGTCAGGAAAAGTAAAACAAGAAAACTAGCCTGAATTTATTTTTAAACGCTATGGCCTTATTTCTCTGATATAATTAGATGTTTTGTCAAAATATTTGCAGTTGATAAAAAGTGTCCTTATATATTTATTTATAACTCTCATGATATAACTGTTAAAAAGTACACTGCCTCTAGTGAGAATCAAACCTACCACAGTTTGCAATTCCAATTTTTTTACGTAATTGGCAAATGCCATAATACTTTTAATGTAACCCAGTTTAATTTGTTTTGTAAGTTATTAGTTAATAGATTGTATATAAAGATACATTTGCATAAAGATCCCGATGGATCGAAGTGCTACTGCGAGAGGGAAACTTCAGCAGGCCCCAATAAGATAAGATAAGATAGATAAATAGTTGGATAGATAAAACATTTATTTCAAAAACCTTTTTATTTATTTTCGCTTTCATGATATAACGGTTAAAAAGCACACTGCCTCTAATGGGACTCGAACCTACAATGTTTTGCAATTTGAGCAACTGCTATTCCAATTGCGCTACAGAATCATTCGTTTCTTTACTGATTTTTAGGAGAGTTAGAATGGATACTTTTTCTTCTAAACATTTTTGTTTTTTTATGGGTAAAAACTTGGCCTTTATCTCACTTAATTAATGAGGATTTTACTGAAATACGAATGTATCTAGCCTTAGAGGTTAATTAACACTTAATTTAGGAACATAATACTGATTATGGAGACGCGTTCCTTAAAACAAGTTATTCTTTTAAATTTAAATTATCAAAAAAAAATACACTCTTCATCACCTAAATGGCTGAAAGGCAAAACGCTCGGCTCAATATCCGGAGAACCTGGGTTCAATTCCTTAGTAGGTTCAGATTTAACGTTGCATATCCCTGGTTTGTAATCACCAACCCGCATTTAGCAAACTTGGATATCAAGTCAATAACCATTTTTAATCAATGATGGCATATGCCCAGCATTGGGAGTGTCTTTCATAATTTATTCTCAGGAATCAGGATCAGGAATCTCACTTATAAATCTATCTTAATCACAAACTGAAAAACAGCTCGTGCTCAATATTAGCTGCAAGAGGTATTTCGGCCTCATTAGTGTATTAATTAGCCTATATACATCTACAGAATGTTGATTTGTATCCGAGCCATAAATTCACAGCTAAAGGTAAAGGGTTTAGTTTACTTAATGACTAAACATACTTTTAACACTGAGCTAGTAATAAGGAATTAATTAATTAATAAAACGATTTCGGTCTAATTCAGAATAGCGACCGTCGAGCGTCGACCAATGAGAATTACACCCCTGTGCAAACCGTGGTAGGTAGATTAGGGCGGCGGACGTAAAGTCGACCTTATTACGCATAAGTATTGTGGTGAAACATTATTTTGCAATGTATACTAAACTGTTACTTATTTACACAATAAAATAAACTAACAATAGGTACTTACCGATTAAGTTTAGGATACTCGAAGGTACTGCTCAAAGTGAGCATCTTCACGTTCTATGCCCAAATGAGCACGGCGCCTTAAGTTTCCATGTAACTTTTGCAGCACATAATGATTTGATCTTACACAATCAAAAGCCTTTAAAATATTTTGTCTTAATTGCACAACACTCGTGACTACGTCTTTGTAAACAATTCTCCCCACAAATAAAAGTCACATGGAGTCAAGTCTGGCGTCCTCGGAGGCCAGGGTATTGGCTATGAAACTGCTTTATCACTTTTGACAAAAACTTCCATTTGAATACAATTTCGCTAAGGCTCATTGTCAATGATCTTGTCTTTTAAACAAAAATAGAACAAATTCACTTCTAAGGTGGTAAAGCAATTTCGTTGTCGACTATACTTCATTCGCGCGTTCGCGCTGGCGCACCGACGACGTGCGCGGGGGCACGCCGAAGTGCGTTCGGGATGCGGCGTACGAACTTTTCTTATTTGCAGATTTTAAATTATTATTTTTCATATATTTTTTAAATTATTTACTCATAAGTAGAATAAGCAATATAACTACTGCTATGAATATGGCTCGGATACAAATCAACAATCTATATATGTACATACCTAAGCTTATCGCTACATTATTGTATATACTCACTAACTTTGAGACAACTATGTCTAACGGCCTGTCGAAAGTTTCCACTAAATTTCTAATGACTTTTATGGAATCTTCAATGTATAATTAAGAACAATGGAAGGCGTTATGTTTCACGTTAGAATTACTCACCGACTTTGATTAACGGTTCTTAACAATAGGCTGCGCAACCGCCTTGGTTACGGCCAATAATTCTAAAGTTACAGATCAACGGTGGGGTCCCAGTTATAGCGGTTGTCTTTTTACTTATAGGAGATTAAGAGTGATAAATAATTAAAAAGATCTTACAATATCTCTTTCTTGGGTGCCTGTTGTTCATGTGGGTATCCATAGCGAATAACTTTTCTTGTACTGCTCCTGGCAGCATCTTCATGACAAAATGGTCTCTTAATGCTTCTCCCACATTTTTGAATCCACAATTAGCCGTAAGTCCGCGCAATCGCGCCGCCCATTGTGAGTAGTTCTCTCCTTCATGCTGAGTAGCGGTGTAAAATTTATGCTTCTCGCCAAACCCACATACTTTAGGAGTAAAATGATTGTCCAATAGCTGGATTATCTCTTCGTACGGCACCTTATGAAGCTCCTTAGGCTGCGCTAAATCAGCTGCCAGCTTGTATGTTGACTCGTTGAGTGCGCTCAGCAAGTCGCCCGTCGCTTGATACTCCCGACATCCTTGGCCTCTCTTATATCATTCGCGAGATACCACTGTTCAAGCCGACCTTTATAAAATTGCCATGTTTGCAAATTATGGTCAAAACTAGACAATAAACCGAATTGAGCCATTTTTATTAATGCGCGCAGGTAGCTCGTCGCCAATATTAGATATTTGATGTAGGGCGAGTGAAACGCTTGCTAGTATATTACGCACTGTTTTATTACACGCTCTTAGTTGGTGGGCGCAGCCGACTTAAAATCTATGGATACCCACATATACAACAGTTCCTAAACCAAAGATTGTTTGGAAGAGATGGCTTGTATCGATAAGTCCGCCTTTGCCCATACAAGCTTTAAGATTATGTGTAACTGTTGCACTCGGAGAGGCCTATGTCCAGAAGTGGACCTGTATAGGCTGATGATAATGATGATTATGATGATAGATTATACTTTTATGGCAACACTATGAAACATAAACATGAAGATAAATATAAATAACTTACAAAGTTACAATTTGGCGGTCTTATCAGTCGGATGGAGAGAGCTAATAAACTGTAAGATTAGAGGTGAAACTGTTCAAACATGCTAGAATAGTGTGTATTTTAGGTATAAATTAAGCAAAAATAATAACAACATAAATCTACATAAACATAATAGTAGTCTCAGGTAGGAAAGTAGCGGATATGGATATGGCTTTGTAACAGGACAGGGTTAAATGGAAAGGTAGAAGTTTTTCACGAGCAGTTTAAATGTGTGAATAGATTTCGCACGCCTTATCGCAAATGGAAGTGAATTCCAGAGACGAAATGATTGAACGGTGAAAGAAAGGTATATAATATATTATATAATATCTATAATAGACAAAAGGTGGTGCTGTGTGGGGGGGGGGTTTTAAGGCTTAAGTTTTCTGATGACCGTAATGAGCGCGGACCTGAACAATTAAGAGAACTGAAACGTTTATTAAAATAAGAAGGATAGGTGGGATTAAAGAGTGTATTATAAAGAAAGGAGAGTATATGAGTATTCCGGCGAAGACAAATAGGAAGCCACTTGAGTTTTTAGCGGTACTGAGAAACATGGTCATATTTGCGTAAGCCAAATATGAACCGAATACAAACATTTTAAAGATGCTCAAGTTTATTTAGCTGGTCCTCTATGAGGTCAAGATAGATCAAGATAGATGATGTGTGAGCAATAACGTATTTATCTATCAATGTATCTCTGAAGACCATGTGCATCGAGTAGGATGCATAAGTTGATCCTCCAACGAGCAATGAAGCACAGCATCTACACGATTGCAGCTTAATTAGATCATAATTCATAGGCAGCTTATAATTCTAGCATCAATAAAATGTGATTTTGAAACGAGAACAAATAAGACTAATTGTCTTTTAAGTAACATAACCCTACCAAACCGACCAGGCGTTTGTGTGGTTGTAAATGAAACTTTAAAAGTATCACATTAGGGTACATTTATTACTTTTAGAGGTGTTGCTTATAACATTTGGTAGGACTCAGTGGGTCAATGCTCGAGACAGTAGCAGAAAAGGGTTTCAACTCGGTTATAACCGGTTTAAGACCGATATGTAAATACAAAACCACAGAGATTGTTGTATAGCGACAATAAGATCAAAAGTAATTCTCAGACCAACAGCTGATCATTTAGGTGTTTAGTACGAGTGTTATTTGCCATTCGATGACTTTAACGAATACTAGATTTTATATGGCAATATTTTAACTCTCTTCATTTGTCACCAGAAGGCAGGCAAGCAGAATACCATACAAGTCGCGGTTTAAAGTCTACTATGGAATGTTTCAAATCGCATACATTTACTTGAGTAAACGATTTGTTTATGTTATCTGCTTGCTGCCACCAATTTAGGTTTCTGTATTTATTATATTTTTCTTAAGCGTACCTGTAAATTTCTTTAAAATTTACTTAGGTTTCTAATGAAAAAAAAACTTCCGAGGTCGTATGGAATATTGAAGTATATAAAGCCTATTACGTTATCAAATCGCACTAAGAACTTAACAGAATCCGCTCACAGTCGGCCGCACCCGGTGTCATCATTGAACAATGTATTAATTTACCCAAAATGAGATTTCGTTCATTAGCGAACTATCCTTTGTGTGTGGAGAATATTTAAGACGCTACGATAAGACGTGGCTTAGACCAATCCGCAATTAATTAATTCAGCTTAAGACGTAGGTGAGCCAAGCAGAGGTTTCATACGTGAAACGTTTAATCAATTATTTATTATTATGTTTTTAAATTACAATGATGATGATTAATAATTTTTCCAACAACAAATCTCATACATTCATTGATCCTTCTTGTAATATATTTACAATTAATAGTTTTTTGGTTGTCTCCGTTAAATATAGGTTGTTTAATGGCTACCTGTCTTCATTATTGTTTTGTTTATTTTCATTATTATAATCCTAAAGCATCCCACTGCTATTCGCTGGTCTGGGCTCAGACAACACCAACAACTTGGAAAGATTACCATTTCTCATTACGCTAGCTAATATGGGAGTAAGTATAATGACTGGCCGGCCATCTTTATTTTACTTATTTATCTGGTTATTTGAACATATTATAATATCATAATTTCATTTCCATATAGAAGCCATAGAAGTAAAGTAAAGTTTGGCATTTACTGTCAACATTTTTGAGTCAGTCAAACGAAACGATGATATAGTTATTATGTTTTTTACTGCTTGTCACTTGCTGTACCTATCACTGTTAAATCTTCCAAAACATAAACAAACAAACGAGGCGAGAATAGTATTACCTATCCACCTTCAAACAAGCACATAAATCAGTATAAGGTCACGATGAACCCTTACTAATATAATACGTCGTAATCAAAATTCACCTTGTTTGTGGACCTCGATAATAAAACAAACGCTCACCAATACTACAATATACGGCCCTACCGTTCGGGTCGGCTATAAACTTTAAATTTTGAAGCATTCGACCCTACGTAAAGTCCAGATGTTGCTTCGTGGTACAACATACAAGAGGCTGAATATTTGTATTTTGTTGAAATGAAACACAAAAAACCACTTTTTCGGAGCGAAAAAGTCCCTGTGACCACGGACCGGATGCTACCGGGAAGGCTGACGTAAGCACTGATTTTTTTCACTGCTTTTTGATTTTTGACTACTTTTTAGCGGCAGAGTGCCATCTATACAAAACCAGTGAAAAAATTTAGTGCTTACGCCAGCCTTCCGGTTGCATAACGGTCAGTGCAGCCGCCCGGATTGCGGAAGACCCAGATTCGATTCCTGGCTGGGTAAGGTAGGCATTTAATTTTTGTACTGTATTTTATAAATATTTAATTCAGCTTCAGTGCAGCACAATTATAAATAAAATGTAAACAATAGAACGTAATAATTTCTAGAACTTAATATATTGCTAAAACTTTTCGACAGCACTACTAATACCACTATACTATACTTACTTATATAACACACCATTTAGAAACCACTTGTTGTTTTATCTATACTGATATTATAAAGCTGAAGAGTTTGTTTGTTTGGTTGAGCGCGCTAATCTCAGGAACTACTGGTTTGGAATTGAAACAATACAATACAATACAATTCATTTATTCCAAACAATAAACATTGTGTTCATTTAAATTACAATATCTTTTAATTATATAGAATTATTGAATTAATCATGTTACAAAAATTAAAATAAATGACAAATAATTAAATCTCAAATAAACACAAAACAAACACAAACAAAACGCTAAAAATATTTTTGTGTTGAATAGTCCATTTATTGAGGAAGACTATAGGCTATACTACTTCACTAATAGGAGTGGAGCTTAACGCGGGTGAAACCGCGGGCACAGCTAGTTATCATATAAATATATTCGCGACTCCATATTTCGGAGCTATAATATGACAACGCGTTCAACACCAACGCCGAATCTCATTTATTTTTAGATTATTTACTGTTATTTTACCATCCCTACGGTCTAGTGGTAAACACACCGATCTCAGAACATCAGAACAGTAGGTAGGGTTCGATTCCTACAAAGGTGTACATATTATTGAAATCAGTGTGGTATTTTTTTTCTTAGGTCGGCAACACAAAAGCTACATCTGTAATGTTGCTGATGTCCGTGGCTGTGACCGCTCACCATCAGTCGGCCCACCTTCTCATTTGGAGACTGATTATATACTAAAAACAATACTGGAAGCAGTATTGGTGAGTTCCGACAGTTAGAAGTAAGATAGCTTTTTTAATAAATGAGGTGCGATTCTGTCTTATCGTCATTTACCATCAGGCGTTTTGAAATGTAGGCCTAGCGCTTTCCGTGGTTTTTTATTATATCAGGTGGCTGTCAGATATACGGCCCGCCTGATAGTAAAGTTACGTGATTGAAGGGCGCATACATTGCGCTTTAAGCACTTGGGGCTATCACTCACCCGTTGCCGACTCTGTAAAACAATTGCAAAGCTGTGGAACTCTGCCTCAGTCTGTGTATCCTTTAAAGTACAATATTGGGGTCTTCAAATCACGAGTGTATGTGTACCTTCTAGGCAAGCATGTTACACTGTAGGCTACAACTTGACTTACCATAAGGTGAGGTAGTAGTCAAATCTAACTATAATTAAAAAAATGGCGGAATAAACAAAAGAAGTTCGCTCGCAACTCGGACCGCGCAACAGCCGGAGCTAGTTGCGAACTAACTACGAGCTGGCAGCTGCAGTAGCGTCAATATATTTGGATTTCGCTTCGCCCCAAACAATAGTCGTGCAATTTTAATAATAAATTTAATTAGAATATCCACTCGCCCGTTTTAGATATAAATGTTGTTAGTCTAAATCCAACGATAGGCGTAGTTATCTACGCCGTAGCTTCTGTACTACGAGGGCGTTGCTACGAATTTTATGAGATTTGGATAATGCATACAATAGTGGTCAGTTTCATAATGTTATTGACATTGAGTGTATTCGTAGTAGTGTATTTTGATTGTAGTTAGTGTTTTGTTTTTAACCGACTTCAAAAAAAGAGAAGTTTCTCATTTCGTCTATACCTATGTGTTTGTTATTATGTGGGTTCGCGTATATCTGCGACATTTATGTACCGATTTGGATGATATTTTTATGAGAAATAATAAATTGATCCACAAAAAAATAGTAGGCTAGCACCTAAAATGCTAAGTTAGCATCTAAATAGTAGTTTAGGTGCTAACTTTGTATTTTTAGGTGCTAACTTAGTATTTTTGTGGGTTAGGTTAGGTTAGTTTGGTGATCGATTAAATACAACCCTATTTTATTAGGTACTTTTTCTTACACAACGCGTTTAGTAAGTGACATATAATACTTACTAATACACCACACATGAGGCCGGAGGTAGAATCGTCCGTCACTCGTAATCCTCAACTAATACTGAGGAACTGGAATTTTATCTCTCAATAATAATGTAAATATATAACACAAGCACTTTACCCGCGACTATGTCCACGTAGATTTCGTATTGTTACGTATAAATATAAAATAATAAAAAAAAATAATAATTAAAAAAAATAATTTAAAAAAAAATCATGGGTTGGTCATGGGATATGCACGCTTTTCTCAATTCTTTACCTAGCTTTACCTACCTTTCTATAATTTAAATAAAAGCTCGTAAAATAAAAAAAGATCAAGATATATATAATTAAGAATATGCGTTGACCAGCTTCTGATCAGGTTAGAATGATCGCTACGATTAAATTGTTTCGCAAAGCTTTTTGTAATAGTTCGTACTTAATAACTGCGCCATTACCTACACATATTATTGATTAGCACTATATGCTGTCCCACTGCTTGGCATCATTGAAATCGAGGCTACAACTGACTCGCTATAACTGATAGGTATTGGCTTAATCACAAAGCTTTCTAAATGCGGGTTGGTGATCAAAAACTATGCTTCTATGCTACCCATCTGGATGATACTTGGCCTCCGACGACATAGGTATTGAGATATATTGCGTCTATATTTTCCTTACCTACTATGTACTTTGCGAGCCAATCTACTGTCCAAATAGACTTTAACGTCACTGCATTAGAGCTGGAGAAGGGATTTTTCTTTCTCCAAGTTAGAACAGCAATCGCCTGTACGGTCTACTGGTTAGACATGGTTGTCTAACCAGTAGTACCTGCGAAATGAAATCGCAGACCAGGCGCGTTAACCAATTAACCATGGAGCTTCTCTACGTATCATCGAGATAAGTATCTAGCTAACGGTCTGTAGGTACGAGTTATCTGGACTAGTTGCGTACGGGACGGTGTAGGGTGGTCCGGATCAATAGCTGTTTCGTTGTCACTCTAAATTAAGTTCATTAGAGAGATCTCGTCGCTTTAATTCAATGAGCCGCCCTCCTTGTTCTGCGTGTAGACACATGGGTGTCGCTATTGACATACATAGAGTATCAAAAATACATACATTCTTGTCTTAAAATTAGGTATTTGTATGTTTCTTAATTTTTTTACCAACTCCAAGACTGTGTATAATGTTATGGACCAAGTAATAAATTGGGGCATTTTTCTAATGCCCGGGCATTATGAATAATGACAAGCTACTTAGGGCGAAGTAAATAATTATAATTTGAACTTCCTTATTTATTACATTGCCTAGAAATTATGAATATTGCCATGTGGATTTCGGGCAATCTGATAATACCCTGTGTATTTTACATTGCACGGGGTGCGGGGGAGAACAAGAGGTTCTATATTGTTTAACACACAATTCACGCCAATAATTTTCAAAACCGCCGCTACCGCGGCACGATCGCTCCACTCGCTCGGCTCGAGCTTTGTTTTGGTCACTGATCTAACCTAACTTAACCACTCCAACCCCTAAACTTTTTGTTCTTTGTGACGAGGGCCTTCGCGCCCCAGAGCCGTAGTGGAGCAAGCATTAAGTATAAAACGTGTTTATTGACGTAAACTAAACGTCGTCTTGTTTCGGAGATGTCTACCAGGACGGGGAAAAGCTAATAAATAGGGTAGTTGATTAGAAAGTTACTTTGGCATATATCAAAACGATAATCTTTCATCTAAATTTTAGGGGAATAGCAAACTTCATAGTTGACGTGACGTCGTCATCGTGACGTCATCGTCAATATTTTATTAATCACTTTTTGTAACCCACACCCGCTTTAAACTGCCGCCTGCTTGCAATATGCCATGCCCCGCTCTGCTTCTGCCTCGCGCTGCTCTTGCTGCTTTGCTGCTTTTGGTGTGAGGCTTAATTTTTTTGTTTAATTATTGTGTCAACATATGTATAACAATATAAGTAGACCAGTTGCGCGTTCTCTACAGCAGTGAGTCCCAAAGCCAGAATTACGAAGATACAATGCCTCTATTTTAATAGGGCATTTATTTTATTGGGGTCCGCTGAATGGACAGACAAATTACGGTTTTCTGTTTGTACGTACAAGTGACCCCAAATGAGGATTTAATAAGACATAAAGTTAAATTGGGGATTACACGGGTCCGTAACAATTTGAGGTTATAATACATTTTATTTTTAAGTCTTTTCAATTTGCATCTCGCTCGGGATTAACATACGCTTTGAAAGATAATGAGGTGCCGCTGATACTTTGTATGTAATTGAAAAAGTTACATTAACAAGTACTTATACAAGTTTGCTGAGGTTCAGAATCTTTTGGGGTTCAAGCCTCTATCTGTATTTTATGAAATAAATAAAAATAGCTTTTGGCTACGTAGCTGAATCCTAGAGAGATAGACACACACACAGAGAGAGAGAGAGAGAGAGAGAGATAAACAATTATTGACTACACAGTAACCAAATCAATACAAATTACAATCATTCAACAGTAACAAAAACCCTAACTCCTTGGCGGGAAATTGAAAAGAAACACGAGCGGTTATATTTTATTTTCTAAAATTTGTAATATGTCGAATATTAATGTGAAATAATGGTGAATTATTAACTGTTAAGTGTTCGTGAATGTTCATGAGTGTTGGCAAATGAAACAGAACAGTGCAATGTCACTTTTCAAATACTCTCAAAAAGTCCGTGTGAGGTCTGAGTAAAGTAAAGTAATCTTACTTATACTCAAGGGATTGGAAGTAATATCATTCATCACTTCTAATTTCTTTTACAATTTATTATCATCTATTGACAAAGACAATATTGTTTATTTTAATTATTTTGACACTGGCTAAATGTGCTAACACATAGCTATAACTTAAGAAAAAAAAGCAGTAACCAATCAGGTCCTCAGCCTCAGCTTGTGTTGTATCCTACAGCTTTTTATTTTCGAAATCAATGCAGCCCAGGGCCCAAAGCTCTGTCAACTAGTCTGCAGACTGATCTCATAACCTTCCTTCGAAATCGCCTGATGATCTTCCTGACAACGTTCTCTCCTGGAGCACTCTTGTTGACTGTCGGTTCCAGTATCCTTGTTTGTTTCTTAGAGCGACGGTGTATCTGAATCTCTACACCCAGGACTATAACTGAAAGAGAAATACACGCAAATTAAGTAAAATAATATACTGTTTTTTTTGTTTTGTTTATATAATTTTAACGAAAATCAATTGGGAGAGCACCTGACCAGGTATGTCGGAAGGGTGTAGGTTCAAATCCAGCTCGTGGAAATTTTTCAACATTTGTGTTTTTGTAAAATAATATAATTTAGTCCTGTAGGTATGTTTCGGTTCTTGTATACTTCTCCGTGCTTCGGAAGGCACGTAGACGATGACGGCTGCATTAGCAGTCGTTAGCAATCACCAATCCAAACTGGGTAGTTTATGGCCCTTTCTCCCTATCCATCCATAAGGAAGACTCGTGCCCCAGCAGTGGGGACATAAAAGAGCTGGTGAGTGGTGGTATTCTTAGACTGGATGTTTTATAAGTGCTTCGGTTTTACTGACTTTAGTCATAACAAGATTATTCCCGTCTAAAGATCAGGTTGTTATTTAATAGTGGCTTATTTAGGGAAAGAGAGGCTTGGTGAACCTATCGTGATGCGATGGCTAAACGTTATAAAAAAGATAGTGATAAAAATCTTAGTATGAGACCAAAAAAGAGCACCAAAGAGATATTAGTGAAAAAGGTCAAAACATATACAAAAATAATGATATTTGAAAAAAAAGTATTAGACAGAATTTTGACATCTATCCTTTCATTACTTTATTGTTATCTAGAGTGTTCTATAATGAGGCAGTTAACAACGACAAATCAATGCTTATTGTTAATAAAAATATATATTATCTTCAATTGATGTTAATGCATTTAACTTAAAATTATTATAACATAATTCATTGATTCAAGGATTTTAACCTGAGGAAAACAAGTTCAAATTATGTTAAACCGTTTCAATGATGCTCTAAAAGTGGACTTACCAGCCAAGAGATGTCCAATGCCCACCAAACAAAAGGCGCCCCTCAGCATCCTTAATGAGACTGGCTCCAACCCCTTTGTGGATTCCCCTTGCGTCTGTAATTAGAATTAAACTCAAGAACGGTTGTACGTGGAAAATTCTATTTAAGTAACTTTTAAGTAAACATTCATTAACAGCCTGTAATACTGCAATCATCGAGCTAACGAACGGTTCTGCAAGAGATCAAAATATAGTCCAAAAAGATTTTAGGATTATGTAAACACCTAGCGTTCTTTTTATTAGTTTAGTTTTTGGAGGAATTATTTTCGTTTTCTGTTTTAAGCCCTCGTAACTCAACCCTCACACTAGACCTTAGAGGAGTGGAAGCAGCTGAAAATCAGCGCTGTCCTATGTCAGCACTAAGCCGCCTCCATTTGCCTTCAAAATTTATATAATGATCTATGATGTATGCTCTTCCATGAAATATGTGTATCTAATATTTTTTCTTTGGTTATAAGTATGGAATTGTTACCTAAATACTCGTTTTTGAAAGCAATAAACGCATTTATTATTATAATTATTTATTATTATCTTAGTACTTTGTCGAAGCAATGAGTAAGTAAAAAAGTAAATAGCCTATAAATGTCCCCGCTTGCCAAATGCGGGTAGGTGATCACAGACTCGAGCTATGCATTGAAAAATCCAAAACACAGTTTGCCCTACCTGGGAATTGAACCCGGGACGAATGTCTTTGTTACCGGGCCGAGCAATTAGCCACACGGCCAGCGAGGTGACAAAGCAATGAAATAATCTAAAAAGCGCTTGTTCGCTTATTACAAAGTTTTTATGACATGGTACCAAAGTGTTCGTTTAGCGACTATCGTTGCTTGAAGAGCTCGATGGCGCAGTGGTCAACGCGCCGCAATTGCAATTGCTGTGGTTAAGCAACTTTCGCAAAGGCCGGTCATCGGATGGGTGACCAAAAATTTTCCATCTCGAGCTCCTCCGTGCTTCGGAAGGCACATAAAGCTGTTGGTCCCGGCTGCATTAGCAGTCGTTAACAACCACCAATCCGCACTGAGCCCGCGTGATGGCTTATGGCCCGTTCTCCCTATCCATCCATAGGGAAGGTTCGTGCCCCAATTGGGACATTAAATGAGCTGATGATGATGATGATGATGATGATGTTGCTTGCCGTACTAAACAACTTTCCACTACAACCTTAATCTCATCATAATTATCATTATGCTATAAACTTGTATGCTTCACTGTACTTTTTAGAACTTTTTACATTTTCTATAAATTTTCAACGCTCTCTTGTTTTTGCTAACTTGTCCCGAAAATTATTAACATATTCTTCGTGGACCAATTTAATAGCTTAACAAGTTTTACGCTACGTACGTTGTGCGAACAAGCAAACACGCTCTCCAATGTGGCTCTGTTAAGTGATGCCGCTAGTAGTGTATATATGGTTATTCTTCCTCTCAAATACTAAAAACCAATTATTCAATCTGTTTATACGTACTGCTTTGAATAGATCGAGCTCAACCGAGCTGATGGGTCTATTGAGTTATCAGATAATGGTATGATGGAAGAATAACCATAATACACTAAGACCACAGATCACTTACTTAGGTCTCAGATGAAGTACTGACCTGCTTATTCTCTTAAGTTTAAATGAGCAGATCATGAGCATTCATAATGATAAATATTAGCTAATTAAAATAATCGTAAACCTACTACCCACAGTGCAGTTTCTACTCACAGTGAGGGCGCCTCAAGTAGATCGCGCCGAACGAAGATTATAAAATGTAAACATGATATCTTGTATCATTTATTTGATTAGACCACTTCCTAATAGGGTTGGTTACAGTGACATACCGTCAGACTATTCAGCTCAGATAATTTTTGTAATAAAAAGTATGTATCAAAGTTTATTACAAATTTTTATACAGATATAGGTGTAGGTTCCTAAAACTAAGTTTTTCAAAATAGTAAAGTGAAAAAGAACTCAAGGTATTTTTATGAATTGTAACTATTGCTGAAAAGTTATCCTAGGTACATATTAATAGGATTTTGTGAGCATCTAATCGTCAAATAAAACAAATGCTGAATGGTTCGGTACTTAGTAGTTTATTTAGTAATTTAGTACATTATTTTCTATTTTCGTTATAAGTTCTTTTACACATACATAGACATCATCAATATAACCACTCTTAATAACATGTTGTACACAAATATCAGCTTTACACTGACACACGCCTGCATGTCCTTTCGAAGTAAGATCACTCATTATAAGGTCATACATTTCTATTTTAATTAATTTCATGCCCCCCGTGACCGGTCTCTTAATACACGAATATAATATATTTTCATCATTGATTCTTTTGCGACTCGTACTCTGAAGATTTATATCCATCGGAATAAAATTGAATAGTGATTCTTCGCTGTCCTGAAAAAATAAAAAAAAAAGCAATTATTACATAACAATATCAATCATAAATAAATAAGTACTATATTATATTTTTTAATTGTATACTTACGCTCATTTAAATGAGTGTTTTACTTTCTTGAAAGCTTCGAAGTGATTAACATTTTGATAGTATCTACACCGTGAATTTATAGACAAATTTTTTGATAGTTATAAAGTTCAAAATCGTAAAGATACATCATTTTTTACAAATAAATATGTAATTTGCTGACACAATGGAAAAACTAGCAATGATTGTGTTCGTAACCTACTTGCCAAATTAGGGTTTCTGCAATGTATTCTTCAGGATCTATTATGGATTTTAGCGGAGTCAGCTTTTATGCACATGCAATTATCATATCGACACACAACACACACTATAAAATTTGTTTGAATAAATACAGACAAGATTTGGATGGAAGTTATCATTCTGCAGTGAGCAAGCAAGAAACTAAGACTGAAAAAATATATAAAATAAAAAATGTAAGTACTTTTTTAATATAATAAAATTGTTCTTAAGAATTCGCTGTACCTACCTACTAATAAACTTTTCTAATGTTTTTTATTTATTTAAACTTTATTGCACACAAAAAGGGTCCAAATGACAGACTTAATGCCATCAGGCATTCTGTCAGTCAACCAGATATCTGATTTTATGGCTTTGTTTTTTTTTTATAGGTCGAAGTCTATGCCTAATCTCAGTGAGGAGCTGTTCCCGCAATCAGATGAGGAATCGAACTACACACCAGCGGTCACAGGAAAGAAACGTGTCAGCCATTACGCTGGCGATGCAAACCGAGAGCATGATGTTCGTGTAAAGAATGAAGTCCAAACGTAAGTTTTATACTTATAGAATATTTTATATTCAATATTTTTTACAAAACATTCATCTATTCAAAATTTGTCTAGGAGCATTATGCAGCTTATTTTTAATGAGGTTCTTCTATTCGCAGATTACCATCAGACGACGAAGTAAAATCAAATAAGCGGTTGAAGAAAAACAAGCCGATTATCAAAGCGATCCCACCACCAGCTCGAGTGACGGCGGCGGATCTGTTCGGTGAGGAAGACGCAAACGAAGAAACATTGAAATCATCGGACAGGGGTAACTATGAGATAGTACCTCTGCAATCCGTTTTTATTAATAGATTGGCCACAGGGGTATCGAAACAAGTGATACCAGATAAACCTGGCACTCACTACGTCGAAATAAAAGTGTACAAAGTGTCTGATATAGAGAGAGTAGCACCTGTAAACAGGTGGCGACACTCTGTCGCCGCTATTAAATGTAAAACGGATACAGATAGTGTCTTGTGGCAACATCTCGCCAATGTGGTAACCGCCACACGAAAAGAATTTCGCGGGGTGCCTAACACATATTCATCATTCTTCAGCATGCAGGTGTAGTATGATAAATAAATGTGTGTCGCAAGTTACTATTTGTAATCGATTAATCGATTATACTCGATTATATTGATAAAAATAGTATCGATTAATAATTAAAAATAGATTGTTTAGATAATTTGGACCCCTATCACTATCGATTAATAATCGATACACTATCGATTGTATCATAGAGTTATTAAACTTATTATTATATTCTCTCAATGATTGATTGTATTATATTACTCATTATTAATAATCAATAAATACACTTTGTATCCTAGAGTAATTAAACTTATTATTATATTCTCTCAAAGTGATTGATTGTATTATCTTATTACTCATTATTAATAATCAATAAATCAATTTAAATTTACTTGTATTTTTTTTTCTTTACAGTTAAGGTGACCAATACCCGAGGGCCTATCAATTATGAGCAAATTGTTAAATGTGATAAATGTGAGATTAGAGTGACGAGGAATCAGTATCAATATCATTTGAAAACCGAATTACATAAAATGAATTCTTTGATTGCTACTGAATTTGACAATATTTATATCATTAAGACGGCGCTCAAAAATCGAGTAATTAGTTATTGTATTAAAGCTAAAAATAAGATTTATTCAATACCAGAACATTTTTTACATGATTGTGAAACCGATATATATAGAATCGCTGATATTACTTTACAAAAACACAAATGTCTTAAGATACAATTTGAATTATTTGCATTTTATTTATTACCAAAAACAAAAGTAAAGCAACTGAAATCATTTAATACGAAATATGAAATTATACATGATATTAGTGAATTGAAAGAGATATTTAAAATGAAAACAATTGAAACGATGAAAAGAAAGCTTACTGAATTTGAACACTCCGAGTCTGGTTGGACATTTTTATCACTCAGTCATTTAGAAATAAATATAAATAAATATTGTCCTTTGCGAGGAGGTACATATATAAAACTGCCTCCTCGCGTGGGTAATACTAAAAGCTGTATCAATGTTAAAAATAATGATGAGTTTTGTTTCCTTTGGAGCATTTTAGCTGGGCTTTATCCATGTCATAAAAACTCAGATAGATGTAGCTCCTATCCAAATTTTTCAGATATATTTAATGTAAATGGAATGAAATTTCCTCCATCATTTCATGATATTAAGATCTTTGAAAAGAATAACTCGAATATAAGTATTAATGTGTTTGGTTTAGACAAAAAGAATAAATATGTAACTGGACCTTTATTTAGGACTGTTAATAAAAGAATTAATCATTTTAATTTATTATATATTGAAAACAATGGAAAAGGTCATTACTGTTTAATTAAAAATCTATTGAAATTAGTACGAAGTCAAGTAACAAAACATAGAGGTAATATTTATTTGTGTGAAGCATGTTTACTGACTTTTAAAAGTGAAGAAAAATACAAAAAACATTACTGTTCCAAAGTTTTACAAGTATTACCAAAACCTGATACTTATTTAATGTTTAAACATTTTGAAAGACAGCAAAAGGTTCCTTTTATAATATACGGTGATTTTGAGAGTTTATTAGAAAAATATTCAGATAATTCACAGAGCACGAGCACTACCAAGTTTAAGATTCATAAACCTTCATGTTTTGCCTACTATATATGTTGTTCATTTGATAGCTCTTTAAACAAATTGGTTTCATATCGAGGTTTAGATGCAACAGAAGTATTTATCAAAAATTTAATGGAAGATGTGAAATATATTAATGATTTGATTAAGACTAATAAACCAATGACGCAATTAACCGAAAAACAGCGAGTTGAATACGATTTGAGTGTTTATTGTCATATTTGTAAACATTTTTTGTTTGGTGATAAAGTTCGTGACCATGATTATATTACTGGCGAGTATAGGGGGGCCGCTCATTCATACTGTAACCTTAATTTCAAAATATGTCCATTTATACCGATGGTGTTTCATAATTTATCTGGCTATGATTTACATTTATTCATAATGGAGCTAACGAAATATGATGGTTCAATTAATGTTATACCAAAGACTAAAGAAAAGTACATAACGATCACGAAGTCATTTGAAATGAATGAGAACAAATCCTCTGTACAAGTGAAATTTATTGATTCTTTCTTATTTTTAAGTGCAAGCTTAGATAAGTTGAGTAAAAGCTTAAACGATGATGATTTCATACATACTTCAAAATTTTTTACTACTCCCAATCAATTTGGGTTAATGAGAAAAAAAGGAATTTATCCATATGACTACATGAATAGTTTCTCGAAATATGATGACAAATATTTACCACCTAAACGATTATTTTATAACAGTTTATCAAAACAACATATATCTGATAGTGAATACACACATGCCCATAATGTTTGGGATCAATTTCATATAATTGACATGGGTGAATACACTGATTTATATTTAAAATGTGATGTTTTATTATTAACCGATATATTTGAAAACTTCAGAACCATGAGTTTGCATTACTATAAGCTAGATCCAGCGTATTATGTTACCGCACCAGGCTTTAGCTGGGATGCGATGCTCCTTTATACTGATGTTCGATTAGAGTTGGTGTATGATCTTGAAATTTATCAAATGTTAGAAAAAGGTATTCGAGGTGGTTTAGCACAATGTACGTTGAGACATGCTCAAGCTAATAATAAGTATTTGCCAAATTTTGATTATTCAAATCCATCGAGTTTTTTAATATATCTGGATTGTAATAATTTGTATGGATTTGCTATGATGAAAAAAATGCCGATATCTGATTTTAGATTCTTATCGTCTGAAGAAATGAACGATTTAAATATCGAAACTATTTCGGATGATAGTGAATACGGATTCATTTTAGAAGTTGATTTAGAATATCCTTATTACTTACATGATGCTCATTGTGACTTGCCTTTTGGTGTTGAGAAACTTATTCCACCAGGTAGTAAATCGACAAAACTTGTGGCAAATCTATATAATAAACACTGTTATGTAATTCATTATACACATTTAAAGGAATGTTTGAAACAAGGACTCTTATTAAAAAAAATTCATCGCGTAATAACCTTTAGGCAAGAAAGTTTTCTGAAGAAATATATAGATTTGAACACAAGTTTGCGTCAGGCCTCTAAATCTGATTTTGAAAAAGACTTTTTCAAGTTATTGAATAATTCAATCTTTGGTAAAACTATAGAGAATAAGCGAAAACAAGTGAATGTGAAACTAGTATCTGAATGGGAGGATAATAATAATGTAACAAATAAACGTGTTGGTGCTCGAAAACTAATTGCAAAACCAAATTTAAAATCAGTATCAATATTTTCAGAAAATTTCCTAGCTATTCAGTTAGGTCTAGAAAAAATTACTCTGGATAAACCGATCTATGTGGGATTCACAGTATTAGAGTATGCTAAAGCACATATGTATCAATTCCATTATAATTTTGTTAAACAAAAGTATGGAGAGAATGCTAAACTTTGTTATACTGATACCGACAGTCTCTTATATTTAATTTTTACAGATGATGTGTATGAAGATATTAAGCATGACATTCACGAGTTCGATACCAGTAATTTTGATAAAAACAATCCCTATGGAATCCCAAGAGTAAATAACAAAATACCTGGCTTGTTCAAAGATGAAATGGGGGGCGAATTAATAACTGAGTTTGTAGGATTAAGAGCTAAACTTTACTGTATTAAGAGTACTAGTGAAGAGATCAAAAAGGCTAAAGGTGTATCTAAGTCTGTAACAAAGTTTTTAAATCTAGATCATTATTCAGATTGTTTATTAAATGATAAAGATTTAAAATGTAGGATGAATACTATTAAGTCTTTGAAACATACTTTGTATTCACAAGAAGTGAATAAGTTAGTATTAAATCGAAATGATGATAAACGTCAAATACTACCGAATCAAGTTGAAACTGTAGCATGGGGTCACTATGCATACATTTAGTTATAATTAATTGTGTATTGCATTGTTTATCTAGCACCTATTGATAACTAATAAAATGTATTATGCTTAATAATTACGGTGTTTTATTTTTTTACCTCATGATTAATTTTATTATAATCGATTTCTATCAGATCTTATTCGTTTAGTCTAGAGTGGGGCACAATATCTATAAAATGGCAATCTAGAAGCAATAATCATCATTTGTGTATAATGAAGTTTAGAAAACAACCGCTAAGCTTGGACGTTAGTCCTATTGATGTTGAAACGAAATCACAGTTCATCAAACATAGTGCATTGTTACCTAATAGCATTCGTTGTTTGATTTGCGGGCCATCTAATTGTGGTAAAACGAATGTAATGGTTACTTTGTTGTTACATAAAAATGGTCTTAAATTTAAGAACTTATATTTATACACAAAAACCCCCTTTCAAAGTAAATATTGTTATCTTAAAGAAGTGCTTTTAAACGTTCCTGAAATCAAATATTATGTATTGAGTGATGATTGTGAAGTTATACATCCTAAAGATGCATTGCCAAACACGGTTATAATATTTGACGATGTGGTTTGTGAAAATCAGATCAACATTCGTAATTATTTCACCATGGGAAGACATAATCAAATTGATTGCTTTTATCTGTCACAAACATATTCAAAGGTGCCGAAACAGTTGATTCGTGATAACACAAATTTATTATTACTCTTCAAACAAGATGAAATTAACTTGAAGCGTGTATACAATGAACACGTGAATTCAGATATGTCATGGAATAAATTTAAAGATATTTGTTACGATGTTTGGCAAGAGAGGCATAGTTTTTTAACTATTAATAAAGACTCTGAATTAAATAAAGGTAGATATAGAAAAAATCTTGACACCTTTATATACCTATCCTAAAATGCCATATTATCATTTGCAGTAGATAAGTGAGAGCGAAAAGACAAAAAATGAGTCTTAATATCAAAGAACAGATAATCACATCATCAGACAACATAAGAAATAAACTTAAGCAGTTAAGAGATATGGAAGATCAAAACAGCTATGAACTCAATAAAATATTTAAACCTATTACTGAACCTCTAACACAAATGTTGGAATCGAACCAAAATAAGGTGAAATGTGACTTTAATGTGAGTACTGTACGAGTGCCGATTAATTTAGGTCACTTAACCTCTACACCAAATAAACAACCATCGGGCGAGGATTCAGAAATAGATAAATTAGATGACTCCTTAGCCTATACATCATCGACAACAAATAAACATTTATCAGATGAAGATTCAGAAACAGAGAATTTGGATTCAAACTCGGAATATTATACCGATACGGATAATAAAGACCTGTCTATGACAAAACAATATCTGAGTAGTCTTTATAATATAAATATACCTTTTGGAGTCCGGAAAGTGGGTGATCGGTTAATGATGGGTAATTCTGTGGTTAAAATAATTTCTTCAGTTGACGGTGACCAGGAGCCATGTCGAATCAAAATTGATAATGATGAATATCAATTGACTGCAGGACTAACAGAGGTATTATTACATAAAAAACCGAATCTAGAATTAGTTACTGAAAATGATAAAAAGGTTTATAAAAACATTTTGATAAAAACAAATGCTCATAAGCGTGATTATGATAATAAAGGTCAGTTAAAGGGGGATAAAGGTGACAAATATCGACAAATTATTAAACCTATGTTCATTGCATCAGCAGTAGACAATATTAAAAAACATGGTGGTAACTTAAACGTTTTAAAGAGATATAGAAAAAATACTGACTTCATCTATTGGGATGATCCTAATGAGCTAGTAGAAAGATTGAAACTTCTTATTGCTTCCAAACAAGCTGGAAATACTAATCAAGACAATGAAATTATTTCAATCATAGAAGAACTACAAGAAGCGGGCATAATAAAATCATAAATAACATAATCATATTAAAGATTTGTTTAGTTGATAAATGGTTGTTGAAGATTATAGAAGCTAAAAATGAGTAAAGAAGATGTTGTGAACGAAATACATAAATATGCAAGAGTGAATTTTCTTCGCAGATGTGTTTTACTCAGAGACATAGATGATCTTTGGCAAGCTGATCTAATTGATGTGCAAAAACTATCGAATATTAATTCAAATTATAATTTTATACTTATCGTAATTGACTGCTTTTCGAAGTATGTTTGGGTCAGACCACTAAAAAATAAAACTAAAGATTCTGTAACAAAAGCATTTCAATCAATTTTGCACAATGGCAGAACCCCTATAAACTTGCAAACAGACTGGGGTAAAGAATTCTACAATAAAAGTTTTAAAAAGGAGATGCAAGCGCATTCAATAAACCATTACTCTACATTTTCAACTAAAAAGGCTTCAATAGTCGAACGAGTAATACGTACTATAAAAGGTAAACTTTATAAAACGTTTAGTTTGAAGGGTAACTTCAAATGGATTGATGGAACCTTAGAAAAAGTTGTGAGTGATTACAATCACACTAAACATAGAACTATTCAGATGTGTCCAGCGAAAGTGAATAAACATACAAAACAAATTGTGATGCAAAGATATAATATTCTTAACAAGCCGAAAATTAAGAGAAAATGTCCTTTCGTTGTTGGCGATATAGTGCGAATAAGTAAGAGTAAAGCAAATTTCGAGAAAGGATACACTCCGAATTGGTCAACTGAGTTATTTAAAGTAACCGTTGTTCAGAATACTTATCCACCAACTTATTTGCTAGAAGACTCAAGAAAAAATAAAATTCTAGGATCATTTTATGCTCAAGAGCTTCAGAAAACTAAAAATCCTGACGTGTATTTAGTCGAAAAAGTTCTTAAGAAAAAGGGGGATAAAGTTTTTGTTAAGTGGTTAGGATTACCATCTCAGGAAAATAGTTGGATAAGCAACACTAATATATTATAAAGTGCAAGAATATTTTAGTCATTCCTTACTTATATATGAAGGGGAAAGGTCTTGTGAATAGTATAATAAATCATCTACCGTTTGAGTTACATCTCCCGGGCTATAACTACTGTGGACCAGGAACAAGATTACGCGAGAGACTTATCAGAGGTGACAAGGGTGTGAATGAACTTGACGAGTATTGTAAACAGCACGATATTGCATATATGAAAACAACGAACTTACAATCCAGACATATAGCAGATAAAATCTTAATGAAAATGACAAAGAAAAGAGCATCATCACCCCAAGCGAGTGTAGGAGAAAAGCTTGCGGCAAATATTGTTAACAAAGCAATGTTGGTGAAACTATCACAGGGAGCGGGACTTAAAAAAACTTTTAAAAATGTAGTTGCTTATGCGAAAAAAAATATTCGTAAAGGAAAGCCTAAGTGTAAAAAGATGGCAATCGATTTGGCTATTGCTGCTATAAAAGATCTTGTATCTGATTCCGAGGTGAAAATTCCACGGGTGATACCGCTACCGAAGACAGGAGGATTCTTACCATTAATACCGATTATTACTGGATTATCTGCTGCCGGTGCTCTTGTTAATAAAACATCTGTTATAGCGCGAATGATAAAAACATTTCAGAGTGCACAAAAAACATGGAATGAGGTGAAAACACTCAATCAGAATTTTGAACCAGTATGTTTAGGGAGAGGACTAAAGCTTAAACCGTATAAAGGTGGTCTAGGTATTTACACTTCGACAAAAAACTGAATAAGCAGCTACCTAATCGTCCTCTTACGAATATTGATATAATGAAATATTCAAAAAATATTCCGTATTTTCGAGGTGTGTTCATGAGAGATCAATTACCTAAACGTCCTCGCAAAATCGAATGCGGTATAATTAATTTGGATAGCTCTGAAAATCAAGGCACACATTGGGTAGCTTATATTAAGAAAAATGACTATATTGAATACTTTGATAGTTATGGTGATCTAAAACCACCAACAGAGTTTATTAAATATGTGGGAGACAGCATTCAGTATAACTATAATAATTATCAGGGTAGTCATCCGTATAACTGTGGTCATTTATGTTTTAAATTTCTTGAAACTTGTATGCTTTAATTTCAAATAAATTGTATGATTGATACGTTATAGATCAGTGTTCGTTTATGCTTCCAATAAACAAGAAGCATTTTGTCTTTATACAAATATTAACTGTAACAATACTATGATTGATTTCAATATTAAGAAAAGTAAGATAAGTTGTGGTAAACCGACAAAAACTAATAGTTTAAATCACGGCTCCATTAAACAAACACGTGTTGTACCAGCTCTCAGTGAGATTAATAAAGAGTTTTTAAGAAATTTGGGATTTCAACTATGAGTATCTTGCAAATTAATGAAGCACCGCATTTCGACAACTCTATTGAAGGTTATGAAGTGCATTCCTATACCCCGTACACCAATAGCTTCAAAGAAAACGATGAAATACGAATACCGATTAATCAGCAAGACATTTATCTACTGCCTTCAGCCAGTTCTATTTTGATTGAAGGATGCGTAGAAGTATTTACGAAGGATGCTGCAGGAAAAATTGTAAGGAAGGAGTTTCAATTTAACAATAATCCTATACCGTTTCTTTTTCACGATATAAGATATGAGATAAATGGTGTTGAAATTGATCGTATTAGACATGTCGGTATTACTTCTACAATCAAATCTTACACTTCAATGAATGAGGGAGAAAGTAAACAGGCTGCTCTGTGGGGATGGAACTTGAATGGAACAAAATCTGTAAATGGTATTTTCAATGTAATATTACCGCTTAGTAAACTATTAGGATTTGCTGAAGACTATAACAAGATCGTATTAAACTGTAAACATGAATTAATATTAACGAGATGTAAATCTAATGTTGATGCTCTCATACTTGATAATAATGATCATGTTTCAGTAAATATTGAGAGAATTCAGTGGCGTGTACCTCATATTAAAGTGTCCGATCGAGAAAGATTACTACTTTTAAAACAATTAGAAAAAGATAAGCCAATACAAATAGCATTTCGAAACTGGGACACATATGAATATCCGCTTTTACCTAAAACAAAGAAACATTCATGGTCAATCAAGACTGCCTCCCAACTCGAGAAACCTAGATATTTAATATTTGGTCTTCAAACAACTAAGAAAAATTTGAAGGATAGAAATTGTTCCCTGTTTGATCATTGTAATTTAACTAACGTTACATTATTTTTGAATTCGCAATCATATCCATATGATGCACTTAAACTTAATTTTGATAATGATAAATATCGTATATTATATGAAATGTACATCAGATTCCGTCAGTCTTACTACAACACTCCAGTTGACCCGTTGCTTAATATTATCGACTTTAAAGAAAAAGCACCTTTGTTTGTAATAGACTGTTCAAGGCAGAATGAAACATTAAAAACCGGACCAGTTGATGTAAGACTAGAAATAGAAAGTGATAAAGATTTTCCTGACCAAACAAGTGCCTATTGTCTCATAATCAACGATCGAATTGTAGAATATAAACCTCTCAGCAGTACAGTCCGCAAGATATCATGAAGTTAATAGTTGATGTTCAAGGTTTCAAAAACGAATTAAATCAGTTTATACCTAAAGAAATAGCTATTTTGGATGATAAAGGAGTACAAAGCTTTTTAATAAGACCACCATTTCCATTTTATGATTTAACTACAAAAGAAAAGAGACAGGTTGACTGGATTGAGAGAAATAGAAATATTTATTGGAAGGAAGGATTTATTTCTTTTTCAAATTATAAACATCTGATTTCACCTCTTCTTGAGAATAAGCGTATTTATGTTAAAGGCGAAGAAAAAGCCAAGTGGGTTAAAGAAATGTTTGTTAATCATAATGTTGTTAATATAGAAGATTTTAAGTGTCCTAATTTTTATGCTTTATCTGATCTTTACAGTGAATGTAACGATGTCTATACATGTATATATCATAAGAATATTTGTGCTTTAAAAAATGTAATTTGTTTGAATAAGTGGTGTATTGATAATAAAATGTTATGTTAACTGAATTAAATATATCTATCATAAACATATATGAATTTATAATAAATAATGTTGATCATTGTGCCTAATGATAACTAATAAAATGTATATGCTTAATAATTACGGTGTTTCAATTTTTACCCCATGATTAATTCTATTATAATCAGATCTATCAGATCCTACTCGTATTCGCTTGGTTTGAGTGGAGCACAATATCTATAAAATGGCAATCAAGAAGCAATAATCATCATTTGTCTATTATTAGACATAATTATTTAAGTTTAACAAATAACTGCTAAGATTCTAAGTATTGATATTGATGTGAATATTGATATTGTGCCACGCTACGCACAAGCTAGAAATGATGATAAACGAGTTTAAAGAACTCAATATTTGTAAAGAGAAAAAACTGTCTTTAATATCATTGTATCATCCAGAACACAATTTACAGCAAATTTTTGACGGCCTCTCAATATTAGAAGATATTCATAACTTTATATGGTTTTAGATTTGAAGGGGGAAGTGTACAATGATAGCTTGTAGCTTTTCTATCTAATGTTTTTTTTTTTTTTTTTTTAAATAAAGTAGTGTCTAAAAGTCAGATTTAGTCTTGTATGTAACCGTAGAATAGAACAGATTCTGTTTATATTATCTGCTTTGAATAGATCGAGCTCAACCGAACTGATGGGTCTATATGGTTATCGGATAATGGTATGATGTAGGATGAATAGATTGAATAATTGGTTTTTAGTATTTTGAGAGGAAGAATAACCATATATACACTACTGCCGCTCGATAGTCCACTATCGATAGCCCGGCAATAGTAAAAAATGGAAAGTACTATCGATACTATTACGATTACATTTTACATTTCTTTATCAAGTTACCCGATGGTCCTAGGTACAATTACCAGGTTGGGCAAAGTGTGTTTCGGTTTTTTTTCGATGCATAGCTCGTGTTTTTGTTCACCAACCCGTATTTGGCAAGCGTGGTTATTAAGCCATTACCCATCAATTGTAGTGATGACTTGATTTCAATGATGGAGGCCTTTGCCCAGCAGTGGGACAGTGAAAGGCTATTTACTAACTTATCGAACTAACCGACACTATTGCATAATGCACAACGATCGATTCCTTCGTATTAACTATCAAGGCTTAGTACCTACTATCAATACTATCGGTTCTATTACTAGCCATCTAAAGTATCACAGTACCACATTTTGAGCAATCGGCAGTATCCATACCTTCTACCAATAGTACTATCGATATTTTACTGATTTTCAAGGTCAACCATCGATAGCAGTACTATCGATAGTTTGACATCACTAGCTCTGTTGAACGCTTTTGCTTACTTTTAAGTTACGCTCCGTTATGTAAGTATGAAGCGTTAGTTTGCGCAACGAATTGAGAAGTTTTAAAGCAAAACTCATTTGGTTTGCTGTGCTGAGATATATGTATATATGTATTTTGTTTTGTATAATACCTCTTCTTGAGAGGAGCTCTTTAGAGCAATCGTGTGTGGGGTGTAATATGGAATATTAGGCAACACACGCAATAGCGGGTCTTCGGATGGGTTACCGTATTTCAGGCATATTATATAGTAAATAGCCACTAAGTAAAAAGGGACAAGGTAACCAGTTCCTCAACTAAGTAGATGCTACCAAATTTTTTTTTTAATTTATTTCCGAGAAAAATATAAATTTTTGCTACAAAAACCTTCGACCTTATCGTTACTAAGCATCAGGTGAGATGAAGGCAAGGACATCCTCGATGAAGAATTAAAAATAAACTTGAAGGCTAATAAAGATGTTGTTATCCATATACATTAGGATGATGTGTTATGGATCAGTCAGTCTTACCCTGTCGGAGATCATTCTGTACTACCTGGGAGGTGGCAGGCGTGTCTCCTGTGATGTCACTGTTCTCTCTATCGCTCTCCGTGACGGGCTCTGATCTCCTGGACTGTTCTGGCAGGTTCCTGTACTCATCTGACGTCATCTTCGCTAAGATACCAGCTTCGAACAGAGTCATTACCCTAAAATTGAAAAAAAGAAAGATTATTTAATAGCAAAGAAAATTTTATTTGTAAAATGTTTTTTTTTTTCCACTTAGTTTTTATTATTTTGCACGGGTTGAACATAGCCACGATAGTGTGCCATATGTGTGTATAGCCACGAAACCTTTCGCGTCGGCGTGAGAATACCTCCGTTTTGGCCAGAAAAACCGATGATATGGTTTTCACAAATCGAAGGTCAATTTGCGATGTCCCGAATCACCGATGATAGTACCAAATACTATTACGTACTTTCACACCTCGATCGTCAATATGCCGTTGAAGTAGAAGACGTCATCACCTCACCACCGAGTACTGGCAAGTACGAAAAGCTCAAGTCGGAATTAATACGAAGACTGTCGACGTCAAGCGAAAGGAAAGTGAAGCAACTTTTACAATCTGAAGAGCTGGGAGACCGTAAACCTTCGCAGTTCCTGCGACATTTGCAACATCTAGCTGGACCCAGCATTCCCGAAAATTTTTTACGGACGATTTGGACCAGCCGATTACCAACCAACCTACAGACAGTGATCGCGTCACAGATGAGTTTATCACTCAATGACTTGGCAGATTTGGCTGACAGGGTGCATGATATTGCGCTCACATCACCGCAAGTAGCAGCGACTAGCACCTCCGCTACGGAATCGGCGTTGGACATGATGGCGCGCAGTATAGCAGCACTCACGAAGCAGGTCAGCTCACTAACCGCAGAGGTACATAGCCGTTCCCGGCCTCGGCATAAGCAAGCGTTCCAGGACAGGCAAAGACACCGCACACCATCGCAGCGTTCCCAATCCAACTATAGGAAGTACCCACAATGTTGGTATCATTTTAAATTTGGCAGTCAAGCTAAGAAATGCGTATTGCCATGTGATTATAAATCGGGAAACGCACAGGGCAGTCTGTAATGGCGACTAATGATTGCCCGCCGTCGTCGCCCAATAGTCGACTTTTCGTAACGGACCGCAGATCAAAAATACAGTTTTTAGTAGACACTGGTAGTGATTTATGCGTGTACCCTCGTTCTGCATTATGTGATCGTCGCGAAAAGACTAACTATCAGTTATGTGCTGCAAACGGTTCACAAATTCATACCTATGGATACGTACATTTTAACATAGATTTAGGTTTACGTAGAGACTTTAAGTGGAAATTTGTTGTGGCTGATGTAACAAAAGCTATCATTGGTGTTGATTTTTTATCTAATTACAATTTACTTATTGATGTTCGTAATAAACAAATTATTGATGGCACGACTAAATTAACTTCTTCATCTTGTAATATTGATATTTATAACTCAATTCCAAGTATTAAGGTAGTGACTGGTTGTTCGAAATATCACAATTTGCTTTCGGAATATCCGGAAATTACTAAGCCTTCAGGCATTCCACACATACCTAAACACAACACTGTACATTATATACGTACCACACCAGGCCCCCCTGTTTCATGTCAACCCCGCAGGTTATCACCGGAAAAGTTGAAGATTGCCAAGGCTGAGTTTGATGCAATGTTGGCCAATGGTGTAGCGCGACCATCTGACTCACCTTGGGCATCTCCACTTCACCTCGCTCCTAAAAAAGACCAAGGATGGCGGCCTTGTGGAGATTACCGTATGCTGAACGCCAAGACGATACCAGATAAGTACCCCATACGTCACATTCATGACTTTTCACATAATCTATCTGGCTGTAGTGTGTTTTCTACAATCGATTTAGTGAAAGCTTTTAATCAGATCCCTATAAATAACGACGACATTACTACACCCTTCGGACTCTTCGAATTTCCGTTCATGACCTTTGGCTTACGCAACGCAGGCCAAACTCTCCAGAGGTTCGTTGATGAAATGACTCGTGGCCTCGATTTCTGTTACCCATACTTGGATGACTACCTGATCTTCTCAAGGTCACACAGTCAGCACGAGGACCACCTACGTCAACTCTTCTCCCGCATGAGAGACTACGGTATGATAATCAATACTTCGAAATGCGTCTTTGGCGCATCTGAAGTAACGTTTCTAGGCTACCGTATCTCTCAGAAAGGAACTAGACCTCTGGAAAGTAAAGTCCAGGCTATTAAGGAATTCCCTATACCCAAAACCGCAAAACAACTTAGGCGATTTTTGGGTATGATAAATTTTTATAGGCGTTTTATTCCAGACGCAGCCAAAATCCAATCTCCCTTGAATTCCTTACTCACTGGTTCAATTAAAGCCTCCCAGCCAATAGTCATGAACGGAGACGCGTTAAAAGCTTTCGAAGAGTGTAAAGAGAGTTTGTGTAAGGCAACAATGTTGTCTCATCCGGATTCTGAAACCAAACTCGGACTATTCACTGATGCTTCAGAAGAGGCTATAGGAGGTGTCTTACAGCAGCTGAAAGACGGCCATTGGCAGCCCCTCGCTTTCTTTTCACGAAAGTTATCTGCGGCTCAAAAGAAATATTCAGCGTATGATCGAGAGCTTCTGGCTATTTACGAAAATATTAAATATTTTCGCCACTGGTTAGAGGCTACTCACTTCACTATATACACTGATCATAAGCCCCTATGTTTCGCCTTTCGTGAACGAAAAAGCAATTGTAGCCCACGTCAGTACCGGCATTTAGATTATATTTCCCAATTTTCAACGGACATTCAACATGTCTCAGGAAAAGATAATGCAGTTGCAGACACACTTTCTCGTGTAGACGAGCTCAGTGAACCACTGGATGTCCAACAGTTAGCTGAATCACAAAAGTCAGACCCGGAATTAGCTCATTATCTCAATGAAGACTCATCCTTACGTATTAAAAAAATGACAATACCTGGAAGTCGTATCGAGTTGTACTGCGATGTAAGTACATCGACTCCCAGGCCTTTTGTGCCGAAACCATTACGCAAACAAGTTTTTGACAGTTTGCACTCACTCTCTCACCTCGGAGCTAATGCCAGCGCCAAACTCGTTGCTCAACGTTACGTCTGGCCGCAGATAAGGAAAGAGTGCCGAGAATGGTCTATGGCATGTTTAGCTTGCCAGCGCACTAAGGTAAATCGACATGTTAGAACCCCTTTAGGTACACTCGATTTACCAACAGCGCGATTTAAACATGTCCACATAGACCTCATCGGCCCGTTACCCCCTTCCCATGAATATCGATATTGCTTGACAGCGGTTGATCGCTTTACGCGATGGGCTGAAGCTGTCCCTATAATCGATATGACTGCGGAATCTGTTGTAAAAGCATTCTTGCTGGGTTGGGTAGCACGTTTTGGTTGTCCTTCCGTGGTTGTCACTGACCGCGGAAGACAATTTGAGAGTGCAACATTCCAGCAACTGTCTAAAACACTTGGTTTTAAACACCGCAGAACAACTGCATACCACCCTCAATGCAACGGCTTAGTTGAGCGTTTCCATCGCCAACTAAAAAGTGCCATAGTATGCCATGGTGATAGTAGTTGGTCTGAGGCATTGCCTTTGGTATTGTTGGGCATCCGAAGCTCTTTTAAGGACGACCTTCAAACATCTTCGGCAGAGTTAGTCTATGGTGAACCTTTAAGACTGCCAGGCGAATTTTTTGACCATAACGTTGACCAATGCACCCCTGATCTGAATGATTTTTCAGCACGTCTCAGAACATTTGCCAACAACTTGCAGCCTGTGTCTACATCAAACCATGCTAACACTAAAGTCTTTATCTACAAAGATCTATCGTCATGTTCTCATATCTTTCTTCGTGAAGACGCTCATAAAGGATCCTTACGACCAGCGTACACTGGGCCTCATGAGGTGATTGAAAGAGGACCTAAAGTATATAAGATACGTGTCAAAGGTAAAACAGTCACAGTATCAGTAGACCGATTAAAACCAGCCTACATACTGTCTGACACTAATAACACCAATACTAAGACACTTACCGAAACGGGTACTAATGACACCGTTGTTAAAACTACACGCTCAGGTCGGCAGGTTCGATTCCCCGATTTCTATCGTCCTTAGGCAAGGACTCTCAGGGGGGAGTGATGTGGGCAACCCACATACATACATACATATATATAATATATAGTTTAACATTAACAATATTTTATTTACACATACAAAACAAACATACACACACACACAATTATATATAACTTATATTATAATATATTCGTACTTACCTGTCATACATATATGTAATATAAACAAATAAACATCATAAATATTTAATAATACAAATATAAATTCAACAAACAGACAGACTACACAGAAAATATTAAAAGCATTTTTGATATATTTCGCTGTGGAACGCGCGGTGCGCGGGCGCCGCGCGGGATGGGTGGGAGTCTATGCACTGCCCGTCCCCCGCGCCGCGCCCTCACCCCTCGCGGCAGCCGCGGAGCGCAGTCCAATGTCGAGCTCGCGCCAGTCACGATCAGCCTACTTGACGCGACACCCGTGCCGCTTGAATGCTCACCCGCTGCATACGCGCACCGCTATAAATTGCTAAATAACTCGCTTCTATATATTCCTAAGTACTATTTTCTTCTTGTGTCTCACTATACTTCTGTGCTGTGTTGCTTGTAACTTTCTTTCTCCTTTTGAACTAAACTGTGTGTGGCAATAAACAATTTATTGTGATACGTTCGGACTTAATCATTTCTCGCCCGTAACATCGCTACTCAGCCGCTACAATAGCTTTATTGGTAGTGAACCGGATCCGGTTTGTCAGAAGATGCGGGTTAGCATCCTACGTGAAAAAAATTCAATACTTTGCAATATTCTAAGAAATTCGCAATAAAATTGCAATTACCTTTACAGATTCTTCATATTTGTTAATTGTTCAGTTTGATTTTTTATGACGTAGCTATCAAAGATGAATAAGACTCTCTTTGTCATAGTTACAAAGTGAGTCAAGTAAATTTGCAAATGTCTGTATTAACGTCAGAATGACTGTATTTCAATTACAATATCACAGAAATCGCTTGCTTTTCAGCATTTATATAAATAACTATATAGTTATATAACAATAATACCTACTGACCCTACATATATGGAACAGTTGATTTTAATCTAATGATTTTATAGTTTATTCAGTTAAAAACGTTGTTTCTATTTGTGGTAACTATTCTGCTTCAGACGAAACAATAACTTTAAATTCACGGTGTATGTATGTTGCGTCATATTGATATGTATTTGTTTTGTACTTACACGTTGTTGAATGTTTCCAGATAAGGGCAGCCTACTTGGAGCGCAATCGCTGAATATCTTGTATAGAGCTTCTCACTCAGGTGGAAGTTATGAGAACCTGAAGTTTATACAAGAATTCAATATAATATGAATAACTACATAACTAACGTATGATGGATACTTTTAGGCAACGTCGTATCCTTTTATCGTCCGTAAAATAAATGGATATAAGATTTTACCGTAAATATAATGTGGCTAGGAGGTGAAGTAAATTTAGGAAATTCTACTGTAAATACCTACAGATCGAAAGAATTTAGTTTTCTACAGTATACGCGAATACATCAAAACAAATCATTTTTAACGGATCTACCCGCATTTATTTATTTATTAAAACTGATATTTAGACGAAGTAATTCTCACTAGCCTGTTGAACTTAGAAAAGCATTGTCATCAACTAAATTATTTACTAAAATCCTTCCTTGACAATCAAACCTAAGAAGAAAAGGTTTAAAACTGACACTTGGCCTTGATTGTATGCGCTATCAGCAATCAATAAAGACATGGAATATCCACCATTACGCACCAAACCTCTCGGTGTCGTAGTAAAGCGTCTCTCTCCCACCGAGGATAACCAAGTGTCTGCGCGACAGCACCAGCCTAACCCCCACTTCGACGCTGCGCACGCGTTGTATGCGCTGGCGACGCATAAGGCGAGCGAGGCGGCCGTAGACACCCGTCCCGTTCTATTGAAAGAAATTCATAGGAAGACGGTAAAAGGCACACATAACATATACCGTAATAAAAATGTTACGGTACATCAAATCGGTTCAAAAATTTGGTTGAGAGCAGCATCATTGAAAAGCTAGGGATTTTCTGCTACATTTGCCCAAGATCACAAGCATAGGTAGCAGTAAATCCTTAAATTTTTCCTTGCTGGTCAAAAATTACCTCTAAAATTGCCAACGAAGAGCTGTGCCTTTCTACGACCAGCTCGTATCCCCTCTCCCTCATGGCTTCTTCCAGAGCTTGCAAGGTTCCTATAGGCCGCTCCCTCGCAGGTCTTGCCAGCAAGCTCGTCAGGTTTGCAGAGTACATGTCACCGATGACGTAAGTAGCCCCAAGAGATACCAGGACGGAGACCAGTCGTGCTTTGTGAGTTTTAGATGGCTCTTTACTGGATGCTGAAACAATTTCTGTTAGTTGCAGATTATTTATAATAACCAGTATTCCCTCACACACAATACGGTTAACCCGAGCTAAGGTCCAAGCCTCTAGAGGCACTCTTGAATCTACCGCTTTCAGTATACTGGCACGTATCCTAATGAACGGTATGGAAACACTCCTTCGGCTCCTTATGTAAGCTTGAAAATCATATTAGATTTTCGATGTTCAAATCTGGTCATGCTGTGAACATCAGAAAACAACATTTATAGTAAAGTTTGATTAAGAGATTTACAAATTTATTTATTAATATCCTGTGACCACGGACCCTGCAAGGGGTTGATAGCGTCTGAATAAAAAAAATATGTTAAATAAAATGTATAATCAATGACTATAAAGATGAGTTGATCCGTATAAAGTATTTTGTTTAAAAAAATATAAAGATAGTCAAAACAAAATTTCAAAAATAAATAGTGATGATTTCACTACCGTAACACAAGCATCTTAATGAAACTCGAGAATCGTCTTACAATAACAATAATATTGTACACAACTAAACGTTCTCGTAAATCCAAAATTTAATATCTATAAATAAAATCCCTAATGTTAATCTTAACAACTCTATAGATATACCAAATATATCATTCAATACAAAATTGTAGTTCTATGAGTTAAACTTCATGTTAACGACACACTAAAATAAGCGATGTTACACACAACCACTTAAGTTCCTGACAATAACTCGAAATTCAAAGTGCTTCAGCAAACGGGTGAAACTTAAAACAGCACAGGTGTTGAAGTGGAATATATAAATTAATTCAAATTGTGGACTTGCGAAACACTTGATAGGAACCAGACGGAAATTCCCGTCGCACATTAAGTATCCCGAAGGGCAACTTCACAATATGCGGGCGCTCCCGGCTAAATTGGGTTACGCGGGCAGGCCCCGGCGCGGCGCGGCGCGAAGAATACGCGACTGTCCTCGGTCTCGGACACAGCTTGTCGACTTGAACAGGCGTACCTGCGGTTTTGTCGTAATATTTCGTATGTTACTTTAGTGACGATAGAAAGATTAAATAATTAGAAAACTAGAATTGTTAATAGATTATCTATTAACAATTCTACGTATTTCTAAGTACGCTTCCACCTGGAAGCGTACTTCACCCGGAATCTTCAGCTAGTGTGAAACAGGCTGATGAGGAGGAATGTGGATATTATGTACTGTGTAACTGTTTGTTATTTCTAATAATAAATAAATAAGTTATCTCTAGCTGTCGGAACCACAACAATGCTACTAATATTGAAGAAATGGCGAATATTAGATAAGATGGTGGTAGCTAGCCAGGCGGGCATAAAACAAGGTCTACCACCTACCAAACCGAGTACGATCATATTGTAAATTGAACCCAGGACTTCTGGGCCTAAGACTTAACAGTTAACCCTTTCACGGGCAATATACTTTTAGATTTTATTGGTTTTCAATCTCATTCCAAGTGCACAGAGTCAATATTCAGAAGCATCATAGCTACCATTGCCTCCGAAAGGGTTAACCAAAAAGGCGGTTAGAAGGACCATAAAGTAGCCAAGCAGTTTCCCGTTGAGTAAAAAAAGTAACCTTACATTGCCTGAGGAACAGCGTGGTGGTGAACCAGCAGCAGTTGTTGAGCAGTTTTAGCTGGTCTGTCCGCTGCCGGCGCTGCCACAGCGAGGGGGCGGCGATCACCACCCACAGAGCTGGGCCGGTCACCAATACCGTGGCCCCGACTAGCGGCCATACCTTGATACAAAAAAACGACTTATACCTTCCGCCAAATTTATTTCGAGTAAAAAAAGTAGTAAATCTATACTAATATTATAAAGCTAACGAGTTTGTTTGTTTGTTTGTTTGAACGCGTTAATCTCAGGAACTAATGGTTCGAACTGAAAAATATTTTTGTGTTGAATAGTCCATTTATTGATGAAGATTATAGGTTATATTACATCACGCTATGACTAATAAGAGTGGAGCAGCAATTAAAAATGTTGCACAAAAGGGGAAAATATTTTTTTTGAGAGCTTTCCTTGCGTGCGCTCGTAAACTGTGTTAATAGATTGTTCGCTAATTAACGCGGGTGAAGCCGCGGGGCACAGTAGCCTATAACTGTACCTCTGCTGGACAATGGCCTTCATCATTGAAATCAAGTCATCACTACAATTGATGGGTAATGGCTTAATCACCACGCTTGCCAAATGCGGGTTGGTGTTAACAAACTTGGGCTGGACATCGAAACAACCGAAACACACTTTGCCTGACCTGGGATTGTACCTGGAACCTTTGGGTATCGGGCCGAGCGGTTTACCACTCGGCCACCGAGACGTTTAAAATAATTAAAGAGCAAATAAAGTATCTTTTATTACATACTAGCTGTGCCCGCGGTTTCACCCGCGTTAATTAGCGAACAACTATTTTATTTTCCCGTTTTTGCAATATTTTTCATTGCTGCTCCACTCCTATTAGTCATAGCGTGATGTAATAAAGCCTATAGCCGAATTCGAACCAATAGTTCCTGAGATTAGCGCGTTCAACCAAAAAACTAACAAACTCTTCAACTTTATAATATTAGTATAGATTTAAAATTAGAAAATTTTGTTTAATTGCATTACATGATGTAATAAAAGTAAAATCAGTCGCGTACAAAAAATTATAACAGCTGCTTTACCTCCCACCGGAACGGCCTGATAATGGCCAAGGTCTCGCTGAGCTTCGCGGGGGCGTGGGTGAGGAAGGCGCCTGAGTCCGCGAGGGTCATGAACGAGAACTCGACGGCCTGGAGACGCTCCCAGGTCATAGTCACATCACCCAGGAAGAAGTCCGCCTTCTGTGACAACCATTCGTTATGTATCTGTTAACATTTTTTCCAGTAATTTTACATAAAGTTTTAAATGGGGTCTTATCCGTCGTCTGCTGTGAATACAGACACAATTGTTTAGGGAACAGATCAGTTCATATGAGCGGTTAATGCTAAAAAGTCTATGACGTATCAGATATAAATATTTATTCATTTTTTTATGTTAAAAGGAGACAAACGAGCAGGCGGGTCACCTGATGGAAAGTAATCACCGCTGCCCATGGACACCAGCAAAACCAAAGTAATCGGAGATGGGTTGCCGGCCTTGAGGAAGAAGTTGGATCTTGAGGAGGGAGTAGGAATTGGGAGGGGGGAGGGGTGAGAAATGGGCCTCCGGTACTTTCTTTATTTTTATTACGTGACAATAATGTATTTTATTGTTTTTATTTATAGTACCTTAATTTTTTAGCGTCGTTACATAATTCAGAATAAGTTTTAAAAATTCGGGCAATACGCCATAAAATGAGGTTACCATAACGATAGCCTCATTATAGGGTCCAAGGTACCTGTACCTCCTGAAGGAGTCCAAGCATACTGGCGTTTCCCGCAAGTTGGTTGAAAAAATGACACCCGTGCAGATACCAGTGTTCGACACTTTAAGCCCAGTGTTGAATGAATGAATGAATTAATTAATTAATAAACATTTATTAGTAATACACGACACATACACAAAGTCACACAAAAAAAACCACGTTCGATTAAGCACAATTTTCGTCGTCAAAAAAAAAAAGTGCCTTGTCCGAATAGTTATTCCGTGTTTTGTTACTGTCATGTAAACGTCATTTCAAATTGGAGTAAAAGAGACAAAACACGGAATAAATATTCGGACCTTTTTCTTTGTTTATTTGTAAGGCACATAGATTTAATTTAAAATTTACGAGATGACAGCTAAGAAGGTCTGTATTCAATTGTAGATAAATAAATCCTAAAATCAGTCGCTGACCCCTACTTTTAATTATTAAACAAAAAAAAGGGTATCACTCTATTGGAATGAAACAACTTAGCTTAACTTATATTAGGTTATGAATGTGATTTTTTATTGAATATTTTTAGATTCTTTATTTTTGTAAGTGTTTTTGTAATTTCTATTTGTAAAGTAACTCTGCTATCGCATTAGGTACCCACCTGTAATGATAGTTGTAAGTGTTATGATCAATAAATAAATAAATAAATAAATAAATAAACTTTTACGGATCTACTCGCGTTTATTTTGACCGCATTTATGTTGATCACTCTAGTTAAAAGTTGTCGGATAAGTATGAGTAGTATTCCAAAATCATTTATCAAATCCCCTGAAAGGAGTCCTTTGCAGGCCAATGTGTGACCGCGATCACGTGTAAGTGTCTTAATGTATCCAGATTGTATTTTATAAATCCACTTACCCTTTTCCAAATCAGTCCCAGTGTCCCTTTGAATGTCCCATTACCAGATATACTGGACCCTTGGCTTCTGTCTGGTGGATCGTAATATCGATACCTGTTCACGTGAAGAATATGGAATTTAAAAAGACAAATTATTAAATGAATAGGAAAGCAAATCACTACATAGTATAAAACAAAGTCGCTTTCTCTGTCCCTATGTCCCTTTGTGTGCTTAGATCTTTAAAACTACGCAACGGATTTTGATGCGGTTTTTTTTAATAGATAGAGTGATTCAAGAGGAAGGTTTATATGTATAATACATGTATATAGTAGAGCAACACTCATAATATCAGCATTGCAACCGTGCGAAGCCGGGGGCGGGTCGCTAGTTCAATTATATTTTAAATTTCATCATTTTCATACCTGAAGTTAAGTTGGTTCGCTATGAGGGAAAGCAGTTTGTCGTCGCGGCCACCGGTGACATTTACCGACGAGTCGTTGTTGTATTTCACGAAGTGCCATGGTGGAGCCTGCCGCATCGGAAAACATATATAAAAGTAAGCGTCGTCGTAGGTAGTGCGATCAGTGTAAAAAATGCAAATATTAATAAAAACAAAAAAAAGAAAAACATCAAAAGAAACATTAAAAAAGTTCAATTAAAACAAAACAATATTTTTTTGTAGCCCATATCGTCGGTCAAATCACGAAGAAAGTATTTGCATTTGGCCAAGTTAACAAATCGCTGATTTTGAGTTAGCTCCACCATCGTATTGCAATATACACCTTTTAATATTTTACAAACAAGCGTAAGCCAAATCTTAGTAGAACATGAGGTATAGACCATTTGGGAAAGCCCTAAGTCATATTTTATAAACTTTTAAATATCTCGTAAAGGCGTATCCCAAGCACTTTAAGCAAGTTACGCCTTTTTATGAAAATAATATTTTTTCACGAAAAGATGCTTATTGGCGCCAACGCAATAAAAACCTGTCGAAACCTGTCAAACGTAACTAAACGTAAATTGCTCTCCTGTAAACGTGTCCAAATGCAAATACTTTCATTATGATTCGACCGACGATATGGAGTCCTATTTCTGTGTAAAGGCGTCCCCTCTGTGTCTCTTCTTATCTCTATCCTGGGCCACCTTGTACCACTCCGGAAAAAAAGTGGCCAAGTCCCCCAAAAGTCCCCCCCCCCATTTAATTTAAAAAATAACAAGTTATAATAAAAATATTTATGCTTTTATTTTATTAAAAAACAAGGGTGTAATGCGTACTTGGTCCCTGCCACAGCGTATGCTGCTGTGGCATTAAGCTCAACGCCAATCAATAAATCCGATCAATCAGTCAATAACCTCTTACTTATATAGATTTGTAGAAAGTATAATCTGTTGGGACTATAGCATTCTTCAACAGCGCCCTACAACTATATCTTAATCTGTGGCCCTATATATTCTCTAATTAATAAGAGAAAAATAATAACGGTTGAATTAAAAATGTATTTGATATTGGAACACAGCCCTAACTAATTATAATTAGACGAAGAAAGTTTTTGGGATATTGTTCGCTGAAATACCTAGTTTAATCTTTTATTAGTTTTAATTGTATATTAGTATTCAACTTCAAATAATATTAATATTTTTTAAAGAAACGAAACGCAGAGCTGAAGTATGTTCTACAAAGATTTGTCAAACTTAAATTGTATTAGCGCTGACGACCTTTGAAATAGAAAACTTATACTATAGTACACGTAGCTATTCACCTTTTTACCTCAACTAAAGTTAAGCTTAATGAGAATAAAATGAGAAACGAAATTAAAAAAAGAAGATACCTTTATTACAAATGTTATAAAATACAAATAATGAATAGTCTTAAAATATTCTTATAACGGCTGGTTCAACTTGTTTTACTACGAGTATATCTGCAGCGCTAGTTTTCAACCAATACTAGATAGCGGTAACTTATGAAAAACACTGGTTCTAAAAATACCTTAGAACAGACAGTGAACTTACGTGAAGCACTGGAACGTCGAAGACTCTCCCCCGAAAGTCCTGGTAGACCTTGGCTGCGGGCGGCAGTACTGGCGACTTGTACAGCTGGCCTGACCACCAGTTCACCATGAACAGCCGGTGTGGCTGGTCTGGCGTTGCCTGGTTATAGTAGACTCTGAACCTGAATGATATCCAGCATTTGTAGGGACGATGCTTAAAGAGCAACTGATAATGTATATAATATTTAATGTACATAAAGTCTATAATCGTCATCATCTCAGTAAAAAACGTTTACTGCTAAAGAAAGGATCTCCACAACGACCGGTTTTGTGCAGCTCGCATTCAACGGCAACCCGCGACCTTTACCAGATCCATGCATTTCATGATGCATGCTTTCTTAATTATCCGACGTTTCAGCCGAGTTGCACACTTACACGTGCCGTGGTCACGGGCTGTATGTACTCTACTTAGGAGTTTTAGTTAAATTTATTTATACACAACAGGATACATTCAAACTTAACTAAGAACAGAAATAAAAACAAAGATGTGAGCAGGAATGCATCCTAAAAGCGAGAATACACAGCTTTACAAAAAATACACGTTAACATGCAAAGATTACTAACATTAAGTATTAAAAGCTATGCATATATTTTCTAGAAACTATTATTTAAATATAAAATAAATTGCACGCTCAATCGAGGATACGTTTGACTTGAGACTTGAATGAGACGCATCAAACGTTGTATAAAATTGTTTTAGTTATCGTAAAGCATTATATTTAACTTCTGCTGCTATTTAATTTAAATTCTTGATATAAATTATTGAGCAAACGTTATTTTTATTGAAACCATCAATACCTCAACCAGAATAAATCTTGAGCGGTCCCAAATACAAATGTAGCTTTATCAATTCGTATCCAATAAATTGTGTATTTTCCTTGGCACTCATAAAATATGTTTTGGCCAACTCTCAATCGGCGTTCGACTCAATCGAATTACAAACTACGTGATAGTCAGACCTTTATATTTTTCTCAGCGACTGTTTCACTTGAGCTCAAAGGAAACTCGACTTTGTTGCCAAACGTCTAAGATGCTTATGTGAATCGTTGCAGACAGTTTTTTGAAGTACAGGAGAAATGTAATTTTTAGAAATACCTTTAGGCGTATTCCTACTGTAGGGCAATCAAGCGTTCGGTGTATGGTCGTGGAAAAAATATAACCACAGTACAAACGGTGGCAATAGTGATTTGAGTTTCAATGAGTTTAGTTGTTTGATGTTGACGTACTTCTTTTATGTATTCAAAATGAAGGAAACTGTGTATTATTCAAGCTCGTGTTGCTGCAAACGTTTTCTTGTGTTACCTACCGTTGCTGGGTAAAGTTATACTATAAATATTTCAATGAGTTTTTTAAATATATTAAAACTCTGGTCTGGCTGGTGGAGGCGTGAAGAAACCTTATGAGCCGGCAGAGTAACCCCCTTATTCATAAAAACTATTTAATCATTATTTAGTTAAATATTGTTTTGTCAACGTCACACAAACGTCATTTTGAGTTTGACAAAAAGAGACAAAGCAATGATTAACTAAATTATGCTTAAATAGTTTTTATGAATAAGGGGGTAAATGTCACTGATGCTGCGTTGACTTCGCGTCTCGACTCCATTTCCACTTCAGGTGGAGTGGAGTCATTGACCTCGCTAACTATTTAAAAAACATAATAATAAACATTAAATAAAAGCGAGTAAATCCGTAAAAGTAGTTTCATTTAAATAATTTAAAAAGTCTATGTCGTTGCTCAATGGGATAACCTTGGTCGGTCAGTGAATATCGGGTAAAATTTTATATTTTTTTGTCGACCAAAACTGGTTTCAGCATTGGTGCTTCTGCGATACTTATCAAGATAAGCAAACAAGAATAATATTTTATAACAATAACAAAATGCAATTTAAATCCAAATTTAAGTTTTAATATAACATTAAATTGTTTGTAATCTATCGCTAACGCCAACTAACGGTTTATTTTCCATTTTCGCGGAGGCTGTTAATGTGGACATTATTTGTCGATTTATACTAAAATAGTAATGAATATGGTCAAACGTTCGGCAGAGCGTTTTAGCATTAAAATCGCGGGGCCTGTCCGTCGATTATTCATTCCCATAATTGACAACCTTAATTGGATCGCGAAGCATGTTTGGAACTGAAATGGGTACACAGCCATAATAAAGTAGGTACCTCGATTATTTACGTAACTTTCATGATAACATTCACATCACATTACATCACATCACATCACATCACATAACATCACATCACATCACATCACATCGCATCACATCACATCACATCACATCACATCACATCGCATCGCATCACATCACATCACATCACATCACATCACATCACATCCCCAGCTTACTGCTGTATAGGGAGAACGGGCCATAAACCAGCACGCGGGCCCAGTGCGGATTGGTGGTTGTTAACGACTGCTAATGCAGCCGGGACCAACGGCTTTGCGTGCCTTCCGAAGCACGGAGGAACTCGAGATGATAAATTTTTATTGATTACATTTATTCGTACAAAATGAAACCAACAGTTCATCTCACTAAAAACTTCTTGCAATACTGGCCAGGTAGGCACCTGACCCTGTCATCTGTATATGCTATCACTAGGTAATCATGGCAATATTCGACCCATGCATTCTGAACACACTTACTTTGCAAGCTAAAATGATTTAATAATTAATATTAATATTAGCATATTTTTCATTATATTTTTGATTTTCACTCAACCAACTCTGTGGTTTGTAATAAATAACTAGTTACCGTGCCCAATGAGTAATATGGTTGGCCAAAACCGATAATGCGTGACGTTGATGTCCGCAGTTGCCAGTATCAAAGTCCTGTTTTTTTAATAATAAAAAAACGCAGATGGATACACAATACGTCCATCGAGCCTCCTGATGACATGTGGGAATACTATAGACATAATTCAGGACTTCAGTCTATATGAGATGGAGTTGGAAGGCTTTGCATTGGCCTTTGTTGAAAGAGTTGTTCGCAATTCTCTATTTCTGTAATCTGGACTAAGACAAAACACTTTTATCCCGGTGATAGGATCCAGTGGGATACTGTAGTCTCCCTGAACATACAAATAAAATTGGGCACAGGTCAGGCGAATGATGATGGCATTCGTCGATAACGTATTCCACAATTTGACTGCCGTATGTTAATTAACATACGATGACTTAATTTATGTGAAGTCTGGTGTAAAATGAGCTATTTGTAGGCGGGTGCGCTGAACAATTTCATTATTATTAATTATCGAGTGATCAGCCACCGTCAAGTGGGCGCATCGTTAATATTGATTTAATGTTCCGCCGCTTTTGTGCGACTGTTCATAAATTAACTAAATTAATGTATAATTGTTTTTGTAACGGGTGGCCCAGAAAGACGTACGATTTTGAAAATAGCACTGTTTTCAGAGGGGCGCGGGTAGCGGGAATTAGTAGCTCGGTTCTCGGAAATTTAGTCACGATGAAGCGTCTCACCGGAGAATAAAAATGGCGATTGGTGCACTATTATGCGGCCTCTATTTCGCTCTGAGTTTAATGTACATGATCTAAAGTAATGTTCCAGTGAAAGTGTGATAACATCTTGGGTCAGAAAGATCGAGCCTACAGGTTCGAAGCTCAATCAGAAACCCGTGGGACGGCTAAGGTCAAAACGAGTAAAAGAAACTGTATGCGAAGTTGAGGCATGCGTACCTACAACGTGATCCCGAATTATCGTCTCGGAAGAAATCAGCAGAGCTCGCTATATCGAGAACATCTTTACGGCGAATTTTGGTTAAAGATCTAAAATTGCACCCTTATAAACTTTAATTAGTGCAAGAATTAAAACCAAATGATCACAATTTCATCATCATCATCATCATCAGCTCATTTTATGTCCCCACTGCTGGGGCACGAGCCTTCCCTAGGGAGAACGAGCCACAAACCACCACGCGGGCCCAATGCGGATTAGTGGTTGTTAACGACTGCTTATGCAGTCGGGACCAACGGCTTTACGTGCCTTCCGAAGCACGGAGGAGCTCGAGATGATACATTTTTGGTCACCCATCCGATGACCGGCCTTTGCGAAAGTTGCTTAACCTCAGCACTCGCAGACCGGGCGCGTTAACCACTGCGCCATGGAGCTCCTCGAGATCACAATTTACGCCGTGTTTTTGCCGAAAGAATGTTGGCGAACTTTGAAAATTTTAACAATATTCTCGTGGTTATGTCAATAAACAAAATTGCCGCTATTATGCCGCTAAAAATCCTAAGTTAAAGCATCAAAGACCTCTACATTCGCTCAAAGTTAAAGTATGGGCTGCCATGTCAGCCCGAGGAATCATTGGTCCCTATTTTTTTAAGAACGAGCGGGGTCTATCTGTTACAGTAAATTCTGATCGTTACAAATTAATGTTACGAGAGTTCTTCTTTCAACAACTGCACCGAATCGATGCCTATAACAGCAGAACATGGTTTCAACAAGACGGCGCGACATCTCATACGTTGAACAAAGCATTGGCAGTTGTAAACGAAATGTTTGAAAGAAAATTGATATTGCGCCGAGGGGATATTCCGTAGCATCCCAGGAGCCCAGACCTCACTCCACTGGATTTTTTTCTCTAGAGGTACCTTAAGAGTCTTGTTTACACCAATAAACCAACCATGATTGTCCAGCTCAAGAGTAACATTAGCGAGGAAATGTCTAGCATCCCACGAGCAATGTGAAAGCGAGTTTTCTTGGAAGAGTGTGTACGTCTAGATGGTTCGCAGTTCAGGGATGTTATTTTCAAAAAATAAAATTCCCATCTGTCTGCTATTATATAAATATAAATTTGTTTCCGTACAATTTATAGTTTTTTAAATGTTCAAATAATTTTTAACGCAAATTTTTTTGCGAACTATTACAAAAACACAAATTTTGAAAAATTTTCCACGAGCAGGATTTAAACCTGCACCCTTCTGACATTCCGGGTCAGGTGCTCTTCCAATTGCTATAGCACCTGACCCGGAATGTCAGAAGGGTGCAGGTTCAAATCCTGCTCGTGGAAAATTTTTCAACATTTGTGTTTTTTTTTTTAATAGTTTTTTTTCAATGATGTTTTTAAATCCGCCAAAGTTAGTGGCCGAATGAGAAGGACATTTTTTTCTGAAGTTTCCCAGAGGTACATTATGTGGTTCCAGGCTGTAGTTGCATACGTTTACCAACGTTATGGTTTAGTCTTTAAGTATTTGTGCATGAGTGGAGATGAAACAAAATACAAGACGTAAAAATATGGATGGAATATTGACAAACAACAAAAACGAGAACTTGTATGGTAAAATTTTTACTCTCCTTATTTATCAGGAGGCGTAACGAGGCCTAAACGTGAGTAAACCCATACCTAACACAAGCGTACCTATTAGCGGATGCGTTTATAGCCAGATGGGATAACAGCGATATTACTTACGTACTAATTATAAACTATTAAACAAAAAAAAACAAATATATTGGGTCTCACAAGGCCGAAAACGACATCATGGCCGTCCTAGACGGAGACGGCGGGACGAATTGGACTCATTTTTGAAGGATTGGGTCCCAGAAAGCTACATACCGACTAAGTTGGAAAAAGGGAAGGGGGCATGCCCTGCAGTGGGACGATATAGGCTGAAAATAATAAAAATAATATTACTATAATTTAGATTTATTATTTGCTGGTTTTATTATAAAGTACCAGGTGACTTTGCATCTTTAATGCTATACCCGTTATACAATTACTGCACGCTCCTACAGCTCAGCCACATTAGAACAACCGAGTTAGTTTTAACTCCGAATCTAAAGTTAGCACTAATTACATAGTTGGCAGGATACTAGTTATACTCGTACTCGTATCTCCTGGTATGTTTAAACTACCTTAGAATTCGGTTATTTACAGCTGGGAGCTGTTGTGGTGTAGCTCTAATGGGTACTGCTATCATAATACGTTTTTGGGGTTAAGCAACATTGTCCTACGGTTTAAAAGACGTGGTGACGACTTCCTGGGTTCGATTCCCGGTCGGGTCAATATTGAAAACGAACTTTTCTACATTGTGTCGGGTTTGGGTGGTTGTGGTACCGTCGTTGTTCCTGATTTCCATAAAATGAGTGATTTAGATACTTACCGGGTGCCGCCTGTGGAGGCTGGTCTACTCTTGCATACTATTATTTTTATTATTATTGAGTATAGTTTGACTTTGTTTTTTTCTTAGACAATTTTTGACCTTTATTAGTACTTTATGACATTGTGAAAATTTTAACTGGTAACTGATGTAAATTTGCAAACTTAGATAGGTATTTTTTTTTCTTTTGTTTTTTTAACATGTTGTGATTGTCCTTAATATTTTGTGTTTTTATTTGTGATGGAAACTGTCCTTTTATGATAGGGCATTTTCCATTACTTTTGACGCTGTAAGGGAGAAAAGAGCTTGACACTTGCTGAGTTTCTTGCCGGTTCTTCTCAGTCTCTACAACTCTAGGCGGGACCCAGAGTAGACTTACGAATCGACGGCATAATGACTTTCATAAGAGCTATTTGTAGCCTAAACTGAATAATTTTGAATTTTGAATTTTGCCTTGGGATCAGAACAATGTAGGTATGTGATGTTATCTAATATTTATTTATTTATTTATTTATAAAAGGTATGCGATCCACCTACGAGTAAATGGTCAAATGGTACCTATGATCACTGGTCCCAGAATCAGAGATTTTTAGCTTATTTCCTAGCGGGATTACATATTAGTGTTAGTACACTAAGCATCAAACCCAGTGGTAGGGCTGTGCTAAGTTTAAGTCTGCCATATAATAACAATGTGTTTTACGTTATTATATCCTCCGTGCTTTGGAAGGCACGTAAAGCCGTGGGTCCCAGCCGCATTAGCACTCGTTAACAACCACCAATCCGCATCGGGTCCGCGTGGTGATTTATGGCTCGTTCTCCCTATCCATCCATAGGGAAGGCTCGTGCCCCAGCAGTAGGGACATAAAATGAGCTGATGATGATGATGATGATGATTACGTTATTTAGAGGTGCGATAGCCAGTTACTTACTACCTGCGGATTTTAGATAAAAAGCACAAACTTTCATCTTTGCATTAATCGTTACACTAGCAGTTGGAAAGAATTTTGAAGAATGAAGGACCTCAATGACGCGCTCAGTCTGCAATTGCTAAAACTAAGTAGCTTCTGCGTAAGCCGATCATCGCATGAGTGAGTGACCCAAAAAATATCATCTCGAGCTCCTCCATACTTCGCAAGACACGTGTCGGTCGTCTCGCCGGCATTATTGTGGTGGTGTACGGTCTGTTCTCCTCTTGTGCCTCCGCAGTGGGGATAAAAAGTGAGCTGGTCATGCGGTGTACACCAATGGCAATGGGCTTAGAAAAACAATGTGGTTACATACACGCTTTCTCTGGGGTTGGTGAGAACCGCTACCCGCATGGCTTCTTTCATGGTGTTGAGGAACTTCTCGCTGACGGCGCCGCGGGGCCAGTAGAAGATGTACAAGATCGTGCGGTGGATCAAATTGGCTTCGGTGAGCTGGAAAAGATGAAGTTACTGGTAGTTTGTACAGACACAACACACTGAGACACTTCATTGTTCTTTTTTTTTCTGTTAGGAAGGAACAAACATTTTTTCCACAAAGATACAAAAATATGTGTGGAAAAAATTTTTGTTCCTTCTTTCTTTCTATACACATTTTTTTATCTTTTTCCCTTTTAATTGTATAGGAATTTAAGTATCGCGGGTTTAATTAGTTTTTCATTGTCAGTCTTTATTTTTGTATTTTCTCATCCTCCTTCCCTCTCTCCTTTGATGGGGTCATTTTCTTTCATTCTTATATTTTCCTACAGTTTAATGTCTATTTCTAAAGGCAAAATTTTATCCTTAACTTACTTGTACATACATCGTGTCTATCCTCCTAAGACCGAGAGGGTCTTTTTGCTCATTTTGCTTTTCAAAGTCTGATATTTTATTTTTTGGGATGCTCTATTAAGATGGAAAAATATGAAATTTAAACGTTTTTTTTATTTATGCAAAAATTCACTTCATTCATTCATTTCTTTTATGCAAAAAATGTTACGTTCCTTTACATTGATAACATTTTATATTCAATTTTATTGGACGTTCCGTATACGACCCGCCAGGACTCAGGAGGCTATACCACTATACATTACTTTTTGAGGAGCTAAGTATATACTCACAACTCACCTGTGAAAGGATAGTCTCACATTCATAAGGCTCGCAGAGTATGAGACTTGTTCGCTCCTCCGATATGTCGAGGGCCTTTTTCAGGAAACCATAGTACTGGGAAAATCATTTTTTTTAAATAAATTACGTTTGTTCTACACAAAATGCAATCATTTTTAGAATAGAAATAGAAATATAAAAAATCTCTATTAGGTACAGTAACATCACATATTAAAGCACAGGAGCAAAGTATCACCAAATGAACGCCATAGCTTTATCCGGAACGACGACTTCGCTGATCACTATTAGAGCAAAGACCAACAATAGGAATTTAGGACTGTCTCTTGTCCATTGTAATACTAGCCTCTCACGTGTATAATTAACACGAAATAACCTTTACCATTCCGTGACCTCTGATCGTATCTCTAGGTGTCTCTAGTTAACGTTTCCGCAAACGTATCCATTACAATCGGGTCAACATCAAACGGCCGATTATCATTTGACACAAAGCGTCACAACGAAAGGAACTCGGCATTAGGGTGCGTCCTCACTGACGCGGAGACGAGTGGAACTTAGCAGAGCGGAGCTATAAAAAGAAGTGTCTATGAAAAATGTTTTTATTTCCACAAACGTGTACGCCCGGTCGCCAGCTACAAAATAGGCTTTGTTACATTATTTTTATCGTATTTAGCGATTTAGGGTGCACTTTCACTAAAGCGGAGACGTGGTTGTTTCCTTTGAAGCTGAGATGAGTAAAGATAAGCAGAGAGTAGCTGAGCAGAGTGGAGCTGTGAAGAAAAGTATAGTGTTTCCACTGAAGCGGAGATGAGTAGGTGTGTAAAGCAGACTCCGTTCCTCTACGTCGCACTTTGCTACGCATTCATCCGCATACCATTTCATATAATACAATTCTTCCACTGTCACTGTTTCCGTTGAAGCGAAGCGGAGACGAGATGTGGATTTTAACAAATGTGTTTGGTCGATGCCTGCACGTCTTTACTCCGCTCCACTCGTCACCGCTTCAACGGAAACGCACCTTTATTCCCTCACCTTATCACGGTTCAGTTTCGTTCCAATATCCAGATTAATAACTTGAATATTGTGTTCACTCAAAAGACTCAAAAGCTCGTAGATGTCTTGAGATCTGAAAGGTTACTTTTGATGACTTTGTTATACTCACACCGGCCGAATTAGGGGAACATAAAAAAGAGAGAATAAATTCATGTTTAATTATTATTTTTAAACAAATACCTTCCGAAAATAGAAATACCAAAATAAATTTGTGTATGAAGTTAAAATAGCGATGTTTTAAGACTTTTGCTATCTCGAGTATGCTTTTCAGTGTTCAATAGTAAAGTGTACTCAGTTCTCACCTTAGTTTTAACGCCTCGGTGGCCGAGTGGCAGAGCGCTCCGCCCGGTACCCGAAGATCCCGGGATCAATTCCCAGGTCGGGCTAAATGTATTTTAGATTTTTCGATGCGTTTTGTGATCACAAACGCGCATTTGGCAAACGTGGTGCCATGCCCCATCAATTGCAGAGATGTTTTGATTCCAATGATGGAGGCCTTGCCTTGCCCAGCAGTGGGACAGTTATAGGTTGTTAACTTACTCTCACCTTATTTTAGTTGATTCCCCTCTAACAACGGTCGTGGTTTTAGCCGGTAGCCCCTCCGCTATATCTTTGATAGCCACAGAGAAATCTTTTGGCAGCTTCGTCATTGTCTCAGACATAATATCTTGTATGTCGAAGAAGCAGTATGTTGTTTTTAGGAAAAAGTATATAATATAGTACGCCTTCATTTTTATAACGGTAAGTTTTGGTGTAGTACCTTAAAAAAATATAATTGTTTGTTACTTGCAGTGCTATATTTTAAATCTCAAAAAACATGTACCCTGACGAAATATTCAAATTTTATTGTAAAAAAAAACAATATATAAAATAATACAAAAATCAAAATTCAAAGTTTAAAATTCAAAATCAAAAGTCAAAGTCAATTTAAAAGTTTAGGCTACAAGTAGCTCTTATGAATGTCACTATGCCATCGGTTCGTAAGTCTACTCTGGGCGGGAGATCTTGTACTGAGAAGAACCGGCAAGAAACTCAGCAAGTGTCCAGCTCTTTTCTCCCTTACAGCGTCAAAAATATTGGAAAATGCCATATCATAGCAGGACCCTTTCTAATCAAAACACTTTGGCTGTTATTATTTTATTAAATCTTACAGCTTAGATCACAAGCAAGTATGAGAGATAAGAAAATAGCATTCAATAAAAGATACCATCACATTCATACTAAGAAATATTACTAATAATATACATACCTAATAAACCACAATTGACATTCAATAACTTTACTATTTAAACTTCAAACTATTCTAAGTTTCGTCGAAAACCGGGACGGACTGACTTTCGGCTTAAAGTTATGAACATTTATGACTTGCATAGATCGGTTTTCCATTGTACACGTGCGGCTAACGAATTCTGATTAATAATTCTGATGGTTCCTAAGCAACTGAGCCATAGAATATAACTTTTTGGACGAGGGTAGAATCTATTGTTACGTTCTTTTCATCTGTAAATCTTACCCTTCTGTTGACTGAAGCACGAATACATACATAAATACATATTTACCTTGTATAATATCTGTTTTATTTTATCGCGACTTCGTCAGCGTTGATTTGGGATTTTAAAAATATTATTTTTTTTAAATAAAATATGCCTATGTTATCCGCAAGGCATGTAGCATTCTATCTGTGAAAGAATTTTTGGAATTGGACCAGTAGTTCCAGAGATAACCCTCCGCAAACAAACAAACCTCTTTATTAATATTTTATAAGCAGCATTGGTAAATATAATATACAGTTATCTATTAATAAACAAATACAGAAAGAACCAATTAAACTAAAAGACTAAAAATCTATATTGATAATTTTGAAGGTGATTAAACACAGTAACTATTCCAATAAATAAATTGCATCAGCCATGCTACTGATTTTTTATATACGAGTAGCTAACTATTTAATGTAAATTAGTAAGTACATATATAGTTATACGTAGTATAACTAAAACGATCCTTTTAAAGTACTTTTCAATTGTATCTATTATTAATTCTCTATTGAAAATAGAAAACATACTTCGTACATCTAAACATAATTACAAGTTATAAAAAACATAATACAAGGATGAGGTTATCGCTAAAAGAGATCTCTTCCATCCAACATACATTAACATTTTTTTTTTCACTAACTTACTTTACATGTGAAAAGAAAGTAACATCATGGTTAAAATTACAAAGTTACGATAGTATTGAAAAACTTTGATCCGAAAACTAATAGGTAATATAGTTATAAAAAGTAGTAAATAAATTAATAATAGGTACTTATATACTATAGTGTATGAAATTAAAATATATATATATTTAAATAATAAATTATATATATAAATACTAACATAACACATAAAGAAAGTAGAAGGGTAATCATAAAATTATTTGATCACAATACAGAAACATGCAAACTACTTGTGGTTAATAATAACAATATTTTTATTTTGATTTTGATTTTGATCCAAATTCATCCATTCCATCCATTTGCTGGTGGTGTGGAAAGAAATCCTGCGGGACTAATTAAGGACCATAACATAAATAAAAAGTATATCGTTTAGGCGGGCTGGTTAGAACCACGATAGCTCAATTGGAAGAGCACCTGACCCGGAATGTCAAAATGGGTGCAGGTTTAAATCCTGCTCGTGGAAATTTTTTCAACATTTGTGTTTTTGTAATTTGTTCGCAACAAAATTTGCGTTAAAAATTATTTCAACATTTTATAAGTATATCGTTATTTAACATAGGCTAAAAAGTTAACACTAAAACAGTGACCCTTCTGCGGTTGCTACTCTACGTACCGTGCAGGTCTAAGCCACCGGGGTCTTGTGGATTGGCGTTTGACGAGCTAAGTGGCTACTTTTCATCGTAAGGGCCCACATGACCGATGCTTTAAAAGCTTTACCGTGTTCGACTCGGAGCACCTTGCGGGTTGGGCCCTGTTTATACGTGACAATCCATCTTCGATCATTAAGTGGTCTGTGAGCATTTTTAAGTGCATGCCGATTTTGCATGATTATTGTATACAAAGAGAAGTTTGAGGTAACACGAATGTAATTGGTATTAAATTTATTTTGACAATGAATAACAATTAAATTAGAAATAAAACGATTACCCTCTTCATACGTTTGAAAGTAGGGCTCTACAAACTTTTTATCGAATTTTATCTATTTTTTATATTGATAGAGATTTGGTCGCCTTATCAGGGAGCTTTTACTTGTCTTGGCATTGACTTTCAATAGATCACTATATCGTCATCAAAAAATAATCGGGTACTTTACTTTCAGTAAATTGAACCTACAACCTCAGACTTCTGAGCCTACAACACAGTTACATAAGAGATAATTTCGCTAAATAGTTTTTATAAAAGCCTTTGATTCTTTTCATTGAATACTTACACGGAGGCCAATGGCCATGCGACTTGCACGTTCGTGCAGCTATCTTCCAAGTTAAGCAAGTTACGCAATACTGAGTCACCGGATGGGTAACCCAACAAATATCTCGAGTTTTCCTCTCATGCCGCTAGTCCCTGTTGTTGTCGTAAGCATAATCATCATCATTAAAGCCATGAATCTCATTGGGCCAGCGTGGAGGGTTATGAACCGATTTCACCATGTGGTATCTATCGTACACACGGAAAAACCTTTGTCCAGCAATGAAACGTTTATAGGCCCTTTAGATCATAAAAACAATTATAGACACATAATAATGATGAATGCATACTCTGAGTTATAAGTAAAAAATTAAAGTTGTTTCATAACAAAAAAACTTTTATTCTTTTCATGTATCCAAGTGTCCTTAATTTACCATTAACACCAAAACTCACATTTTATGTGTCCTTGCATATATTACGGATATATTTTCCACAAACTCGGCAATACCCAATTACTTAAGCTCTTTCTGGGCACCGTTATTAGCATCTCGCGGGAAATTCGTGAAGTGGTATAATATTGGGTTATTGTGTACACGCGGCCTTAGAATATCGCGACGTGTCAGCCTGAGAGCTGTCAGAGGCCCCTGAATTATTTACCGCTTCGAAATATCAGGGACTAGCTTAATGTCATAACGCTGCTGACGAATACTGCACTAGCGCCTTACCGCGATTCTGTACGTGGATTTGGAACTGGAAATATTTATCTAATAACAATTTTTTTTTAATTTAGGCGACACATGATCACAAAATGATAACAAAATCTAAAATAAATTATAAAGACCCACCGTGTAGGACCGGACCTTCTTTGCCAGACCCATCTAGTGCTGCAGGATGGGACAGTCAAATGTCAGCGAGACTGCATTCAGAATACTATTGGCGTTGATAAACTTACAAAAACTTGAAATTAGAGCAATTCGAGCGAGCATTCTTTTTTATTTTGAAAAAAGACAAAGTGTTGAAAAATATCTACGAGCGGGATTCGAACCTGCACCCCATGACATGCCGGGTCAGGTGCACTGCCATTTATGCTATCGTGGCTGAATCCAACTCGCCGAAATTAATCAACACTATCCACTTTTACTTTCTAAGCCAAAGGAGATTCAATGTCGACAACGTCATACGATCTTAATATTTTTACATATATTGAAAGATCAGTTAAGAATTAGGCCAGCTATATTTATGATTATTTACATATAATCACATTTTTACATATATGTTCGCAACAATATTTGCGTAAAATTGTATGTAAATAATCATTCTTTTTAAAGTTACTGAGCCGGCAAATCTGCCTATGTCTTAATAGAAAGCGGAACTACCGTGGCCTATTGTGGCCTATTGACGCTGTCAAGCGCGTTGCCGACCCTGCAGCTTCGCTTCTCTGTAATTTATATTTATATATAACACCTATATGTATATGTAAATCTGTTGCCAAAATTACAATTTTACATGTGTTGTGTTTGGTCGTTCCCCGATGTGTTAAACCACCTACTAACCTTTTTCTTACATCTGTTATATCTTTTAATTTCAATTATTTCTTTAATTCTCCTACCATCCACAACATCTGAATTTCCAATAGAAAATTGATATAGCCACACAAAGTTATTCCAAAGTTATATTGACTTGTTGCCTTGTTTATGACAACGCAAATTGTGTTAAACACGGAAATTGTGTTCTATGAACCTTCTAACAAGATGCTATTTCAATGTATTAACATTCAACATATATTACAGTTGTTCATGTCTTTATTTGATATTCAATTTACAAATTCTGGTAATCTGGTCTAGAAATAGGATTGGGTACCGGCCGTATCTAAAATTGGCATCTTAATATCTCTATAACTTTATTATAGGATTGGCAAACTTTGTAACTAGTTTTAATGATATATATTAATAATATATAGAACTAAATATAAATAAAGATATGGAAGTTTTGAGATTTAACGATAGTGAGGTTTGGATGGTAGGTGAGTAATTTAAGTAAGCGAAGTATTAGGAAATCACATAGACAGATGGGCCGACGATTGGAAAAAAAAATCAAGTTTTCGAGCTGGATGTAAGCAGCTCAGGATCGAGGTCATTGACGTATTGAGGTTCATAGGTATTCTGAATGACTATTCTGAATTAAGACTCGTCGTCGTCAACAATCATTCTATAAGCGTCCCAGCTGGACTCAGATTTTCCTACCTACAGGGACAATAGAACTTCGAAAGATACATCAACATCATTTAGTGCCATCTTAAAGTAAAGTGGGTAGAGGTGGAGATTGGGCAACCAAAACATAAACATGTGTAAGATATCCCACCACGTGGGCCTAACGCACCGTGGTGGGTATTAACAATAACACACTTTAAGATATTTTTCTTTACCTATCCCGAGACCTGAGATTTCGAAAGTTGCTAAGCTTGCAAGATCGCAATCCGAAAACTTTACTCCTCCCTCCTCTCGTCTCCTGGAAAATGAAGATTATGTCATTAAAGGAGTATGTAATTTGGGGGTATTTTGTTTTGGCGATGTCGCTTCAAAAAAAAAATTCAAAAATGTTCAAATAATTTTTAACGCAAATTTTGTTGAAATTACAAAAACACAAATGCTGAAAAAATTTCCATGAGCAAGATTTGAACCTGCACCCTTCTGACATTCCGGGTCAGGTATACAGTAAATATACTGAAATTCCAATTCCACATTTACATATAAACAGGTTTACGGAAAGCAAATAAGAGTCGATATCTCAAAAACTGCCCAATACTGGGAAATGTTGTCATAGTATTTTTTTATGTCTTGACAAGTTCTTTCAGTTCTTTCGGTTTCCGAAAAGGCTTCAGCACCATAGACCACATACATACGCTGCGGCAGGTTATACAGAAGACCGAAGAGTATAATCAGCCTCTTTGCTTAGCGTTTGTGGACTATGAAAAAGCCTTCGATTCGATTGAAACATGGGCCGTGCTACAGTCTCTCCAGCGGTGCCAAATTGACTACCGGTACATCGAAGTGTTGAAGTGTTTGTATGAAAACGCCACAATGTCAGTCCGTCTTCAGGACCAGAGCTCGAAACCTATCCAGTTGCAGCGAGGAGTGAGACAGGGAGATGTGATATCTCCGAAACTGTTCACTGCTGCACTGGAAGATGCTTTCAAGCTTCTGGACTGGAAAGGACTCGGCATCAACGTCAACGGCGTATACATAACTCACCTTCGATTTGCTGACGATATAGTGGTCATGGCTGAGACCCTGGAAGACCTCGGCACAATGCTCGGTGACCTCAACAGAGTCTCTCAACAAGTGGGTCTTAAAATGAACATGGAGAAGACGAAAGTTACCTAACTTTCGGCTGACGTCAAACTCACGTGTCGTACCCACTCCTCTGAAGGTTGGGGACTCTGCCATTGAAGTTGTGGACGATTATGTTTACCTGGGACAAACGGTCCAGCTAGGTAGGTCCAACTTCAGCAAAGAGGTCAATCGTCGAATCCAATTAGGTTGGGCAGCGTTCGGTAAGCTACGAAAAATCTTTTCGTCTGATATACCGCAGTGTCTCAAAACGAAAGTCTTTGACCAGTGTGTGTTGCCAGTGATGACATACGGGACTGAGACGTGGTCGCTCACTATGGGCCTTATCAGAAGGCTCAAGGTCACTCAAAGGGCAATGGAGAGGGCTATGCTCTGGGTTTCTTTGCGAGATCGAATCAGAAATGAGGAGATCCGCAGAAGAACAAAAGTAACCGACATAGCCCGAAGAGTTGCTAAGCTCAAGTGGCAGTGGGCAGGGCACATTGCTCGCAGGACTGATGGCCGCTGGGGCGGAGCAGTCCTCGAGTGGCGACCGCGTGCCGGAAAGCGCAGTGTGGGCAGGCCTCCAACAAGGTGGACCGACGATCTGGTGAAGGTCGCGGGAAGCCGCTGGATGCGAGCAGCACAAAACCGGTCGTTGTGGAGATCCTTGGGGGAGGCCTTTGTCCAGCAGTGGACGTCTTTTGGCTGAGATGATGATGATGATGATAAAGTTCTTTCAAATAAAACAAAAATTGATGCGCGACAAGCAAAATTTTTTATTCATACATTTTATATGAGCAATTTTTTACAAACTATGAGGTTTCCGACTTTGTGTTTATTTTTTTGTTGAAGTATATTTTATGTCGGTAATTAATTAATAAAATAAAAAAAACCCACCCCTCCATACAAAATTACTCAAACCCCTTTGTACAGCTAAATTTCAAAAGGCGCATAAAGCATTTCATTCACCTGTCTAATATTTCGTTAATGAATTAGTTTGTTATGCCGGAACTTCTAGCTACACGATGTGATTACAAAGGTATTCACAATTAATTAATTACTAGGTGACTTCAAGCTAGAACCAAACATTTTGTTGCTACATTTGGGAGCGAGTATGTACGCAATGGGGAATGTAGGTCTCAAAAGGGGACCGGGAGTGTTGGGACCTCGAGACACCTGTACACTTCTATTTTTGCAATGTTTGGTCCAAGGCATGAGCTGTTTCAAAGTAAATAACAAGAAAAAAATATAACTAACATTTTGTAAAACCTTAAAAGTAATGACAAGGCTACAATATTTAAGTTTATCATTTAGTTCTAAGCCAGTTAAAGTTCTTATGTCTATGAATATGATACATTCTGAATCTATCTATGTATTTATATAAAAAACCAGTCAAGTGCGAGTCGGACTCGCGCACGAAGGGTTCCGTACTTTATGACGTATTAAAAAAAAACTACTTACTAGATCTCGTTCAAACCAATTTTCGGAGAAAGTTTGCATGGTAATGCACATCATATATTTTTTTGGTTTTATCATTCTCTTATTTTAGAAGTTACAGGGGGAGAAACACACATTTTACCACTTTGGAAGTGTCTCTCGCGTAAACTATTCAGTTTAGAAAAAAATGATATTTGAAACCTTAATATCATTTTTGGAAGACCTATCCATAAATACCCCACACGTATGAGTTTGAGGAAAAAAAAATTTTTGAGTTTCAGTTCTAAGTATGGGGAACCCCCAAAATTTATTGTTTTTTTTCTATTTTTGTGTGAAAATCTTAATGCGGTTTACATAATACATCTACTTATCAAGTTTCAACAGTATATTTCTTATAGTTTCGGAAAAAAGTAGCTGTGACATACGGACGGACAGACAGACAGACAGACAGACAGACAGACATGACCTGACATAAGGGTTCCGTTTTTTGCCATTTGGCTACGGAACCCTAAAAATGAATGTTCTAACACTGACTGATTCTTCAACGCCCAGCCCAAACCCTTGCACCTAGAAAAGTGCGATTTTGCACAGTGGTCCTTTTATGATGTTGACATGGAATAAAGTCAGATTTCGGAATACGGGGACTTACGTGGACGAAGACGCGGGCAGTTACTGGTTCATTAATATGATTATATATAATTTTACGCAAATTTTGTTGCAAACAATTTACAATTTGAAAAAAGACAAAGTATTGAAAAAAATTCCATGCACCCCATGACATGCTGGGTCAGATGCACTACCAACTATGCTATCGTGACTCAATTGTTAGCAAATAAAATATTTGTTGTATAGTAATTCTTAATTAATTATTGTTTAAAACAGTAAGGAATACATGCATGCATTTAAGTTTTACTAGCCGTGTTCCAAACTTATTATAACTTTAATTATGGTTTCCATATTGACTTCCGGTTAGTATTAAGTATTTACACCTGTCATCTGTCACCGACGATGTAATGAGACAACTTGTCAGTGGTCGTTGGTTGGAACACGGCATTCTGTTCTGAGCATTCGTTGAGTGAAATCGTGTACTGTGTTACCGTAAGAAGTGATTGAGTGTTCAGTATTTGGATAATAAACTTCTATTAAATACAGTGGAGTTTCTGTTGTAAGTTCCAAAGACCTATCCAACAAGTCAGAAGTGGGATAGCACTAAAGAAAATCTCAATATTGTGAAACTTTGGTGTTATCAGACGCCCAGTGGAAAGAAAATCATCAAGGTATAGTGCAATCTAATCTACTATTACCCTAATTGTTTTGTGTATTTCTATTTTGCGATTGCTTTGTTGTTTCATTTCATAAGCTAAGACACTAACGAAGAACACTACTTATACTTTTAAGTATTTGTTTTTTTTTTACTATTTAGTGTTGCTTTTATACTTTTTCAATTTGGTTTTCGTTATATGAAGTTATTTTAGATCCCTTTTTTGTAAAGCAAGCGTTGTTTCTTAGCAATTTTGAAAGAATAGCTATAATATTGCCAAGCTTTCTTTAGATCCAATAATTCTATTACACTACAAATAAAACAACATAAGGTGAGATTTTTATTAGGCATAAAGTACAGGCATGTTTGGATAACATTTACTTGTTGTTAATATTAAAATTTCAGCGACACAAATGGAAAGTAAACGAAGCAAACGGCAATTGACACGTGGCCGCAGCCACAGTCGCAGCCGTAGTCGCAGCCGCAACAGCAGCAAGGCGGCCAGCAGCAGCAGGCTGGCCCGCAGCAGCAGGGTGGCCCGCAGCAGCAGGGCGGCCCGCAGCAGGACCAGGGCTGCCCGCAGCGGTAGCAGGGCGGTCCGCAGCAGCAGGGCGGCCCGCAGCAGGACCAGGGCTGCCCGCAGCGGCAGCAGGGTGGCCCGCAGCAGCAGGGCTGCCCGCAGCAGCAGCAGGGCGGCCCGCAGCAGCAGGGCAGCCCGCAGCAGTAGCAGGGCGGCCCGCAAAAGGACCAGGGCTGCCCGCAGCAGGACCAGCAGGGCTGCCCGCAGCGGCAGCAGGGCGGCACGCAGCAGCCAAGCGACGCGCAGTCGCAGTCGGGTGGCAAACAGCTCCCACTTGGCGGGACGTTGCCGCAGCCGCAGCCAGAGGCCGCCCAGTCGTAGCCAAGTACCCAGCGGCAGCAAGTTAGCGCGCCGTGGCAGCCGGGCTACGCGAAGCCGAGCAACGCACAGCCGCAGTCCAGTGACACGGAGCCGGAGCCGATCCAGTATTGCGAGGTACACCAGCGGTATCCAGGCAATGCAGGACGGCAATGCTACAGTTCAGGCAAGGGATTTTTTAACTACAACTCCTACACCTTTGCCGTCAACTAGCCCCATAATTGATTCTAAAGTAACCAATTCAAATAACATGTTACTAGCTCAAATATTAAAAGATCTTGTCCAGACCATGAAAACTGACGGTAGCAGTGAGCGTTTTCCTGTTCTAAATGTCATTCCAGAATTTGATCCCTCAAAGCGCAACCAAACAATTGATATGTGGCTCCTGAAAGTTAACGAATGTGCCCAAATCTATAAATGGTCTGAAAGACAGATCATCCACTACTCTTTACCTAAATTAGTGGGTCTTGCACAAAAATGGTATCAAGGTCTTCCTAGCCTAATGTTTTCTTGGTCTGAATGGCAAGATAAATTACGTTCAGCCTTTCCTAGTGACGAGAACTATGCACAGTTGTTGACAGATATGCTTGCCTGTAAAGCTCGTTTTGGGGAACCATTAGAAGAATACTTTTATGAAAAAATGATTTTACTAAACAGATGTAATATTTCAAAGAAAAATGCTATAGATTGCATATTGTTTGGTATTGAGGATCGTTCTATAAGAACTAGTGCAGAAGCGGCACAGTATACAGAACCCGATAAACTATTAGTATATCTGAAAGGGGTTAAGTTGAATAAAAGGACAGATAATGTTTCGCGACAGACAAGCATAACTGACAATAAGCATTTTAAACCTAAGACTATAAGTAACACAAACGTTAAATCTAAATGTTACAATTGCGGTGAACAAGGACATCCATATTACAAATGTAAGCAACCAATCAAACGTTGTACTACTTGTAATAAAGTAGGACACTTTGTCAATGATTGCCCCACCAAAAGAGATATAACTGCTAAAACGGTTTTACACGTATCACGAGAACATAATAATGATCATAAGTATTTTAAATCAGCAATAGTAAATGGTGTTACCCTTGATTGCTTTATTGATTTTGGTAGCCAGTGTACCATGTTAAGAGAATCGGTTGCTCGAAATCTAACTAGCAGATGGTCAATTACTGACTTACCTATTCTAAGGGGATTTGGAGATTCTGTAGTTACTTGCCTCGGTAAATTTGATGTTGAAATTGAAGTTGATTCCGTAAAAGCAACAGTAACAGTCCTTATCGTTTCCGATCACTTACTGCAGGTTCCTCTGTTGTTGGGTCAATCTTTTACAGAACAAGACCACGTAGTAGTTATTAAGACTAACGAGATGCTTAGAATTTGTGATAAGTCTATTCAAAAGATTGGTAAAGTAGCATTGCGTGTTTCTAGTGATACAAATATAGAGGGTTGTACGTGGGTCAATGTTTATTCAGACCCTAAGATTAGTTGTGACGTACTCATAGAACCCAGTCTTAGTAGGGAATATAATAAAGAATACGAAGTTATTCAAAGCATAACTACATTAACGGATGGTAGAGGACGTGTCATTTTGAAGGGTTTAAGTGCATTAGGACACAGTTTAAAACATGGTAGTCTGCTAGTGCGTGCTACCCCCTTATCAGAAATTCACACATGTAGTGTCAATAGAGTTTGCAGTTATAGTGAGGGCTTGCCAAGCCTTATAGATATAGATAGTTCACTTATAAATGTAGACGAAGAACTAAATGATAATGACAAGTCTTTGTTATTAAAGTTAATTAACGAATATAGGAATTGTTTTGCATTCTCAACCAAAGACCTTGGGTGCATTAACGAAATCGAAATGGAGATTAATCTAAGTGATAGTACTCCAGTTGTTTATCGGCCTTACCGATTAGCTCACTCAGAACGCGAAGTAGTTAGAGGTATGGTTAAAGAATTGGAGGATTCTGGAATAGTTCGACCATCTACGTCAAACTATGCGTCCCCAATTCTGTTAGTCAAGAAAAAGACTGGAGATTACAGACTCTGCATAGACTTTCGATCGCTTAATAAAAAAACAATTAAAGAACATTATCCATTGCCAAGAATTGATGACCAATTAGATAATTTATCGGGCTTTAAATATTTTACCACACTCGATCTCGCCTCTGGTTACTATCAGATAAATATGGCAGAGTCTTCTAAACACCTTACAGCCTTTGTGACTCCAGATGGCCACTTTGAATTTAATAAAATGCCATTTGGCTTAGCTAATGCTCCATCTAATTTTCAACGTGCCATTAACAATATCCTTGGCAATGCACGGTTTAAAGACGCGTTCGCCTATATGGATGACGTAATTATCCCTTCCAAAACTATAGATGAAGGTTTCGAAAAATTGCGTAGTACGTTAGATTTATTTCGAGCATCAGGGTTGACTTTAAAATTATCAAAATGTTACTTCTTTAAGCAATCCATAGACTACTTAGGGTTCGAAGTAAATGAAAGTGGAGTTAGGCCGGGAAAGAAAAAGATAGAAGCGGTAGAAAAGTTTCCCCGTCCTAGCGATCAACACAGAGTTCGCCAATTTGTTGGTCTAGCTAGCTTTTTTCGACGTTTTGTAAGAGGGTTTTCTAAAATCGCTAGGCCTTTAACTCAACTGCTGAAGAAAAATTCTGAATGGCATTGGGGAGATGTAGAAGAACAGGCATTTAACAATCTAAAAGGAGAATTGATAAAACGCCCTATTCTCGCATTTTATAATCCAACATATGAAACACAAGTACACACGGACGCATCAAAATCAGGAATTGCTGGTATTTTAGTACAGAGATCCAATAAAGATTCACCATTCGGTGCTGTTGCTTACTATAGTCGTCAAACTTCTCCCGAAGAGGCTCGTTTCACCTCATACGATTTAGAGACTTTAGCCGTTGTAATGTCAGTAAAACAATTTCGAGTGTACCTTTTAGGGCTAAAATTTACAATAGTTACTGACTGCAATTCAGTCCGCGCTACTTTTGAGAAAAAGGACATGTTACCACGAGTGGCAAGGTGGTGGGATATTTTACAAGAGTATGATTTTAATATCATCTATAAACCGGGGTCCCGTATGTGTCATGTCGATGCTCTGAGTCGAAATCCTGTACCGCAAGATGGTTATACGGAAGTTAGATTAATCGATACAAATTGGATAACTACTGCTCAACAAAATGACTCCGAGCTCCAAAGAATAATTAATATTCTTAACGATAAAGAAACTAATAATATTATTGAAATAAAAAACAATTTTGCTGTGAAACGTGGTTTGTTGTACAGGAAAACGACTGAGGGCGACCGATGGGTCGTACCTAAAGGAGTGAGGTGGCATTTGCTTAGGGCAAATCATGATTCACTGGGACATTTCGGTTTTGAAAAAACATTAGATAAAATAAAGGGACATTACTGGTTCGCTAAGATGAGACGGTTTATAAAGAAATATGTAGACTCTTGCTTAGAGTGTGCGCATACCAAAGTCCCTGCTGGTAAAAGGGCTGGAGAGTTACATCCAATACCTAAGGTTGATCGACCGTTCCATACATTACACATAGATCATCTTGGTCCCTTTGTTCGTAGCAAGAAAAAGAATTGTTATCTCCTTTTAGTTATTGATGCATTTACTAAATATCTTATATTAGTTCCCGTAAAAAGTACCAAAAGTGTTCACACAATAAAATCAATTAAAAATTATTTTCATACTTTTGGTGTACCTCAGAGAATAATATCTGACAGGGGAACATCCTTCACATCTAAGAATTTTCGAAAGTTTCTCGATAAATTGGGAGTCAAACATGTATTAAACGCGGTCGCCACACCAAGGGCAAATGGGCAGGTAGAACGGTATAACCGCACCGTTCTCTCTGCTCTTAGTGCAAGCATATTTAACAAACCCGAAAATTTATGGGATGAGTCAGTGTCCGAAATACAATGGGGATTGAACAACACAGTCAATAAGGGCACAGGAAAAACTCCAGCTCAAATTCTATTCGGGACTAACTTGGTTGGAACTAATGACTCTTCCCTGTGCCTTAATACCAATAATATTGAGTCGCATGATGACACATTAAGGAAAACTATTCGTAGTGAAGTATCAGATCACATCGTTATCAGTCAGGCTAAACAAAAGGAGTGCTTTGATAAACATCGAAAAAGGGTAAGCTATGCCATAGGTGATTTAGTCAGGGTTGAAAGGGAAGTTCCTTCTTGCGGTCAAAGTAGAAAATTGGTGCCCAAACTACGAGGCCCATATCGCATAATAGAAGTATTTGATAACGACAGATACATGGTTGAGGACACTCCCTTATCCCGTAAGGGTAACCGCCCTTTTAAAGGGGTTTTCTCAGTTGATAAGATCCACCCGTGGTTAGTATTTAATAGAACTTCGGATGAATCTGATGAAGATGCTAATAATGATAATGATAGTTAATTACATTAATCTACAAACGACAAATTATTATGTCTGGTTATGTAACAACAATTTTCACACATTACATATTATATTGATCAAATGTCATTATTTCATTCACAGTGTACTATCGGTGAGTGTAACTTTTTACCTTATAAGCCTATTGTAATGTAGGTCGAATTAATAAAAAGAAGTATTAGGTTTAAGTTATTGTTTTTATTTGTTTCTCAACAGTTCATCATAATTAACATTAAATCAAATAATTTTAATAACTTACAGTGTACTTACAGTCTTACTTGACTAAATTACAGTGTAACCATTAAAAGTATGAGTATCTTTCAGTGTTGTAATGTAATAGCAATATTATATTAATATTAATATTGAATTAATATTGCTATTAGGGGCTTTAATATTGATGTTGTTGTAAATATTTAGTAGATGTAATAAAATGTTGTATGTATATACTATTCAGTATAAAGAAGAAAATAAAGTTTAGTTATGACGTTGTAGATGTGCAGAGGCTACAACGTCAGTAATTTAAAGTCTTTTGTTCGCTGTAGATATGCAGAGGCTACAGCGTTTTATTTAATGTTATTAAGATCAAGACATGAAGGGGCTATGATCTGAGTTATTTATAATTATGTAAAAATTATGGACAATTTTGTTGCAATTAGAATGTACGAGTATTGTAAATTTTGTTTTTTTTGTTTTTTAATTAATTTTTTTGATTTTTACTATATTGTGTTTAAAACACTGTAAGCGTTAAAGCTCAAATGTTATGATGAATTAGTTTCGCTTTGTGTGATTAGAACTTACACATCTAATAAGTTAAAAGGTTATGTAGTAATAAGTATGAAGTAATGAGTTTATGTATTATTCAGGATTTGTTTTTATTTGTATTGTTAAAACTATTTTTTTTTCACGAGGCGTGAAAATTTTCAGGAAAGGCCGACTGTTAGCAAATAAAATATTTGTTGTATAGTAATTCTTAATTAATTATTGTTTAAAACAGTAAGGAATACATGCATGCATTTAAGTTTTACTAGCCGTGTTCCAAACTTATTATAACTTTAATTATGGTTTCCATATTGACTTCCGGTTAGTATTAAGTATTTACACCTGTCATCTGTCACCGACGATGTAATGAGACAACTTGTCAGTGGTCGTTGGTTGGAACACGGCATTCTGTTCTGAGCATTCGTTGAGTGAAATCGTGTACTGTGTTACCGTAAGAAGTGATTGAGTGTTCAGTATTTGGATAATAAACTTCTATTAAATACAGTGGAGTTTCTGTTGTAAGTTCCAAAGACCTATCCAACACAATCCAACTCGCCGAAATAAATCAACACTACCTACTCTTATTCTGTAAGCCAATGGAGCCCTATTCAATGTCGACAACTGCGTACACCTGACCCGGCATGTCATGGGGTGCGAGTTCGAATCCCGCTCGTGGAATTTTTCAACACTGTCTTTTTTTAAATGGTAATTAATAATTTGATTTTTAGTTGGACATGAAGAAATTAAAGGGAAAAGAAAGCATTTGCTGTGTTTTCCCTCAGTGTAAGATTTGCCGCTGTTTTAAGTAACGAATGACAATAGAAGCATTCTTAAGCGCTATGAAACAAGGAAAAACCCCGATTAACACTCAGTTTAGCCAGGTCACTCGGAAATTATGCCAAGATTTAAAAAGTTATGCCAAGCACAGTGGGAAGAATATTTCGATAAACGCTCAAAATCCAAAGGCCTCTTGGAGTACCTTAGTTGGTAAATACAAAATTAAATAGAAGTAACATTAAGTTACAAGAATCGAAAGGAAAGGGAATTAGTCATTAACCGTCTAGATGTTGGCATTATTCAAAGCCTTTTACATAACCCAAATTCCGAGGTTACAATATCTTTGTGTATTTTAATAAAGTTTTGCAGTCAATAATTCCTTTTCCCTTCTAATATTAATAGAGTTAAGTCAATAGTTTAGCTATAATGGGATTGACATGCCAAGAGGCAAAAGTCTCTTAAAAATAAAGATATAAAAAAAAGCCACTCAGTTTGAAGACATTGGATTATTTTGTCTATACACAATGTTTTTGTTCAATTTTAAATTCTCGTGTTCCATTAAAACTACAAAATTTAACTGCTCAGTATAGGTGTCCAAGGTTAATAAACGTGAAGACCTATTATTACCCATTTGCTGTTTATAGTTGCACAGCTAAATACCTATGTTTTCATCATGCCTTTAGTTTCAAAACTAATTAAAATTTATTAGACTTTTTAACTTCACTCAAACACAAAGGCACTCTCGGAAAGGAGTCGTCGTAAAGGATCGAATCCGGAACGATGTAATTAGCCAGAGAACCAGAATAACTGACATAGCTCAAAGAAGTTGCAAGTTGAAGTGGCAATGGGCTGGTTACTGTAATCTATAATCCGTAGGACCGATAACCGTTGGGGTAGACGTGTTCTAGAGTGGAGACCATGACTCGGCAGACGTAGTGTAGGAATCCCTCTGGCGAGGTGGAGCGACGATATACGTAAAGTGGCTGGCAGTGGTTGGATGAGAATAGCCGAAGATCGGGCTCAGTGGCATGCGTTGGGAGAGGCCTATGTCCAACAGTGGACTGGTGTGGGCTAATTATCATGATGATCTTTTTTAGTCAGTCCGTGATCTCGGCTGGTGCAATTCGGTTGAATCCTGTTTTGCAATGTCAATAATCAAAATAGCTACCATTTTGTTTATGATATAACATAAAAAGGAAACTCGTGACTTATTTACTGACTGTCTTATCAAAGCCCACCCAAACCCTTGGAGATAGAAAACTGAAAATGTACACAGAGTTTCTTTAATGATGTAAACAAGGTTTAAAACTGGATAGATACTAGCTCAACTACAAAATACAGGTCTACTTATGCGTGTATCTATTCATTTGTTTTTAGTAAATGATATTGTTATAGTGTCGCCTTAAATGTTTATTTTGCACCACGCAAAAGGAGTCGAGTTAACCAGCCACCACGGATAAACGCCTTTGTTGTTCGCAACAGAGAGTCCAATTTTGCTGTGGCCCACTGTTTATAGATTACCGACGATATTAATATTGCAACGCGGGAACATGTGGAAGTGTCAAGTGACACATTTTTTGGCCATACCTTACTTACTTGACGTTTCTTGCGGGAAGTTTCTTGTTACTAAATAATAATGTACTTTTTCGGTTCATAACTTTGTGATATTCAGCTTTTGGTTGTTAGAGTACTTTGAGGGGTTTCTTGTAAGTGTTCAACTATAAGGAAATTATAGAATGGAATGCTTTGTTGTGTTTTATCAGTTTCAGGTAGAAAACTACCTAGAAGTAAGATCGATAATACGGCGATTGCCCTATACTCATCTATTTTTGCTACCAAGCAGTATTGTTTGGTAGCGTTTCGGTTTCAAGGGTATATAATGTGAAATTACATACAACCAATCACGCCTGTCTCTGTAAGTCAGCGTGAATATCCAGTAGGTCACTATGTTCATTCACCGGCTTGCACAGGCTTAAGATGGCGGAATTTGACCAAATTTGTTTTTTCGATATGGTGGAGAAAGAGAGAAGTTACTTTATTCAGGGGTATCTAATTGGGACTTAATAGACGTGATATTAACAGTAGTAATTAGAAGAAAGCGTCTAGGAGCTGCTATGGCCATTTTCTTGCTTCATTCGCTTGCCAGCTAAGTATCACAAGCAAGTAAACTGGATGTCCTTCACTTCAGAGAAGTTTGTAATTCTATGCGTATTGAAAATGCTAAATTATTAAAAAAAGAAGTGCACAGAAACTTAAGACAATATTCAGTCACCCATCCGATTAGCTTTTGAAACTGTAATATACTTTGATGGCCGTTAACGAGTTCCTCGGTCGATATATAATTATGAAAACACAATGACCTCTCGAAGTCAATAGTCCAGCACTATCGTCAGTCACGAGCTCGTAGGAAGTCAATTCTATTAGTCAATATGCTAGGGATAAGACAAAAGTCCCTCGTGATCCAGAAATCACGGATGGTGCCGCGGGCGAAACAATTGTTATTGTAATAACTGAGCTGTTCTTGTATAATGACAAAATTCCTTCAAGCTCTGCTACGTGGTACAAGAAATGCGGCACGAATATTAAGCAGTGGATGTTTTGAATAGGTGACGCGCTACTTCGAGTTAAGGAATTACGAGTGATATATGAAATCAGGAAAATGTTGGCAAAAAATCCTTAGAAAAAAGTAATTATGAAGAGAATTTTTTTGCGTAAAATTTGTATAAATATTTTTAAATAAAACTACTGGATTTAGGATTCAATCCTTTTGTATTAATTTTATTACGACATATTATTACGACGAAATAGTATGACGACAATTTAATTGTCATTTAGAAAGTAAAAAACATTGAAAATGCATGTTATACCCTGAAACATCAATTTAAATCTCTATACTTTTGCGTTCCAATTTGAACAAACTTTTTTTGACGAGCATTAACGCAATTACCTAATTTTATAGTACCTATTAATTAGTCCATGGTTTAGATATTATAGGTATTCCCTTATACCCGACGTTTCAACCGAGTTGCACTGGCTGCGGTAGCGGGTTTACGTGACTAAGTAAAGTAAATAGCCTATATACATCCCAATGCTGGGCAAAGGTTCCATTATTGAAATCAAGCCATCGCTACAATTGATGAGTATTGGCTTTTAATCACCACACTTGCCAAATGGTTGGTGACAAACCCGAGCTATGCATCGAAAAAATCGAAACACACTTTGACCGACCTAGTAAATGAACCCAGGACTTTCGGGCCGAGGAAATCGCTTTAAAGCGATAACACTGCCAAATTGTAACTTTGTAAATTATTTATTTTTTTGTTCATGTTTATGTTTCATAGTGTTGCAATAAAAGTATTATCTATCTTTGCCACCGAGGCGAAGACACCGATGCTGTAATGCCCGATCAAAACATTTGTTTAATTTAATTGTTATATATAAAGTAAAACTATAGAAGGTAAATGTTCCGCTTTGTGAACCGCGCCGCGCGGTTACGCGGTCCGGCGCCCGCCGCCCCGGGCCAGACGCTCGGAATCCATTTTGTCTCGCCATAGAAGATTTTTTTAATATCCCCTCCTATGTTTATCCTAATGTTATTTCTGATTCGGGTGTATTAATATTTGTATTGTCAACGGTATTGCTTTTATGTATTTTGCGGTTGCGGCCGATATTATAAAATATTATATGAGTAATGATTTGTGTTCGAACGGTCTCTGTAGTACGTAAGTGATTTGTGAAATCTTTCTGAGTTTTCTGTACAATATTTGGGAATTTATTTGATATTTTGATGGTTTTTTTATCTTTAACGTTATAATAGGCTCTTTTATCTCGTGATTTATCAATATCACTGTCGAATATTAAAGTTTTTGATATATAAGTTTATGGTACATTAAAATTGATAAAACCATTGTTTCTTTTTTGATCAAAGGTAGTGACAATTACAAATATACCTCCTAGCTAGCTCCGTAATCCGACTAGCGCCGTTCAGAGGCAGACGCTGCCCGTGGACATTCTGCGGTGCGCCCGCAATCCACCTGCCCACCATACCTTTACCAATTGGATATCTGACGTTTAATAGTAATTTATTTGGGTCCTTACCTATGAAATTGACTTTTTTTTTCTTATTTATTAATAGGTGTATAACTTCTAAAAGTCAATACCGGTTGTTAATATTATTATACACCTTTAATTAGGACTATGTTATTCTTAGGCTTCAGTAATAACAATGATTATTCATTTTGTGTCTTTATCGCCCATTTTTTTTTTAATTGACTCATAATTGACCATATTTGGTATTATACAGGATTACCAAGCATCCTGACTAAAGCCAATGTTATACATGATTATTTGTAAAACATCAATAATCTCTTAACCAAGTCTTCTACACATCTTCCTGAATCACATACATATGTGATAAGGTTTTTAAATAAATTAAAAATAAGAATAATTATCAATCGAATACTATCAGTAGCTCATCTTTGTACCAAAATCTTTTTTTTTTGTATTTTCAAAAAAGTAGTTTGTAGAATACGTGGTAAAGAGGTTATTATTGTTTTGTAAATAGCCCTGTATTTAACTTTCTATCTTCTAGGTTCATGTTATTTAACTTTACTACAACCATAGATTTAATTAAAAACATATCAATTTATTTATACGCTGAAAGAAGAAACTATTTAACACTTTTTTCGGACTTGAGTCGTTTTTAGATCTCCTTTTTTCCTTGTTGATATAATTTATTCAGTTTTGGCTACAATAATTAGCTGTTATAAATATAAATAATAATACTACGACAAATGATAACGCAATGAAACTTTATTGGGGAGAAAAGGAATATTGAGACGCTTCAATTATCATCTGTTTTTCCTCTACTCAAAACATTTCTTAAAACTTCAAACAGATTTTGCTATTACAACGTTTACAGTTCACTAAGCCTTTCGTCCCAGCCAGTTCTAGGTAGTACTTAGTACGTCAAAGGTCAACCGATGGTTTTATTTCATCCTACGTGCACGTTCGTGCTGATGTTAGTATTTTGGCAAATTTCTACACGCTCATGTATGGACAAGCATCATTGGCAGACGGACATGCTTACGGAGCTGTCGAGAGTTTCTATCACGCTTTGGTGGTGTGAGAGCTTCAAATAAAATTAGATTAAATTAGAGTCGTCTTATTAGTCTTCGTACTGTTTTATGACTCTGTAAGGATCTCCATAATTGGAAAAATTATGCTACAATAGATGGCTTGCCAAATGTTACAAACCCGGGCTACACAAAGAATCTGAAACACACTTTTCCCGACTTGGGATTACCTATAAAAATATTATAATTAAATTAAGGCTAGTGGAATCTTTATTATAATAAATTATTAATCTACTAAGCATATTATTATTAGAACTATAAGTATACATTTATATTAGAATTATTACTATACATTTAAATAAGAAGTATAATTATAATATTGTAATGAGCCTTCTTCCGAGTGAAAGAGGATAGGTAACCTACCATCTAATGTGTAAACGTAAAAAAAAAAGAATTGAACCCAAGACCTTCGGACATCGCACCAAGTGCATTGCCACTCGGCAACCGCGTCGTTTAAATGTCAAGTCCTAATTAACAACATGTGAAATGAAAAATCAACATGGTGTCTAGAAATAATTGAGCTTAAAAATATATATTCAAAAATTCAAAATCATTTATTCAGTTTAGTCTATAAATAGCTCTTATGAACGTCATTATACCATCGGACTTACGAATAAGTCTACTCTGGGCGGGAGACCTAGTACGGAGAAGAACCGGCTAGAAACTCAGCTAGTTGAGGTCTCAAGGGAGAAAAGAGTTTCTTCCTTACAGCATCAAAAATATTGGAAAATGCCCTCTCATAAAAGGACACTTTCCAACACAAATAAAAACACAAAATATAAAGGACAATAACAACATATAAAAAAACAAAGGTGAAAAAATATTCAAAATTTGCAAATTTACTTCAGTTACCACTTTAAAATTTTCACAATATCATACAGTACTAATAAAAGTCAAAAACTGTCTAAGAAAAAACAAAGTTAAACTATAAATAATAATAAAAATAAGACAAACATGCAAGAGCAGACCAGCCTCCACAGGCAGCACCCGTTCACGAGTATGACATATGAATCAGCCATCGCTTCGCTCAACCATATTTTAGGGAACGTAACGACATTACAGGTAGAGACACCGCCGCCGCGCCGCCGCGCCGCCCACTAGACCGCAGGCCGCAACTCTGCGCGGCCATACCGATTCAACCGATTCAACCGTTGTCAATAAATGGTTGTGATTTCGTAAATTGTTTGTCGTTAAAACCCGCTGTTCAGTATGGGAGCAAGAAATAAAAACGGATTCTTCCAGTTTCAAATTTACTTCTAAAGGAATACAATTAAAATATGAATTAAATAAATTAAAGTAATGTTAAGTAAATGTATAGAGGTAAGCATTACTTGTAATTCTGGGCTCTTGAAAATGTTCAATTGTAAATGTATTAAATTAAATATTGTATGATTTTGTAACGACATAGGTACTTTTTTTTGTGAATGTCGTTACTTCTTTTAAAGCTGTTGAGTTTCTTGCGCCCATTCTTCTCCACAGCTAAAAAAACAGACGTCCTGAATGGGTAGTAGGTAAAAAACGTATGGACGATTGAAAAGTACTTTTCGTAAGTTTATTTGAATATGAAATTATGACTTTGACTTTGAATTTGACTTTATAATTATATTAAAAATCGAGGGGCCTGAGTCTTCGTTGGGAATAATGGCGGAGTCCGGCGCAAACCGCCGATGACCATCCAATTTCGGCTTCTTTGATTGGTTGCTGGGAAGTCAGATGATCCTCGCGCGACTGTCATATGATTGTGGTCATAGTCAAACCACGTTTTGCCTGCGGGGTGGGTTAACTGGCTACCCCATTTAGGGGAAGGGCCGAGGATTTACTCCAGATTCGTCATCTTCGTAACTGGTCATTTTCAAAACTTGCCATATTCTAGATTCGTCATATTCCACACTCGTCATGCTATGTACATTCGCCTTCATAAATTATATGCTCTTTCATAGATATGAACCTCTTTCATAGATATGAACCTCTTTAGATTTATAACCAGATGGCTATTATTCATCTATCATTCCGTTAATGTCATTGTCACTTGATTAAATAAGTTCTTACATTCTAACCAAACACAGCGTCGGAGAACTAAAGACTTAAATAAATTTGAAAAACAAAGAGAACTCGTACTAGATTTCGTAAATCAAAAAACAACTCTTGTGCAATGTCTTGGTTTCCTATGTGATGTTTAGTTTTTTTTGTGAAGTTGCGTTGTAATTTTATTTTCCAGAAGGTATTTTTATTTTAAAGTGAAGAAAACAAACTTTTTTTTAGATTTAAACGATTAAATGGTTTTATTTCGAGAAAACTAGCTAAAAGCTATTAACAAAGCATTGCATGAGAGGTCTATAATATTTCGGTGACTGTCTATAATATTTCGGTGACTGTATAATGACGAATGTGGAATATGACGAATCTAGAATATGGCAAGTTTTGAAAATGACCAGTTATGAAGATGACGAATCTGGAGTAAATCATTTGGTTGATGCTGTCGAAGCCGGGCTCGTTGATGCGTGATTTCTGTTGTAAGCAGTGCCACCAGCAACACCTGGTATCAAAATGGTGTCTAGAAACAATTGCGGTTGCAGGCAGAGGCACCGCCCGGTACACCGCAAGCCGTAATTCGGCGCGGCCATTCCGATTCTCACCGATTCCACCGCTGGCAATAAATTATTGTGACTGGAATTTAAAAAAGTAATACTATTACTACTTATCACATACACGCAGTCTTTTTTCGTATATTTTTTTATAACAGTTAGTGATAAAAAACCTTATCATCACTTACATCGGATGAGGCTTCATATCACTGAGGCCAAGTGCTTACTATCCTCCTGAGTCCTGGCGAGAACTAGTGGTGTTGAATTAGTCTCCACTCAGCATAATGTCGAGATACCTGGTTGGCACCCCGACGCTGATCTTCTGTGGATACCAGAAAAGTAATAATAATTAATAAATAAAAGGAAAGTGACAACACTGCACGCCAGCGCCATCAACCACATCAAATCAGATACATTGTTCTGATCCCAAAATTAGTAGCTACAAGCTTTCGGAAATCCGAAACCATGAAAATATTATACTCACAGCGAGGCTAAGGCGCTCCGCAGACTTTGACTTTAATTTCCGATTGCGGCAACAGACAATAATTTTCTTATACTAGTGTTTGTATGAACATAAAGAAGCTTACTTTAAACTTAGTGATTACGCAACGAATAAATATAACAAATGCCTGTCTACTTCGAGTAAAAAATTACATAGTATTTTAACAACTTATGCCCATACATGGAAACATGACCATTTCCGAATTGAAGATTTCGAGTTTATTTCTTCGATACACTGTTTTATATACATTGTAATCCAATTCAAGACAGAGATTGAGGTATTGATTTTCAACAAATATTTTTAATAAACACTTTTATTATTTAAAAAACTTATCGTACGTAGATTTTTATACTTAAGAAAAATTGTTTAAGGTAATATATTTAGTCCTGGCCCGTCGTATATGGAACGTCCAAAAAAATTAAATATAAAATGTTATCACTGTAAAGGAACGTTAAATTTTTTTGCATAAAAGGAAATGAATGAAATGAATTTTTGCATAAAAATCCCAAAGATTAAAATATCAGCCTTTGAAAAGCAAAATGAGCAAATAGACCCTCTCGGTCTTAGGAGGCTATACAGGAATATTAATAATTGTTAATTTTACTAACGTAGTGTGTACTCGTAAGTGAAACTGTTACTAAAGCTTTTTTTTAACTTTGTTATCTTAAATAAAAAATATTGTTTTCAAAAGTTCACGCGAACACTAGACATTGTAATGAAACCACTTTTACGAATCTCAATTAAATTAATTTGTGAAATAAACGCGAGGAGACCCATAATTTAAAATAATAAGTATCCACTCACATTCACTCACATTCAACCATTCATTCTATCGTTCACTTATTCATTCATTCATTAACACAACAGCTCAGCACCACAATAATATCTCTTGAACCCACTATAATAACGGTTGGCACTATATATTTTTGAGTTATACAGCCACTATGGCCGTCAACAGGTCGGCTTCACCAACCAGCGTTTACTGCGGCGCAGTTAACGCCGGGTCGGCCGCTAATTCTCGGGATAATGAACGTTATAATTGTCTCCAAGCGTAATAACGACTAATTCATTAGTCGCCTCGTTTATTCCGCGATTGGGAAGAAGTACCTAAATGTATATGGCATTTCCTTTCCCTTTGTGTTATATCGTGGAGGTTTGGTAGCAGAGGTAAGCGATTATAAGATTGGTTAAGACCCATAGGCGTATGCGCTTGGTGTTATCTCATTTAATAAGTGAAGATAAGACCGAATAATTGGTGACCTAAATAAGGTGGACCGACGATCTGGTGAAGGTCGCAGGTAGCCGCTGGATGCAAACAACACAAAGTCGGTCGTTGTGGAGATCCTTGAGGGAGGCCTTTATCTGAGCTGTTTGTCAGGAGCAGTGGACGTCTTTTGGCTGAGATGATGATGAAGACCGAATATGACAGCGCACTCCTATTTAAAAACTTGCTGTTTTAGATCCTAGCCCACGCTAAAACACAAATAATTAAACTGCCAGTATGTTGTCTATAGCTTCGTGAGCTGAGCGTTAAGAGATTGTTTATTTGTGTTTACATGTTATATACTAATTATTGCTAATGCTTATGTGCGTCAGCTGGAAACAGCGAGTGTGTGTGCTCTAGGATACAAAGTCAGAGCTGACGCTACACTGTCTTATCTCTAGCTGTCTAAGTACAATAATTTTACTAACATTAGAGGTAGGACCAAAAAGAAAAGAGTTCTAGGTACACTTCAGCCTTTTTTTTAGAGATATTGTGCTGTTGACCTCAAACGGCCTTTACAGCATTACCGGACCTTTGTGGTGGTGGTAAAAAGCTTAAATGTATCTTCTTTACTCCAGCCGTTAGAAAAAACGGACGATAAGTCTACCATTTTCAACAGCAAACATAAAAACTAAACTGCCATTGTAAACCACACTTTTTATGATATCCAACGAATGCAATGTCAATTGAAAAGAACGCTTAAAGTAAACCGGAACGAATGGTTATTTTCAATGCTGCACTGGACGCAAACAAACCGCACTGAACCGCCCTAACAGTTAGACAAATTCAATTTCTGCTCGCCTCATTGCGTCCGATAGCGAGTGTGTACTCGTACAGTCACGAGCATTAACATGTAAAAAATGTAACTCTTAATACAATGGAATAAGAGTTAAAATTTGAAAAAGACAATGTGTTGAAAAAAATCCACGAGAATATAAAGATTGGAAAGACGCGACGTAGTTGTCAACATTGTATAGGGCTCTTTTGGCTTATAAAGTAGATAGTAGATAGTAGATAGTGTTGATTAATTTCGGCGAGTTGGACTTAGCCACGATAGCATAGTTGACAGTTCACCTGATCCGGCATGCCATGGTGTGCGGGTTCGAATCCCACTCGTGGATTTTTTCAATACTTTGTATTTTTCAAATTGTAATTTGTTCGCAACAATCATCATCAGCTCATTTATGTCCCCACTGCTGGGGCACGAGCCTTCCCTATGGATGGATAGGGAGAACGGGCCATAAACCACCACGCGGGCCCAGTGCGGATTGGTGGTTGTTAACGACTGCTAATGCAGCCGGGACCAACGGCTTAACGTGCCTTCCGAAGCACGGAGGAGCTCGAGATGATAATTTTTGGTCACCTATCCGATGACCGGCCTTTGCCAAAGTTGCTTAATCTCAGCACTCGCAGACCGGGCGCGTAAACCACTGCGCCATCGAGCTCCTCAACAATATTTGCGTAAAATTATATGTAAATAATACGTTCTGGTTGCAGAGTAATCGGCACGCGTTCGTGTCTACCTTGTACCTAGTTGTAGCTAGTTGCGACAGTTGCGTATCGCACAACGGATTTTATTAAATCATTTTTTTTATGGAAACATTGTTTCAATTGTTTTGTCTGAAACACAACTTATCACCACCATCACCAGTAGAGTTTCTCAGTTCCCGGGTTTTTTACGATCCCGATGTTCATCATTATCATCATCATCAGCCTATCTAGTCCACTGCTGGACATTTACCGGGAATCGGGAATTTATAACTTTTGATTTATTTCCCGAAGGTCGGGAATTCCCGAGCCCGACTGAATGTTCCTGAGATCGGGATCGATTGTTTTCCCCGGGTATTCCCGAGATCGGGAACCCGGGAAAGAAACCCTAATCACCAGCTCATGTTACATCCTCAATGCTAGGGCACGATCGAAGGGGCCATGCAACCACCACGCAAGTCCAGGGCTGATTAATGGTTATTAACGACTGTTAATGCAGCTGAACTGCCTTACGTGCCTTCCAACCGAACGCGTTTACCACAACGCCATCACGCTCCTCCGTTATTCCGTGTTTGAAAAGGCAGGCTATTTTTTACGCATGTTTGGTAATTTGTATGTGAAAAAATGCTTCAAAGCGTTTTGCTAATATCATTATTTGTATTTCCTCGATTTTATCCGTCCATTGTCTTTATCAGGCCTCTAACAATGCAAATTGAATCAAAGTTTTCAGTTTCTTTTATCAACTTCCTGTCAACCGTCTACGCATATCGTCGCTTAATCTATCAACATCTTGCAAAGTTAACACTTAAGTATAGTAACCAAAACGAATGGAACGTTTTTTTTTGGTGCTGACAATAATATTAACTTGGGAAAATGATGAATTATTATTATTATTTTGTGTTTTTACGTGATAACGAAATTGTGTATTACAAAACAACTGTAACTCTACTATTCCGCCCGCTTTTGGGAAATCGGGCTAAAATGTTTCGACAGTATGATAGGTCACTGCGCTGCGATGAATGGACATGATACCATGGTGATGATACGTTTACAGCACAAAGTAAGGAGACTGCAGAAAGTAAGCTTCATAATGCGCTCGAGCAACGCACACATAGACAATCTCCCACGAGCACGGAATCTCGCAACAGCTGCGCTCAGACTGTTCCTAGCGGTTCCGAGATCCGAGTCTGCAAGAGGTCGTGCAAGGTGTGAGCAGGGCTTGGAATACCGGTATTTACAGATACCGGTAATACAGACTTTGATATAGTACCGGTACTTTAGTTGGTACCGGTATTAATATACCGGTACCAACTAAAGTACAGATACCGGTTCCAATTAACTTGATACAGTACCGATACTCGAGTTGGTACCGGTATCGATTATTCAGGTATTTACCATTTGATCGGTATAATGTGGGTGTTCTAATACTGAGAGCAAATAGGCGTTTACATAAGTGCGAGCGAAAGAGCATAGTAATCGAGTCCGGGGTGGCGCCAGGACTTTATACCGGTACCAAAAGTACCGGTATTTTTGGTATCGGTATCAAGCCCTAGGTGTGAGTTGTTCGAGCGCGGTATGTTCTGAGAGCGTACCTTCTGGGTCTTCTTATTTATTGCTTACAGCTTAATGCGATTCGGATTACTTATTTCTCGGTGTGCAGTGAGGAAGCTTAGATGTTTTGTTTCAAACGGTATTGTAATGTGAATAGTGTATACAGCGAACACACAATGCTATTTATAGGCTTAAAACCTCTTTGTTACTAGTCTAGATTTAATACTAGATAGATATAATTCCATATGTATAATTATTTCATGAGTACTTGGGATACCAATATGGCGCAAAGAATCCACACTATGGTCCTTACCAAAACAGTGTTTAAACCTTTCTTTAACCATTAATCCTTATTAGTTCAGGTACCAAAAAGTAAGAAAAAAAATCTCTTAATTTAGTAACCAACTTCACTTCTGGTTAGTTTGTTTGAACACATTTGTTATTTTTTTTTGTGACACTTGTTTTTCGTGATTATTATCTCCTACGGATGTATCAAAATATTATAGACTTTAGCTTTGAAAAAATCCAAATCGTGATTCCAAAGTTATATTTGGAAAGTAAATTAATATAATATCATTTAGGTGGCATACGAACATTTCTTATAAGGTTTTTCATGTACACTTTTCACCATTATTATGTTTTTTATCTCATGTCATTGAGTGTTGACAACAAAAAAGTGTTCATTATCTGTGGTCGTAACTGTACCTACGCCATAGTCTGATTACACTTGCTTCCCCTTGATTGGTTAATAGATGATTTCTCTTTTCGCCACTAGCCATTTTTCACCATAATTGGGGCGAAGGAAATTTATTCCTCCCATTTGTTACCGCCACTGGAGACAACTGGGAGCAGAATTAGCGGTTGTTATCATGGAGGCGTCCAAGCGGTGACAGCTGGGAATATTCTTTACGAAACTCTCTATTTGATTCGACATGACCGGGGTAATCATTGGGCAATTTCTAGTTCTAACTACGAGTATTCTGAAAAAAATAAAAATTAATAAGCTTTTTTTTATTAATACAATTGATTATTATTATTATTTAACTTTATTTATTTTTTCTCATATAAAAAAAATATTTGATTGATATGCAAAACCGACCATTTATTATTATTTTATCTTGTAAATATATTGTGAATGTAAAAATTTATAATAATACGAACATTTAATATTGATTATTATAGTGTGGGATGACCAGCTTAGAGGATGAACAGGATGACTAGCTAATGGACTCAAAAGATTATTCATTTCTGGTTCTAACAAAAGAAAATTTAGCGTGAAACGGAACGCATCTAATTTATAAATAGTTGACGGTCGCCTTCCACAGACCACGTACACAAATTTTGTAAAGGCGGGTTTGGTCGGTGGTGAGCTTGTATATTCGCCTGGCTAACAACCACCATCTTATCTAAATATGTGGCCATAACATCAATGTTGGAGCATTGTTGTGTTTCGTCAGTTAGAGATATAAGATAGCCAGTGCCTCACTAGTTGAGGATCTCGGGTGACGTGCGCTTCCATCATCCGTCTTATCATCACTTAACTTCAGGTGAGATAAAGGCACTGTGCTTACCCATAAAATATAAAAATAGAAAGCTCTGTATAAAAGCACACAAGTTGTATATTTGCAAGTGTTTCGATATATGCTAACCGGATAGGTTCAAACGCGTCTATTGTACTATTTTGTGCATTATGTCTAAAAAAAAAAAAAAAGTGTCATTTGTCTTCTATAATTACATCATCATCAGCTCATTTTTATGTCCCCTCTGCTGGGGCACGAGCCTTCCCTATGGATGGATAGGGAGAACGGGTCATAAACCACCACGCGGGCCTAGTGCGGATTAGTGGTTGTTAACGACTGCTAATGCAGCCGGGACCAACGGCTTTACGTGCCTTCCGAAGCACGGAGGAGCTCGAGATGATAAATTTTTGGTCACCCATCCGATGATCGGCCTTTGCGAAAGCTGCTTAACCCAGCACTCACAGACCGGGCGCGTTAACCACTGCGCCATCGAGCTCCTCTTCTATAAAGCGTGGTGTTAATCACTTAATCTTCATAGTACTCTGTCAGTAAGAGATAAAACAGTCAGTTCTTCAGTGGTTAAGGATTCTGGGTGAAGTTGAGATAAAGTCAAGCTAACGGTTTTCCCGTCGTGAAATAAAAATATAATTTCACTATCCATTAATTGTAGCAATGACTTGACTTGACTTGATCTTATTTTAGTAATAAAGGTCTTTGCTTAGCAGCGGCGCAGAATAAAGAATAATTCGAGTGAAAGATATTTGTTTCTCAGTAGAACATAATTCACTTAAAATAATAAAGTCTTAACACCGATACATTATATTATATTAAACATAAAAATGTACATATTTTTATTAATTTTTTTTTTGCCTGCATTGGGCAAGTGGCTGATAATAAATAAACAATAAATATATATTTTTTTTAAAATTCATAATGCTTATATTATGTAGCTAAAATATAATATGTTACTAGAAAAAATCTTAACTTATTTTTTTTCAGAATAATATACATTAAACACATTATTATACTCTTAATCATCAAGAAAATATCTCAAAACTCTCACTACCTTCCTGAAAGGTAGGGGTCGACAGCCAAAATATGCTCGTTTAAACGCTCACGGTAGCCTAGCAAATACCGGAATAATACGTTATCTTTCGGCTGCAGCTTTGGTCAGTGGGGGCTCATCGAGTAGTTTCGATATTGCACCGTAAATATTACTAACATAATAAGGGAATTTCCAAAACAAGCATATACTTTAAGCGGAGTAAATGGTTGGTTTCCTCACCGGGCCTATTTTAATGTCTCATGTCTTAAAACTTTAAAAAAGAAGTAATAGCAAACGCCTCAGGTAGGGTTCGAATCTACGTACTACCTACTGCTCTTTTTATTAAGTCAAGGCACTCATAAAAACTGGCGGTCAAAGTTTTGAACGCTTATTATTGACGTTTAGCCAATGTTGGTTTCACTAATGTTTAATGTAATTTTAATTTTAAAACACTGAGCTGAACTGAAAATGTATTTTCCAAATATTGGGTCCTTACCTATGAAATTGGCGTTTTTTTCTCACTTATTAATAGGTGTATTACTTCTAAAAGTCAATACCGGTTGTTAATATTATTATACACCTTTAATTAGGACTATGTTACTTAGGCTTCAGTAATAACAATGATTATTAATTTTATGTCTTTATCTCCCAATTTTCTTTTTTAAATTGACTTCTTTTTTGTTCGTGGAATTGACCTTTTGTTATATTGTAGATTTGAAGGGACTTGATTTTTTCTTTTTAATGTCTGCTATATTTAGCTAGTGAAACAAACACACTAATCTACAATTTTTATAGTGTTAACATAAATAGATGCTAAGAAAATTAAAAAAAAAACGTTAGTATGAAAAATATAATTTTATAAAAAATCTTCATCATCATCATCATCATCATCTCAGCCAAAAGACGTCCACTGCTGGACAAAGGCCTCCCCCAAGGATCTCCACAACGACCGGTTTTATGCTGCTGTAAGGACCTAATATATAGGTATGGCGTTTGTGGTATTGCTTTTTTAAATTATTATTATGTTTATAACATTTACAAATTTATTACAACAATTATTGCCTTACACGGAAACCTTATCGAGGTTTATCAGTGTAAGTTCTTGTTTGTTATTCGATACACAAACTTGTAATAATACCTAATAATGTTAAAAATAAGAAAAACCGTGTCTATTTTGCCTGGTATTGACATGTTTTCTATAGTCAAACTATCAAAATCAGGACAATCAGAAAAAAATTTGGATGATTTAAATTATAAGGATCAAGGCCCTAAAAGAAGACATAAATTGGCTATTTATAGTTCTGTTGTCATTAATAGTCATAGATGGACAGGGAGTTTTTTTAAAAATGTTCACAAATTTTTTAACGCAAATTTTGTTGCGAACAAATTATAAAAACACAAATGTAGAAAAACATTTTCCACGAGCAGGATTTGAATCTGCACCCTTCTGACATTCCGGGTCAGGTCTCTCCCCTCCCCCTTCCCAACTCCTACTCCCTCCTCAAGATCCGCAAAAAATCGCAGATGCGTTGCCGGCCTTGAGGAAAGAGTTGGATCTTGAGGAGGGAGTAGGAATTGGGAGAGGGAGGGGTGAAAGATGGGCGTCCGGTACTTTCACTCACCGAACGAAACACAACAGCAACGAGTGCCATTGTTTCAAATGTGGTGTTGTGATAAAATAAAATAAAATATAAACATCTATTGGCGTTGTCCATTCATAACACATCATATTTATAAGTTGACGATGAAGATGAATCTGGTCTGAGGTTCTACTCGTAATTTTAAAAACGATACTGCCAATACTGCACTCATTACTAACAAAGTAGGACGAAAGAGAAACACTAAAGTGCTGGGTAAATACGGATCCATTTGAAATGTCTAGGTACCTAACTAGCGAAATTATAACATTAAACACGGTTGACTTTAATAATGAAACACTCAGCTCGTCAGCGGTGCTTGACGCGGTAAGTCGCACAAAATCTCTACCCCAACTTTGCGCAAATCTTGACCCATTTTTGTCATAAACTATGTTGCGCAAATGTTTTAATTAGTTCTAGTTGAAATATATAATTCCACAATACCACACAATAAGGAGTCCCAGAAGGTAATCTAAGATTATTTACTTTTTTTAAATGTTAAAAGGAGGCAAACACCAGGCGGGTCACCTGATGGAAAGTAATCACCGCCGCCCATGGACACCCGCAAAACCAAAGTAATCGCAAATGCGTTGCCGGCCTTGAGGAAGGAGTTGGATCTTGAGGAGGGAGTAGGAATTGGGAAGGGGGAGGGGTGAGAGATGGGCCTCCGGTACTTTCACTCACCGGACGAAACACAACAGCAACGAGTGCCATTGTTTCACGCCGATATTCTTTGAGAGGGTGGTATTACGCCGGGCGAGCCGGCCCATTTCGTGCTGTAACGCAGCGTTAAAAGTTTGCCATACATATTCTCGTTTTCGTTAACGTGATCGAATGGCGAATGAAAGTCGCACTAAGCACCCATCTCGCAGCAGTCTGATCGCAGTTTTTGCTAGATTTCGTGTACGAAGCTTACTTTCTGCAGTCTCGTTATTTTGTAACAATACACAAGCTCGCTCGGGCCCGCAATTAGAGTGCCGTTTTGATCTCCAACTAATTAAGGCGATGTATTCGTAAAATCTACGCTTTAACTACATTGTTTGCGGGAAATTGTTGCCGATCCCATTCGTCGGCTATTGTTTGGGTTCTGGACAAACGGGATAACATCTCGTCTAGTTAGTTAGACGTTATTCGTATTCTAGTCTGGGCCAAGCGCTCGGCTTGATAATCGGAGATCCTGTCTTTAATTACTAGGTTGGCAAAACGTGTTTCAGATTACCCGATGCTTAGCCCGGGTTTATGATCATGATCATCATCATCAGCTTATTTTATGTCCACTGTCGGGGCACGAGCCTTCCCTATTGGATGGATAGGGAGATCGGGCAGTAAACCACCACGCGGGCCCAGTGCGGATTAGTGGTTGTTAACGACTTCTAATGCAGCCGGGACCAACGGCTTTACGTGCCTTTCGAAGCACGGAGGAGCTCGAGATGATAAATTTTTGGTCACCCATCCGATGACCGGCTTTTGCGAAAGTTGCTTAATCTCAGCACTCGCAGACTGGGCGCGTTAACCACTGCGCCATCGAGCTCCTCGAGGTTAATGATCGTAAACTCACATTTGGTGAGCGTGGTGATATTTGTAGAAATGACTTGATTGAAATGATGGATTCTTTTGGCCAGCAAGTTTCTGTGTCCCCCTGTAGGTAAAAATAAAGGTAGTTACCTGTTATTAAGATTATTACCGGTTTATATGTTCCGTGATCATGACGCATGAAACTGTGCCGAAATATCGGATATTTACACACAACAAAAAACATGGTAATAATCCCGTTAATAATTATTATTCTAATGTAAATAAATGACCATAGTACTCTTTCAGGGTCAGTGGTTAGCAAACTAAACACATATTTCATTTGGTTTTCAATCTTATCTCAATCGGATAAAGTTCAAAATGTGGTGGGAATATACATCTCTCTGACCCTGAAAGAGTTAAAGATATAGAAGGTAAGTATTCGTCAAGATTTGCTACTTGAATTCTGTTTAATTTGTATTATTATTCTGTTTAAATTGCAATATCACAGATTAGACTTTGTAATATTAATCGCGCCATTTTGTCTGAACACTAATTCGTTAATCGTTAGAAATCTAATTTGAAAATTCTAATTGCGATTTGGGGGACAAAGCTCGAGTTTTTTTACGCCTAGGTTATACTCGTTGAATCGAAAAAAGAAATTTGTCGGCAAATCAATGAGACTGTGTACAAAAATAAAAGGTCAGCCTTACATCTTTTAGATTAAAGCTACATTATTCTATAACTGGAGGGTAAATGAGATTTTAAGTCAACGATCTAATACTCGATCTTTTTAAAATCCGGAGTGATTGAAGTGGGCTTTGCATCAGCTAAGGCAGTGGCCACAGTGCGACAGCGAAGATTTATTTGGAATTGTAACGCTATAAAATATAAAAAGTATGTATGTAGTGCCTTACAAATAAACAAAGAATAAGGTCCGAATAGTTATTCCATGTTTTGTTCCTGTCATGTAAACGTCATTTCAGATTAGAGTAAAAGAGACAAAACACGAAATAACAATTCGGACCTCATTCTTTGTTTATTTGTAAGACACTTAAAGTTTAATTTGATCATTGACTCAGATAGCTTCACTACATAGTATAAAACAAAGTCGCTTCCCGATGTCTGCCTGTCCCTATGTATGCTTAGATCTTTAAAACTACGCAATGGATTTTGATGCGGTTTTTTTAATAGATATAGTGATTCGAGAGGAAGGTTTATATGTATAAATACATGCATAATATAGTAGAGAAACAATGATAATATGAGCATTGCACCCGTGCGAAGCCGGGGCGGGTCGCTAGTTATATATATAAATCTTCTGTGCGTGTGCATGTTATTGAACTCCTTCTAAACGGCTGGACCGATTTGGATAAAATTTTCTGTGTGTGTTCAAGTGGATTCGAGAATGGTTTAGATTTACAATTGGATCCGGTAGGTGGCGCTGCTATAAGGGTCCATCATGGGATACGGGTGTTCTTAAGCGGACGAATGATTTGTTTGTTTTGTTGTCATGGAAACGTTAACTGTCAAAGCGGTACGAAGTCCGCCGGCTGGTCAGCTAGTAATGTATAAAATAATAACCATAAACTAAACAATTCGAACTTATCACAACCAACCATTGAACTAGTTTTAAGTTCTAATCGAAGCTGGAGTTTGTTTTGAAACTTAATCACTACCGACTAATAGATGAGCTGAAGAGTGACCTCATTGTACAATTATTATTGTCTGCGCCCATAGTAAAAACATGACAAAAAACCTAATTCTAGTAGTTATAAAACAAGTGTTGTTAATTGCGCTAGCCTTTATAATTCATAAAGTCATAATCAGTTATTCACTATAATCATACTATAATCAAATATCAAACAAACTCGAACTAGGTACCTGGGAACTTATATTACAAAGAGAAACCACAAAATAGTCTCTCCATTTTGTGTATACCTCTCAGGGCGTCTGATACAAACATCATAAACTAAACATCACCTACAACTGATTTTAATTTTGTGTTTCTGTTTCATGTTATAAAAAAAAATATAATGAATATATCAAATCTTGAACACGCTTAGTTTTCACAATAAGATTAGTCTTAAGCCAAAATTTGTTGTTTTTGCGTTTTAAATCGTTTTTTGCGTTCTTATACATAGGTACGTAGGTAGGTATTAAGTATAATAAAGCTATTTACCTTATTAATTACGTTAAATATCAAACAACGATACCAGATTAATATTTGAGTATCTCGGTGGCGCAGCGTTCATGTAGGTACTGCGTGCCAAGCGTCCGAGTTCGGTTCCCGGTCGAGTCAATTTAGAAAAAGCTCTATGATATAATTTTAATCGATCATGTGGTCTTTATTACAGTAACTAAACCAGATTAAGATTTAAGTAGGTGGCACAGCAATTATTTAAAAGATTCGGGCACATAATTACTACTAGTACCTACTATAAGTGAAGAGTGTGATGGTAAGAGAAAGTTACAAATTCACCTCAAAAAGCTTAGTAAGTACTGTAGCAACCGAGATTCCTTGCTCGGGCATGCTTGCTGGCAGTCGCCGTGGCCTGCATTCAAGCGTAGTAGAAGAAAAAGAAGGAAAAAAGAAAAGAACATCGCGGACATTCTTTGACGGGCCGCGACTACGAATACCTACTTCATCATCATCATCAGCCTCTAAACGTCCCACTGCTGGGCACAGGCCTCCCACATGATCAGTAGCACGTGGGGGTATTGGGCCATAACCCACCACGCTGGCCCAATGCGGGTTGGTGGGTTTTAACGACTGCTATCTTACGACAACAACCGGGACCAACGGCTTAACGTGCCTTCCGAAGCACGGAGGAGCTCGAGATGTTTTTAATTCGTCACCCATCAGGCGACCCGGCATTGCGAAAGTTGCTTAGCGGGCAAGATCGCAAGCCGAACGCGCTAGCCGCTGGGCCATCGAGCTCCTCGTTACCTACTTGATTATTGTTAATTCTTTAATTGAGATAATAAGGCGTTATTCATTATATAAAACCCCGGTACCTTAAGTGACGATCCATCGGATTGCACAGTACATACCGCGCTCGAGCAACGCTTTTGTTCTCACTAGTTCGATTCATTACTGCGATCGTCGAACTACTGAGAAGTTTTTTTCTCATTTTTTCGACCGTCGAATTTATTTAAATCGAGAAATAAAAAACAAAAAAGTAAAGTTTAAAAAACACTTGTTTCAATTAAAAAAAGTTTATATTTGTATTGGTAAATTATAATCGTATGTAACTAATTATCGCAATTTTCTGAAAAATGCCTAACACAAATTTGTCCGCATATTAATTGTATTTTTACATTAATATCGGCGTGTAAATCTAGTTTCTGAATTTTGTTATAAAAGTTAAATTATATAATAATTACTAGCGGCCCGCTCGCGACTTCGTCCGCTTGAGTACCGGGTCCAAATCTATGCATGTATTATACATATAAACCTTCCTCTTGAATCACTCTATCTATTTAAAAAACCGCATCAAAATCCGTTGCGTAGTTTTAAAAATCTAAGCATATATACATAGGGACAGACAGACAGCGGGAGCGACTTTGTTGAGCCGCCCGGATTGCGAAAGCCCCAAGTTCGATTCCTGGCTGGATCGGGTGGGCGTTTAATTTATTCACTGTATTTTATAAGTATTGAATCATTAGTATGTAATGGTAAATTTGATGTTGGTGATCCTTTACAAAAATAATTAAATAAGCTATAATGATGGTTGATGATGATAAATGCTACGTATCTACTACCAACGCCTCGGTGGCCGAGTGGCAGAGCGCTCGGCCCGACACCTAATTCAAATTCAAATTCAAATTCAAAATCATTTTATTCAGTTTAGGCTACAAGTAGCTCTTGTGAATGTCACTATGCCATCGGTTCGTAAGTCTACTCTGGGCGGGAGATCTTGTACTGAGAAGAACCGGCAAGAAACTCAGCAAATGTCCAGCTCTTTTCTCCCTTACAGCGTCAAAAATATTGGAAAATGCCCGATCATAGCAGGAACTTTCTATTACAAATAAACACAAAACATAGTTATAGAAGACAACCACAACATGTAAAAAAAAAAACAAAAAATTAAATTCTAGGTTAACAAATTTACATCAGGCAAAAGTTTCAATTTCCACAATGTCATATAGTACCACTACAGTACAATGGTCCCGGGTTCAATTCCCAGGTCGGGCAAAATCAATTTCAGTTTTTTAGATGCATAACCCGGGTTTGTGATCACCAACCCGAATTTGGCAAGCGTGGTGATTAAGCCATTACCCATCAATAGTAGTGATGAATTGATTTCAATAATAGAGGCCTTTGCCCAGCAGTGGGCCAAATGTAGGCTGTTTATTTTACTTTAACCACTACGTACCTACCTATGTACGTATCTACGTACTATCGTCATCGCAAAAGCGTTGCATCTCATTAGCGATGTGCACAGGGTTTAAACCGCTCCGTTATTATATTCTGTAAGCTATTCTCAAAGTTTTTTGTTATTTCAAATCAATATAAAAGCCGAGGTCCAGATCGTAGAAAATTCAAGCGCCTTTAGACCTTTAAATCACCCCACGGGATTAGGCTCCGATAATCCGAAATGTCGGCTTGGGTAGCAGTAACCTATACAGCGGAGCAAAGTAATAATTGCGGGTGGATAGTGATCAACCAAGCTTGCCAGTGGCATTAATACCGACATATTTTTAATTTAATTTAGTTCTAAAAGAAGAAATATTATGTAATTATATGGGGTATGTTCCGATATACACTGCGAGCACTGTCCAGTGCTCTTACTGGTGAGAAATAAGCGCTTCATGTCATTATTTTTACTGCGCACTGGCAAGGAGTGGAATTCTCTGCCATCGTCTGTGTTCCCAAAAACATATAACCTGAATTTCTTCAAGGCTAATAGGCAGAGTTAATAGGCATCTTCTGGGGCAGTTCGCTCCATCGTAGACCTCATCTACGCTCACCATCAGGCGAGATCGAGGTCAAAAGCTGTCCTTTAAGCTGATCGAAGCCTTTAAGGGATAAAAAAAAAATTGTTCCGTTATGGACTGACAGTATACTGCCGCAGTATTCTAGGGAAATATATGACGTCATAAATCGTCGCCATCTTTGTACTGTAAGCTGTACATCTTTGTACTGGCATTTTCGAGGTAAGGTGTCTCAGTGCTTTGATCACGTGATCAACAGCGTCCAGAAATGACAGCATGGATGACAGTATACTGGACTGCGTCCGTTTTAAACAGTAACCAGTATAGCTAACTATAAAGGAACGGCTTAGCAGTATACTAAATTGACGTCACACCTTACAGTGCTCGCAGTGTATATCGGAACATACCCTTAGTATTTTTTGTTTGACAGTTTAATGTTAGCTAATAACTAGGACTCATATAAAGATGTATTTTGTTTTGATTATAGAGAATAGGGAAATGACAAGTTCAAGTCACTCGTTTTTGTTTCAAGTGCCATTTTCAGTTTTAAAATTAAATAAAGCATAGTGAATGCAAAATAAGAATTTACAAATGAATAAATATTGAATTGGAAACGAAAGGAAATACTTTGTTCAAGTGAAGAAATATTGTAAAAGTTAAAAGGTATACGAGGTTGCAATTCACTTTTGTTTTCTGCTTTTGCGTCAGGAAAAGTTTCCTTAATTTTTAGTTAATACTAGCTGACGCGGCGGACTTCGTATCGCTTTCACACTTTCTATGTCAACAATACAAACAAATCGTTCCTATGACAACAAAACAAACAATTCGTATGTTTGTATTGGAAAATTAAACAAAAAATTGGGGTGGACCACCCTTATCACTTAGGGGTATAAAAAATAGATTACGACCGATTGTCAGACCTGCCGAATATACATATAAAATTTCATAAAATCGATCGAGCCGTTTCAGAGGAGTATGCAACTAACATGCGACACGAGAATTTTATATATATACTTAGTATATATAGAAGAAGATAGATACTTATGCAAGCAAACATTTCAGATATGCATAACCTAGTGCTTTCATTTAAAAAAAAGATTAAGGAACTGAAAACTTTATCGTCATCTCGAGCTCCTCCATTCGAAAGGCGCGTATAACCACCACATCGGTCCCTGCTCCTCCTCCCAGCAGTTGTAAAAAACCTCCAATCCGCACAGCCGCCCGCGTGGCTTATGGCCTGTTCTCCCTGTGCTGTGATGTTTCCATCCACAGCGAAGGCTTGTGTCCCAGCAGACGATACTGCCAGACGACGACAAAAGATACTGTAAGCTCTTTCTGCGTAAAACGGAATGAACGTGATAGAATTAAAATGAGGGTGTACAAGCTATCAACTAATTATGACACGACTAACACCTCAGTCTCCTCAGTCTCCCTGTGACCATGAACCCTGCAAAGAGTTCGAAACGTCAGGATAAACATTAAATAAAACGAATATATAAAATAAACGTAAATAGATAGATAGATCCGTAAAAGTAGTTTTATTTCAAGGTAAATCATCAACATTGGTCATTGACACTACAGTATACAACGTGTGACAGAAAGGTGTGGTAAAAATTAAAAGATCCAAAGTGTATCCGATCCAGATTTTGTATGCAGGGTTATTATGACATAATTATTGATTTTAATTTTTTATGCAATTTTTAATTAAATATTAAATTAACAAGTCACAGCTCTAGTGATTTAGTAACCTATGTGTACTTACATTTATGATCACTGCTGCTTGCTTACCCGCGTCTGACGCGCATGACTTTACTAATATAAATATTTTATTTATTATTATTATAATTGCATGACAAATTGTGGGGGTGCAGCGCAGACGCAAAACTGCGAGTTTCAAGTTTGTTTATGATAGCGAGCGAGCGGTGCGTGGCAGTGGTGTGTGTGACAATGGCGCACGACTACGAATACGCACGCACACTAATATCTGTACGGAGTAGGCTGGTGATTTAATTAGAGCAATGTTTACTTTCGTAAAATCATAGGCGTTTGGGTAAAAAATAATAACTCTTAATATTTTCATATTAATATTTTTTAATTGAAAAATAAGACAACGGTGGCCTGTGGAATATCAATACAAACATTTTGATGTCGGATCATTGTTTTATTTGTGCTATATTTACAAAGTTTCTGAAGAAATAAGTTTTCAGATATCATTACTTTTACGTATTGTTTATGCAGTTTCTGGGTATTTGTTTCAAATTCCAAGACAACCATGGCCTTGTGAAAGGACCAAGCTAACCTGCACTAGTCCTTTTAATGTATATGACCTATTCAGCGCGTAGCACCAGTGACTTAAAAACACGTAAATTTTCGAAATTTCGCGCGGCACCCCCATAATTATGTCTTAGTCATAACACATACGAAATTAAAATCGTAAACACTCTAGATCTTTTCATTTTGACCACATCTTTCTGTTACACGTTGTATATATATGGTTCTGGTTTGTTTCAAACAGCTTTAATGAAAGTAAATAGCTCCAAAATGTTCGTTAATGAATAAAAAGCCTTCTAAATAAACGACGAGTAAGTTTTTTTTAGTCGCGCAATGCTCGTATAAAGTGTGCTCAGACTCGAAGCGCGCTCTCGCATTAATGAGAGGCAACTCCGCTCGCTACTCGGTGATTGATTTAGACTAGAAATCGATTAAACACCGATTGACGTTAATCGATTCGTAATACATTTTTTATTGGTTTACTGCGAGTCACATATTACATGTGTCTTCTGAATTTATCATCTCAGTGGAGGCTGTTACAATCGTGAATGCTAAGCAACTTTTATTATGTCCTGTATTCGGATGGGTGACCTACATTAACTTTGTTTTTAACGTGCCATGTTGCATGATCTGCTGCATGCATTGCTCAGCGGGCGGTACATGATTATACACGGTTGGTTTGGTTGGTAGTAGGGCATGTTTTAAGCCCGCCTGGCTAGCTAACACCATGTTATCTAAATATATCGCCATAAAATCAATATTGTTGTTTTCCAACAGTTAGAGATAAGAAAGCCAGTGTCTCAGTTGTTGAGAGTTTCAGATGAAGTGCCATTTAATAACTATCTGTACGGATTTGTATGATTTTTGGCGTAAATTGTATCCGAAGTTGAAGAAGGCGGTTCAAGATAGTAGATTAAACTCTTAACTGTTTATTTCATTTTGAAGAAACTATTTACTTTTGGAGCTCGATGGCGCAGTGGTTAAGCAACTTTCGCAAAGGCCGGTTATCAGATGGGTGACCAAAAATTTATCATCTCAAGCTCCTCCGTGCTTCGGAAGGCAAGTTAAACAACGTAACGCAACGTAAAGCAGTTGGTCCCAGCTGCATTAGCAGTCGTTAACAGCCGCCAATCCACACTGGGCCCACGTGGTGGTTTATGGCCCGTTCTCCGTATCCATCCATAGGGAAGGCTCGTGCCCCAGCAGTGGGGACATAAAATAGGCTGATGATGATGATGATTTACTTTTATGACATTTCAAAATTGCGAAGTTCTAAATTAAAATATGAAATGATAAAAAAAAACTAGAATACTGACTAATTTTGATACAAAAATTTTATGTAACGTGTTATGCCATCCCTCTACCATGAAGATATGAATCCAGCCTAAGTGGTGTTTACCAAAACAACACAGAATTAAGTCTTTGCCGTGGCACAACGACCACCGATATTCAAATTGAAAGCTTTAGCTTGACGCCGACGAATCACTTAGTTGGCCAAACAATCCGCGTATCAACTTTAAACTAATTTATTAAGGGCGATGACGTCATTATGGATTGGAGAGGCGCAGATAGGGGAGTGAAGTACAGTGGTTCGAAACGTCATTATTTAGTCCAATTTAATGAATTAGTGTGATAAATGTGTTTGAATTATCGTTTTCGTAGATGGATGCGCGCGCCGTGCAATAGCGCTGTAGCCGTAGCTACGGGCTCAGTGCTACGGAGCGCGGATCGGGCACGCTACGTGTCGTAACGGCGCGGGTGTGCGGCTACGAAAATGCTTGACGTGTGACAGGATTTTTGTTTTGTGATATTTTGTGGTGGTGTGTTCTATGTGATTGTGGTTGTATTGAGGTAAGTTGACAGTGTTTTAGTAATAATTAAGTACGGTTACTGTTTACTGAGGAAGCTGACGGCAAAAATTTGAATAAATCTAAGAAACCAATGGGTTTCTTTTTGTCTTAATGAAAACTACTTTCTTCTTTTATCGCCGGGAAATATAATTCACTTTGACGTTACTTGGTTACCGTTTTCGTTATCTGCGTTTAAAATAAATGACTCTGTTTATTGCTTACTGCTGAAAATAATAGGAATCAGTAAAATTTATTAAATAAGATATAATTTGTTATGTTGTGTATAGTTTGTTACATAAATGGTAATTAGTTATAAAATGAATAAGGCATCTATGAATTATTGTCCTTTCTAGTATGCAGTACTATCAATGGAACCGATGGTTATTAATAGAATATAATATATTTTCTAAATAAACAAATAAATAATAACGAAAATTTATCTCATTCTTACTCTTCTCGTTATTATTATGATTGGTAATGGTATGGTTTAATTTAAATGTTCCCTACATTTTCTAAAAACGTTATAAGTTTTGTTGAAATATATGTCGTTTCTATATCCTCCTACATATTCTGGAAACGTGGATATACTGTTAGATTTCTGAGCTGTATATTATTATGAAATTTCTGTTTTACCAAATATATCTAGTAGTTTTTGCGTGATGCTATTTGGTATGCTATACGGTATGAACAGATAGTAGACAACAAATCTATTTTTAGTTTTCACTAAGAATAAAATATCATAAAGAAATTTATATTTTCTCTGTTAAACTGTACCCTACGTATGAAATGAAAGTTAAAGCAGTCTACAAAATTCCACTAATAATGCCCATTGCGGGTTTGGAGACACTACTGCGCCTTTTAAACTATTTTGGAAAAAGTAACTTAACATCTAAATATTCTTATTATTTTAATTTATGCGTTCACGATGCTATATGTAAAAAAACACGATAGCTCAATTGGAAAAGCACCTGACCCGGTATGTCAGAAAGGTACAGGTTCAAATCCTGCTCGTGGAAATTTTTTCAACATTTGTGTTTTTGTAATTTGTTCGCAACAAAATTTGCGTTAAAAATTATTTGAACTTTGTAATGCTATATGGAGTTACAAGTAAACATTTTATCATCTAAATATTGGTTTCTAACGTTAACGTGAAAACTACACATTGAAATGAAACACTTTTTACGAACGAAACGAACTTTTAACGTTGATGATGTAGTTCTTGATATTAAATAAAGCTTCTTTGGCTTACAAAGTATAAGTAATCAGTGTTGATAAGTTTGCACGAGTTGGACAGAGCCACGATAGCGCAATAGGAAGCAGACCTGACCTAGTATATCTGAGGGTGCGGGTTCTAATCCCACTAGACGAAAAAACATTTAAACACTTTTTCAAATTTTTTACAAATTTACTCGCGTTAAACACTTTTTACGATTATACTCGCGTTTGATATTCCAGATCAGTTTAGATCTCTGTCCCCCTACACAAGTGGCATAATGCTAATAGAATACAAATGGAATTAATGAATACACGTATGAGATTGACGTAGAGCCAATCAACGTCATTCATACGTATCGTTGACTTATGTTAATCCCATACGATAATCATTATATTCCATGTCTATGTTATTAGCGTTATGCCACTTGTCTAAGGGATCTAGTCTCTCAGTTACCGTGGTCCGTGCGTTGTACGAATCGTCAGGATAAAATATATAATATGTAAACAAGAAGCGAGTACATTCATTTGTAAAAAGTGCTCCTTTTTAATTCGGTTGTTCAATTTTCCAATTGAATTGAATTTATTTTATGTGAAGCCATAAATAAAATTGTATTATAACATTTACTCTTAATACAATACATCAGCACATTTTAATTATATTGAGAAATTTATTTTACTTAAACAATGTTTAAACGTCGTGTATTGTTTGGCGTGTTCAAAACACTTCATTGGGAAACTTAATCAAGTTAAGTGTTAACATAATTTAGTATTTATTTGTAGAGCAAACGCTTTGTCTATAAGTAATAACTATGTAATACAGAATTCGTTACTAGCATTTATGATAATAATATCAATATTAATTAAAACCTAACATTTTCTATGAAACTATTTGCGTTTATTTCATATTGTCGGCGACTTCGTCCATGAAAACACTCATATTATCTTACAATGGTTTTACTTATCTTCGCGAGCTTGCGTACAGAAACTTACCAAAGTTCTAAAGTACCTATATTACTGTTAAATTTAAAGTCACCGCTGTCTCAAATATCCCATCGCCTACAAAGAAATTTGGTGACTCGTTTCTTTGTCGCACCTCCAAAAGATGGAATAGTCTATTAGAATTAGTATGTTTCCTATGATATGGGGTACTTCAAAAGAGGCGTGAAGAAGCACCTTGTGGGCCGGCAGAGTGAGGTTAACTGATGCTACGTTTGTTTTCACGCTGCACCAGTTATCTTCGCGTCTGGACTCCATTTCCACTTAACATCACGTGGGATGGAGTCATTTGCCGAGGTATCTATAAAAAAAAGAAGTTTTTTTCAACATTTAAGCTAACAAAAATTTGTAATCATGTTAATGTCATTGTGATTATAAACCAACTAAATTGTAATTAAAATTTATTTATATTATTCCATACGAATAAGCACTTTGCCTTGATATACATGATGATGATGCTACTTAAAAGCGCACTTCTCCCAGAATCCTCTACTACTGTGGAATCGCTATCTTATCTCTAGCTGGAGGAATAAAACAATGATACGAATATTGATGTTATGGTGACATATTTAGACAAGATGGTGGTAGCTAGCCAGGCGGACAAACAAGCCCTACCACCAACCAAACCTCTCTCGCTCTCGTCTCTCCCGCTGAGAATGGAACTTGGAACCTTTGAGTTTAACCAATAACCACAGAAGCAGTATATGCAATAAGGGACCGGTATTAGACACAAGTATCAGGTCCCGGGTTCAAAACCCGGTAAGGCTTGTTATAAGCCCATCTGGATAGCTAACACCATCTTATTTAAATCACAGATTACATATTATTTCAATTTACTTTGATTACATTTACGGCTAATCTAATGCAAAACAAATATGTACAAGCCTAAGGGCGCTTTCAAATTAGGCGTTTTGTGTCGGAACGCTCGCTGTCGTGCCTTTGCACTGCGTTCTATATTAAAACAAGCGTGCGGCTGTCATGCAGCTGCCATTTAATATGAAAACGCACGGCTTTGTATCGGACCGCTGCGTTCCATATTAAAACAAGCGTGCGGCTGTAATGCAGCTGGCATTTAATATGAAAACGCACGGCTTTTTATCGGACCGCTGTCGTGCCTTTGCACTGCGTTCCATATTAAAACAAGCGTGCGGCTGTAATGCAGCTGGCATTTAATATGAAAACGCACGGTTTTGTATCGGACCGCTGTCGTGCGTTTGCAATGCGTTCCATATTAAAACAAGCGTATGGCTGTCGTGCAGCTGGCATTTAATATGAAAACGCACGTGCGTTTGCACTGTGTTCCATATTAAAACAAGCGTGCGGCTGTCGTGCGGCTGGCGTTTAATATGAAAACGCACGGCGATGGTCCGACACGAAACGTCTAAATTGAAAGCGCCCTAAGCCTGAACACACAGAAAACGTGGCATGATTAACCCAGGACGCCTTTACAGCCAAAAACGTAAGCTAGTGAAGGGTTAATCGAAATAAATTCTGACAGTCACGTTACAATGTACCCCATTATGGACGCGAGCATTAGCAGGGTCTCGCCAAGAGAAACAAAACAAACGCAAAACTTTGCTCAAAATAAGATTGATGGGATGTATTTCGATCCGGGGGCAGGTAAACGCCGTTGCGTTGCCCACAATTAATCATTTTGTCGCCTAAGTAAGCAAATGTCCTTATGTGGCGGCAATTTAATTAATACAGTCGAGAGATTGGCGAACAGTGGGCGATCTTGGCTTGGGCGGGTAGGGGACTGCGTGACGTAAGATGTAATTATATTAATATTCGAAGAGTAAGGTTTTATTTGGTTGATTACCATTAGCGTAGAAGCTTTTACATAATTATGACCAGTTCATCATCAACATCAATTAGTGAAACTGAAGGTCTTTTTATTCATACTGAGTTTTGATTATGTAGCATATTTAACTAGCATATCTAACTGACGACCTCCGTGGTCGAGTGGTTAGCGCGCCGGGTCTGGCGTCGCGCTATCTCTGAGGTCCCGGGTTTAATTCCCGGTCGGATTAATTTAGAGAAAACTGTTTTTCTGAATTGATTTCGGGTCTGGGTGTTCTTCTATGTTTATTTATATTTATCCGTTATCTAGTTTAAACACATTAACGAGTTTCATAAGAAGCTTATCTTGGGCTAGATAATAATTGGTGTGAGCGTAAACAAAGGACATTGCTAAGCCTCCATACATTGATGGCCTAATCAATTGGCACAGCTGTGAAATTATGCTCGTTGTTTTGTAAATAAGTCATAAATACTCAGCTGGGACAATTATGGGAATCGTAGAATCACGCGAAGTGTATCACATTTTGAGGTTACAATATATTGTCCGTTGTCAATGCAAAGTTATCGTTCGAGCAGATCACAAAGTCCATAAATGAAAGCCGTGGTATGTATGTTACTGCAAGATATATCGGAGTCCAAAAGAATAGCCAAGTTAATAAAAGAAACTCAGAAATATACATAATAGCGCACTACACAACTACGAGAGCAAGTGAGCGAGTGAGCATAAATAGGGAGGTAGGTATTGAAGAGCTACTGTAGAATCAAGACGGTTAATTGAACTAACGAATCGGGAATCGATTATGTTCTACATTGATCGAAACGCTGTTATTACGTTTTTTGACAAATTCTTATATATATGAAATATATTTTGATATCATATATACATATTTCAACAAAGATATGACACAGTTTGATAAAAAATAAACAAAATTAAATTCCAATTGAATAATCGATTTCATTTAAAACAATTGGAACATCTCTTACGTACGCTGTTGACATTGAAATGACAGCAATGTAGATCTCAGCAAATTGTTTAGTATATAAATAACTTTTACTTATTCGTTTCAAACCATCGGTTGCCTATTTACTACGGATAACTGATATAAATGTAAAAAAATAAAAGAAGAATTATAATGCGGGATATTTGTTTGTGCGTGTTGTAGGGCAAAATCGTCGATGTCCTTTATTTATTTATTTTTTATTTAACTGACGATAGCTTAGTCTCTGTCCACTATTTGATATCGTAAGATAGAAATTTGTTATTTTAGCAACATGAACCTGTAAAAGTAACACGACGTGCTCTCCCTTATGTTACTGTCATGTTTACGTCATATTTCGAGGCGTTTTGCTTTTTACGACATTGTCGACAATGGTTTAATTAAAAAGTATGCATAAATGTATAATGTTTAATCCTAAGCAGGCCAAAAACATATCATCACACACACATCAGCTCATTTTATGTCCCCATTGGTGGGGCACGGGCCTTCCCTATGGATGATTGCGAACTGGTGGTTGTAAACGACGGCTAATGCAGCCGGGACCAACAGCATTATGTGCCTTCCGGAGCATGGAGGAGCTCGAGATGATAAATTTTTGGTCACCCATGCGATTCCCGGCGTTTGCGAAAGTAGCTTAACCTAAGCAAGCGCAGACCGGGCGCGTTAACCACTGCGTCATCGAACTTCTAAAAAAATGGATAAAGAAATGTAAGGTCTGCAATGCGCAGGGTGTTACCACTGGTGTTAAAAAAAGTCTATAGGTGACGAATTAACCATTAAATGTAAATAATTAGGTAATTGGAATAAAAGAAAAAGTAAGTAAAGTTTTTGAAGAAACTATGTACAGTCGGCGGCATATCAACCTACCCAAAACAGTCCAATTTCTACAATCAATTTTGATCTTTAATGTTTGGTTATAAGGATCAATATTCATTGGAGAAATTTGACAGATTTGGGAAGGTTGATCTGCCGCCGTGTGTACAAGAGATAAGGTAAAGAACGAAAGAACGAAACGCCTCCCGAAGCACAGAGTAGCTCAAGACTGTTATAATGTCCCTCCTCCTTTTTGCCTGAAAAATACTTCATTTTGATAGTTACCCCTAATAGATTTATTACAGTCATCACATTTATTATATTTAAAGCTAATATACACTAAGAGGTATGTCAATTTGAGCTCACAATAATAAAAAAGATAAGATCGCAACGTGCAAGTCATTAAAGAGAAAAGACGCCACCGTAAAATCTATTTAAACATTAACACAGAATACGACAAGACAATAATTTTATTAACAAAAATACACTCAATCAAAGCTGGTTCAAATTCGATTCGTCAAAGGAATTACCTTCAGTATCCATTAGAAAGTTGATTGCGCTGCTTCAGTATTAACAGTGGTGTAATCAGTGTGCACATAAAAGCCTATTCTAGGAAGGCAGTGTTTCAAAATGAAATAGCATCAATTGTAACTGACAGGGGCGACGCACGTCACCTAAATTACTCGTAATAAGACCGGCATTACGAAGAGAATCCGCCAGCATTCAGCCATTAAGCGAGCCAGATAAAGCTAACGAGAAAAATGGTTGGCATCGTTGAGTTTATTTTCTGTACAGCGCCATCTAACGGTAATGCACTGCGACATAATTAAATAATTTGGACAATAGATTTTTTTTTACATGTGTAATGTAACTTCTATGTTAAATTCGATTCCTATCTGTCAGCACACAGCCTTGCTGCGTAATGTCGTTACTTTGTTAAAAACTGTGCAGTTTCTTGCGCCCATTTCTTCTCCCCAGCTAAAAGGTAGACATCCTGAACGGGAAGTATGTCAAAAAATTATCGGACGTATCTAAAGTGCTTATTTTTAAATTTATTTTAATTAAAAGAAATACTCTGACTTTGACTTACAAACATTGTTGTTATGGTGACATACTTAGATAAGATGGTGTTGGTGCACCAGTTAGTAAGCCAGATGAATTTATAACAATCTACAATCTCTACCACAGACAAAACTGAGTACAATATTATGTATCTAAAAAGAAATACTGTTTTTATTCTGATGTTGTTATGTCTGGTTTTCATAAAAATGAGTACAAGATTTTAACGATGATTTTTGCCTTATCCTTATAATATAATATTATGTTTATAGTACGGACACCTTCTGTTTTGTAAATTGATACTTAAATATCCTTTTGCAACAATATGCAGAGTGAGTGAGAATATACTGTATCTTACTAATATTATAAAGCTGAAGAGTTTGTTTGTTTGGTTGAACGCGCTAATCTCAGGAACTACTGGTTCGAATTGAAATTTTTTTATTGAGGAATATTAAAAAAAAATTAAAAGTAAAAGTACCTACACCCGTGCGCAGCCGGGGCGGGCCGCTAGTGTACAATATTTAGTGATAGGTCTAATTTTACATTGGCGAAGTCACGTGCGGTATCTTATAATAAAAAATATACCAATAGAGTAACAGTTTTGTTTTTAAATTTACCTGCATGTGTAACTTTAAGTGACATATAATTTAGTGTCAATGTTGTCAATTGTTTTTTTTAACAGTCGGTGAAAAAATGTACAAAATGTAAAAAATGTAAATGTAATCAGTTTTGTAAAAATTTTGTTAGAAACTTTATTGGCTTTTGCGTTATACTTTGTGTACTATAATTTTTATTTATTTATTTATTTTATTTATTTATTTATTTATAATTACATACAACTATCTTTACAGGTTTCTTTTTTTTTTTACCCAATACAATAGTGCAGCTATAATAATAAAATGAATAAAATACACAACAATATACTTTACACTTCATACGACACAGTAAACAACGCAATTCTTGTGAATTCGCTCAGAGCACTTTTAAGTTATTATGTGTTGCATGTTTCTCACTATGCAAAAAAAAAACATAACAGATTTCTCTTTTTCAAAGTTAAACTCGCGAGCGAGGAATTTAGGTAGCGCACGCCGCGCCGCGCCGCCGCCGGCCGTCGCCGCACAGACCCCTTTCCGGTTATCTGAGAAGGATGTTCCAGCATAAAGGGGTTATGCCGTGTATTGTGGGAATCATTCAAATCACCGCAGAGCCCATAGATACAAGCGAAATTGGGTGTTATTCGTCGCTCCTCGTATTTGTTGCGAACAAAACTGAGCTTTTGCTTTAGCTCTGTTTTGTCGGAAAATTGTGAACAATGCTTAGGGAGGGGGAAACTGTGTTTTGTGTTCCGAGTTGTGTGGGACAAATAACATTATTTCAACTTGTTTTTTGGGGTTCCGCATCGGTTGCATAAAAAACTTGACATTAAGCTTTAATATTCATACTTTATACGCAACGAACTATTGAGAGGAGCTCGATGGCGCGGCGCTAGGGCAAGTCATTTGAGTTGCTGTCTTGTTAAGTTAAGCAAGTCGAATTGTTCCCAAAGAAAAAGCGGTTTGTCTTTCTTTAAGAATAATAAAATAAGTAAATACTATGTGCCTTACAATTAAACAAAGAATAAGCTCCGAATAGATATTTCGTGTTTTGTTCCTTTCAGGTAAACGTCATTTCGAATTAGAGTAAAAGAGACAAAACATGGAATAACTATTCGAAGCTTATTCTTTGTTTATTTGTAAGACCCTAAGTAAATCCTCTGTGACTGTCCCACTGCTGGGCAAAGCCTTCATCATTGAAATTGGGTCATCACTATTGATGGGTAAGGTGATCACAAACCCGAGCTTCGAATCGAAAAATACGAAACATACATTGCTCGACCTGGGAACTGAACCCGGCACCATCTGGTACAGAGCCGAGCGCTTTGAGGTGAGGAAGTAAATACGCAACTAAAAGTAAATACTCACGCGATTCCCCTACTCGTACTATTCGTCCCAATTGTCCTTGTCCTAATTATTTGGGAGGGCATCCGAGTCGTTACCGTGTCGCGTGATCTTGACTCGGCCCGTAACGAGTCGCGTTGTCTACGAGTGCCACTCGACTCGGAAATGTGCAAAACAAGACTTGCCTCCGTGTGTTGCGGGACGATTAGTTTTATACCTATGTAGGTTAACGGGAAATTACGTAGGGAGGTCAGCTCATAGCGGCCACCTTAACTTTAACTTTAAAAAAATGCCACTATAGAATCGATTTTGAACAAGTATTTTATGTCAAAAGATAGGGAATTTCATAAACTTTCATCAGAAGTAATCGCGTTTCGCAAAAACTTAAATTGTTTATTGTAATTTGTAAATTACGAAAACCTGTCAAAAAACCGCTTTGGCCGTTGAAGCGGCCATGGGGGTACGGGCAAAGTGGTCATGCCTAAATATATAGGCGCTCGATGGCGTAGTGGTTAAGGCGTCCGGTCTGCGATTACTGACGTTAAGCACTTTTAAAGCCGGTCATTGGATGGGTGACCAAAAATTTATTATCTTGAGCTTTTCCGTGCTTCGGAAAGCGCGTAAAGCTGTTGGTCCCGGCTGCATTAGCAGTCGTTAACAACCGGCAAATCGCACTGGGCCCGTGTGGTGGTTTATGGCCAGTTCTTCTCCCTATCAGTAAAGAGTTGAAGAAGTTACTATATATGTAATGTTGTAATGTTGAAGAAGTTACTATGTACGTAATGTTGTAATGTTGTATTCGTAATTATGTAAAAACCTACTTCACTCATCTGCTAGTAACATATTATAGTTTATTTAATGTATATTATTATATGACGAAAGTCTTTGACCGGTGTGTGTTGCCGGTGATGACATACGGGACTGAGACGTGGTCACTCACTATGGGCCTTATCAGAAGGCTCAAGGTCACTCAAAGAGCAATGGAGAGGGCTATGCTCGGGGTTTCTCTGCGTGATCGAATCAGAAATGAGGAGATCTGCAGAAGAACAAAGGTAACCAACATAGCCCGAAGAGTTGCTAATCTCAAGTGGCAGTGGGCAGGGCACATTGCTCGCAGGACTGATGGCCGCTGGGGCGGAATAGTCCTTGAGTGGCGACCGCATACCGGAAAGCGCAGTGTGGGCAGGCCTCGAACAAGGCGGACCGACGATCTGGTCAAGATCGCGGGAAGCCGCTGTATGCGAGCAGCACAAAACAGGTCGTTATGGAGATCCTTGGGGGAGGCCTTTGTCCAGCAGTGGACGTCTTTTGACTGTATGTATTTAATTATGTATGTATGTGTTGTATGTTACTTATTTATTAAATGTTTGCGTACTTCCTCTATCTCTTTCTTGGAATCTTTAACCTAAAAGGTTGTCTGGAAGAGATCGCTTGTAGCGATAAGACCGCCTTTGCCTATGTACTAACTTTTTTGTTTTCTCTTTTTTTCCATCTGTGTGTGAGCAATCAAAAATTTTTCAATCTAGATAGATTGAAAAATTTTTGATTAGATTAGATAGATATCTATCATAAAACAATTACGCCTTTCAAGTCCTTCAAAATTAGGTAAAGAAAAATTGATTCCCCGATATCAAAGAGACGTTGCAACCAGACAAAGTTAGATGAAATATCGGTATCACTAAAGTATTCCTAATAATCTTGGGGTTCTGTCAAAGACGATTTCACAATGAGATTATAATTATCTATTCGCAATGTGATTTGAGACAGCATGGCGGCGACTCGAGATCCGACGTCGCAAGACAATGTTCCTTATCTGGGAGTAATTATATTTGGACAAAACACAGCACAGAGATGCTTTCACCGGGAGATGCCACGTTTGGCACACAAGTGTGTTGTCTAGGTTGAAGATGGGATATAGAGGGATGAAGTTGTATAGAGTTTTTATGATTGCCGCTGCGAAAGTGTATGTTTTTCTCAAGGTATCAACTGATCACACACGATTCGTTCCAAGACCTTGGAGACACAAGGAAGTAAACTAATAGGTCAAAGATCACTAAAGAATTCGTTATAATCTTGGGGTACCGTCAAAGGCGATATCACAATGAGATTAGAGAGCATGTCGGCGACTCAAGACATTATTCCTTATCTGGAAGTAATTATATTTGGATAAAACAAAGCACAATGATGCCTTCGGCGGGAGATGTTACGTTTGGCCCACGAGTGTGTTGTCCAGTGTGAAGATAGGATATAGAGAGATCAATTTCTTCAGTGTTTACTTAGAATCGTTTGGTATTGTTTTCTAAAATAAATGTGGACACTTTCGAGCTTTTGTGTTCCATTATAAATTTAATGTTCGTCATAGATATGACAAACATTAAATGTACTTAAAGCATGTTTTTATGAGGTTTCTGCTCTTGGTTTTATTTAAAAAGGTCTATCGAGTAAAAAGTTATGAATTTTTTTCGGAATTATAAAACTTTAAACGGCTCCCCTGTAAAGTAGGTATTTTGGCGCTTGTTACCTTTTGCCTTTCAAGCGTCGATATGCGTATGTGTCAAACTCATGGTAGTGTGTGTAATGTTGTTTTTGTTCATTTAATTTTTTTTTTATGCATTATTAAAAAAAATATTAACAATAATTTTATAAATTTTGTCTTCCTATATTTAATTTTGTTTGATTTTATTTGATTTTAATTTTTACTTTTTATTAACATTTTATTCTTAATATTTTGTTCTATTAAATTCCATTTTCAATTCAACATTATTTATATGATTGTGATTTTAATTTATAGTTTTTATTTTATTGGTATTTTTTTTTTGTGAATTATCTTAATTTTTATTAATTATTGTGGTATCGCTTTACATGTTGTCTGCGCACATGCCCGTGGAGTTACAGCATACCAATGTTACTGTGTCCTTGTTTGTTTAATTGTATTTTCTGTTGTAACTCTGTTATGTGTGGCTTATAATTAAATAAATAAAAATTCGGATAACCTTCTCTATATAAACTATAAGTGTGCGAAATTTCATACTCCTCCGTCCCGCGCAAGTTTCGTAAAAACGGGTACAAAATTTTTGCTTCACGTATTAATATATAGATTAAACCCCGTAAAATGTTTTATTTAACAATATGTTAGTAAATAAACTTAATTAGCTGTAAATAGAATTTGTATTGTTTAAGGATTAATGGGTGGAAGAAATGGAGGGAGGCCTTTGCCCAGCAGTGGGACAGCGAGGGCTAATAATAATAATAATAATAATAAAAATATAATATATAAATAATATAATAATAATGATATATATATAATATATATATATATATATATATATATATATAATATTTTTATATTAAAATATTGTAAAAATCTAGTTTTAAGAAAGAAAATAAATAAAGGAGATAATAATAATAATAATAAGGATTAATTGTCATGTAACTTCATTCCTAATGGTTTTGTAGAAATAAGACTTACTAAAACGTTACTGAGAACTAAAACGTAAAGTAAAGTAAAGTAAAGTTACTTAAGTCAAATTTTGAAAAAAAAAACTGATCTTTTAGTGACTTTAGTAACATCTTGGTTAAAATTACAAAGTTACGAAAGTATTGAAAAACTTTTATCCGACAACTATGTAAAGGTATTATATTTATAAAAAGTAACTAAAACTAATTGGGGTGGCGCAGGAACCCAAGATGGGTTTTGGCCTCCGATAATAATTGCCGCTACTTCTCCCGATCCCGCGCCACTTCCCGCCAGTCCTCAACGCGGAGCTCGCGCAGGTCCTTAGCGACCTCGTCCTCCCAGCGATACCTGGGACGGCCAACCGGGCGTCGCCCACTCGGCCCACTAGATAAAAAGTAGTAAACAAATTAATATATAATATTATATAAAAGAAAGAAGAAAAGACATTTATTAATTTTATATTTTATTTTATATTTATATACAAATTAATAAATATAAATAAATCCTAACGTAACACAAAAAGAAAGTAAAAGGGAAAGCATTAAATTATTCGATCATAATACAGAAACATGCAAAATATCACACATAAATTTTACTAAATTTACATCAAATATACACTATTTATCATAATCATAGAACCACAACTCTATAAGACCTACCTATGTAACTACAAAAAAAATATGATTACGGTAAAGAGAGGGGTCTTTTCTAAAACAGGTTTTCAAACTTGACAGAGGAAACCCACACATTTGTAAAAAAATTACTTGTAGTTAATAATAAATATTTTTTTTTTACTTAATTACACAATACAACTATTTTTTACCTTTCACTATCACAAATATCCTTAACCCAGAGAGGAATCTATATATAACTTAAGACTTATTATACCAACAACTGTAAAATAAGTTATATACTTACATAGATATATCATCATCAGCCAAATGACGTCCACTCTTGGACAAAAGCCTCCCCAAGGATCTCCACAACGACCGGTTTTATGCTGCTATATAGATGCATATAGCAGCATCATCATTGTCAGCCATATGACGCCCACTGCTGGGCATAGGCCTCCCCCAAGGATCGCCACACCGATCGGTCATATAGATACATACTTAAGCAAAATTGTATTAGGATAAAAGAAGCTTTTTATCCTTTATCTTATCACAATCAAACATCGCTTCACTTATGTCCAGTAATGGATCTAGGCTTTAAATAAGAAGTCTTGCGGACACAATGGGAGATGGCTGATAGTGATAAGACATACGGCTTCGGAATCGAATGTCTTCAATGATAGTTATTGAGTACACGCAACTTGTCGTGTCCCCTTACTTTACTGAATACGGGCCCAGATCTTATCTGTGTTCGATTGTAACGAGTAATTTATTCGGTTAACTTTCAATACACTGTTGGTACAGTGAACGATTCCGATGTGAAATTTAGATAGGTTCATTATAGACTATTGAATTTGAAACAATAGCAATTGCACGCCGTATTGTTTGCGTATTATAATGTTAGCGTATTTATATTGTTCGTAATACTCGTATAAATATTTGGGTGTGAAGGCTTTTGTGAGTATGGCTAATTAACATATGGTTCAGCTGTCTTTTGATATGATAGATCCAGAAGGTAAAGGTACAGCTTACAACTGTACAAAGGACAAGTCAGGCCGCATATGGAATACTGCTCTCATTTTAGGGCTGGAGCACCCCAGTACCAACTCCTTCCATTTGACCGCATTCAACGCAGAGCTGCTCGAATTGTCGACGACGTGGTTATTTCAGGTCGGCTTGATCCACTGGCTCGTCGGAGAGACGTTGCGTCTCTCTGTATATTGTACCGCATATATCATGGGGAGTGTTCTGAGGAATTGTTCGGCTTGATCTCTGCTGCTGCTTTCCTTTACCGCACTACACGCAATCGACTGTCATTCCATCCACATCACCTTGATGGATGGCAGTCTACTACTGTGCGTTTTTCACGAAATTTCTTGCCTCGAACTACAGTGTTGTGGAACCAGCTCTCGGCGGCGGTATTTCCGGATCGTTACGACCTTGGAATCTTCAAGAAACGAGCCTATTTCTTCCTTAAAGGCCGGCAACGCGTCTGCGATTCCTCTGGTTTTGCTCTCCGCCCATGGACACCCGTCCATGGGCGGCGGTGATTACTCTCCATCAGGTGACCCGCCTGCTCGTTTACCTCCTTCTTTTATAAAAAAAAATATATATCAGCTAAATACAGAGCAGCAACATAATTTTTTTTAAATACATAATTTGTATTGTAAAATACATAACTTGTTCTTTAAAGACTATTGAATTTAATAAAAGTCAACAATTCAATGTAAAAACTTAAGTTTATAAACCACAAAATATAGAACACAATTAACGTTATATATTAAATAGAGATGAAAGAGTTTAATTTAAATTTATGTCAGTGTGGTCTCGAATGAAAAACCTTTTTCAATAATGACAACATTTTCCAAAGAGGCCTGAACGAAGCCAGGTTCACAATTTCAAGACAATATACGCCATTAAACGAAATTCAAGACTAAAACTCACATGGAGCAAAGTTCGAGTTCGCAAAACGTTTCCTCGCGACAAAGCGACGTCGCGCCACAAAAGCCAGCAGACATTCTTTGTGCAGTCGATAGCGACAAATGAGCGCGTGTAGTGTGTTGACGCTATAAAATATTGAGTTCACTACCACTACCATGAGTTTTCGTAGCCTGAGTACGAGTTTTAAACGATCTGATCCGAACCCCTCGGAGAATCCAGTAGGGCACGACAAGCACTAGTGCGAGATGACTCTAAAAAACCTTTTACAATGCTTCGTTCTACACGGCTTGAGGAACTCTTTAAGTTTCTCGCCGCCCCCAAAAAAGCCCGTTGAAGCTAAAAATGCCCAGTTGCTATCAGCAAAGAAAAAACTTTTTCTTTTCCTCGTAGGGTAAGGTAGGCACCTTTTATAGTTTTTAAGGGCCGTCAAGATCGAGTAAGGTCTTTTATCAAGCCGTAGTGGCCAGTTGAAGAGAGTGGAAAACCCAAGAGCGCTTTTAAAGGCAAGAAGCTGTAAAAGGTGTAAGTCTGTACCTGGTAAAGCGCGCGTGTGAGCCGGGTCTTCGTATTCTAGTTCTACGATTACGGAGTCTTGAACCTTGGATCGTGTGCATGTGCAGCGTTTCTTATTGTAGTGACATTGGAAAGACTGGGAAGGATTTACTATTTGAACATGTTAACGAAAACGAGAATTTGCAATATCGTAATTTTTTCTTTAACCACCGGCACCGGTCTCAGACACATAGGTCTCGAGTTCGATTCCCAGTGAGGGTACATGGTACAGGTACTCGATTTGGTTGTTGGTAGGGCTTGTTAGTCCGCCTGGCTAGCTACCACCATCTTATCTGAATATGTCGCCATAATATCAATGTTGGTAGAATTGTTATGTTCCGTCAGCTAGAGATAAGATAGCCATCGCCTCACCCATTGATAAGGCTATCATAACTTAAAATCAGGTGAAATGAAGGCACTGTGTTTACCCGTAAGATATAAAAAAACTCTCTCACAGTACTTACTCGCTAGCGTATATCTTTTGCGAGTGAACATTACTGGCGCTCTTTATTTTGTTTTCCCGCACAAAGTTATTATGCTCTATAGACATTAACGCAGGCACGTTACATAGTAAAAAGCTGTGGACAACAAAATTAAAAGAGTCTTATTTGTGTTTATCTTATTTGTTGTAAAAGGCTTTATTTTGCTTAACAATATTTATGATATCGCTAGCGAGTGAATCGTAATGAACTCATGGTAAGGCTATATGTGCATAGGTTCCAGCCTATAGGTGAAGTCACACTTTATTTGTTGTTTTTGGCAGTTTTTTGAGTAGTTTTGAAGTAAGTATTACTTTCATCATTACGTAGATATTTCATGATTTGCTTGTATTAACTAAATTAATACATCTGGATTGTAATTATCATAGTGCTAACTGAGCTTTCCTTTTACATGCTTTCTTATCTCTTGCTTTGCTCAAGACCGAAAGAAAATACTAAATATTTAAAATTTTGTTCGACCTCTATTCAGGCTTTTTATCTCTTTAGTCTAGTTTAGTTTATGTCATCTGTATCATAATAATAAAATACCGAAAATAAGTAAATGAGCAAATAAAAATATACGAGGTCCAAGGTGAGAACCCTGATGCACTCCATATGTAATTAAAGCAAATAATTAAAATTGTAAATGTAATTATTAAAATTAAAAAATACTTAATTAAAATTACATTATTATTTAAAAAGAACTAATTATTTTATTTAAAATATTGCTTTAAATAGTACAGTTGCTTATTCAATGATAAAAATGTGTGCGGTATTTTGTATTAAGCATGTAATACAATACTCATGGATTATTAATGTATTACTAAACTGTGACAAATTAAGCAATAACACAAAAGATTGCTTAATTTTGCATCGCGTTCGAAATTAATCAGAGGCTCTTCACAAAACTTAAAGGGGCAGTAATTCAATAAGAAGGAGTGCCTCAACCCGTCGTTGCAATATACAGTCCCTTAAGTTAATAAGGCTTAAACTTCACTCCTAACAGGGACCCTCGTAAAATTTGCTAAATTAACTTGCAGAAATAGCATTATCCGTACAATTTAGTTTAAGACTGGCATATCCAATAAGCTGTATACAACATTGCTATAAATCTGTTCAAAAATTTCGGTTCGTCGAAGGAATAGGGGGTGACGTACAAAGGCTACACAACTGGTTTTGTTCGGTAACTTCTGCTATTGTACCTCCGTCCATTGTCTGTCGGCGGCAGAATCTGTCACTTTGCGGGCGGACAATTGTGCAGCACAGTTGTACAAAGTGTCGGAAATATTTTGCCATTTTGGTGATATGAATGTGTAATAAATAAATTATAAACATTTTTTCTGTTTAAATTTGATTTTATTTGATTTTCTGAGGGTTAACAAACAGTGTAGTATCTACACAATAAACATTTGGCAACAAGCAATTGTCGTTGTGTCGCCAACAACATTAACTACCTACATATTTACTATAACTAATATGTAAATAATGATAGTGTATGTATGTTTGTAAATAATATAGCTTATTAAGAAAAAAAATAGAATAAAATTAGGATACAAGGTACCTACTTGTACAAAGTGTTTTTTTCAATATCGAACAATAGCCAAAATTTATTCCTTAAAGAAGATTTTGACAGTGCTAGACTTGCAATTCCAATTATGATATCGTAGTTATGTCTTTAAGTCTTCTCTTTATCTTCCATCGCTTTTGATGGATTATTCTGAAAAAAAAACACGATCAGATTCATTAACTCAAAATATAAATTATTCAAATCCTTCATCAAATTGATAATACTAACTTTGCGACTAACGCTCAAAGGTATTATGGCTCAAACTTTACCGTACCAAGGTGGTCTGTATAAAGTGACAGAGCTGAGGTCTGAGGAGCATTGACTATTGTATCAGATCCATTATCTGTCGGCAACAGAACGAGCCAGCGTCACCGCGATGCCGGCACACAATGGCTCGGTCCTTTGACTTCGGAACACCGACTAATAATAATTTAATAATTTTAACTTACGATTCGGCACTTCTTTTCTTTATTTTTATTGTTACTGTTAGTTTTGTCTTTGGTTTCTTCGTTAGTTTTTAAAGAAACTAAAGAAACACTTCAGCGTTTGTTTTCTACTAATTAATTAGAGCAGACGTCACACAATTGAGTTTTACAGATCATGCGTAGATTCCGAAAACTATTTCACGTTATTTTTGAAGAACCTCCGCCTACTCAAAGTTTGCACTAAATTGTTTAAACTATCAAACTAATAGCCGGGTGCTTGGGTGTATACATTATTTTCAAATAAGCACCATGTTAAGCGAAAGTTGGGCGTACATTATTTACACGTAGTACATGAATTTGAATACGCCTAAGGCACGCAAGTTGTCGGGCTGTGTCAAATACACTGCTCACTGCTCACCTAGTGGCGGTAGCAACTTATGAATTAAGACAACATACTCAATATTCTATAGCTTCTTGAATATATAATCTAGTGGTTAAACTACTGGTCTCAGATCCAGAAGTCTCGATATAGTTAGAAGGATTTTGGGATTGTGGAAAAGCGCTTGGCCGGATATCCGAATCATCATCATCATCAGCATCATCATCTCAGCCAAAAGACGTCCACTGCTGGACAAAGGCCTCCCCCAAGGATCTCCACAACGACCGGTTTTGTGCTGCTCGCATCCAGCGGCTTCCCGCGACCTTCACCAGATCAGATATCCGAATGTCCGGGTTTAATTCCCAGGTCACGTAAAAAGGTGTATCAGATTTTTTCGATGCATTGTTCAAGTTTATGAACAACAACCCGCATTTGTCAAGCTTTGTCATTAAAGCCAACACCCATTGTAGCGATGACTTGATTTCAATGATGGAGGCCTTTGCCTAATACTTGGACAGTTTATCATCATCATCATAATCATCAGCCCATTTTATATCCCCACTACTGGGGCACTAGCTTTCCCTATGGATGAAGATGTATGGCAGAACGGGCCATCCACGCGGGTCAAGTGCGGATTGGTGGTTGCTAACGACTGCTTATGCAGCCGTGACCAAAGACTTTACGTACCTTCCGAAGCACGGAGGAGCTCGAGTTGATACATATTTGGCCACCCATCCGATGACCGGCCTTTGCGAAAGTTACTTAACCTCAGCACTCGCAGTGCCATCGAGCTCCTCTGACAGTTTATAGGCTACACATAAAGAAAGATTTTGAGTGAATGTATATTACATCTGTAACTATCATTCTCCTCAGAGAACCCATCTCAAATTCACTCGCAAAACGAAATAACAATAAAAAACTTTTGCTTACGGTTTCATCGGCGACCCATTTAAATACACTCAACCACTCGAAACTTACTTATGTGCGGGACCGAACCGTAATACCCTATGGCTACAGACTGAGTGTGCTCAACAAAGTTGAATTCAAGATTAGTACAGTCTTGCTTAATTCGGTTAAATCAGTGACCTAAGCGAGGCTTAAGCCGCTCTGTCGGGCAGCCGTCTGAAGGTTTCTGCTGTACGGATTAGTGCGTCTCCTCTTCGATTGAGCGGTGTTTTGATTCGTTGTTTTGCCCCTCTGTTGCGAGATTATTGTTCTGATTGCGCAGGCTTTTGTTTTGTGCCGATTGTATTTTGTTCTGAATTAGCACATTCTCCGTTTGTTTATGTTTGATGGATTGGTCACTAGGAGTTTGAAATTTATTTATTTACTAGCTGACCCGGCGGACTTCGACAGTTTCTATTTTAGCAAAGCAAACAAATCGTTCAATATTTAAGCGTGAACGCGTATCAAACAAACAAACACAAAATAAACTCACTTTTTGAATTAAAAGTATCCTATAAGTTTCATGATGATCGGTTGAGTAGCTTCTGCGTGAAAGCGTAACAAACAAGGTCACATTCACATTTATAATATTAGTAGGGATTTATTTGGAAAACTAATAGCATAACATTTTTAGAAATTACTAATAGTTATTATCTTAAAACTAGGCTTTTTTATGATAACAAAGGCTAAGTAGGTATAAGGTAGGTATAAAATCTGAGTAAAATCGCGTAGTTTTCTTTTTCCTTTGATGAAAACTGCTATTATAAGCTAGTTGTTTTAGAAAAGTCAGTTGACTTCTCACTGTTTTGATTGACTTGCTCCACGATTAACACTAGAAATACGATTAGCACTCAACATTTACGATTGATATAGCAGCTCCGAGTGATGACACTTTTTGATGCACGCTCATAAAATTCCGTAAATTGGCAGTTACGTATGAGGTGGAGAGGAGCAGTAGAGAATATGTTAAAATTTATTTAGTTTGCAATTATTTCAAATTACAAAATGAATGAGTACCTACATATTAAAGACGCAAGACACAATACAGATGCTTCCGAATTATTGTAAACATTTTACTTAAACTTATAAACAAGTGCTTCAAAAGGTATAAGTACGTAATGCCGTTGGTCCCGGCTGCATTAGCAGTCGTTAGCAACCACCAATATGCGCACAGCCCCCCAATTCTGCTATTTATTTTGATCTGAAACGAATCTGGAACGCTATAATTTCAACGTTTATCATTCTGCTAACTACGAAACTATAGAGTTAATTTCGTAGTTACCAGAATACGAGTACGCTATAGTTTCAACATTTTCGTATTCTGCAAACTACTAAACATAGAGTTGATTTCGTAATTAGCAGAATAGCGAAAACGTTGAAACTATAGCGTTTCAGATCCGTTTCAGGTCAAAATAAATAGCAGAATTGGGGGGCTGGACCCGCGTGGTGGTTTATGACCCGTTCTCTCTATCCACCTATAGGGAAGGCTCGTGCCCCAGCAGCGGGGACATAAAATGAGCTGATCATCATCAGCTCATTCAACTTAATTAACTTTATAAAACAGTGGTCTAGATACACGATGCTTAAGTAAAACGCCATTTTAACAGCTCACTATATTATCATCTATGGGTGGAGTCTTTTTAATCAATTACGAGAGCGTTTCAAATATTGACCTCCGTTCAAAAGTGAAAAGAGAGTAACAAAGGGCGTCTTCCATTATTTTTGTTTCCGCAGAAGTTTTCCTCACAGCTATATAGCTCGGTGCAGAAAATACCCCGTATTTCACAAGGTTCCTCCCTGATCGGATAATGCCCCGGCGCAATTTATTAAAACTCCAGAGCTCCCACATGTTTTTACTCAGGAGATAATTGCTAATCTTCCCTTTGCCGGCATTATGTTGTGTTTCATTTGTTAAGGTTTGTAGTTTGCGATTTTTTTTAAAGTCACCATTCGGCCTTTGATGACCCAGATGTTACTAACGTTTGATATACAGATCATTGAACAAAATAAAATATTACACAAAATTACTGAATTTCGTGTAAAATTTTATTTTGTTCAATGATCCGTGTATCGTTTGATGGTAAACAAGCCGAATTTTGAAGAGCGTTTCAAGGATCGGATTAAGATTAATTGCGTAACGATAATGTTTTTAAAAAAAATTGTTTGTTAGATTATAAATATTCTTATTAGATAATATTATGAGAGATATAATCAGTGCTACAATCTTTGTAGTAAAGTGCAAACACTTAATTATAAGTCTGATAATTACATTATATTTACAAAATACATAAATAGAGTCTTAAGTTCCCAATTGGTCTGTAGTCCCCATATATTACAAGTTAGTTTTATACATTAAATGTAACCATCACTGTTGAGTTTACAATAACTTTAATAATAAATTGTGCTAGCACAATAAATCGTAGCAATAGGTTCTTTCAACAAATGGGTAAAAGTAATGTTAAAAAAAAATAGTCCTTTATGAAGTCAGTATAAGAAGTTATATTGAAATGTCTTTTAATTTAATTATATTTTATACATAAAATCTAATAGCATACAAATTGAACTATAAGGCAGACTCAAAGCTACTACAATATGTTAATACCTTGCTAATTTTTTTTAAAAATAATATTCCAATTCATTTTCAAAATTATTTATTTAGTTCAGGCTATATACTCGTATATGGCAAATAGCTGTTATGAATATCACTATGCCATAGGTTCGTAAGTCTACTTAGTATGAATGCTCTTAAGAGTTGACCCATAATGATATTATTGCGACGCAGTGCGATAATGAAAGAGGTAAGTAGGTATAAAAAGGAGGTACAGAAAAATACACTAATGCAAAAGTAGTGGTCGCTAATTACCGGAGAGGAGGCTTGAGCATTAATTTCATTGTTATAAAAAGGCTTGCTAGGCAATGCGGCCTCTTTGAGAGAGTACTGATGGCAAAAGAAGACGAAATAGTCGAAAATTTGTATTTATTGCGATTATTTATTTTATTAAGAGCGATTTTAGCTTTTATTTTTGACTTAACTATTATAAAAAATTCCTTACTTTTTAACTAATTATTTACTATATAAATTACTTACATAATCTAATTCTCAATAATTTGTCATAATCTATTTTAAGTTTACTAATATGTCTCAAAAGAGCGGGGCAACAGGTATTTTAAAATGCCTACTAGGTAGGTCTCATTTACTATTTGTAAATGTAATATGATAGACAAAAATCTATATTTTTTGATTTCGATTTGGTTTGATTTGTTAGTGGTGTAATTAACTAAAAAAGAAAATATTGTTTTTCAGCTCTGTATGAATTGTGTGTAAATTAAATAAATTATGTGTTACCAATATTATATATAACTTCATTGTCTAAACATCATCAACCTGTAATCGTCTCACTACTAGGTTCAAGCTGTCCTACGTGGACATATGGAAAGATCGGGTTTGCGAAAGAGTAGATATTTTAAGTTGGTCACCTGACCGGTGATTCATCTTTGCGAAAGATGTTTAACTTTGCAAGTTCGCAACGCTAACGTACAAACTGCAGCGCCATTAAGCTTAATTTCAGCATTACAACTTAATTCAATGAATACTGATTATTTTCTTAAAAAAGTTTTTTTAATATATCATTAACAGTTTTTTGGTCTGACCGTACCTCTTATTTTTCCGTTCCGCTAAATGGGGCCTCTCGAGATTGCCGTTTGTTTTTGACTTTAATATTGTTTCCCTACATTTGAGAGCAGCCCCGCGGATAAGGAGTTTGCCGGGAAATATTTTATTTCCCCAATACTCGTTCATTTGTATGCCTTATTTATGAATTATACGCAAGACAGTGTTCTTTGCACTTTCCTAAGATTTAACACACTTTTTAATATTGAATGTAACAAAACGAAAACAAAGCGTTCGGCTTTAACAGGATATGTTCGGCTTATGACAGTCGTGTATGGCCAAATAACAGCATATCCTGCACCCAAGATATTTGTAAAGCGGAGGTTTTTTAAGGATTATATACGTTCAAACAAAAACGTTTATTCTAGTTAGTTGTCATGTAAATACGTCTTTGTTATGTACAATTCGTTATTCGAAGCATCTAATAAGTAATTTAGTATACTCGTACAAAGTATCTAATTTAGTAAATATAATAATAATTAAATATTTATAAAATACAGTGAAAAAATTTAAACGCCCACCCGAACCAGCCAGGAATCGACTCTAGGTCTTCCGCAATCCGGGCTGTTGCACTGACCGCTATGCTACCAGGAAGGCTGACGGAAGCGCTGAATTTTGTCACTACTTATTGTCAGTTTATTGTCAGTAAATATTTGATTCAGCTTCAGTGCAGCAATTAGCACTTAAAAATAAAAGCAAAAAAAATAAATTACAAAAACACAAATGTTGAAAAAATTTCTAATTATAATATTAAAATAAATTCAATTCGATTACAATTGGTATCTTGTTAAAGCAGTTAGTAACAATTTGCTTTAAACTTATGTTAAAATTATTAGTACACATTTCATTAAATTATTTTTTATCATACATAATTGATTCAATATGTAAAGAAGTTGATAAACTTCTCACTAGAGAATACCTTACTCTTACATTAGACTTTTTCAACTTTACACAAGACAATAAAACATTCAATCCGAGCGTCGAAACTTTAAGCCCGCAAAGTGTCATTAGTGACGTCCATGCGTCTCCATAAAGTTCGGAGGCGCAATTGCTTGAAAAATGAGCCGGCTCGGTGCAATGCCTGAAATATGGCTGGCGAGCAAAGTGCCAGCGGCTGCGTTGTTTCCATACGATCGGCGTTAACCGATGCTCTTATTTTCGTTGACCAAGTAAGAGTACTTTAAATCTTAAGGCTATGTAGATGAAATGAAATGAAAATAAATTTATTTGGGACAAAACAGTTCAAACATACAGATGAAAATGGAAAAAAATCATAGAAGAGTCCCAAAACGGTTCAGACTCAGCAAAAAGCTAGCCTTGAGGTTAGCGCTGATCTTCCGTCGGAACCGGTTTAGGTGATGCTGCGATAGCAACACAAGCGTAACACATAAAAATGTATAAAATATAAAAAACAAAAATGGCAGCCCCTAAGTATCAAAAATATATATATATACATATATATATAGATAGATAGAAGATGTATATTTTATTTATTTATAGGAATGGAATAATGAAGTGTGGTTTATGAAACAGATTGGAATGGATTTCCTAATGTATTAGAAACTGAACGGTGCAACTCTATCGCGGTAAACCTTCCTCACCTTTTTCATTTGTGTCTTTTACCTCGATCTATCTTCGACGTTGTATTTAAACATTTGTCTCGCTCTTATGTCATTTAGGCATCTTCTTCTAACTTTGGGCCTTAATATTTGAATTTGGGCGGCCTCGCCTTCACGTCCATACCTATCTACATCACATACTTATCTACAATAAGTTTGAGAGAACTCTTACTCTTTCACTCTTACAAATTCTAGTTTTCTTTAAGGGATCGAATGGGCTTTCTATAGCGGGCCTACACGATCTGATACTGAAGATTACTAGGTAGGAATGCATAGTAAAACGCTATCTACGAAGGCGCCGTGTTCATTAGGCATCCTGGCTGCGTCTCCGATCCCACTTAGTTTCCTTCAGTTTCCATCAGGCTAGCTAAAACGTTAAACGGTAGAATCCTATTTCGAAAACCGGCCTAGACGCCGTAATGGCTGCTGGCGTCTGATGAATGGCTAAGCCATCCAATCAAGGGGCTGATTTATCCATTTAGCTGTGACGAATTATAACTGTCCAATATTTTTAGTAAGTTCCTGCACTGGATAGGCTACCAGAAAATAACTGGTGGTGGCCTAGTGTGAGTTTTGTTTACTATCCGTATTCATTCGACCACGTTTACGAAAATGAAAATTAGTATGGCATTGAAGCAGCGCCTCCTGGCGGCATACGAATAGAGTTAGGATTTTGCCATACAAATTCCCGTTTTCGTTAACGTGATCGAATGGTGAATGAAACTCGCACTAGGAGCCCAGATTATTATAAATGGATCCGTTTTGAGGGTTCTGCAAACGGGTTAAAGCAACAAAAATGAGTTTGTAAATGGATTAACTCATCACACTAATATTATAAATGCGAAAGTTTGTGTGTATGTGTGTATATTTGTTGCTTCTTCACACTGCAACGGATGGATGGATTTGGATGAAATTCAGCATACAGATAGTGTATAACCTGGATTAACACAGAATACTTTTTATCCCGATATTCCCACGGGAACGGGAACTACGCGGGTGAAACTGCGGGCGGCCGCTAGTAAGTAATGTATATATTCTGTCACCAATCAGTTCTATCTTACATTGTCAAGTTCTGGTTTAAAGAGCAACCCGTAGTAAAATGTATTTAACTGGCGACTGCCTGTGACTTTGTCCTCGTCAATACCCGTATCCCGTGCTCCCAAAGGAATCTCAGAAAATCCCTTTTATCTATGTCATGGTCTTGTCATGATACGCCTGCAAAAATTCAGCGTTTTAGTTCCAAAGGTTTGGGTTTTGCGATGTTGATAGTTCTTAGGTCAATCAGTCAATAAGTTAGGATTTCTCTTTTCAAACACAATAAGTTACCTCTTACAGACAAGCTTCTGTTAAGTAAAGGTGTCATTGAAAACTTTACTTCCGTAACTGAGATGACAATTGAGCGTCTTGCCCATTATTTTCTTATTTCTATATATAAATATCATTTTTTATTTAAGAAGAATAAGAATAAGAAAACATTTATTAACGATCTCACAAACACTACAAAGAGATAATACAGTAAAAAAGAAAATAAGCATGATAATTGTATAGGCAATATGTATATCTAATTTGTAACATATACCTATAATTTTATAACATATTTGTTTATATTCTAGAAACCTTTCAGAATGAATCATCTTATGTCTCTAGTTCATTTTATGTCTCTACAGCAGGGGCACGAGCCTTCCCCTATGGATGGATAGGGAGAACGGGCTATAAACCACCACATGAGCCCAGCGGATTGGTGGTTGTTAACGACTGCTAATGCGTCCGGGACCAACGGCTTCACGTGCCTTCCGAAGCACGGAGGAGCTCGAGATGAAATATTTTTGGTCACCCATCCGATGACCGGCCTTTGCAAAAGTTGCTTTACTTTAGCAATCGCAGACCGAGTGCGTTAACCACTGCGCCATCGAGCACCTCAATAATTTTAATGCAGTTATGTCAAATAATATTGGCGGAATGTCCACCCTAAAGGCAGAACAGTGATGACAAGCACATTGTTTTTATGCGACGGGAAATACGCACCACTCGATAACGGGCGCGGCCGATAGGCGTAGATTCATAGTTCGCATAACGACCTCGCGTGAGTTACTACGGCTATACACTGACAAACGAATAAACTATGGGATAGAGTTAGCGAAGCGAAGATATCATTTTGGGAAAGCCAGTGGAATGGGTGGAATTTTATGATAACCCTTTTTTTAATACCAACGCGTTGAAATGCCTTTGGATATTAAGAACCTGGTGTGTTAGCACTTCGGTAGCGGACGCGGAAGCTAGTTCTTAAGCTTGATGAGTTGATGACCAAATTGTCTCATGGTCTAGTGGTTAAAACCACCGATCTTAGACTCAGAGATCCCGGGCTTCGACTCCCATTCCCGGCTACATGTAGGTATGTGTAGTCGGTTTGATTGATGGTGGAGCTTTTCTGTCCGCTTTGCTAGCTACCACCATCTTATCTAAATATGTCGCCATACCATCAATGTGTCTTGCATTTATGCGTTCCGATAATCTTATCTATCTAGCCAGTTTTTTTTTGGAGAGAGATTGCTGATTGCCTCAGACGGCATTTTCAGCTTCACCGGGCGGCCGAGAAACTTAAAGGGTTCCTCAAGCCGTGTGAAACGAATCACCTTCGGAGGTTTTCTAGAGGGAACGGCATCGCGCACTTGTGCGCGTCCTCGTGCCCTACTAGATTCTCCGAAGGGTTCGGATCGGATCGGGGAGCGGAACCACCCGAGGGTACCTCTATAGGCTCGGACCTCGACTCGGGTAGACCGGGCCGTGGAGGAGGAGAGAAGCGCCCAGGTACATGTCTGTACCTGATATAGAGCGCGTGTGAACCGGTTTTTCGTACCCTTGTTCTACGAGTACGGTGTCTTGGACCTAAACTAGTGTGCATGTTTAGTGTATTCTGTAAATGTATATCAGTGTCATTTAGAGGATCGGGCGGGGGAGCGTTCGCAACTGTTATGGGATCGTCGGAGTCATCTAAGACGTGTTTAGGACGTCTAGACGAGTACCGTCTTGTTGGTGGAAGGCCTCCAACGTTATAGTTGGCGGCCGCCACAACAAGCGGGTTGGGGTGGTGGGGGGCGTTATCAAAGTAACGTATGGAAACGTCTTTGATGAAATCTTTGATAGTAGGAAGGCCTCAGTGGTTGTGAATTCCGCGTGAAGAGCGCTTCAACCTTATCATCAGTTTACATTAGGTGTGATAAAGGCGAAGTGCCTATATATCCGTTAGTAATAAAATAAATGAATTTTTATTTTTTAAGTGTTAATTGCTGCACCGAAGCTGAATTAAATATTTATAAAGTACAGTGAAAAGTGCTCAAAAAGCAGTGTAAAATTTCAATGCTTACATCAGCTTTTCCGGTAGCATAATGGTCCGTGCAGCCGCCCGGATTGCGGAAGACCCAGGTTCGATTCCTGGTTGGGTCGGGTAGGCATTAAATTTTTTCACTGTATTTTATAAATATTTAAAATTAATAAAGTTTGCTAGTTCAATTATCACAACAATAAACTGCCAGCCAATAGTGCGACCTTATCGGTAATTTCCATTCCCAGGATGTCAACACTGGTAGACCGGTTTCTCGGCTGGCAGTGTTCCGCATAAAAACAGTTTCCGGCGTTGAGACGTTATCGCGCCCCGGCCCACTCGATAGACATTTGCGTCTACCTAACGACCCTGGTTGACTCGAAGCTGTGCTGTGATATTCTAAAGAACCTCCTTGGCACCGTTTCAAGCCAATATGGACCTTTTTATCTTTGTGTCTATACATTACATATAAATATGAGATTTCGGATGAGCTCGATGGCGCAGTGGGTAACGGGCCCGGTCTGAGCTTGTCAAAGTTTTGCGAAAGTGGCTTTACTTTAACAATTTTACACCGAGCGCGTTAATCACTGCGCCATCGAGTTCCTCAAAGTAAAATACTTACTTACCTAGCTACTTATACATTTTTGATAACTTTTTTTAATCCTCCTCCGTGCTTCGAAAGGCACGTAAAGCCGTTGGTCCCGTGTACATAAGCAGTCGTTGACAAACACCAATTTGCACTGGGTCCACTTGGTGGTTTATGACCCGTTCTCTCCGTGATGTGTCCATCCATAGTGAAGGCTCGTGCCCCAGCAGTGGGGACTTAAAATGAGCTGGTGACGACGATGATGATGATGAAACTTTAATATTAGTCAAAATTGGCTAATCGAGGATGACCATTCAATTGTTATAGGTATAGGTCGCGCCAAATTTCTAGTCCCCTCTGAAGTTGCTTCGTTGCGCAGCTGTACAGTCAGCCCCCCAACCGCCTAACACTCTCGCTTTCGATCGCTTTGAAAGCGAGGCCCTCGCCTCGCTTTCTAATATAATATCGAAATATAATATCGAATAATATCGAATAGCCTATAGCTTTCGATATTGCTTTCATATTGCTTTCGAAATTACAAGATGACGCCTCCTCCTCGCCTCGCCTTCAAAGCGATCGAAAGCGAGAGAGTTAGGCGGTCGACCCCCAGGCCATACCGCTCGTCCCCGCCTTCGCCTTACTAACGCCTATTTTTTGCTACTGCGACGCAAATCGCGCCAACTTCAGAGGGGACTAGGAAGTTTAGCGCGACCTATACCTAAGATTTATTCAATGTCAACAAGTGCGTCATAGACACCTAATAGGTATAAACATTTAAACGATTTTTTGTTCGGTAGAACAAAGGTTTCAGTGACGGTATTTTGTTGTTTTTCATAATCGCGCACAAGTAATACATTATGTAGAAGTTAGTTAAAATAATTAGTATTCAACTTGTACACAGCAATATTTTCAGGAAATTTATTTTAAAAACCATTCTACCTTTTTTGTAAGTACGCCATACAAAATTGAACCTTCTAATTCTTTCAAACCAAGTCTATTTTGTACTGGCCTAATCCAGTTTAAAATAAACTTTGTAACATCATGATCATCACCATCATCATCTCAGCTAAAAGACGTCCACTGCTTGACAAAGGCCTCCCCCAGGGATCTCCACAACGCGGTGTTGTACTACTCTCATCCAGCGGCTACCTGCGACCTTCACCAGATCGTTGGTCCATCTTGTTAGGCCTACACTTCGTCTTCCAGTGCGCAGTCGTCACTCGAAAACTATTCCGCCCCAGTGGCCATCATTTTCATATTATAATTAAGTAGGTAGGTATTTTGCACGCTTCCATGCAATCTACTAATTTTAAGAATGTTACATTTGAATTTACTGTATTCTGGCAAACAACTTACTAACTATATTATCTTATTTTGTCACATAAGAGATATAGACATTATTAAAAAACACTTTGTTCAACTGATTTTATGCGATTTGAAACTTTCCACAGTGGACTCCACATACCTACGTGTTTTTGTTTTTTTATTAATTGTCGACATCTATGTATTTCCCTTGCTGCATTAGCAGTCGTTAACAACCACCAATCCGCACTGGGCCCGCGTGGTGGTTAATGGCCCGTTCTCCCTATCCATCCATAGGGAAGGCTCGTGCCCCAGCAGTGGGGACATAAATGAGCTGATGATGATGTATTTCCCTTGAGCATATGAGCTGAATACATTGAAAAAAGTAATAACGTTAAAGTTTGTATGGGATGCCGTAATGTAAAATAGTTTATAAAACATTTGACATGTGACGTTTAAAAAGTCGCTTTTATAATAAGTCTCACTCACAACTTGAGAGGTCCGTACCATGTGTTACTTGTGGTGCTGACCAGGGCTTTGAATACCCTTAAAAAAATGGTATCTGGTATATAACGAAAATACCGGTAAAAAACACCTTACCTTTATAGAAATAACGTTACTTACCGGTAGGTATAATAGGAATTTGTTAACGGTATCAAGCCGTGGTGTTGACAACTATGACATACGCTTCATATAAAAAGTATTCAACATACAACTTTAAGAAAGATATATATGCTATGATAGATGATGTCACGATTATTAATATTATTTTTTAAAAACCTCTAAACAGTAACTATTAACATGATTATCTTTTTCATTTACAGTGCGTCGATGAAATTAAGTATATTTAGTCTAGAATCCATTAGTATAAATAAAATAAAACAGAACTAATATATTTATCATCACAATTATCTTGAAAAAAGACAAAGTGTTGAAAAAATTCCACGAGCGTATTCCAACCCGCACCCCATGACATGCCGGGTCAGGTGCACTGCCAACTATGCTATCGTGGCTCAATCCAACTCGCCGAAATTAATCAACACTATCTACTTTTACTTTATAAGCCAAAAGAGCCATATTCAATGTCGACAACTACGTCATCAACATCCGATCTTAATATTTTTACATATATTTGAAGATCAGTTAAGATATAGGCAAGCTATATTTATTATTATTTACATATAATATTACGCAACACTTTGTCTTTTTTCATATTGTAATTTGTTCGAAACAATATTTGCGTAAAATAATATGTAAATAATCACAATCATCATCAGCTCATTTTATGTCCCCATTGCTGGACCACGAGCCTCCCTATAGGTGTTTAGGGAGAGCGGATCATAAAACACCATGCGGGCCCAGTGCGGGGACCAACGACTTTACATCGCTATAACAACAATGTTGGTGGCATTGTTGTTTTCCGGCAGCTACAGATAAGATAGCCAGTGCCTTAGTAGCTGAGGAACCAGAGGGAAATGCGCTCCCACCATAAAAAACGTGCCTTTCGAAGCACGGAGGAGCTCCATATGATACATTTTTAGGCACCCATCCGTTGACCGGCCTTTGCGAAAGTTACTCAACTTAACTTCAGCAATCAGCGTTAGCCACTGCGCCATCGAGCTCCTCAAAGACCTAGCTACTTATACATTATAAATAACATTTTTTTTATCTACCTTAAGCAGATAAACTACAAGTGTTCTAATTCGACCGCGACGTATTTAAGTAGAAAACTTCTGACCCACAACTTTCTAAAATCGAGTTGGAGTTGAGATGTTCCACGCTCTGCGCTTTGAAGACGTTTACTCGAGCATTAACATATATATATTATAGCAAGCTTTGACTCTATTTTTTTCTTTAGGTGATTAGCACATTTAGCTAGTGTCAAAGTAATTTTTCTTAGAAGTAATACATAAATAAGCAATATTTCTTTCCTGTATGATGATGATGAACGATAATAGAAATGAGAAGTGAGAAATGATATAGGTACCCCCCAACCCCTCGAGTATCTCAGTAAAGATGTAGGGCTTTACCACAGAATAATATACTGGCTTTACTAAGTCCTCGGGCGGACATCTTGAGAGAATTTGAAAAGTGACGTTGCACTGTTTTGTTTCATTTGCCAACACTCATGCACACTCATGAACACTTAACGGTTAATAATCCACCATTATTTCACTTTAATATTCGACATAACACAAATTTTAGAAAATAAAACAAAACATTATTATTATAATGTTTTGTTTTATTTTCTAAAATTTGTATGTAAATAGACATGACTGTTTAATAATTGTATGAATTTGTTTGTTAATATTAGCTTTATTATACATAAATGTAACTTAAATATTAGCTAGCCTGATATTATAAAAATAATTATATGTATCGATATTTATATAATACAATATGTAAAAAAACCCTGTCCGATTCGTAAAGGTGTTTTAGGTATCGAGATTCAGTTATCTTTACGTAATTATTTTAAAATAATATTACCCCGATAAAATTTTTGTTAAAAGACAAAACTTACATGGCAATACTTTTGTCGGCACTTCGGTAGGTAGGACCTTTGGCGCCGCCACCATTGATGAAAGTGTGGCTAAATTTATAAAATTAGCTAGATTTTGGGGTAATTTGAGCAATCTCGGTACAAAAACCTGACGTTTTAAATTACGATAACTCTTTTATTTTCATAAATATTTTTTTTATTATTTTTTATTATGGTTATTTGTATATCTATGTACCTCTTTGCGATCGGACAGGTTTTTTTTTACATATTGTATATAACAAATGGCCCGCTCGCGAATTCGTCCGCTTCAGTAAACACCCGTGTCCTGTGGTGGTTTTACCAGCTCGAAAACATTTTTTATGCAAACCTTTGTCCTGACAATTACAAATTCATTAAAAAATGAATTAGCCAAATCGGTGATGATCTGACATACATGTGGCAATTGATTTTTATTAATATAAATTAACCTTTAACTAGTGACGTGTAGTCCCACCGGCGTCGCGTGTTTTGCAAATTCTTAAAATTGTCCACTTCTCCCCGCTTGCCGCGACCCCGCATCTTAGTAGCTTTTGTTTTAAGGCTAAAACGACCGCGGAAGAAGGTAAACGTGTGAAGGTAAATGTGGCTGTCAAACACATGAGTAATACTAATAAGAAAATCGGCCGTAGCCTGTAAGATGTCCCTTGTTGTCAAAAAAAAAAATTCGAACTATTTTTTTATTTTTAATGTAAAATGGCAGAAAGTGCCCTAGCGTCAATCCCAGCCCACGAGTTCATCAAAGAGAAAATATTACGGGCAGACAAATTATCGTTTGAAGAGGAATTCAATGCCCTCATGCTGGCTTCAGATCAATCTGATAGTAAAGGTGATTTTGAAGAGTTCTTGGTTTCCGATCGTGAACTTTTACAGTTTCGTGAAAGTGATCAAGACGATATTATTTATGTAAGGTATAGACCTTTTAATAGTAAAATGCTAAAAAAAGGATCTCAAGCCAATTAAGGCTGAAAAATACCACTAATTGTCAATTATCGTCTTTTTTTAAAGTCATAATAAAAACTGATTGAATTTATTTATATTTGTTGTATGAATGAATGTAATAAACATTCCAATAATTAAATATCAACACAATTTTGAATCATTCAAATGCAATTTTATACAAAATTTAACTTGGAAAGAAGTAGCCTATGAGACGTCATGTCCCCAGTTAAAGGAATATAAAATCAAAGTGGCAAATAGCCCGATATTTAAAAAAAAAAATTATGAGTACCAAATATTTTAAGCACTTGCCCTTCCATCTCACGTTATGTTAAGTGACGATAAGGCCGAAGTAGTAAGCGCTCTTCACCCAAATCCTCAACCACCGAGGAACTCGCTATCTTATCTCAAACTGTCGGAAAACAACAAGCTACTTACTAACAATGATGGTATGGCGACATATTTAGCTAAGACGGTGGCAGTGGTTAGACGGACTTATAACAAGCCCTGTCACCAACCAAAACGAGTACAAACATGTGTTGTGCCCCTCGGTGCGAATCGAACACAGGACCTCTAAATGCTGTACAGGTAAATCTTTCGCATCAGCAGTAGTCGCTGCTTCAATATTTAATAAATAACTGTCTTATGTTATTCTGGCACCTACGAATATCGATCGATAGTGACAGTGTAAAAAAAGACGGTAGATCGGTAATTGTATTTTAGAAATAAAGATTTATTTTATTTATATATATGGGCATCTGTGCCGAAATATCATTAGACACGTTGATGATAATTTTAACGCTGTCTACATTATAAATAAAAAAGGGCATCTGTGCCGAAATATCAATATCAATCAATCAATAATATAAATAACAAAAAAGTCACCTTTTTTTCAATATTTTTATTTGCAATTTCATTTTGAAATTAATGGCTTCGCACGGACAGTAAGGAGGGTCCAGTCCGCGCAAAAGTTTTCTAACGCCAACCTAAAATAATGTGTGAAATGAACGCGAGTACTCGTAGATCCGTTTAAAGTGTTTTATTACAACGCGTACAGTTCGCTTAAACTTTAGGAAACAACAGTTATATCTGTGACCCTTTTGTATACCCTCTGTGTATAGTGTATACAAAAAGAAGGTGTTAACAAATAAACACGTATTTATTAATTTAATTTAAAGTATTTCTTAAGTTTCAACGGAACTCGGTCGATATCATAGTATTAACTCGGCCTCATGTGACTCGGCTACTCGGGCGAGATTGGTTAGGTCGATTTGACAAGTTACTCGTTATTACTCATTGTGTTGCAATCGTTAATCGACTGCTGTGATCGCTTACCATTTTTTTTAAAGTTTATCTACAACATACAAGCGTAACAAATAAAAGTATAAAATATAAATGTTATGCAAGGACACTACTTTTGTCAGTCTGGAAATATCTTCCAGCAAGCTCGCAATTCATATTTATTCATTCTTATTGGTAAAATTATTGTGTACCTCCTGTACTTACTAAAACAATCATCATCATCATCAGCTCATTTTATGTCCTCACTGTAGGGGCACGAGCCTTTCCTATGAATGGATAGGAAGAACGGCTCATAAACGAACACGAGGGCCCAGTGCGGATTGTTGGTTGTTAGCGACTGCTAATGCTGTAAGGACCAACGACTTTACGTGCCTTCCGAAGTACGGAGAAGCTCGAGATGATATATTTTTGGTCACCCATCCAATGACCGGCCTATGCTAAAGTTGCTTAACCACAGCACTCACACACCGGGCGCGTTAACCACTGCACCATCGAGCTCCTCGCGCCATCAAGCTCCTCACGCCATCGAGCTCCTCAGTCAGATTATAAATATACTCTCGAGCAGACCGTGAAACCGTGACAAAAATGTTACGCAATACGTGCCAGATGCGTTTACTGCGACTAAATACGTCAATTGAATAACAAATTCAAACAACCGACCTTATTAAGAGGGCGTCCTCTCAATAAGTAATATATAAGAATATACAGCTCTCCTTTGACCTAAAACTCTATATCCGAACTTATATCTGATGTAAACGATGCAAGAAGTCGTCTACTTTGCAATGCAAATGAATCACAACTTTGAGGCTCTGCGTTAAAGTGGATATTGGCTCGATTTCTCTCCCAAATAGTGTACTAAGATGAGAGTTTCATTCGGGCCCGATATCTATGATACGATCGGGTCTGTTTTGTTTCCTTATTTCGTCAGTTGAGGGAGTCACTTCAGCTGGCTAATTTAGTGCCAGCGAGTTTGAGTTACGAAACAGCTTTTAATCGGATATAGGAGTTCGCAGTCTACAGATTAGGAATATCGGGCTCCTTTATGATCTCGGAATGATGTTTTGCGATGAGAACTTTAGAATAGATTCGAGGTAGCTTACGGACGTTTATTGTAACAACGTTAATAGAATTTGTACATAAATCTGCGTTGGCAACAGAAAGGAAGATAAGATTAACTTAATGGATATTCTCTTTTGTTTTCTGCTACGCGGATAACTTATTTGTAATGTTATTTCTTTTGAAATATTATAAAAAACATATTTAATTAACAGATTAAAGGTCGACGTAAATTGAAAACACTTGTTAAAAAATATAGGTTTATGTAATCTAAACGGTTCTCGGTTTTTAGTTTTTTGATAGGGCTTCTCTTAAGTCCGCCTGACTAGATACTACCTTCTTATCTGATCCTGCCGTCATAGCATTGTTGTGTTCCATTCGTTAAGGGTGTGATAGTCCATATCTCAAAGGTTGAGGTTTCTGTGTAAGTGTCCTACAGATAACAAATAAGTGTTGCGTTAAACATTTCAATTAGTTTTGATTTAGAGTAGCTTGGGTGTGTCGTCATGCTCTCTTTATTGTCTCTGCGGTGGTGGCATGTGCGTCGGGTCGTTACATTCCCTAAAATATGGTTGAGCGAAGCGATGGCTGATTCATATTGTCATACTCGTGAACGCCGTAAGTGCCGCCTGTGGAGGCTGGTCTGCTCTTGCATACTTGTCTTATTTTTATTATTATAAACTATAGTTTAACTTTGTTTTTTTCTTAGACAGGTTTTGACTTTTACTAGTATTGTAAAAAATTCAACTGGTAAATGTTGTTTTTGCAAACTTAAATATTTTATTTATTTATTTTTTCTTTTTTGTGTTTTTTTTACATGTTGTGATTGTCCTTTATATTATGTGTTTTTATTTGTGATGGAAAGTGTCCTTTTATGATAGGGCATTTTCCAATATTTTTGACGCTGTAAGGGAGAAAAGATCTGGACACTTGCTGAGTTTCTTGCCGGTTCTTCTCAGAACAAGATCTCCCGCCCAGAGTAGACTTACGAACCGATGGCATAATGACGTTCATAAGAGCTATTTGTAGCCTAAACTGAATAAATGATTTTGAATTTTGAATTTTAAAAGTGCACTGTCATCTTTGACTTATCGTCACTTTTCAGCTGTAAAATAAAATACACATTGTATAATTATTAGTGATTATTGTGACTATAGACGATTATATACAAATTGAATCAATGGAGAGCTTTAAAATACAAGTAGCAAAACCTTTAAGTCGGCTAATTCAATAACGTCTCAATAGTGTGTCGGTAGACTGATATTGATATTTGCCTTTTGAGAAAATTGACGGAATCAGGACACTGAGACACAATTGTAGTCGACATAGGCCCTGATGGGAGCGGTGAGAGCTTACTGACGCAGCGCTTGCTACATTATAAGTATTACAGACTATTGTAGACTAGTTACAAAGATATACCTAAGTACGTACCTCTGTAACTAACCTTTTGATTGTTATGGCGTACCATTATTTTGAAATATTTTTAATAAGAAAGCAAAATGTGTGGAGGAGCTCGATGGTGCAGTGGTTAACGCGCCCGGTCTGCAAGTGCTAAGGTTAAGTAACTTTCGCAAAGGCCGGTCATCGGATGGGTGACCAAATATTTATCATCTCGAGCTCCTCCGTGCTTCGAAAGGCACGTAAAGCCGTTGGTCCCGGCTGCATTAGCAGTCGTAAACAACGTACTGGGCCCGTGTGGTGGTTTAGGGCTTGTTCTCCCTGTCCATTCATAGGGAAGGCTCGTGACCCAGCAGAGAGGACATAAAATGAGCTGATGATGATGATGAAAATGTGTGCAAAATCTTACTTGTGACTTTACTACTTTTACTTTACTAATTATCAAATGATATCGATTTACCTAAAAACATAAGTCTCTACTTTTACGAATTTCATGGAAAATCTGTTAATGAGGCAGCTTGTCCAGTATAAATGATTATTTTAGCAGATATTCATTGCATGTAAAAGCCTGCAACGCCTCATCGGCCTTTCGCTACTGTTTCACCGTGATGCATGCAGCTCTGAGCCGCGCGATTCCATCAAGTGGCGAGTTAATAAGCTTAACGCGCACAACAAAGGTAATGGATTGAAAGCATGGCGCATCACTCCGCTCGAATGGACGCGCGAATTTCCTGAAAATTGTTTAAAAAATACATATATATATTTTATTGTCACTAATCCGCTCAGTTTGAATACGTCTCGAATTGGCATCGATTTTGCTGTTTTATCACGTCCACAATTGTGTCTCAGTCGTATGATTTTGGCTTTTGAAAATGTCAGAATCAGTAAAAAGTTTTATAATAGGTAGCAAAACCGTCTAGTCAGCTACTTCAATAACATCTCAATAGTCAAAATAAAAAAAAAGTAAAAAAAATCAAAATCGTTTATTGCAGTCTATCAAGGTTACTTATCTATAAACAGTGATTATGACCATTCTAGTAGGCATTCTCAAATATAATATGTGTCGGTAGACTGATTTCGACATTTGACTTTTGAGAAAATGGTCCGAATTCAGGTCACTGGCCTGATTCTGACCATTTTCTTACGATTGTAGTCGAGACCCTGATGTGAGCGTTCAGACGCAGCGCTTGCAAGATTATAAGTGTTACTTACACTTTGTGAACCAGTTTTATACCTTCATGCCATGCCATGTTTCTTATCTCAATTAGAAATATGAACCTTATCTCAATTGGAAATATGAACTGGGAAAAATTTAGAAAAAGATTAGCTCTGCTTGTTATTGTTTGAGAAGTTTACGCGACGACATCACAATAGAGCAACTTAAAACAGTATATTACGCGCTAGTTGAGTCCCATCTGCGGTATTGTAGAGGGTTCTGGGGAAATTCTTATAAATATAACATAGATAGAGCTTTTGTGTTACAAAAAAGAGCTATCAGAACTATAGTACGTATTCCGCAATGGAAATCATGCAAAGAATACTTTGAAAAATTAAAAATCTTAACTGTTCCTAGTCTTTACATTTTAGTGATTTTATCGAATCTAATAAAAAAACCTGAAAAGTTTGAAACACCTTCAAATAGAGACAACCGATTGAAAACTCGGAGAAAAAATCTATCACAGCTGATTGAACCAAAGCTATTGATATTTGATATTGTTAAACACAGTGTTAGGTATTAATCTGTCAAAATGTTTAACTGCCTGCCAAACACGTTGAAGTCTATTGTTGACCCCTATATTTTTCAAAAACAGTTACGGGTCTTCTTGATGGGGAAGTGCTACTACAGCTTGAATGAATTTGTAGATCAAGTCAATGTAATCTAATTTAATTTAATTTGATATTTTAACTTTATATTATTTTTGTTTTTTGTATACCTAATTTATTTTCATATTATTATTAGTGTATAGTGTAGTAGTGTGTGTAGTAGTGTGACATGTATAATCGTAATTCTTATTTTCATTTATATTTAATTTGCATGTTAGTATTTTGTTTATTTTTAATTTATAAATTTTATCTTTTTTAAATTTTCGACACAATTAATTGTATTGTTATGGAATAAATAAACTATTGAACTAACTATTGAACTATTTGTGCCATCTCGTTGGTATGTCAGTGGCCTGAATACGACATATTTCCCATCTTATCTTATCATAGTGGTGCAAGCTAAAGTTATCCTTTAACATATTCCCCATAATCCAAATGTCAAAATGAGGCAACTGAGACGAGATAGTATAATCTTTTTTTAAATATCGGTATCGAAACAGTGATGGGAAACGGTGGCAGCTTATTGCAACACTATCGATTTTACTCGCAGTATGTAAACCTGATACCTTTGTTATTATGCTTCTACCTACGCCGTGTATTGTGCTGTCTCCGCAGTTTAGTTAAACCCAGTGGTTTAACTAAACTGACCCAATGGTCTGGAACGAGAGATCCTGTGTTTGATTTCCAGCGGGTATTATTGTTCTTGAGAAATGCAAATGAATTGAATTGGTTTAGTTTGCTTGTTTTAAGTCCGTCTTGTTTAAAGACAACTTAGTGACGACTAAGTTGTCTAAAATAGCACTAATAAATGACGATTTATTAGTGCTATTTTCAAAACTACCTATTTTTTATTAGGTACGTCGTTGTAAGAATTAGCAAGCTGAAGTGGCAGTGGGCCGGCCATATCTGGCCAAGAACCGACAACCGCTGGGGTAAACGTGTTCTTGAGTGGAGACCACGACTCGGTAAACGTAGGGTAGGACGACCTCCGGCCAGGTGGGATGATGATCTGCGAAAGACTGCAGGCAGATGCTGGATGCGTCAAGCTGAGGACAGGCCTATCTCCAGCAGTGGACTAAGGTGGGCCGATGATGACGTCGTTGTAGACCGGTTACAGAGACTGCTTTATTCATTGGCAAGTGATTATTAATCCTGAACTATTTATGTGGGTCCTGCGTTGACTACTTCTCCGTTCGGCTGAGCTGAGCGTTCCGTACGTATAAGTTTTCGTGTTAAACCAACGAGATACGATTATCGGTGAAATCGTGAATTGATGGGTGCATAGCATAGGGTGCATAGTGTGAGTTTTGTTTACTATCCGTATTCATTCGATTACGTTTACGAAAACGAAAATTAGTATGGCATTTTAGCAGCGCCTCCTGGCGACAAACGAGAAGAGTTAACATTTTGCCATACAAATTCTCGTTTTCGTTAACGCGATCGAATTGCGAATGAAACTCGCACTAGGCACCCTGGAATTGGTAATGAAACATGCGTGATGTTGAGAAATAAATCTACTTTGTTTATTTTTATTTATGGTTGGTAGTGACGGTTCCGTACTTCGAAGACACTTTAAGCCGATGGCCTTAGTGCTCAGTGCGAGATTACCATTCGATTAAAACTCGTTTGCCACCAAGAGGCACTGCTTCAATGGCATACAACTTCTCACTTTTGTTAACATGATATTAGTCAAAGTAAATATTTTTTTAAATGTTCAAAATAATTTTTTACGCAAATTTTGTTGCGAACAAATTACAAAAACACAAATGTTGAAAAAATTTCCACGAGCAGGATTTGAACCTGCACCCTTCTGACATACCGGGTCAGGTGCTCTTCCAATTGAGCTATCGTGGTTCTGACCAGCCCGCCGAAATGATTTAACACTTTTTACTTTGAAAGCCAAAGGCGCCCATTCAATGTCAACAACTGCCGTCACTAACATCCGATCATAATATTTTTACAAATATTAAAGATCAGTTAAGAAGTAGGCATTTAAATAAACCTAAAAATCGTCCAAACATTTTTTGAATGAACAATATGATTGTGTAATATGAATATATGAATGGTTCATTGGAATGTATAGTGATATGAATAATTGAATTTAGGTTGAATAAAACTCGGCATTACGTTGTTTTTGTAAGATTGCACAGGGAGGTCAACTCTACCGGCGTTCTTTAGATTATTAGTACTATAAGCTATATCGGATCTCACATTCTATTTATCGTTTTTCTTAACCAATGACTTGATTTCAGTGATGTAGGTCTTTGCGCAACAGTGTGGGCCAGTATATAAGGTCACATTTTATCAACTGCAAATATTTTGTCAAAACATCTAATTATATCAGAGAAATAAGGCCCTAGCATTAAAAAAAGTCAGACTAGTTTTTTTTCTTTTCCTGACACAAAAATTGTAATATTTTTAAGAACGGCCTCTCTGTCGGCTTTTTTGAATGAAACTAGGCACGTGTAAGCGGTGAAGGCATTGCGGCCTCTCTGTTTCGGTTCTTTTGAATTGAAACTACCGAAAGTGCTTTATTTTTCATTTTAATCGAAATATCTTTTGGCGTTTTTCTTGAAAACTAGCGTATACAAATTAAAATTTTTTTCATAAAAATAGTTTATATAAGTTGTTGAATTTATCCTCAAAATATTTGCAGTTGATAAAATGTGACCCTGTATAGGCTGTTTACTTGTTTAACCACCACCAAAATATCCGCACTTTCTTCAATGCCAACTTGTATATCATCTAACTAACTTCCAAGACATTTTATTTGAGATAGCTGATTTTATATGTAGGTACCTTTTTACGTAAACACGTTCGCCAAGTCAATTTAAACCTTTAGGCGTAGTGTTTTTAGTTACTTCTCCCAAGTACTGAATAAATTCAAAATCATTTTGTAGCTACATCGTCCGAAATGTACAGTCCATTCCATGAGCTTAATCCGGGCCAGTAATTTACGTCGCGACGCCCGCCTTACAACTTTTCGCATTTATTCCGCGCAGGAGATCGAACTAAGTGAAATGGCTGGCAACTACAATTTATAAGGCCGCCATGCAAACAGCCGGCTAATTGTCGCCGGCGTGTGTAATTAGAAATTATTACCTTTAGCAACTGACAAACAAACGGTTTGGTGTGATATCTAGATAAAATACGTGCGGCTATTGATTTGAATGCGATTGAAAAATAATTATGACAATGTGAAAGTTAAATCGTTAAATTATTAAGGAATTGCATGTAGGTACTTAATATAAAAAAATATGAATATTTATTTATTTACACAACATTAAGTTACACAAAATGATATAAAGGTTGACAAGATAAAATAACACTTCACATTACAAGGTCACATCTAGGCAATAAAAACTGGGTAGGTTATTCAAGATCGATTCGAGGAGCTCGATGGCGCAGTGGTTAACGCGCCCGGTCTGCGAGTGCTGAGGTTAAGCAACTTTCGCAAAGGCCAGTCATCGGATGGGTGACCAAAAATGTATCATCTTGAGCTCCTCCGTGCTTCGGAAGGCACGTAAAGTCGTTGGTCCCGGCTGCATTATCAGTCGTTAACAACCACCAATCCGCACTGGGCGCTCGTGGTGGTTTATGGCCCGTTCTCCCTATCCATCCATAAAGAAGTCTCGTACCCCAGCAGTGGGGACATAAAATGAGCTGATGATGATGATGATGAGGTTATTCAATGATGTAGGTAGTGGTCGGCTTTGATCTCGATGTGGCCGATGGCCGGTATGGCCTCCTTTTGTGGAGGAATCTATCTATGCGGACCTGATCTGACACAGACGTAGTGGAAGAAGGAGGTGGCAGAATACCCAGCTTTACCTTGCATTGAAGCAACAGCCTGACACCGGGAATCCTTAGCCGTCCGCTAGCCTCAGGACGTCTGGAGCACACTTAAACATCTACCCGAACGACGAATTTTCCACTGTCCTGGCGAGGTGGAGTGGAGGCGAGTGGACTATACGTGTCCACGGGGCGACTAGCTTGAGACACTAGTCTTAAAAGTACCGGATGAAGAATGCGCCTCGGTGCGTCCTGATCTGGCGTTATGACCTGACGTAGATGGTCCCTTGTGCTTGCACAAGGATGTTTGACACCTACTTTGTAACCTGATGGTTGGTAGGGGGTGTCAGTATAAACTTTAAAGTAGTGTTGAGTGGGTTGTCCTGGCGAGGTCCCTATCTACTGACCCTGATAGGTAGGGTATGGCAGCTGGAACTACGGGTCCGGCTGTCTTTTCAAGGGTACCACGGGAGTTCCGGATCCTAAGCCCCCTGTCGGTTATGCCTTCGCGGGCGTCTCCGACAGGTTCCGGACATGGGTTGGACTCGTGGTGGCGCGTGGTTAGCTGTAGAAGTGGGAATGTTCGTCTGCCTGGTTGATGTGGCCAGGCTTCCATTTCGTGCACAGCGAGCGGGTCCAAGTAGCGGTCTCGAGGGGCCCGAGGCGAAAGGACTTGCGGGGCACGTGAGTTGCCCATAGTTGGTTGTCATGCTCGGTGGTTTTCACTGAGCAGAGCTCCAACATCTCCGGCACTAGTCTGGATAACTAGTAGAGGTGCCCGCTAGATGCAATACCTCCGGTTGAGCCAGCCGCGTAGGATGTTGAAATCGGCAAGGTGCCTGGATAGGTACTGAGAAGTGAGTGGGCTTACAACTCCGCCACCAAAGAGGATAATTGGTAGTCAACTTAGAGTTGACGACCCGAGCAGTGGAATCTGCGAGTTGTGCTCTAGTGCAACGAGAAGTGAGCGAGCTTACAGCTCCGGTAACCTATCTGGATAATAGGTAGTGGACTATACGTGTCCACGGGGCGACTAGCTTGAGACACTAGTCTTAAAAGTACCGGATGAAGAATGCGCCTCGGTGCGTCCTGATCTGGCGTTATGACCTGACGTAGATGGTCCCTTGTGCTTGCACAAGGATGTCTGACACCTGCTTTGTGACCTGATGGTTGGTAGGGGGTGTCAGTATAAACTTTAAAGTAGTGTTGAGTGGGTTGTCCTGGCGAGGTACAAGGGTACTGAGAAAAGAGGACATTTGACGACCCAAGCAGTGGAAACTGCAAGTTGTTGTCTTAGTGCAACGAAAAGTGAGCGAGCTTACTGCTCCGGTAACCTATCTGGATATTAGGTAGTGGACTATACGTGTCCACGGGCAACTCGCTCGAGACACTAGTCTTAAGAGTTCCGGATGAAGAATGCGCTTCGGAGGACTTTTAATCAGTTTTCATTGTCCATTATTCTGGTTACACTGACACCAAGGCCATCTATACCTAACAAAGAGAAGCAAATATCTCTAAGAAAAACTAACTAAATAATAATATTTTGAAAATGCGGCGAAAGATTGAAAAACTTAAATCACTTTATCCAGGAAGCTGCTCTTTCAATTCGAGGCACCAGCTTCCTTGTCGAAGTTTTCAAATGCTTGTTATTTACGCTGTTTGCTAGCATTGTTATTCCATATTGGTATAAGTTATTATATTATAATATTTTTATTATTAATTTTGTAATAAGATATAGTATATGTATATGTATAAGATAATTAAGCAAAGAAACCCTCGAGTTATCTTAGTAGTCTCACTAGTTGTAGACATTACAAAATATCTATTATTTTTATTATTATCATTTTATTTTTTAAAAGACTTAGTATACAAATAATATACTTATATGCAATGTTAGTAAATACTATTAAAAAGAGACTTAATTTTAAAAACTAATCGGTCAATTAGTGTGCAGTCTCCACCATTAGCTATACGCTCCATGACACTGTTGCGACTGCCCCGAACCCGTCGCAGCAGAGAACCTGATTTTTTGTGTAGTATGGCCGGGAAACTGTCGACGTGCGCATCCGCAAACATTCCTGAGGCACTACAATGTCGAAGCAGCCACAACAGTGCCCTGAAAGCGTTGTTATACCTACCAAACGCGAAGGACACTATGATTTTCGGGTAAAATTAACCCACAGGCTACTCGAGTAAATGATGTACAATATGTTTTAAAAAGTCTTATTTTAACAGTGTCAGAACATCGAGCAAACCTGCGGGCCAACATATTATAGCGACAGCGACAGCGACCTTCGCTCTCTCTCAATATCAGCGTCATCCGTCAACGTATTTGTGATTATGTGACCCAGATATTTAAATTGCGTCACCTTACAAAGTGGTGCCCCATTCAAACCAATAGAGCACGTTATTGCTTCGGAAGGCACGTTAAGCCGTTAGACCTGGTTTTGCTAGTAAGCTACTTTAAAACCACATTTGGTCTGTGGTTAAAAATTAACGACCTGGGGGTCGACCGCCTAACTCTCTCGCTTTCGATCGCTTTGAAAGCGAGGCGAGGAGGAGGCGTCATCTTGTCATTTCGAAAGGAATATGAAAGCAATATCGAAAGCTTATAGGCTATAGCTTTCGATATTATTCGATATTATATTTCGATATTATATTAGAAAGCGAGGCGAGGGTCTCGCTTTCAAAGCGATCGAAAGCGCGAGTGTTAGGCGGTTGGGGGGCAGGGGGTTGTTAGTTTTTGACTGATGGGCTCAGAACTGGATTGTAAAGCCTTATCTTCTAGGCTTAGCAAAAAGAATTTTGTCTCTGACATTTTTCTTTTCTTGTCGTGACTTTTTTTCCCCGCTTCGTTTAGACTGGGGCACATGCTTTTTTGCCGTTTAGTTAATCCGGTATTGCCCTCCATTGCCCAGCAGCGCAGCGTAGTGGGTACATATGGCAAAACACTGAGTCCAACAGTGGGGCATTCACAATCAGATAATAATTACAAACAATTACATCGCAACTTGCTTAACAATTTAATTCAATTTAACCGCATTAATGCCGCAATGGAAATCGAACCAAGCAAAGTTCCCGGTGAAATGCTACTGGCAGTAACAATATATTAGGCGGAGTTGAAAACAGCCAGCTTATTGTCGCCGTCGGCGTCTAATTAGGAATTATTGCCTTCTGCAACTAACAAACAACGCTTTTAGTTAATTTGTAAGGGAATCGAATGGTGTACTTAGTTGGATTGTAAGCTACAAGTGTTTCATTCGACATGATTCATTGCCAGCTCGTTTTATTACCCTACTGGTAGGACACGAGCATTTCCTATGGATCAAAACACCGAAGAGAAAACGGGTTGTTAACGACTGCTAATGCAGCCGGGACCAACGGTTTTGAGCTCAAGATGAGAAATTTTTGAGCACCCATCTTTTCCGAAAGTTGCAAAACTTCAGCAATCGCAGACGATCGAATCTTGCATTGTTTGATGAACTGTTACTCACATATCTGAATCTCATTTCTGTCTATGATATGGACAGAGTAAGTTACGCATTAAGATTAGATTATGATGAGGGTAACATGTATGTGAAAGACGAAAGCTTCTAAAGATAAAATTAAAAAGAAAACAAATATTAGTCTTAATAATACTGGTATAGGACTTTTTGGCGGGAAAGTGAAGAGTCATGTCTGCGGTTTTGTTTTATTTTCTAAAATTAGTGTTATGTCGAATATTAATGTGAAGTAATGGTGGATTATTAACCGTTAAGTGTTCGTGAGTGTGCATGATTGTTGGCAAATGAAACAAAACAGTGCAACGTCACTTTTCAAATTCTCTCAAGAAGTCCGCCCGAGGACTTAGTAAAGCTCCACATCTTTACTAAGATACTCGAGGGATTGGGGGGTATATCATTTGTCACTTCTCATTTCTATTATCATTCATCATCATCATACAAGATGGAAATATTGTTTATTTATTTATAACTTGTAAGAAAAATTACTTTGACACTGGCTAAATGTGCAAACCGCACGAAGCCATTATAAAAAAAAAAAAAAAAAAAAAAAATACTGGTATAGTTGCCTTAGGGCTCTAGTGGTGAAATTACTCAGGGTTTAATTCTCAGCGGAGGTTTACGTTATTGTACTCGGTTTGGTAAGCAATGGGGTTTGTTTATGTCCGCTTGGCAAGTTACCTTATTATTAATACCTTAATATCTTAAAAAATCTGGGGTGCAGTGCTCTTCCACCTTCGGCCTTCGTCACTTAGCATAGTAATAAGTAAGTTAACAGCCTACAACTTTCCCACTGTTGGGCAAAGGTCTCCATCAATGAAATCAAGCCATCGCTACAATTGATGGGTAATGACTTAATCACCACGCTAGCCAAATGCGGGTTGGTGGTCACAAACCGGGGATATGCATCGAAAAATTCGAAACACTCTTTGCCTGACCTGGGAGTTAAACCTGGGACTTTTAGGTATTGAGTCGAGCGCTTTGCCACTCGGCTTCCAAGGCGTTTGACACTTCACTTACCATAAGGTGAGATGAATCCAAGCGCTTCGCCATTTTGTGTCCAGGTAAGTTTAGGCAATCATAGTTGTTCTCGTATTTATACAGGATCGATTTTATACGTCTTTTATACAGGATTAGAATAACTGAATTACTTTGAATAAGTTAACAACAAATATCTATTGAACGATATCCGTCTTGACGACAGCGGCGAATCAGTAGGTACACTATGGTGATTCCTTGCGATGCTGACTCTGAATTCAGCGATTTGGTCGGTCGTTATAACATAAGGAACCACCGACTACATCGTTCACCGGCAATGTAGCTACTGATCACACGTCTGTTAACAATTTCGAACGCTGTTTGATATTCATGAGCAAGAGCATACCACAGGGCGCACCTCCTTGTTAGAAGTTGACACTGACCTCTACATCCTGCTGACTTCGCGCGCAACATAATTTGTATGATTATGGTTAGGTATAAAATGTTCAAAATGATTTTTAAAGCAAATTTTTTTGCGAACAAATTACAAAAACACAAATGTTGAAAAAATTTCCACGAGCAGGATTTGAACCTGCACCCTTCTGACATTCCGGGTCAGGTGCTCTCAGGCTCTCAGGTGGGTCAGGTGGTTAGAACCACGATAGCTCAATTGGAAGAGCACCTGACCCGGAATGTCAGAAGGGTGCAGGTTCAAATCCTGCTCGTGGAAATTTTTTCAACATTTGTGTTTTTATGGTTAGGTATGTTTATATAAGGTCACATTTTATCAACTGCAAATATTTTGACAAAACATCTAATTATATCAGAGAAATAAGGCCTTTTAGAAAAGAAAGAATTAAAAAAAATTTAGGCTTGATTTTTTTTTACTTTTCCTGACACAAAAATTGTAATATTTGGGTGAAACTACGGGTTCGTGTAAGCGGTAAAGGCATTGCGGCCTCTCTGTTTCGGCTCCTTTATAGTATAAATAAAATAGTTTATATTATGTTGTTGAATTTATCCTCAAAATATTTGCAGTTGATAAAATGTGACCTTATATATAATTTTACGCAAATTTTGTTGCAAACAAATTTAAAAAAGTGTTGAAGATAGTTTTTACGAGCAGATTCGAAATTTCGGCAGGTTGGACACGATAGCATAAAGGTATTAGTGCACTTTATTCGGTAGGTAAGTCATTTTGTCAACTATTTTTTCAAATAATAGTATATTACATATATACTGATATTAATATTATAATTCTTGGGGGAGAGATTGGTCCCAGCAGTGGACGTCTTGTACTAGCTCCTCGTGTGTATAAAAACCAACCAACCAACAACCACCTAAAACAGCGACGAATGCTTGATATAATATTTCGTTTTAATAACGTATGAGAAGATCGGTCTATAGCCCATCGAATTTATCTTATCCAATACGAATTGGATGGTTATAATGACTGTTATCTTACGACAACAACCAACACTTGGCGACATGCTTCCCAATTTAGCTTGTAGTATTTTAATATGGCCACCCATCTAGTGGCTTACTTCTAAGAAAGCTGCTTCATTTACAAGATCGCTATCCGACCGCTCAAACGTTGCGCCACATCTAAACTTAGACTAACTCTTCAAAACGGATGAGCTCAAATCACTAGCAGACACCAACTTCGCAGCAACAAATAAGTCCAAGAATTATTAGCTCCGCGTTATAAAATGCATTAGGGCTCCTCCATTAAATCGCATCACAATAGGAAAAACATCGGTACAGTCTCGCCGGCAATAATTCAAGTCGCTCTCTCGACTCTAACGCCCATTTTTCATGTTACGTCGTTTTATCTGCTAAGTCGCGCGGCGCCGGCTTAAGTGGACTTTCGACTTCTGCGTTTTAAGTGCCAGCTTATAATAATAAGTTTAATTCGGGGAAGGAATATTTGAGCGGATCTCCACTCCAGTGTTTCGTTCAACTTCATTTGATTGCCGTAGTGAGGAGTTTGTGTGTGTTTAAGCAAGTAATGGTACACAATAACGCTTGGAATAAACTTTTGAACGCATCTGGATGAAACATTATTAGATAAAGAGACGTTCGGTCGCGAAGCGTATAAAGTTTATCAGTAACTTGTGCATAACATAAATAACCTACAACAATTTTTGGAATTATTTTTTAATGTTATTTAATTAAACCACAGACATGATCAAAATAAATAAAAACAACCCAAGAATCAGTATCTACGTAAGTAAGAAATAATATAATAAAATATTGCAAAGGTGGTTCCTCCCTTTAAGTTATTAAGAATCTTGTAGAGGGATGAAACCACTCTTCTAGTTTTATTATAAATTTTTATCATGATTAAGTGTACAATGATATTAAAATTAAAGTAGTCAGATCATTATTAAGAAATAACATGGAAAATGCGTGCTAACATAAATAATTTATTTTATTTATTAGCTATATTTTTTAAAATGCTACGTAATTTGTAAAAGTATCAACATATTTCAAAATGTATGTCTCGTCCTCACCTAAATATTTGTGTCGGTTGGCATTAAAAAAAGAATTACTCAATTCTGACGATTTTTTCTTGCTGACTGTACATGAAGTAGTATCGCGAGAAATGAAGATTCCCGCTAGGACTCTGTCGCGTATTAAAGTAAAACAAGAGTTGAAGCTCGGTGCTTATCGTCGATATACAGGACATGCCCTAAATCAATCTTTACAATTAAAGAGAGTGGATCGATCTAAATGCCTTCTGTCGCGATACGCAGGTGAAGGGCACAGAAATATCCTCTTTACCGATGAAAAAATTTTCACGATTGAGGAGCACTACAATAAGCAAAAAGATAAAGTGTACGCTCACAGTTCTAAAGTAGCTGCTCAAGTGGTCGGAAAGGTACAACGTGGTCATCATCCTGCGTCAGTGATGGTTTAGTGGGGCGTGTCTTATCAAAGCGTTACAAAGCTACATTTTTGTAAAAAAGCAGTAAAAACTTCAGCCAAAGTGTATCAAGAGACAGTCTTGGATCGTGTTGTCAAACCTCTCAGCAATACACTTTCTAAAAATGTACCGTGGACTTTCCAGCAGGACTCTGCACCTGGTCACAAGGCACGAACTACCCTAGCCTGGCTTGAAACCAACGTTCCGGACTTTATAAGAGCTGAAAACTGGCTCTCATCTAGTCCAGACCTAAACCCTTTAGAATACAAATTATGGTCAGTTTTAGAATCTCTGGAGCAAGTGGCGAAATGTCCCAAGGAAACAGTGCGTAAATTCATAGATACGTGACCAGACAGATTAAAGGCCTGTATAAAAGCCAAAAGTGGTCATTTTGAATAGAATATTGTTTTTATTTTTTGCTAAGACTTTAATAAATATGTACGTTTTAGTAATATTACATGGCTTCATTAAAAAAATGCATTTTCATTTGTAATAGAACTTATAGGACTAGGTATATATACACATGAAGTCACACTAAGATAATATAATAAAATACCTGCGCATAAAGTAAGATAAATTCTAACTTATTTATCTCCTACCTAACTTTATCGTCTAAAATATTAATAGCATTGTATCGTCAAAAAGCTGATGGCTTTATTAGTCGAGCATTTCAAACGAATAACCTGTCAGTGTAAGATAACGTTACCTGTCTCGATTTGCAGATCCCATCTCAAATTGCCTGTGAGATTTATTGTCTATTGTTTGTACGAAGTTTTGATTTGTTTCCTTGTCGTAAATTCATGAATGGGTAAATTTGGCCCGGCGACGCTGCAGACGGGTTAGATAAGGGTGACAATGCCCTCGATAGTCTTTTGTTATGGCTCTCAATGATACCCCCTCCGTATTGCTGTCGATTCTACAAGGGCACCGGAATTTTTGAGGCCTCCTTTCGAATACGGATTGGGAACGGTGTCTCGATTAAGTCTTTGGTAAATAGCATATCGGATTTGTGATTATGCGTTGTTTTTAAATTTAATAATTTCAGCAAAAGCCTTTAAAAAATTTAGCCAATAAAAATTATGTCGTTTCACCCAAACCTTCTCGTTTTTCTTGCGTGTAATCACGTTCTTCGTAACTGTAATGTGGCATTTTTGTAAATGTCTATCATGGCAAATCGTGGCAAGAATAAATGAATAATAAAAATAAAATTTAATCTTTGCATATATCTGGTTTCGTGTGCCTTGCGGCAGAGACCTTGGACCTAAAAGTAGCCCCAAGAAACTCGGCAACTGACTTTACTTCCTTATCCAGGTTTTGTCTTACAATAACAGTTGATAGTACTAGAAATAGTTACAAATTCACTTGTTTTTAATAATATTAATGGTTTTCAGTAGACAAAGGTTTTAGTTATCGTCACAATCACGATGATCTCAGTCTCTATAGCCAAAACCAGCCTTTACGTTCTACATTACAAGTTCACAACGCGGACTTCACAGGCTACTGATAATCCTATCGACAATTTATATTCCCGCATGCAAATAGCCTCGAGGCCCGCAAAGGCTTTATAAATACGAAATTTCGAATAATGTGACGCTTTAAACAATGCTTGTCGGACTATTGCTGATAGCGTCGCTTAATTTCAACTTTAAAAAATTGCGAAGAACACCCGAATAGCGCACACTTGATAGTGTCAGTTACAATCGCATAGCCGGTAGCTCCCGCATGCATAGTGTAACCAGAATAGAAGGTGATATTCGCTAACACAAGACTTGCCATCCGTGCTCCTGCGCCAACCCAGAGAAACAATGGTACAAAAGTGTTTTAAATAATTTTAACGCAAATTTTGTTGCGAAACAAATTACAAAAACAAATTGCGTTAAAAATATTTAAAACATTTTATAATAGCTTGCCTACTTCTTAACTGATCTTTAGTATTTGTAAAAATATTATGATCGGATGTTAATGACGGTAGTTGTTGACATTGAATGGGCGCCTTTGGCTTTCAAAGTAAAAAGTAAATAGTGTTGAATAATTTCGGCGGGCTGGTTAGAACCACGATAGCTCAATTGGAGGAGCACCTGACCCGGTATGTCAGAATGGTGCAGGTTCAAATCCTGCTCGTGGAAATTTTTTCAACATTTGTGTTTTTGTAATTTGTTTCGCAACAAAATTTGCGTTAAAATTATTTAAAACATTTTATAATAGCTTGCCTACTTCTTAACTGATCTTTAGTATTTGTATAAATATTATGATCGGATGTTAATGACGGTAGTTGTTGACATTGAATGGGCGCCTTTGGCTTTCAAAGTAAAAAGTAAATAGTGTTGAATAATTTCGGCGGGCTGGTTAGAACCACGATAGCTCAATTGGAGGAGCACCTGACCCGGTATGTCAGAATGGTGCAGGTTCAAATCCTGCTCGTGGAAATTTTTTCAACATTTGTGTTTTTGTGATTTGTTTCGCAACAAAATTTGCGTTAAAATTATTTAAAACATTTTATAATAGCTTGCCTACTTCTTAACTGATCTTTAGTATTTGTAAAAATATTATGATCGGATGTTAATGACGGTAGTTGTTGACATTGAATGGGCGCCTTTGGCTTTCAAAGTAAAAAGTAAATAGTGTTGAATAATTTCGGCGGGCTGGTTAGAACCACGATAGCTCAATTGGAGGAGCACCTGACCCGGTATGTCAGAATGGTGCAGGTTCAAATCCTGCTCGTGGAAATTTTTTCAACATTTGTGTTTTTGTAATTTGTTTCGCAACAAAATTTGCGTTAAAATTATTTAAAACATTTTATAATAGCTTGCCTACTTCTTAACTGATCTTTAGTATTTGTAAAAATATTATGATCGGATGTTAATGACGGTAGTTGTTGACATTGAATGGGCGCCTTTGGCTTTCAAAGTAAAAAGTAAATAGTGTTGAATAATTTCGGCGGGCTGGTTAGAACCACGATAGCTCAATTGGAGGAGCACCTGACCCGGTATGTCAGAATGGTGCAGGTTCAAATCCTGCTCGTGAAAATTTTTTCAACATTTGTGTTTTTGTAATTTGTTTCGCAACAAAATTTGCGTTAAAATTATTTAAAACATTTTATAATAGCTTGCCTACTTCTTAACTGATCTTTAGTATTTGTAAAAATATTATGATCGGATGTTAATGACGGTAGTTGTTGACATTGAATGGGCGCCTTTGGCTTTCAAAGTAAAAAGTAAATAGTGTTGAATAATTTCGGCGGGCTGGTTAGAACCACGATAGCTCAATTGGAGGAGCACCTGACCCGGTATGTCAGAATGGTGCAGGTTCAAATCCTGCTCGTGGAAATTTTTTCAACATTTGTGTTTTTGTAATGGTACAAAAGGTTTTTAGAGTGGCAGGTCTTCTTTCTTCCATCGAGTATTTCGGAGGTTGGAGAGATGAATCATACATAATTTGAGATTGCCCTGGGTTCTATCATATGTCGTACTTTCTATTGTATAAAAAATAAATTTTGGCATGAGAATTACCCCTCTTTTGATGTATTTATTTTAATTGAATAAAAAGGTTTTATTAGATAGCACGAGAGTAGCGAGTGCGGTAGTAGATATTACATAAAAACATAAGTGTGCACTACAGGTCCTCGCAGTTGGAAATAAGTACGCTCTCAAAAGATTTAAACAGTTTATTTCACTTTTCACTGGTAGGTATGCAAGCAGACAAGTAAAACAAAGCAAAAGGCACATACAGCTAGCGCGAACGGTCGCAGACTACCGCGGCGTTTTTTTTGACATTGAAGGAAACAATTTTAGATTACCTACAATACAGTAACAAAATTTATAAATTAAGGAAGGGTAGGAGCGCGTCGTTACCAATAATAGGTATATAATTATACATAATAGTTTATGATTCTTTTAAGAAAGCGCACTATTAATTTATTAGCTTTCTGTGTGGGTCTGTATAGGTCTGACATAAATCGGTCTAATTACAAATTGCAAATAGTTGCTCGCATCACGTATATCAAATGTCTTCACATACCTAGTACCTGTTCAATCATCTGCAAATGCGCTCACAAGCCACACCTTTTATTACCTTGTCCTTTGAAGATGAGTTACTACTCTCGTTACACTGTGGCGGCAGGTGTGCAGATTTTCCGGAATTACAATGCATGCGGAGCGTCAGCGAAATTCAGCGGAAATTTGGTGTAAAATGTACGGCGCGATAACGGTACCGATTGTCCGCGCGGGCGACTCCGGGACGCTACTGCCGCCATTGTATCTTAATTAAGCTGGTATGCTGTACCGGGAACTTCGGGAGTTCTTACGCAATCCCAGCGCAAATTATGTATGTAATTATGTTTGAACAAGGAATATTTAAATAGTATGTAAGTGTATAATATTTTGTCATATTTTTTAAAGTAAATTCTAGTCTCTTTTGGAGGTGGTCGAGATGAACTGGGTATATTTCACCCTGTAAGCCTGTAGAGATATTCTTAACGTGTTTGGTAAAAATGCTTTAATTGATAATTTCTATAATTTAACAATATTAATGAGTTGTTAGGTTTAATAATAATTCGGTGAAAAATTGGTGTAAAATCGGACCTCGGGACGCTGCTGACGCTATTTTATCTTAATTAAGCTGGTATGGTGTACCCGGAACTTTGGGAGTTCTTACGCAATCCCGTCACAAATTATATATGTTTGTACAAGTAATATTTGAATAGTATAGTAGTAGGTAAATAATATGTTGTCACATTTTTTAAAGAAAATTATAGTTTCTTTTTTAACTTCATAATTTCTAAATTTAATTATGGAAAGGATATTCGGAACGTGTTCGCTTAAAAAACTTCAATTGATAATTTTTAATAAAAAATATCTATTTAATAATCATTAGTAATATTATTGTAATTGTACTTGTAATCTTAACTATCGAACATTTTTTATTAAAAGAATGAAAATATTAATATAAATTTTACATATGAAAAAAAAACTGAAAAAATTTAGTCGTAGACAAGTTCATCAGCAGCATCATCATCATCCTCAGCCTGCAGAGGTCAACTGCTAAACATAGGCTTTCCCAGTGGATCGCCACTACACCCGGTCCTCCGCCTTTCGCATCCAACCACTTCCTGCCGCCTTCTTCAGGTTGTCGGTCTAGCGCCGGCCTACACGAAGCTTGGAGCGCGATCTCCATTCGAGAACACGTCTGACCCAAAGGCCATCGGCTCTACGACAAATATGCCCCAACCATTGACACTTCAGCTTGCTAATTTTTTCTGCTATATCGGTGACTTTAGTTCTCCGTCGAATATCTTCATTTCGGATCCTATCCCTTAGAGAGACTCCGAGCATAGCTCTCTCCATAGCTCGCTCTGTGACTTGAAATCTATGGACGAGGTTTTTTGTATATCTAATCTAATATCCACATTTCAGCGCCATATGTGAGGACCGGCAGAACGCTCCTTTTTTATTTGCTAAAAGTTCTAAGTAATATAATTGTTTAAATAGTACAACATTAGTTAAAAAATATGAAAAAGGGTTGTTTTAAATTTATTGGATTGGTTACTGTCATCTTATCCAATCTTATCGCGATAAGATACTCGAAGGTGAGATTCCGTGTGAGCCTTCGACCATAGCGACACTGACCATTCGATTAAAAATGAGAAAAATAATCACATTGTATTTTCACAATTAGATTCTGAATATTTTTATACCATAACATCCGTACATTTATTGATAGGTGGAAGTAAATCAAAAAAATCCAACAAGTTTAAATTTGATTACGAATACAAAAAAATGCAAGTTCCAACAATATTTCACTATTGCTGTGCCTGTACCAACCCTCTTAATTATGCGCGTGACTTCGCTATGTTGGTATTATTTTTGCAAATTTGAAATAAACTTATACGAACTTATACTTATGTACTTACTTGTATTTGTACGAAAATTAAAGTTTTTAGTTGGCCTTTATGGCCATGGAGAAAAAAAATTAAAAAGGGAATACTTAAAAACTAAAACTTTAAAAGGGAAACTTTATAGGAAAATAATTTTCTAGCCACACTTTTATATGAATAGACATTAAACAGATTGAGTTTTACCTTCATCATCATCATCATCATCTCAGTAAAAAGTCGTCCACTTCTGGACAAAGGCCTCCCCCAAGGATCTCCACAACGACCAGTTTTGTGCTACTCGCATCCAGCGGCTTCCCGCGACCTTCACCAGATCGTCGGTCCACCTTGTTCGAGACTTGCCCACCCTGCGCTTTCCGGTACGCGGTCGCCACTCGAGGACTGTTCCGCCCCAGCGGCCATCAGTTCTGCGAACGATGTGCCCTGCCCACTGCCACTTGAGCTTAGCAACTCTTTGGGCTATGTCGGTAACCTTTGTTCTTCTTTGTTTTACTTTATTCAAATATATTTTCTCTTTATATGATTCTCTGAGCCACGCCAATAAAGACTTTCGTTTTTTTGCTATTATGATTTTGTAGAGAATGTGATTTAATCATCGCCAGCTCATATACGTCCCCACTGCAAGTGCACGAGCCTTCCCTTATATGGATAGGGAGAACGGGCCATAAACCACCATGCGGGCCCAGTGCGGATTGGTGGTTGTTAACAACTGCTAATGCAGCCGGGACCAACGGCTTTACGTGCCCTCCGAAGAGTGGAGGAGTTCTAGATGATACATTTTTACCCATCCGATTACTGGCCTTTGCGAAAGTTGCTTAACCTCAGCTCTCGCAGACCGGGTGCGTTAACCACAGCGCCATCGAGCTCCTCAGAGAATGTGATTTAGCTCATAAATAATAAAACTTTTTATAAAATTAACTTAATGATGAATGTTTCATGCCTAACAAACTAAAAAGCTCCAAGTAGGTATTCTATATTTCAATTTAAGGAAGGTTTAAATCTTTTCAGTTCCCTTTAAACTGTAAGATTTTCCAAATCCGTAAATCACTATTCGTGACGTGACTTCGGAAAATCAATCAGTGGAAATTGCTTGAGGCCACCGTTTCTCCCAATAAAAAAGGCCAAAAGAAATTTGCGCTGAAAAGAAAATTAAATAAGTACAGCGCGTTAGAGTTTTATTTGTAGAAAATAATTATGTATTTAATATTTTATTGTTAAAGCAGTAAATTTCATTGTTTTTTAATATATTTTATAAAAAGAATTTCTAAAAAGCATTTTGTTTGCAAACAAATTGTGCACGTACTAAATATTACTATATAACTTACACATTTTTATATTTTATTAATAAACCGATGGTCGATGGCACCTTGGTTTGCGCGTTCACGATGCGATCTTAAAAGTTAAGCAAGTGTCGCAATCTCGGGTAACCAGACGGGTACGATGGCAGTTTTAACAGAAGGTTGTTGGTAAATTAATAATAAAAATAATAATATGTATTGCTGACTATAAAATATTACACACTATCTAAATGAATATTACATATTAATGAAATCTATTGTGTCGTCATATTGACATAAGTGTAAGTACTATCTCGAGCTCCTCCTTACTTCCGAATACACGTAAAGCCGTTGGTCCCGGCTGCCTTAGCAGTCGGTAACAACCATCAAACCGCACTGAGCCCGCGTGAGGTTTAATGAGTCGTTCTCCTTGTGGTGTTCCAGTTATGACTCGTGCCCCAGCACTGGGGGCATGAAATGAGCTGGTGAATGATGATGATGATGATGATGATAGTGATGATTGACATCGAAAGGAAACAAAAAAATTTTTATAATGCTTAGTGAGTCTATTACAAGATTCACTGAGCATTATAGCAGGTTATATTGAATTCTAGGAAAACAATCCTAACCGTAAGCGAAAGCCAGTTCACAATAAAAGTATATTTATTCGATAATACAACTTCACAAATACTCCGAATCCATAAATCGCTTATCGTAAGTATCGAGAATCAATCAATCGATTTGAAAGTGGATGCGAGACTGCCCCTTATAATAAACGTCTGAAGAATGGCTTCGAATTAAAATGTACTGGAAGCAATCCATTACACGGCCTCTGGGCAAGATTTGAGGAACCGATTCACTTTTCAAATAGGACGACGTCGACGATGTTTTTTGTCTGGTTGGCGATGAGCTCACTTTATTGGATAGATTGGAAGCTTACGTGAGATAAAATCGTTTGTTAACTTTAACTGGGTGAGTTTGAGATCTTTGGCCTAGAGAGAGACACAAAAATGCAATATGCAAAATAATGTCCTAAAACATTCAGCTTTTTTATTACACACTCTGTTTATTACAATAAACATTGCCTTAGGTACATGGAAAGGTATTACGCACTGGATTTTACGCACATATAATTGCTACAATTTAGAAAAGTCTTAAAAAACTTTCTCAGTCGGGATTTGAACCCGAACCCTCTGACATACTGGATGGATCACTTCACTATCTATACAACCTGGGTGCACGGGTCAACACTTTTTCGAAGAGTATGTAGCGCTAATTTGCAGCATGCAAGCACCATCCTGCCAGCTTATATAAGCTATATAGCCCTATATTATTATATAGCTATATAGTATATGCCCATACAGAAATAGCAATGAATGTGAGCAAATTGTGTCGGCTGCCAGGAAGGCAATGCCGACACAGCAGAGTGGGCAGATTGGGGAGGAATAGGGAGCTGAGAATGGATGGATGATGAATAATGTTTCGGACTTATTTGGCGAGCTGGTGTTGACGGCGTAGCCACGACACGACTTTCGTGGAGATGGATCTGATGCTGGTAGAAGTCGCTTATTTCGCGCACACACACACACACACATACACACACACACGCACACGCATTTTATGAAAGGGTGTACCGGCTGGTAGGCAACTAACGAGATAGTTCTAGAAGGTTCTTGAGCAAAGAGCTGATGGTAAAATTACATTTCTTTATGGCTGATCGAATCGGCTTTTGCTGAACGCCGCGTCGTCACGGGCGGGCTGATCGGTGAGAACTCAAAGACTGAATGAACCCGCATACACATTCGCTCCGCCGTTCGGCTTGAGCCGGCGTATCTTTTATTTGAATGATACCGTCGCGTTTCTGTCGCGAATACAAACATACACGCCAAACTAATACTAGACACGTGTCCCTCCGTGACACGTGTCCACGTGCCTTGTGTTCCTGAGGATGCCGTTAAGGGGTTGTTGTTTGTTGGTGAGCTTTTGATTGGTTGAAAGCCTGAGCTTGAGTGAGGAAAATATCTTTAGTCAACGGATATCTGACCTCAGAAAGATCGCTAAGATAGATAAAACATTTATTTTAAAAACCACAGTCACACACACAAAACAATAATACAATGAAAAAATATTCTTATCAAAATAAGCCAACAGTATGTGGCATGTGTGTATGCTGCAGCAACCCTGCTACACATGACTTTAAAGTTAATACTGACACCACCCACCAACCATCAGTTCATAAAGTTGGTATCAGACAACCTGCACAAGCAAACTAACTCGCACAAGGGACCATCTGCGTCAGGTCATAACGCCAGATCAGGACGCGCCGAAGCGCATTCTTCACCCGTAACTTGTAAAGACTAGTGTCTCAAGCGAGTTGCCCCGTGGACACGCATAGTCCACTACCTAATATCCCTGTCTTTTGTTTTTTCAATATAATCGAATCAATCGAGAAACGCAAGATAAAAATCTCAAAACAAAACCAAAATGCTTAACTGAACTGAAAACCTAGTTCTAACCGATGATAATATAAAATCCTACACCTAAGTTTAACCACTGGTGTGTGGCTGCACCTAGTTTTAGCCGCTATGATTAAAGCTAAACCTAGTTCTAACCGTAGATAAGTAGGATACATCTAAGTTTAACCGCATGCGGCCGGCTGCACCTAGTTGTAGCCGGCTAAAACTAGGTGTAGCCGCACTTTGGCTATTAGCCGTAACATATATATATACGATACATTTGCCCAGGAAAAAACGCTGATTTTTAACTACCTATAAGCACTATGACAGTGCGTTAAGCCGTTGGTCCCAGTTGTTATAGCACGTAAGTAGTCGTTATAGCCCATTGTTCAACCTGATCTAGGGTTGCCATCCGTCCGGGTTTCCTTGGATTTGTCCTAGTTTAGAGGGCGTCCGGGGAGCGACCAGGCGGGGTTTCATTTGTAGCCCATGTTTTAAAAATTTAAAGTCTTGGGCCGCCCGCCGCGCTGCTGAGCGATGCGACGATGCGGCGCGGCGGCGTGACTCAGGCGCCTCGGTGTGGACAACCGACGAACCGACACTGGCACTGCAAAATGGGACTCGAATCGAAAATTAAAACTCGAATCAATTCGAATTCGAGTTTCATAAAAACCTGTTGATATTTCTAGGTTCTGGGCTCCAAAATACGGGGTTTTCACGCGTCTTGTCCTGGTTGCCGAATTTTAGAGATGGCAACCCTAGACCTGATCTTCCAATGTGCGGCTAGCTTTCTTTTACAGGGGAAGTCCCGAGCCTAGCAGTGGGACTTTTTGTCTGATTTATTTTTCTTTTTCTTTTCTGATTTCTGAGTAGGTTTTTGTCCAATCCTAATGTAACAGGATAAACAATACTAATGGGCAAATAAAATAAAATGAATGATGAAATGATCTTGAAGCTTAAGTTACTAAATTGGTTTTTACGAGTTGCATTTTGTAGGTAGTTCTTAATATATTTTTATTATAATCGCTTTTATATTACAGAACTAATAAGTATGAGTTATGTACCCAGTTATCATCCAATAACTAAAGCAGAAATAAATCTATGATATGCCGGTGTCTTTGTGTGGACTCCGTATGATACGAACACGCGAGATATCATGTTTCGTTTTATAGTAATTGACGGTTGAAATTTTGACCGCCAATATAATATTTCGACTAAAATCCAAACGAAATGAAAATATCAAAAATATTATACGAGTATAACCACCTCTCAAACAAATCATCGACTATTCATCAGCAATCTGATTTGAATAAATAAGGCCACCTCACCCAATTAAGTGGGTTAGTCGCGTCGGGCCATTCCTTACCCAACCCTTGTCTGTCTCCGGGATCAATTGAAAAATGTCACTGTGCTTAACGGGGCCTATTTAATTAACTCGACAAGGCATTATGGCCGGTTCATATCGGCTGAGCCGCCCGGCATTGTGCGGGTTAATACTGGCCGGTTTTGTCGTCGGACCGAGCCATTCTTTGTCAAGTGGCACTGATTGAAAACTTCGATTGTTGCGAGCTAAAATACTTTTTTGCTCTTTATGCTCGAAGTAACCTTCGAGAAAGGTTTAGATTTGCATAGCTGTATGGAATGGATCAAGATCCATTCCATACGCGAGGGCTTAATAAGTTAGAGATTTTCTTAAAGTATCGAGAGTTCTTCTTTCAGTAGTTAATCAATGAGAAGTTCCGCTAAGAATTTCGGTTGAAATGCGTTTTCATATTTGGCCTTATAGAGTCAATCATGATAAGTTCCTCAAAGGATTTCAGTTGAAGCACGCTTACATTTTCATACTTATCGTCACTTACCATCAGGTCAAATGGGGTTATGCGCTTTGCTGTTGTAAAATTATTAAAAAACTAATTAATGTAACCTAATCTTCTATACTATCATTTTTTAGTGTCATACCATACCCACTTAAAATACTTAAAAAAAAAATTAAATTCTTTGTTTCATATACCTATTACTTGAATGTGAATGTTGAACCCATTTGTGGTAGCTTTGTTGAAGCTGATTAACTAAAACAATAATGACCTTATTTTAAGAGGTCATAGTTACCCTTGATAACCAGTCAGTATAAGTCACCGCCATTCTTTGTCGGAGGGGCGAGGATTGAAAGCTTCGATTGTTGCGAGTAAGAATGAATGAAGCGAGTGCCTTTGGTGGTACCTACTCACTTTTAAAAAAGCAAACGCCTTTTGGAGTGGAAGGCAACCAATTGATGATGGTTGAAAGCTTTGTAATTTGTACGAGTCCCGATTCGGTCCGTTTGGGTTGCGAACTTGTAAATTAAGTAATTTTCGCATTGCTGTGTCACCGGATGGGTGACCAACACGTTATTTCGGATCAACACACAAAATATAGAACTCGATGGAGCAGTGGTTAGCGCGTCTGCGATCGCTGATGTTAAGCAACTTTCATCATCGGATGGGTGACTAAAATGTATCATCTCGAGCTCCTCCGTGCTTCGAAAGGCACGTTAAGCCGTTGGTCCCGGCTGCATTAGCAGTCGTTAACAACCACTAATCCGCACTGGGCCCGCATACTAGTTTATGACCTGTTCTCCCTATCCATCCAGAAGAAGGCTCGTGCCCCAGCAGCACATAGAAATGAGCTGGTATTGATAATGATGGTATTGATATAGAAAAAAGATTGAAGATATGTTGTGTCAACAACATACCTTTTTTCTACAAACAACAGCTAATATATTAATTCTAACTGAAATTGTAAAAAAGTTCTGTTTTTAAATCATCATTATCATCGTCATTGACGGGTTTTCACATATTTGCAGAAATGGTGTCCTAGGATGCTTAGTATTTTAAAATGTAATAATAGTTAATATGGAATGGCACACTGAGGAAGGCCAAAGGGAAGATCTTCCTCCGAGCTGGGTGGTATAGCTCGGGGACCGAGGTCCAACGGATGTTAGTTGGAAGTGCTATATATAGCGAAGGAGACGGTGAAACTTTGCTACCGCGATGCAGGCTTCCCATACTATTTCACGTCGTAGTATGGCGACGTCGTTGGTATCGTTGGTTGGTGGCGCCATCTGTTGACATAGTTGAGAAGGTGTTTGCTTCGTGTCAATGTGCGGCGTATGCGGTAGGTGGAGCCGCCACAGGTACAAACGCTGTTCCCAAATTAAATTATATAAAACGAACTTTTTGTTGAAATACCTAAAAATAAACAAGTTCTTGAGTGAAGACTGTGTTTTTTGGGAAACATAGTGTAGGACGCTATCAGACTAGGTGGAGCGACGATCTTCGCAAGGTGTCTGACACGAGCTGGATGAGAGTAGCCGCGGATCGTGTTCAGTGGCGTGCACGCGGAGAGACAGAATATATATCCAGAAGAAGACAAATGTAGGCGATAATGATAAATGTCTCAATGTTGGACCCACATAAGAAGACCGGGTCATGATCCACCACGCTGGCCTAATTAAATACTGTTTTTTCTGTTAAAATCAAAACACCCATGTCACCTAAATCTTCGTAGATTTTATTATTATCGCCCTTTTGTATAGACGTTTGCTCATCTTACATTTTTATCACTCGTTCCGGGGTTGGACCCATGTCATAGTGATCAATCATTTACGCTCCGCTTATATACATTGCCCTCCCTAAATTATATAGGATACGGGGAAAGGAACGTCGATAGCTGGAAAGTAGTGAGAATCTCGTTTATACTAGGGTTTGCTAACAATTTTATAAAAATATTATATCTTTAAACGGGTATAAGAATATATGCCTATGATACCTATACGTACTAATTAGATTGTGTTAATCCCTGTTCATTTTCTTTGTTTACAATGAAACGCGAAAATTTAAAACTAGGAATAATTAGATTCATTCCACAAGTTTATTTAGTAATTTAAAAAAAAGTAGATTTTCAAAAATTTTAGATTACCAGAGGTTTCCGTCACTAGGAAGTGCCTGACTTATAGAAAAGGTGCGTCTAATAAGCCTTCAAAACGGTTAAACTTCACTGCAGAAAATTTCAAATCGAATAAATTCCGATAAATAAACGTGTTTTATTATGTTATTTACTAACTCCCTTGGTCTCTGTTATTTCCTTAAGTAACAAAGTATGGAGTTGTTAATTGGATTAAAATATTTAACTTTGAAGTTTTCATAGGTAGCCGAAATTGTGCTACAGCTCTTAATATTGAAATAAAAGTATTTTTTTAAGTCTACTACACTTAGGTACTTCAGTGAGGTGTAAGGTTTAAATATTCCTTAACACTTTCCTGTATCGGAAATGTCTTAGAAAACTTTATAGAGTCAAGGAAAACGTTAATAATATACTTTTTTAAGTCAATGCTACTGGAAAGATCTCCGACAGAAATTCTTTTTCATTGACAAAAGAATAACGCCTTTCTAGTACAATAAATTGTTAAAAGTAAAAATATACAACTTACAGATATCAAGTTGCTAGAGTTGAAAGCTTGATACACAATACTTTTATTTCTTGTTTCATTTTGCAATGTTATCCAAGTTGATATATAACTCCGTTAGAACGAAAGAAAAGAATGCGGTGTAAGATAAATGATGTGAGCGGGATAGAACAGAAAAATTATGACAAGTCAAATATATTTTTATACCTATTGATGATGCGAAAACGTCGTTAAAATGGGAACCAGTAAAACAGTAAAAGTAAAATCACATTAATAGTCTCAGTAAAAATTGTCTAAAAGTAAGTTTTTTTAATGTAGTGTAATTGCTTTTTTTTCGATTTGCTGACACAGCTTGTTATAAAATTGATTTGCATAGAAATTTGAGAGTCGCTATTCTAAATGCGTATTTAGAAGATAATATAATATCCGTATGAATCCATCGTACGGATTAAACAAATGAACATCACTCTCAAATAATTGAACATCATCAATTAGTCGAGGATATTTAGGCCGTTTCGCTGGACTTCTGAACGCAATGAAAATAATTATGCAAAGTCGAATGCATTGGATTGTTCGGAATAGTTAACATCCGTAGAACGTTTTCGAACATTAATTTCCGCAGATAGTTATATGGAACGAGTACCAAAGCACAATCAACTTTATCCCAAAACATTATTATTAATATATTATTATATCAGCCATAGCTGTCCCACTCCTGGGCAAAGGCCTCCCCACACTTTTCCCAAAACATGCCCATGTATAATTTTTTAAATAATTATTTATTTATTTTTTGTTTCAGATGCTGACAAATTGAAGTACTTTTTACTTAAGATTCAGAAGTGCTCGGAGTGTGATTGTTAATTTTCAAGAACTTTAAAAAATGTGACAGTGATGTGCGGATTTCAGAAGTGCTTTTAAGTGTTGAGAGATGAAATTTAAATAGATCAGACGTTTTGTTAGATCAAGGATGGGGACGGCAAATTTGAGTGCCGTGATGGCGATCGGATTGCTCCTCCTTTGCTGGATATCCGGTGAGTAACCGTTCTTTGAACTAGTAGAAAAATTAAAAATGTTAAAATTTCAGTATTATTTTTAAATAGTCGTGATTCAACGACTGGTTCGGAACGCAGACATCTATCAAGAAGAGACTGACAATAAACTCGATAGTATCTTTAAAAAAACACTCTGGGAGTGCCGGCAGAAGTGAAAACATGAATATTAACGTTGTGCATGTTTGATATTTTGGAATGGTTAGGGAATAATTTTGCACGAATTGCTTTAATTATCAGTATAAAAGTACTCTTATTTATGTGGTAGAATACAATATTTATTTATTGGGCTATCGTACACAAACATGACAATTTATATTACATTAAAAAGTTATATTAGGTTATATTAAAAATGTATATTACGCCGCGCCAGCTGTCTACTCTCCATCCGTCTTACGAATTTTCGATCAGGTCACGTGTCCTGACGCGAGTTTAACATTTTTTACCCATTCCTCTACTCTCCATCCGTCTTACGAATTTTCGATCAGGTCACGTGTCCTGACGGTCACGTGTCCTGACGGTCACGTGTCCTGACGCGAGTTTAACATTTTTTACCCATTCCAAAAAAAGTGCACAACGCCGCTAAAGAAGTTTTCACTTCAAAAACAATTTACTATATGCTTTAAATATAAGATAACACCAAAATATTCTTACTTTAAGCGATGTTACGCCCAAAAGACTTGCTAAACTAAATACTTACAAAAACAAAGTAAATAACGGGATAACTTTTGAATTAAGTGTGACATTGATCTTAGCTATAGATTCTAAAAAGTAGCTGCTAATACGAGTGTTCCTGGCGTTTCTAAAGTGACAACCTTCAAATCATATCGTACGTGTAAACGTGTAAACGTACGATATGATTTGGTGATTTAGTGATACAGGTAACTGTAAAATAAAACTTTAAAGAACAAAAACTGTGAATAAGAAAATACTAATTTTTTAAAACAACTCTTCTACCCAGCATTTCATAGCTCCAAGCATTTAATAATTAAAACGCTATCCCAAATGAAATATTCAGAGCGCCCTCAGAGCTCTAATTAAGATACAAAATAATAAAAAAGGCTTCAATTCGCTATAAATTAACTCGTTTCTTAATCTCCGGAAGAAAAAAAAGAAGCTTTTAGCTGATTAACTTTTCAGCGTCACTGGAGGTTCTCCAAGCGTTATAAATCAAGTATAATACAATTAGAGTTAATCTTTGATTAAACAGGAACGTTTAGTGTTATTTCACTTGACCCCTAACGAGATTCGGAGTGGGGATTTATTGCCATCGACGAGTGGCATTGCCCCGGTGTAAATTACAACGGGGAATTGTGAGTTATTGGGGAAATTGAGTTGTGGGGAACGGCTGTTGGTATCGTCAACAGTAAATCTCAATTTTTATTAGTAAATCGAGTCACCCATCTAACCAAGGTAATTTATTTTTAGTAGTATCTGCCTCAGTGCATTTAACTCTAGTATTATAGTCAATCAATTGGAATTATCATGTCGCTGTCATCGGAACATCTGCAGCTATTGCTTTAGTGTCTATATCTATATTATTTACTTGACCTTGACAATTTTTTATATAAATACAAGACCAAACTTTTGAATTATTCCAACAGTAGCTAGTCAGAAGGACCGTTATTAATCCTATTCGCCCTATCACCAACCAAACCGAGTATAATTAATACCTTCTCTGAAAATAGGAGCCTGAGAATTGTGTTGTAACCATTGAAGCACAGAGGCGAGGAAAATTTTTCTAAAGTTATCTATTATTGTTGCTCCCATATTACCTGATACTTATAAGCTATCTAAAATATAAAAACTCTAATATATTTTATTTTTTTCAATAAATATTTCCTGGTCAGACAGCATCTCATAAATAGTTTATTTATCCTTACTAGATATTTAAATTATTTGTTTTTATAAATATTTAATAAAATAACAATATTAAACCATTAAACAGCCAAAGTTGAGCGCATTTAATCTTTCATGTTGCAATTGGTTCCCAGCAAGATCTAGAGCGGGAAATATATTGCCATCGGCGATATCAACGAAGCATTATGATTTATGGGTAGGATTGAGTTTCAGGGACTGTGATATTTCTAGCCATGAAATTCTCTCTTTAGCTTTCAATAAAACTTGCAGGTTATTTTTTTCGTTTTCTAAAGCTTTGTGAAGTAATCGGTACTTAATCAACTTTATAACGTCTTAGGGTTGGTGACTCTTAGGTATATGAAATAATAATTTTCAAGAGTATTTTTTATTAACGAATTAGCAGTTTTACTGTTTTAAAGATATGTATTAATAATATATGTTTAAAAAGTTGTCGTCATTAAAACGGTAAATCTGAGTTTTCACATATCTAACAAAATTCATGTTCAATTCTAGGATCTTCCATAGTATTGTAACTAGGAATGCGTCCTTTGCTTTCCTTCATGTGTGCGGGCATGATTCATTGGCCGGGATTAAAGTTCTGTAAAGCTGTTTGTAAAGTCGAAGTCTTTTCAATTACGTAGTAGCCAGTAGATTGTTTAGACCGCTTACTTAAGAACTCATCTTCATGCCTTTATACAGCTAATTTGACACAATGTCTTACAACATCATCTTTGATGTATGCCAAAGGAAATTGGTCAAAGAGCAGTCGGCGTCTTTTTCCCTTGTAAGTTCAGCAGGAATCTTTGCATCGTCTCGCCCTTAATTTTGTCATGCCATGTGTACATAACAAGTTTCTATTGATGCTGCGTGAGGTGATTGTAAAATTGTATTATTAAATAATCGCATTCTTTAGGTGGAGCATCTTCATTATGATTACTTATCTCACCTTGAAAGTCGAATAGATGTTTTTGTTTTTTTTTACATCATGGACACGTTGCATAACGCGGGAAATACAATAATATTTTGTTAATTTCAAATATTCACAGCTGTGTTGCATATGCACTACTAGCTATTTGCTTCCTTGTAAAATATATTTTACAAGTAAAGCTATATGAGGAGCCCGATGGCGCAGTGGTGAACGCGCTGTGGAAGATAACGAAATATCACGTCCTGTCACTAACTTCAAGGCAAGTCGTCTATTATTTCCAAATGCTATTTTCTGATTAAATATAAAAAACTAATAAGAAATAAGTCAATTTAAAAGAAGAATTTCCTTTTTTTCCAAAAAATTATGCAGAACTACTAAAACGTCGTCAAGCCCAATCTTTGAACGCATTCAATGTCAAAATTCTTCATTCCTATTTGCTTTTAGGTATTTAGTGTACACCAGAAGGCTTGCATTTGTCAGCATTCTCAATGCCAAGATCAGCCCAACTGGGGTAACTTCAACCAATCGATATTGAACTTTATAACCTCTACAATACAGCGTATTTCTCCTTTGGATATAGCGAAGTAAATAAAGTGTTGCCTGCCAATGCCTGTATCCCCTACCGTATTGAAATATCGCACCTGCATTGCTATTCGATGCGCCCGCTGAGGAGATTTGAGGGAATATACCCGAAAATGGAACACAACTGTTGGCAGTTGTGTTTGAATGGAGAGGAGAGGAAGTGGAAAAATGTTCGTGCAGTGTTGGTGGTTCCACGGATATCCACAGTATGATATTTTAGTGTTGGGAAAGAATCGAGTATGTTGGACTTAAATTCGAGACTTGAGACTTCTAGACCTAGTTTTAATCTACACTACTATAAGTGTTGCTTCCGTCAATTTCGGAAAGGTGACCAGTACCTTAATAGTTGAGGACTTTGGTTGAAGTGCGATTCCACCTTCGGTGTTATAGCCACTTACCATCATGTGAGATAAAAGCCAAACGACCCATTGTTCAAGCCTGAAGCTTAATCTCTAAAGGACCGTGCAGGATTGAAATAATAATACGAGGGCATCGATTCTGCTATTTTAATAATTTTGTCAATTATTTTTAATCCAAACTCCTTACACACTAATTGAGATGTTACTGAATTAGCTGACTTGAGGCCCAGTTCAGATGTTACCTTACCAGTGAAATCAAATTAAATGAATGGGGTACTTCTTTGGAAAGGAATAAAAATACAAAAAAAAAGAAAAAGAGGCAATCCATCATTAAAATCAAATCATCACACATCATAATTGATGGATCATGGCTTAATCACCACGCTTACCAATGCGGGTTCATCATCATCATCATCATCAGCATATACTAGTCCACTGCTAGACATAGGCCTCTCCAAGTGCACGCCACCGAGAACGATCCGCGGGTACTCTCATCCAGCTTCAGGCTATGGCCTGGGTTTGTGATCACCAAGCTGAATGCATACATCGAAAATACGAAACACACTTTGCCCGATCTAGGAATCGAACCTGGGACCGTAAAATAAAAAAAAATACAAAAAGGGCTCGTTAATTGTTGCAGTGAAGGATAGTCGACTTCGTGGGTGTACCAAGTACAAAATCGGTACGATATGGTGACCCCTTTGCCGCTAAGACTTTATTTCTAATTTATAAATACATTATCATCATCATCATAATCTACATCATCGTCATCATCATCATCATCATCAATAGCTCAATTTTTTATGTCGGCACGAGCTTTCCCTATAGATAATATAAATACATACAAAATTTTTATTTCTATTTTGAATATTAACATTTTAATTGCAATTCAAAATTGGATCAAAATTGGAAAGTTAGAAATTCGTTTAAATTCGTTTGTGCCATAGATTGGATAAGCTTAAGGCGACGCATTGGAAGTTTACGTGGCGGGGATCTTGATTTTTCCCATCAATTACAAAACATTTAAAAGTTATATTTGACGACATGATTTTTCATTTAATTGACTTCATGCTAGTTGCAGAAACACAATTTGTTAACTTTTATAACAGAGAAAAAAATATCAAAGTAACCTCTTTTAAAACATAGATTTGCATTTTACAGGCAAACCACATCAGCATCTAAATTATTCTTACAGCCGAAATTAATAACTTATCTCAGGTAAGAGATAGGCCTATCTTAGTTTAGTTACCTAGCAACCGCTGTTATTTTCCGATAATTAACAGAAATAACTAAGCAACAAATTTCTAGTAGGCCTATCTCTTGCTGAGGATAGGTTATTAATTTCGGCTGTTAATAGATTAGTCTTCAATCACACACTTCAATATGCTAGTTAATTTTTTTAAACTGATTTGTAGTTTTAATTGGAAAGAAAAAGAAATCTTATGGTACGGGGGCGCAAACGCTCCGTATTAGATTATTGTTTAGCGATGCTTCGCCTTAATAAAATAGTTTCATATCTATTCCAAATTCGCGTTATGGCAATTTCGTAGCGTCGACAGGCAATTTATAGTCGTGGCATTTTTTTAAATTAACCCTTTTTGTATCTGCAGGTACAGTCAGCAACAAAAGTACCATGAACACTTCAGTACCATGTCCTAAGACAAAGTCAAAGTCAAAGGTATTAATGTGGGAAAAATTTGGAGTAAATTCATATTTGTCAAATACCAAAACATGAGGCTTTGTTGAGCATCGCAACATAACATCATACCATTAAAATAATAACATCATTACATATTAACAAGCTTGCTTGATGGCGAAGTGGTTAACGCGCTTGGTCTGCGATTGCAGAAATTAAGCAACTTTCGCAAGGACCGGTCATGGGATGAGTGCTAAAAAAAGTTGATATATCAAGCTCCTCCGTGCTTCGGAAGGCACGAAAAGCTGTTGGCCCTGGCTGCATTAGTATTCGTTAACAACCACCAAACCGCACTGGGCCCGCGTGGTGGTTTATAGCTCGTCCTCCTTGTAGTGTGTCCATCCATAGGGAAAGTTCATGCCCCATGAAACAAAATGAGATGGTGATGAGATAATAACAAGCACGTACCCAGGATTATTTGTCGGGGGGGTCCGTTTGAGTAAAAATGAATGAAATTTAAATGAAAATGACACGTAAAAGCTTCTCGGAAAAATCAATTTTCACATAATAATGATTCAATAGATATTTTTAAAAATGAGACAATGTTAAAACATTAAATTTAACCGTCTTGATCGGGAGGAAATTTCGTTCAAAACATCATCCACTGAAATGGCTTGATTTGTTTTAATGTTGAAAAGAAACAGTTTTAATAGTGTGTGTTTATGTATATGTGTGAGTGTGTGTATGTGTATATGTTGTAGGTATAACACTTTCGCCACCTTCGCACACCCTGGGTACGTCCTTGGGCTAGCTACAATGTTTTTTGCTGGGTTCTTCATAGAAGAAACAACTTTTCGAACCAGCATTAGAATCACATTAAATATTTTGTATAGTTTATTAAATTATATTTTATTACTAATATTGTGTAATCATTTTTTAGATACATTTTTAATCTTGTAACTCAACGTTTATAATGCATATTTTTATTAGAAGCGTAAAGTGCTCAGCGATTCATGTTGCTGACTGTACTTATTAATGTTAATAGTACTGTATGGTTCTTTCGTCACTTGGTAATGGTAATGGTAAGGATACATGTCCAATGATTACAGTGACTTTAATTTCCCATTGAGTACGAACCTTTGTGACACTTCGTACTGAATTGCTACAGAGGCAATTTATTAAAGTAACCTTTTACAGCCCCTTAATCCAAATCAAGACAACAATTTATTTTCTCCAAAATAAACCTATTTTGCAGATCCATTTCTCGAATGAAGGGTTTTTTATTGGGACAAAGTCGGTTTCTGCTTTAAATGTGTAAGTATGTTACAGTATAAAAACCGTTGAAACTGTTTTTCTATTTTACTTGAATTCTTTCTTGCAGCTTTATTTGTAGATACTATTTATTTAAATATTTTTTTCTAGAACCTACACGGATTATTAGGACTAAATAAAATAATATAAAAATTGGAAATAAGTTTGATGACAACTTCACTTTTATTTCTTTAAGTAATGGAAAAGTTTTCTTGAATACTAATGTATAAAATCTACGCTATCATCTTATACAAAATGTTACGCCGCCTTGGGTAGTATTATTGATTCATGGTAAAAGCTTTAATAAAGCGGGAAGAATCATTAAACTTTTTATTATTAGTTAAAAGAATCCTCAATCAAAAGGTTCCAATGAAACATCAGAATACGCCTCCGCGCTACATACCAAAGTAGGCAAGCGGACAAAAATCAAAACGATTCTAAATCAGAAGTTCTACGAGAAAAAAAAGAATAAAAATATCATTCACGTATGTCCGATAAGATTATTATAGCGCGGCGTCTGCGAGTCCAATAAATCGTTATATTGAAGAAACTTTCTTTCTTACAAAGTTGCCGCTTCGAAATGATTTTCTTTGACCCGGATTTGGACGTTATTAGTATTATTCGGAGTTGCCAATATCCCCGGATTCACTCTGTGTCTAAAATGACGCCTACTTTTGGGGTTCCTTACTTAATTTTGCCCAGGCAAATGTTAACATAATTTTTGTTTCCTTATTTATTATAGAAAGGCAATGTAAATAAATTTAAATTAAATTATATACAATAATGATATGTACTAACAATAGCTCCTAAGTTCATTTGTTACTAACCATTATGAGTCTTTGTTACTTGAATGAATAAATGTATTATTATTATTATTGTAGTGTAAATATTTTTTTGTTGAGTAAGAAAATATTCCTAAGATCTAAGACCTAAGATCTAACAGGCATCTTCTTTGTTTAGCTTAGGTATTTTTTAATTTATTTATTGTATACCGTCTTAAGTTATTTTTGTATCAATTTTATACAGCAATTAATTATCTTAACTTATTTTATTCAAACTCCCGACGCTGGTATAAGACTGCTTTTATTTTAACTGCTTGTGTTTTAATAACTGGTGTCAAGTCTAGAGGTCCCTGGTTCGATACTCAACGGTGGGTACAAATTTTCTTTGTATGTGATTGATTGTTGTAATTCTAAATTCTCATTATCCTTGTTAGTATAGATTTAGCTTTTATGTTTGCCTTCCGCTTGAAAAAACCTCTTTGAGCAGTAGAAGCTGTCTAATACAATGCATTAGGCCTACCTATTAAGAGGATAATTAAGAGAAGCTCGATGGCGCAGTGGTTAACGCGCCCGGTCTGCGAGTGCTGAGGTTAAGAAACTTTCGCAAAGGCCAGTCATCAGATGGGTGAACAAAAATGTATCATTTCGAGCTCCTCTGGTCTTCGCAGTCGTTAACAACCACCAATCCGCACTGGGCCCGCGTGGTGATTTATGGCCTGTTCCTATCTATCCATAGGGAAGGCTCGTGCCCCAACAGTGGGGACATAAAAATGAGCTGATGATGAGGTAGGTATTAAAAGTCCTGTAAAATACCTTAGTTTGGGTGGTATTATACTACGAAGCTTTTTATACGGAACCTTATAGACATTTTTCACGCGACACGCTTGGCTTCTTCCCCGTTGTAATATCAATCTCACCTTTCGTGAGAAGAAAAATTGCATTTTTATCGCAAATCTTTATATTGATAATGAATAATACTTGACGAAAGACGATTAATATTACCATGCACTTTTGCTCTTAAGAATATGGTAAAAATCCCGTATAATATCTCTAATAATGATAAAAAATTGTATTGAAGTGATAAATGATATAACCTCCCTTGAGTATCTCAGTAAAGATGTCTTACGAAGACCTCACGCGGACTTTTTGGGAGAATCTGAAAAGTGTCGTTGCACTGTTTTGTTTTATTTGCCAACACTGCATGCGCGTTCACGAACACTTAACGGTTAATAATCTACCATTATTTCACATTTATATACAACATAAGACAAATTTTAGAAAATAAACAACACCGAAGACATGACTTCACTTCCCGCCAAGAAGTCCAGTTCTTACTTTATTTAATCAATGTTTATTAGCAAGTGGTAGGTAATTTGCTGTGCGCTATAGTAAACAAGTAATTCTTACAGTCTTACTTCTATTTCGCTGAGAAGTAGGCGGAGCTGATAGATTTCCATTTATTACTTATGGTGGCTAACTACTTAAAACTGATCAAATTGTCAACAATGGTGGACAAAAGCCTCTCTTTTTATTTCTTCACGGGTATACTTTACGGCAGTTTCATCTCACCCGTTGTTTAATGAGAATGAGATTGAAAGTAGAAGCGCACCTCAAACGGAATCCTCAACTACAGAGGATTTTTAATGTGTTTAAAGTCAAAGTCAAATCATTTATTCAACATAAGCCTTCACAGGCACTTACGTAAGTACGTCAAACTATAAAGTCCAAGTAATAATAAAAAACTAAAAGAAACTACTTACTTCAACTTTAACTGTTAGGGTACATTTATTGTGCTCAACCTTGTTGCAGCCGTGAAAAGAGAACGAGTGGCGGGCGCGCAAGCCCTTATATATTGGCAGACTGTCGCTGTTTGCGGGAGATGTAGGAACCACTCATAAGTGATACGTTGTCTAGATTGCTTGCAACATAATTAGTTTACCTTTGTCGGTGCCAGATGGCGCTAAATATTATACAAATGTGTAGGCTAAACTTCTGAATCTACCACCAGTTCGGATTTTGGGAGAGCCTTCGAACCGTCCGTCGTCTGATGTACTCGTGTATAATATAGAAATTAATACAAAATGATATTTGAATTAGAATTAACTACACATAGTCAACTTAAGGCGAAGGGTAAGGCACACTAGCGCCACCAATTGATAATTTGACAATTACTAACGGACCGGATATTTTTTTAAACATTGTGTACCGTCCGACAACAGGAAAGCATCCAGTATTTATTTAATAATTGTGCACTACTTTTTGTTGCGTGGTTTATTCACAAAACGGGCTATCGCATTTGTTCACAAACAATGGCCACTGTTGGTGTTAGCGAATGAATACAAAAACAAACCTAAAAGTAGTGCACAATTATTAAATAATATGTGTTTACCTAGTGTCGGAAGGTCAGCAATGTTTGAAAAAAAATCCAGCTTAGCAGTTATTAAATTAAATCCATTAGCGGCGCTAGTGTGCCTTACCCTTCGCCTTAACTAGCTTCTGACATAACTTATACGTATACTGTCTACGCTAAATAAACTTATATTCCTCTGTGGACCGGACCGGCGCTCTCCAAGTTTGTAGTTTCGCTGGAGACTTAGCAAGATTTACTTGCAATCACATTGTGTAACTCTAACATTTAAATGCTAAGATAGTAACTTTTACTTTAACGTAGATACAGTACGTAATAAGATTAAATGAATGATTGAAATTATGCTAACCGTCTACAACTACCCGAAGTAACGATATAAATACATTATAATAAACTTTAGTTTCAGCAGATTCAGACTTAAAGCGATTAGCGATAAGCGAACAAAAGAAAACTCTTAATATTTTTCTTTAAAAAACCTGCCTCTTCTTAATTAATCAAATGTCAATGATGTCACCTGTTTAACATTGTCACTGATTAAGGCTATAAATTCGGTGACCTATAAATGTTACAGCATTGTTTTTGAAATTTTCATTATTAAATTTGATTAAAGCAATTTATATAATATTTTATTGTTACTTTACCCAATCTTGTGTGTTTGCTTTGTAAAAATGTGTTTATTTTTCATAGATTAATTGGGAGTGTCTCCGTTGAAAGATATATAAGCGGCGAATTAATTTCTAATATTTCGAGTTTAGAATTACTAATGTCGCTCTACTGTTATTTGTTAACTATAAAACACTCTGGATTGCGGTCTGATAATAAATGTATTAGTTATCATTGCGAAAGCAGTATAATAATTCGAAATTATGTTAATAAGCTGCCTACTTAGCCCTACCAAGACAAACGCCGAACGATCCTCCTAGTCCTAGATCATCTTATATTCCCCAGAGACTTGCGTTGTAATTTGCGTCCTCCTATGAAGTAATATTATTTTATTCAATACCAAGCCCTTTGAGCCGAAATTCGGGAATAAACGTCGACTTCAAAGGTTAGGATGAAAGGTTACCTGAGAACAGAGGTTTTGTTATGTACACGATGTAGCGTTGTGTGCTTTCGTATCTTCTTTCGGGCTTATTATTGGCAACTTTGGATAACGCTGATGGGTTTCAAAAGTCAAACGCTCGGCCTGTAAAGAAAAAAATCTCATAATGCTTACTTCTTACAAGATTTTTTCTTTGTTGTTATGTCGATAATGTGACCTCTACAGTGGACAACAAGTGGAGAACAGTGGGACGTTATTCGCTTTCACTTTTATAGACCATTTAAAAAAAATTGTTCACAATTTTATCTTTTACCGCCGCGCCGCTTGTGATCACAGGTTCAATTATCAGGGTTTATATTGTGCTATGGTTGGTGATAAAGCTTGTTCTAAGTATTAACTAGCTACCACAATTTCATGGGTGATTCTAAATTCATTGCTATAAGAACATTGCTATCAGTACCTTATGGTAGTTAAGAATTCACTAGTGCTTGCATCTCGGGTCTTATAAGGGTCTTATAAGGGTCTTATCATTACTCACCGTCTCAAAATGAAGGACAAAGACAAATTACTACTGTGAAATTGCAAACGAACTAGTAGAGTAACGTAGAGTCTATCACAATGAAATTAAAGTTTAGTAAAAGTTGCGATGTTGATCACGTGCTGGTTTCCCCTGCTGTCAAAAACATAACTTAACAAACATAAAACTTATTCAAAATAAACTTATGATTATAAGTATATTTTAATTGTCAAAATCTAAGCCACGGCTTTGTAAATCGTACAATAAAAATCTTGTCGTAAACATAACATATCTATTTATAAAAAAATAAACTGAAAGTAGGAAGAGGACTCCCTCGCTATCTCGATCAATCATTATTTTATTGGACGGCCATATCACCTAATCATAGTGTCTTCCTACCGCCGCTGGTGCTGAGCGATGTATGGTGTAATACATCAAGATGGAATAGCTTCCGAGAACAATATCGCTGATATACTGCCAGATTAAGCAAATACCTTGGTAGGGTAAGCCTTCCCTTAACCATCTAGAATTCTAGATAAACAAAAATAATTTAATTTACCAATTTGGTATATTGACGCGAGTGGTAAAACACGATTTGATTTTGATTATATACAATACTAGCTGACCCGGCGGACTTCGAATCGCATTTTTTTTAATAAAGCCTATGTTACTCAGCGCTAATGTAGCATTCTAATGGTGAAATAATTTTTTAAATCGGTCCAGTAGTTTTTGAGTTTATTTGTTGCAAACATACATATGAAAATACAAAGATTTCCTCTTTATAATATTATAGATTAGTTAGAAAAAATGTTAGTTAGTTTTAAAGTGGTTGTGACTCAGTGGTAATATTATCTATTGCGCTTTTATATAAAATCATAAAATTAAATACATAAATCAGTTACTCATATTCATAATAGGTAGGTAGACTTACAAAATTCAGGTTCTAAAAAGATATTGAACTTTTTAGTAGTGGAATAGTTAGTAGTTAATAGTGAATACGAACCGCACTCATCATTATCATCAGCGTCATCATCATCATCAGCTCATTTATGTCCCCACTGCTGGGGCACGATAGTTAATAGTGAATACGAAACGCACTCATCATTATCATCAGCGTCATCATCATCATCAGTTCATTTATGTCCCCACTGCTGGGGCACGAGCCTTCCCTAGGGATAGGGAGAACGGGCCATAAATCACTACGCGTGCCCAGTGCGGATTGGTGGTTGTTAACGACTGCTAATGCAGCCGGGACCAACGGCTTAACATGCTTTCCGATTTTCCGAAGCACGAAGGAGCTAGAGATGATACATTTTTGGTCACCCATCCGATGACCGGCCTTTGCGAAAGTTGCTTAACCTCAGCATTCGCAGACCGGGCGCGTTAACCACTGCGCCATCGAGCTCCCCGTTTTCTAACTATATTTACTCAATTAAAAGCAAATGTTAGCAAAGTAGCCCATAGATAACGATCTGAAACTAGCTAACTACATTCCTATCAGAAACTTGGGAGTTGGGACTCTGTATAATTTTCTAGTAAAATATCATTACTATGTAAGAAACGAAGGTTCATAAGTAGGACATAAAAATCTTTACGACTAGGTCAGTGTGTGTGCTCACGGTTTTATGCGACGGTCATAAGTTCTCACAAAAGAAATACACCGCTCGAGATATAACGACCCCACTTATACGTGATACGGTGCCGACTTCAACAAAGTGTGCAAATTCAAATTTTAACTTTACATTTAAGTAGAAATGTGCATTTTGTTTGTTTTTACTCGCTTAGTTTTATATTTGCCTTGGGCAAATTGAAAAATTTAAATGGGTCTGCCAGGTGTGTATGTACACTGGTCGGGCAATGATGACTTATCGTTAATGCTAAGGTTTTGTGTACCAATATATTGGCATCATCATCAGCTTATTTTATGACTCCACCGCTGGGCACGAACCTTCTCTCTGGATGGATAGGGAGAACGGGCCATAAACCACTACGCGGACTCGGTATGGATTGGTGGTGGTTAACGACTGCAGATTATAGATCAAACATATTTCTCAACATCAATATTTAATACAAATTTTTAGAAACTGTCAAAACGATTAAAAATAAATCTTCATTGCATGGAAATTGCAGACTATGACGTCACTATTACGTTCCGTTAATTGAGGGTAAATAGGTTTAAAAGATTTAAACAACAATTTAAGGGGTTTTGCATTTTCTGCATTAGTTGCAAAAATTCTTGCATCAGTGGCAATTTGGAAGTCACAGTGTCAGAATCAGTGGAATTTTTATGAATTTATCCCACTAATGACTTTGTGTTTGACATGCCCGATAGAGCATTAGTTGCAGCTGTGCCCGATTCACAGTGGGCACTGTCTACACTTGAATTAGTGGTGGGTAACATTGAACTGTTTAAATCGTTGGCAAGCTTTGACCAACTTCATTGGGCAATGTTGACTTTGCAATTTATAACATTAGGGAGAACGGGCCATAAATCACCACGCGTGCCCAGTGCGGATTCGTGGTTGTTAACGACTGCTAATGCAGCCGGGACCAAAGGCTTAACGTGCCTTCCGATTTTCCGAAGCACGGAGGAGCTCGAGATGATAAATTTTTGGTCACCCATCCGATGACCGGCCTTTGCGAAAGTTGCTTAACCTCAGCACTCGCAGACTGGGCGCGTTAACTACTACGCCATTGAGCTCCTCCTCCGAGCTTCGGAAGGCACGTAAAGCCGTTGGTCCTGGCTGCATTAGCAGTCGTGAACAACCACCAATCCGCACTAAGCTCTGAACTGTGGTTCATGGCCCGTTCTCCCAATTCATCCATAGGGAAGGCTCGTGCTCTAGAAGTGGGGACATAAAAAGAGCTGATGATGATGATGATAGCGTAATAAATGTTTTCAACACTAGGTATAATAAAAATTTGGTAAAATCTTAGGTATAATTATTATTATGAGTCTGTCACTTTTTAACGACTATCCAGTAGCAAAATGGTTGTGTTCTGACAATTATATCCTACTAGTATACGAGTTTTGATATCATAGGCCAATTAAATCCAAATCAAATAGGTTTTTTTTTAAATACGTAGCACGGCAAATGACTCCAATTCACCTGATGTTAAGTGAATATGGAATTCAGATGCGACGACAACTGGTGCAGCGTGAAAACAAAGCAGCATCAGTTATCCTCACTTTGCCGGCCCACAAGGTGCCTCTTCACGCCTCGTTTGAAGGACCCCATATCATAGGAAGGAGGGAAAACGTGTGCTGGCAAACTATTCCATGTTTTGGAGGTGCGACAAAAAAACGAGTCACCAAATAGTGCGCGCTGGAATATTTTATGGTATGGATGGTTTACAATTTAAGGTCTTATTCTATAAACTAGTATATTATTATTATATTTATAAAATTAACAATTATTAATTAATTTACTTAATTAATTTAGTTAATTAATTTAATTAATAAATTAGTTAAGAATACCGGGTGATGCATTTTTAACCTTTGGCCTTATCAATCAAAGTCAAAGTATTTTTTTTTATTTGAATAAACTTAAGAAAAGTGCTTTTGAATCGTCCAGACAAATTTTATTTCCTACCCATTAAGGACTTCTATTTTTTAGCTGTGGAGAAGAATGGACGCAAGGAACTCCACAGCTTAGAAGTAACTAAATTTACCAAAAAAAAAAATATGGTCAATACCAAATCATATAATACAATATTTAATTTAATACGTTTACAATTAAAAACTTTCAAGCGCCCTGAATTACAAAAAATGCTTAAATACATTTACCTGACATAAAATATTATATCATAATCATCACTAAGCCTCTGATGAAGATTAAGTTTATGCTCCTTCCCGCGTTGTGTCAAAAAAAATGTTTTTATCTTTGTTTTTATCTTTATTTATTTATTTATTTAAGGACAACCAACAAAACAAACACCATGTACATTTATAAAACAACAGATATTGGGTTACATTCTAAAGCGCTGTCTTAATTAGAGGTTGCCACGACATGCATAAACTAAAATAGACTAATTAGGAAGCAAACTATGCACACACTATTATAATCACACAAACAAACTACTTAAGAACTACAAGATTTATTAAAGAAACCACAAGCCGATTTTGTATCAATCACCTTGTGGTTGTGGCCCCTCCAGGCAATTGATCTCCTAATTCGGTTATCAATATGGATCTAAACTTAAAAGAGGTGAGGATAAAATATATGTTTTATAGTACAAGCGCAGCTTAATATATCACAGACGTATCAGTATTATATCAGGCAGGCATCGCGTGAGGCTGTTGACGCGGCGCGGTTAAATCGGGCTGACATACTTAATGGATGCATACAATAACAGCTCAGTTATTACAAGTTGCGCAATATATTAAGTTTGCCGCCAGACAGAAACATTATAAAACTTGTTATTACTTGCTCGTGTTAAATGCACTTCAATATTATGCAGCTAATATTAGCTGCATATATAAATATACATAATACATTATTAAAATGTTTATGCAGATACTCCTAAGCCTTTCTAAAATAAAAAGTATTTTCAATTGCCTTTACCTCTCCCCCGAAGGCTTCGACAAATAATATGTGTACACCATAGAACCATGTACTAATTTGAAACAAATATATTGAAATAAATATTATAAAATTAGTAGGTACAGTAGTCAAACATTGGGGGTTGGGAACAGTTAATTAAATAAGTTGACAAAATGTGTTGTTAGAATGTTAAAATTAAGCTTTTAATTGTTTTATTATTGCTTTAAATGTTTTACTAGAAAAATAAAATTTTACTAGAAAAATCAACCTCAAAAAGTCTCAGGAAGCTCGATTTTCACTCGAGCTTCTTGAGCCTAGTTGATTTTTTTTAGTAAAATTTGATACTGTCATGTTGTTTTTATTTTGGCAAATGTTGTGTAAACTTTTGATAGGCCTACATATATAAAAGGTCATTGGGCCTACATACATTAACCTACTCTGTAGAACGCCTCAATCTCTATATGTAAGCTTTAACTTACAATACTTACTTATTATCAATTATTGTTATTACTTTTAAAATAACAATAATGGATAAATAGTAGCTGTAGCGTTACCTTAATAAATAAGCAAGGAATAAACACTGTCAGTATTATTTATTATGTAATAAAAAATGAAGTCACAGAAATATTGATGATATCACTAGAAAGTGATAAAAGCAAACAGCCCAGTGGTCGGCTATATACGACCCAGTTGCGGGGCCATAAATTACCGGTCAATTGTTTCCTATGCCGGCCATTGTGTCCCCATCGGCTGTGTACTGGGCTATTTTGTTAAAATAGCACCAGCATTACTCTTTCTGCGGACAAAAGTATTTTATTGGGCGTTTATACGACCTTTTTCGAATGCTTTTGAATAGTGTCTTTGTTATGCTTATTTTATTGAACGGTAAAAGGAAGTTCTATTAGAAATTACTGGCGTAATTTGGCGAGAAACGAGAAAAGGCGCAACTGTCAATTTTCAGTAAAAATTGTCTAATTTACTTTGGACTGATGCTAAATGGCGAACCTGTTTATTATTTTTAAATATTATGGTAGTGTAGAGAATTCTAAAGAATTAAAGGCGCAATTGAATCTAAAATGAAACATTTTGGCTGCAACAAAAAAGAAAAGATGTATTTGGTCGGTAACTTTTTTCTACATTTGAATATTTAAAAAGACGCAATTGAAGACAGAAAATATAAAAAAAAACGTTAAGTTAATATTTTCTCCGTTTTTAATATTTTTCAAACGCACCCTTATTCCTTAGGACGGCAGAATTTGTGCTTACTTGGACGGACCACAGCCACCACAGCTACCAACTTTAAAGACCCGCTATCTAGGTTCATATCTCCAAATGCCATGATGCCAAATAAGAACCACTAAAACACTAAACCCTCGGTTTCACGCATTGCGTTGGACACGCGTGATTTTGATAGATGCAAAGTTATGAGTACGCATTAGTGTTCAATATTGCGTTGAAATCGTCCGTGTATGAGGTTAATTTTGGATGAAGTATCCTGACCTGACACGTCAAACAAAATGCTTTTACGAAATAAGGCCACATTCACGAGGAAGATCATCTCGCGACGCGGCGAGCGGTTGCCTGTTCATTGTGCGTTATACAACGGTAGTCATAGTCAACAGTGATGGAAATAATGCAATGAAGTAGTTACCGCACGCCGCGTCGCAAGACGCCAGTGGTCGTAGCCAATTAGACAATCGGGGTGCGACATACTACGACAATAAAACGTTGAAAACCATGAAACAGCGCTCTCTGTCGATCTGCATACAAGCAAAAGGGATGCAAATAGGGCGTGATTTTGATTCTAGTCAAAAAACTAAAAAAACGCTATTTAATAGTATTACGTATAACTGATACTTTACGTTACGCACTTTACGTATACCTAAGTATAAGTTACGTATACTAAATTTCATCGACGCACTTTAGTAAACGAAAGAAATGTTTAGAGGTGACTTTGGTTTTTTTTTCTATCAAGGAAATTTCAAAATTCTGCATTTCGAAAGCAATAACATTATTGTTAATATAGTTTATTATAAAATACATTTTTCTTAACACCCGTTAGCCGCGCTGGAAACGCAAAGAGCCTAAATCGATGCGCGTTCATCTGAATGTAACCTTTATAAAGACTTACTGACCTAGGTACTATCCATTTGGGAAGACCTTATGAGGATATGGGATGTATGAGCTAATCATAGCCATAAAGATCAACCCCGAAAATAGCTATCTTAAATTATATTTGTTTCCAACCATTCGGAGTCTACAAAATAAATATTTCACTGTCCCAGTTTGTCGTTACAACGACCACAGACCAAATAAATAGATAAAAAAGGGGCAAAAATAAAACAGTCAGCAGTGTGGGATGACAATGTATGTAAATAGTAATTTTGTGACCTATTTATGTGTCTGCTCCTATATGATACTATATTTCTGCGCCGCCCAACGTCAAATGACGCGGCATTGTTTCCGTGCCGACATAGAATTAAAATTGGCTTTCACAACTAGAAATGGCACTTGCATATACGAAAAAGTTTGAAACTACAACGCATTTTTTAAATATAAAGCCACCTCTAAACCTTATTTTGCGTATTTTATTGACAGTTTTCATTGATTATTAATTCAGTTCAATTTATGGTGGTATTTAAATATTTTCATTTACAACTAAGGGTAAAACATCTGAAGTTAAGAATGTCATCAGAAATCGGTAGTTTAACAACAAAAGGTTTAGTTTACGTTTTTCTATTCTAAAACGACGCACAGTGTGTTTTTGTACCCTAAAAAGTGACATCTTCTATTTACAGCATGAGTAGAACACCCAAATTAAAATTTTGGTTATTTTTTGAAAAAAATATACTTATTAAAGTTTTCTTGACCTCGAGCTTGAAAATCATAAAAATAAAACATTAAAAAGAAACTATGTACAGTAGAATTTTTATTTAATATAAGGCAGATAAAGTCATTTAAGACATACATTATTAGCGTGTCATTTATTGAAAAAGTTAAACAGTTTCGACAACATGATTGTTTTTGTTGATTTTAGTTTTTAATTTATTATTACTATGCTGTTGTAGAAGGTCTGTCCCAGAGAAAAACATACACTATAATTAGTACTATCACACAAAAAAATCAGATCTTAACTCGGCTGAGGTTTCGAGAAAACTTAGAGGTCAATAAATAATTAAAATTAGGGTTGTCATAACGACGTCATCAGTGAAATGAAACAAGTTCAGGCTGTTATTTGTATTAGACTACCCTCAGTTACATACACTCAAATAAACAATTGTAAGTATGGGTATGATTTATATTTATTAAAGTATACGAATAAAATAGCAAATGCAATGAAAAGAGATAAAACGTTATAATAATAAACAAATATATAGAAATGTGTTATTTAAGAAAAAAATTTCTAACATCAAGGTATTTTTCAGTATTTTTTTATAGTACTGAGTAATAAACAAACAGGTCACTTCTAGTCTAGTGCGAAGAGCACGTCTTTGTGCTATTCGTGCTTATTATCTTGTTGACGTACTTTTGACCAACAGTATGATACATTGGGATGGCTTTACGATTGTTTGGCTTCCTAGATGCAAAAAGTATAGCAGCGTTACATTTTATATTATGTTGCTTCACTAGAAGTATGTAGGAATCAAGTTGGTTTTTTTAGATATATACTTTTTTACTTATTGTGTTCCAGTAACAAATTCAATACGTTAAAGGATTTAAAAATTATTTTGAGAGTGTGTGTACGATGTTTTTTTTTTATTTACTATCTCATATCATGTATGACTAATCGTTATCTAATTAGGTACCTAAAAAAGTTCCAATAAAAAAGTTTAGAAATCAGTAGTCAGTGGATTCAACCTATGATGTTTAAATCAAATATTTTGGATGGAGTAAGCACACTTTCAATTAGTTATGTTAATTATTGTAAACGTAATCTTTCATAATTTTATTCTACTCACTGTAGGATAGTGATATCTCTGGAATCCCTATTGTAATCAGTTTGGTTGCTGGTAGTGCTAAGTCCCTTGGCGAGCTGCCACTATCTTACCAAGTTAGTCGCCATAACAACAACGATAGTAGTGGATGTGTTCCGACAGTGCGAGATAAGATAGCCAGTTGAGGTTCTCAATAATCGAGGATTCCGAGTCAAATGAGAGAGAGAGAGAGAGAGAGAGAGAGAAACATTTATTGACCACTCATACATAAAAATTAAAATAAAAAACAAAAAACAAACAATAGGTCAATCAGGACCCCGCCTCAGCTTGTGTTGTTGCGAACGAAGCGTATCGCACGCTATTCTGGCGGAGCAAGTTCTACAATTAGGAAAAACCATATACAGACACAAATACAACACTCGAAACACATACAATACAAATACAATCGAAACAAAAGAGACAGAAAAAATAAAAAACACAAGCGTTGGCAGAAAGACCAAAACTCCTTAGTCCTTTCCATTGGGTATGAATGAACAAATAAAAATAAAAACAACAACTGTCAATTCGTGAAATAATGTTGGTTGGTGCTAAATAAAATGTTTTCCAATTCCAATTATTGCAACGTGGCGCCACGTGGCGCCATTTATGCCACGTCATATTGCAATAAGCAAGTGAAGTGCTTAAATAAAAATAAAAATAAATATTTAAGCACTTAATGCGCTTTTAACTTCGGTTGTAGGTACCATTTGCCTTTGGGTATTACTTGGTGGTAGAACTCTGTCCTGTCGTCCAGTTTAATAGGCGACGACGGGTGAATTAGTGAAGGGTACGGTTACACGTAGTTACACGCAGGGTAAAGCCACCAAAGAGTACCTACGCACTACCAAAGAGTACGTATTCCTATCTTTATATATTTATAAATCTTCTGTGCGTGTGTATGTCATTGAACTCCTTCTAAATGGCTGGAACGATTTGGATGAAATTGTCTGTGTGTGTTCAATTGGGTTTGAGAATGGTTTAGATTTACAATTGGACCCGGTAGGTGGCGCTGCTATAGGGGTCCATCTATCATGGGATACGGATGATTTGTTTGTTTTGTTATCAACGAAACTGTCAACGTTTTGTTTGTTTTGTTGTCATGAAAACTGTCAAAGCGGTACAAAGTCTACTACTAGCTAGTCTAATACTAGCTGACTGGCGACCATATGATGACTCTTGCATGACGGCCCGCGAGTGTGGCTGTGAGTGCGCGAGCGGCTCTGCCAACGGGTACTCGCTAACGGCTTCGACCTATGCTGCATCTTTGAGTACTGGATATAGACTGCATATGCATGACGGCAACCATATGATGACGCCAGCATGGCAGCCCGCGAGTGCACCATGATAAATAAATAAATACACAATTCTATTTTCCTATTGGCAAACACACATTCATGGGATTATTGATACTACATACCTTATTGACTCCACGCATTCGTTATATCACAGTTCAAGCCAGTAGTTGCTAACAAATTTAACATTATTAAATTAGCAGCACTGTGGTACTCTTTGGTGGCTTTACCCTAGATAAACTCGTAGTACGTAGCCACGAGGCGCTTCTCTTGACAAACTAGTCTTATGAGTAGGTACTGGGTGAAGGATGAAGAATGCGTTTCAGCGGGTTCTGATCTGGCGTTTTGACCTGACCTGGATGGTCCCCTGTGCAAGTTTTACTTGCGCAAGGACTTCTGGTATTTCTCGTATAACCTAAATGGTTGGTAGTACCCACTGCCACAAAATAAGGATGCTGCAGAAGGTAAGCTTCATACATACCGCGTCGAGCAACGCGTACATAGACCCCGGAACAACTCGGAACAATCCGAGCGCTGCTGTTGGGAGATTGCGTTGCTCGAGCGCTTTTGTATAATCTTCCCTTCTGCAGTCTTCTTATTTTGGGCCACTTTAAATTGGCACCCGCCAGAATCAGCCTATACTAATCCACTGCTGAACATGGGCCTTTCCAAGTGCACGCCACCGAGCACGATCCGCGGCTACTCTCATCCAGCTCTTGCCAGCCACCTTGCGAAGATCGTCGCTCTACCTAGTCTGAGGGCGTCCTACACTACGTTTGCCGATACGCGGTCTCTACTCTAGAACTCGTTTACCCCAACGGTTATCGGTTCTGCGGCTAACATGACAGGCCCACTGCCACTTTAGCTTGCTGATCTGATGGGCTATGTCGATTACTTTCGTTCTCTGCCGGATCACTTCATTCCGAGACGATCCTTCAGAGAAATTCCGAGCATAGCCCTTTCCATAACTCGCTGAGCGACTTTAAATTTGTGAACCAGCCCTACCGTGAGTGTCCACGTTTCGGCTTCGTATGTCATGACCGGTATGACGCACTGATTGAAGACTTTCGTCTTTAGACTTTGTGAAATAGGCGACGTAAAGACCCGACGTAATTTCCCATATGCTGACCAGCCTAGCTCTATCCTTCTGTTAGCCTCTTTCTCGAAGTTTTCCTCCGAACCTCTTTACCTTTGGTAAAGTGGTTAAGACCATCGGTCACAGACCCAGAGGTTACGGGTTAGTTTCCTACCTCCCAAGTACAAACATGAATGCTTTTACTTAGTTTGGTTGGTGGAAGTGCTTGTTTTAAGTTTGCATGACTAGGCTTCTACCATCTAATCGGACATGTCACCATAAAATCAATGTTAGTAGTATTATTGTGTCCGTCTGATAGTTAGGGATAAAATAGTCAGTTCCTTGATGGCTTAGGATTCCAGGTAAAGTGTGCATCCACGTTCAGCTTTATCACCACTTAGCATCAGGTGAGATGAAGGCCAGGCTTAACCTGTAAGGAATAAAAAAATATGCAATTCCGGTAATTCAATTCGGTCAATTATTCACGACCCAATCTGCTTTTAACTTAGGCCACGCCCAGCTGCTCCGTATTCCGTTATAGAAGCGATAGTTTGCGAAACAATTTGCAACTGACGTACCTACTGGTGTTGAAGTTCGCCTGCGTGCTTACATTACGTAAGGATCATCCGCTTAATAGCAACCGTCAAGTGGAAAATATCGGCGTTTAATAACTACGGGTTTGTGGAGCGTGCATTTTGTACTCGATGGTACTGGCAATAAAAATCGCTGATCACTATAGTACATTGTCAGATATAATTGTTAATCACACTAATATTGTAAATGCGAAAGTTTGTGAGTATGTGTGTATTTGTTGCTTCTTCACGCTGCAACAGATGGATGGATTTGGATGAAATTTGCATACAGATAGTTTATAACCTGGATTAACTTAGGATACTTTTTATCCCGATATTCCCACGGGAACGGGAACCACGCGGGCGGCCGCTAGTTGTTAATGAAAGGAACAAGTGCTTGTCAACCTCAAGTGGTGTTATTATGACACGGTACTAAAGTGTTTTGTGACAATGACGATCTAGTATTAGTAGGTACCTAGTAGACTAAGAAAATATGAAAACTAGTATTTTGCTTCTCTTTATATTATGGGTCTTACAAATAAACAGAGAATAAGGAGCGAATAGTTATTCTGTGGTTTGTTCCTGTCATGTAAATTTAATTTCAACCGTTCGAAGCTTATTCTATTTTTATTTGTAAGGCACTATAAATAAAAAGTCCTGACTCACTCACTCCTGTGAGTGTATAGTGTGGGTCTGTACCCATCAACACCCAAAAACCCAAACCCTTGAACCTAGAAAGCTAAAATTGTTTACAGAGGTTCCCTTTGTGATGTAGACAAGGAACAAGGGTTGATTTTTCGAAACTACCAAGGATTATGGAATATGGGTGTTTACGTAGGTAGGATTGTAAAGCTCATCTAAAAAATATCTACTATTGTTAAAAAATGAAATTAGGTACTCACTTTTTTGTTGTCAATACCAGCAGCTACATCTGTTTTTAGCAGCTCACCAAATTGGCCAAACCATTTTCTAAGTCATCTGGGTAAGCGCTGACGATAGTTGAACTTCTTTCCAAAATTTCTTCCGCACTTAAAAATTTAAATTCTAGCAACATTATTTTTCGAAGTGACAGTTGGACTTTTTTAATAGTGTAGTGTTGCCAACTTGCTAACCTATATATACAATTACAGTTATGGCCAGCGCTTACTTTGAGAATATACAGCTGCTAGGTGTGTGTGGCATAGTAGGGGGATTTTTTTCATTTTTTTACGAAGGAGGCAGCAAATGCTTCGTGCCCCCTAAGCCGCGGGGCACGAAGCATTTGCTGCCTCCTGCTTCATAGCTAGTCCGGCACTGCTCTCCCGTTTGTTCTAACGCAAGCTTAAAAAGTGATTGACCCATAGATCTCTTCGTAATAACAAGTATTTTTGATTAAAATTGAATTCGCCTTGCCGTGGAGACAATACTTCTGTTACAAAATAAGTTACATAAAGGCTAACTTTATCCATTTTCAAATATAATACTTGACAGAAATTTTATATACTATAACGATATCAAACCTAAAGTAAAACAAAGGAAACAAGATACATTCAGGTCTTGATAGATTGTAAGGATTTCTAGGAAGATTATCCCCTTGAGTGTGTATCGACCACCAGGTGGCCGATAACAATTAAAATTATATTGTGTCTAGTATTCGTCACTCAAAGGGTTAAATACACGGTTGTATCTAAATCTGGTAGGCTACTCTTGACGCAAACTCAATCTCAATACAATTCCAATGCGATTAATATGTATTCATATTGGGATAAGTTTCGCAATTTCGGGACGCCCCATCTCGATAATAATTTGTTCACTCAATTTCCACGCAATTTAATTCCAATGTAGCGCTATTATCGCTTTTAAGAGTGTCATTTGAATTTTTTAGATTTGTGATTAGAAATTGATTATTGCAATTGTGTTTCAAGAGTAACCCACCTGGTTTGGATCCCGGGACGATTACAAAATTTGTCTCAAGCAACGCTAACTGCTTAATATTTTATTATACAGTTTTTTAAAGACCTGAACTTTCAGCTGAGTTGTTATTGAACTTGAAAGTTGCAATGTGTATAAAATAACTGTTTGATTGAAAACAAAACCGAGCTAAAGAGTTAATAGGGGAATATAACTGCTTACAAATATATAGAGACCAATAACGGGTATAATACGAGTACATCCGCAGAATATATACATAAATATTTTCTACAAAATATTGTGTTGATTAAAAAAAAAAACTTAATATTTGTAAGAATGCCAGCACCAAACTGATAAAGAAAAGAAAAAGCAAAAAGATATACTTAATAATATAATTATAACTTTCGTAACGCCAACGCTCCGGGTGGGTGAATAAATCTAATTATCTTGAGCTCCTCCATGCTTTGGAAGGCACGTTAAGCCGTCCGTCGCGCCCTCTTGTTGATGAAGTCAGCCGTTAACACCCACCAACCCGCATTGGACCAGCCTGTTTGATTATAATAATAAAAAATGTAAATACTTATGCAAATATTCTCATAAAAGTTTGGATCAAATATTGTATTCAATTATTGATATTGGAGGAACAGTTAAAGAAGCACCTTGCAGTTCAGGTTGAGAACTTTAAAGTCAAGCAATTTTAATTTTTTTTTAAATATCCTACGTGTAAGCACAGAGTCTTTCATCATCATCATCAGCTCATTTTATGTCCCCACTGCTGGGGCACGAGCCTTCCCTATGGATGGATAGGGAGAATGGGCCATTAACCACCATGCGGGCCCATTGCGAATTGGTGGTTGTTAACGACTGCTAACGCAGCCGGGACCAACGGCTTTACGTGCCTTCCGAAGCACGGAGGAGCTCGAGATGATACATTTTTGGTCACCCATCCGATGACCGGCCTTTGCGAAAGTTGCTTAACCTCAGCACTCGCAGACCGGGCGCGTTAACCACTGTGCCATCGAGCTCCTCTGCACCATCGAGCTCCTCTCAGTGCCTTTATCTCATCTGTTATTAAGTGATAATAAGGCTAATGGTGGAAGCACACTTCACCAGGAATCCTCAACTACCGAGGCACTGGCTATCTTATCTATCTCTAGCTGCCGGAATACAACAATGCTACAAACGTTAGTGTTATGGCGATATATATAGATAAGATGGTGTTAGCTAGCCAAACAAACAAGCCCTACCACCAACCAAATCGAGTACACAAACACGTACTATTTTAAGGATATCCACCATTAGGGCGATTTTTCTGTGCAGGAGTCGGTAGCTATACCCGCCCCTTTTGTTTTTGACAAATTCTGACAAAGCTTTAACAATGAACTAAAACAAATGGCTTTGACAAAAAAAAAGGTCGGAAGGTTTACTATTGGTCATTCTATGGTCATCTTCATGGTAGGCGGAGTTAACTACGATCGCCACGTTAAGGCAAAAATGTTTGTAACTGGATATCCTTAAATTTTGTTTGTCACACCTACAGGGAATGAACTTGGGTTCTCTGGGTCTTAGACCCGTGGTCTTAACCACTAGACCACAGAGGCGGTATTCTTTTAAAATAATTTTATAGTTTGTTGGCTCTGGGGATACTGGATAAGTGACCAAAATAAAATATCACGAGCTGTGAATCCTCTATGCTGCGAAAGGATCGTTGAGACGACACCTCGCTTTGTGAACATTCAAAAAGGCTGATACTTACTGGCGCTGTCATAAGGTCGAAAATACGTAATACTTTACGTGCCTTCCGAAGCACGGAGGAGCACGAGATGATACATTTTTGGTCAGCCATCCGATGACCAGTCTTTCGATCGAGCTCTTGGCTCCTCGTTCTTTATGTTAGCCATGTAAAATGCTGCTTACAACTGTTTTCGTTTCCTGCAAAGCACTACAAATCATATGTAGTCAATTATAAAACGTTAATAACGTATACATCAATTCAAACTTTTACAACGAACGTTGTTAGGCAAATCGGTCGAGTAATTGAAACAAAACACTGCCGCCCCGGCATGCAGCGGAACAAAAGTTTTCATTAAGTTTTTAATCGGAATTTTTCGCTATTGGCTATCAACGTTGGTTTTGTTCCGAGCAACGAATAAAGCGGCGGAATAATTCACAACTACTTGATTGGTGGAGGCCCGAATAATAATCCCCGTTAGTAAGAGAACTGTTTATTTCTCAGTTTTTTTAGAATTTAGAAGCAATTTTACGCTCTGTTTTCTATTACTATCAATTTGGTTTAATGCTCTTAGACTATCAACGATGAACCAACCGCCATACGAATATAATATGTAACAGTAAATTTACAGGTGTATATTAAAACCGTTTGAGGTAATATTCTTTAACTAAATTGCAAATTTTATTATTTTTTTTTTTGAGAGAGATTGCTGATTGCCTCAGACGGCATTTTCAGCTTCACCGGGCTTTTTTGGGGGCGGCGAGGAACGTAAAAGGTCTCTCAAGCCGTGTGAAATGAATCACCTTCGGAGGTTTTCTAGAGGGCATGGCATCGCGCACTAATGCGCGTCCCCGTGCCCTACTAGATTCTCCGAAGGGTTCGGATCGGATCGGGGAGCGGAACCACCCGAGGGTGCCTCTAAAGGCTCGGACCTCGGCTCGGGTAGACCGGGCGGTGGAGGAGGAGAAAAGCGCCCAGGTACATGTCTGTACCTGGTATAGAGCGCTTGTGAACCGGTTCTTCGTACCCTTGTTCTACGAGTACGGTGTCTTGGATCTAAGCTAGTGTGCATGTTTAGTGTATTCTGTAAATGTGTACTGACATTTAGAGTATCGGGCGGGTAAGTAGCAAAGCTTACTAAGAGACACTTAGAAGTAAGGTAGCTAATTCCTAATTAAGCCGAACGGATACTTAGTTACTGGGGTTGAATGCAAGGAATCGTGGTTGAATACCCATAGATTTGTTAGATTACTGACGCGAATTCATATGTTACACAATCTACGAGTAGATTAGCTTTCTAGAGATCCTTAAAAAGAAATGGTTGAGACTTTCGCGTTGCATCTGTCATCTCCACCCGAACATTAAGATGAATGTCATGCTTCTCGGTCTCGGAATATTATACGAACTAACTCTGTGCACTGTATGGATATGCCCTAACAGGGTTTGTAACGGGTCATCATGTACTATTATATTACTACATTTCTGTATATTATATATTATATTATTGAGCTGGATGAGAGTAGCCGCGGATCGTGGTCGGTGGCGTGCACTTGGAGAGGCCTATGTCATATGTAGGTGGGGTGTTGATGATGATGATGATGATGATGATGATGATGATGATGATGATGATGATGATGATGATGATGATGATGATGGTGGTGGTGATGATGATTGTATAAACGTGATACTGTATACGTGCAATAAATAAATAAATAAGTATCAAACAGTAGTGAATGAAAATAACGAAAGCGAATGCGTACGTAACCAATCTATATAATTTAAAGAAAATATTTCAGGTATATTTAAACTAAAATAGGTATATGTATACCATATTAATAAATGAAAGTTGTTCCTAGTTAACATTTAAACGGATATTATCTGAACAGAAGTATTTATTTTATATAAAGTTCGTGGAACTGCTGAACACCTTTGCTCTAATTAAATCTCGAGTTGTATAAGTCCACCGTTTCTTTCACGGAAGCCATTTTGAAAATAACCAAGCAAAGTTTTTAATTATGCTGCTCAAAGTGTCCAACCGTATATTTACATAGAAATGTTCTCCACTTTTATAACAGCAGCTCAGCAGGTCTTTACCTATAAAATTGACGTTTTTTTCTCACTCATTAATAAGTGTATTACTTCTAGAACTCAATACCGATCGTTAATATTATTATACACATTGAATAAATACAATATAACTTAGGCTTCAGTAATAACAATGATTTTTAATTTTGAGTCTTTATGGCCCACATTTTTTTTTAAATTGACTCCTTTTTTTGTTAGCAGAATTGACCTTTTGTTTAATTGTAGCTTTGAAGGGACTTATTTTCTTTACTTTTTAGGGGCTGTTATATTTAGCTAGTGAATCAATCACCCTGCCCTACTATTTTTAAAGGGCTTAAATACCTAAATAGTAGCTAAGAAAATTGAAAAAACGTTAGTGTGAAATTTTTTATGTTCTATAAAATCTTCATACAAAACGTCAATTTCATAATATTTTTCTATGTAACTACAAGTATATTTTGAAACCAGAGAGTATGTATTAGGAAGGTAATTAGAGTAGATAAAGCGTACGTATAAGTATGTAAGAGTCGTAGTGATCTCTGCTTACTACCATGGTAGACAGTATGTATTTTTCGCAAATTCCAAATTAAACCAAGAATAAGTCTATTTTCTAAAATTGGGTGTAAAAATTACTTTCACAACCGTAAACCAGTAGGCCAAATCGTTAAAACAAAGCTTATAACACTTGGATTTTACTTGTGATGCGCGAGTCGAGTGAGCGAAGCAAGTGTTTCGCTGCAGTGGTCAGCGAAGCACCACAGCCAAGCTTTAGTAATTGATAAGTTAAGTTTGTCTGGTGAAAACTTGTTCTAAACAAAATTGTCGTTTAAACCGCGATATATACGGCGAAGACTGATCAGTGCCCTAAACAATTAAAATTCTATTGTGTCTGTATTCACAGCAGACTACAGATTAAATGTATAAACACATAACAAATGTACAACATATAGATTACTACGGGTTTATGTATGCTTTATTGTTGCAGTCCCGAAACTCACGAATCAGTACTACGACACTTTACTATGACAAAGCTAAAAATCTATGATAATATTTATAATATTTTAGTAGCAATCATTCATCATCATCAGCCTAAAAACTGCTGGGTTCAGGCTGTCCTTTGAACAATAACATACCGCCTTCCAAAGCACGCAGTATTACAACTTTGATGCAAAAAAAGCATTTAAAAGCAGGTTTTATTCATGCGTCGCTGTATGTTGTACCTATGCAACGAAACGCAACTTCACGTTTTCAACGGTCGGCCCGACGCACACAATGCTCCCATTATTCGGAGCATTTTCCAGAAATTTCCCGAATGCGTTCCCGATTGGTATCGCCTGTTCCAGCTCATTCCGATGCACGGTGCTCGCTAAATTTCTAGCTCAGTTTCACGGTATGTTGTTGATGTCGCACATAGTCGTGCGGATGTTTTGGCTACACAATATATATTTTTATCATCGGAGGTTTTTTGAGAAGAAATTCTAACACTGTATGAGCTGAAGCCATGGCATGGGCGACAACAAACCAGATAAATTAATTCACTTTATTGAACAACAAAAAAAACATTACAATACATAAAAGTACACGTGCAAAGGGCGGTCCTATCACTAACAATAATCTCTTCCAGACAACCTTTGGTTGGACAAAAAAGATTTAAGTTTAAATAGTGCTTCGCGTCGGTGCACTAGATTAATTATACAATAACCAGCAGCACAGCAATAAATAAATGCAAATAATAATATATACATTACTTTTAATCAATGTTTATCCTGACGTTTCGAACTCTTTGCAGGGTCCGTGGTCACAGGGAGACTGACGTGTTGGTCGTCTCATAATTAGTAAAATGTTGTTTTATTTCAATGTCTAGTGTTCGCGTCAACTTTAGAAAACAATAAATAATATATACAATTGATAAAATCTACTCACGTTTTAATATAAACTAAATATCCTTTCTTTAGTATCCGACGTATTGGCCGAGTTGTACCGATCGTGGTCACAATGACGTCATGTTTTATGAGTCAGTCAAACCACGTTACACATCTTAATTCAGATTTTCGTCATAAGTCACCTCATTCTTTTCTTATCATCGAGAAGTTTCAATCATCATCATCATCATCAGCTCATTTATGTCGCCACTGCTGGGGCACGAGCCTTCCCTATGGATGGATAGGGAGAACGGGCCATAAACCACCACGCGGGCCCAGTGCGGATTGGTGGTTGTTAACGACTGCTAATGCAGCCTGGACCAACGGCTTTACGTGCCTTCAAGTTTCAATAATATTTAGGTATTATCATATTATTAACGTGTATTATTTTCTTCATATAAAAATTACTTAACCCTTATCACAAAAGCAAAGTTTCCCGACCACAATATAATCGTGGATGATACATAACGTTTTATTATAATACTAATGCCACTACCGAATCTGCGTATAACAACCGACAGATAAGAAAATATTAACTAGAGTGGGCCAATATCTTATTTCGTTTTCCCGCCAAATAACTTGGGAATTCTTCTATCCTTTATTATTTCCCTCCTTCCTCCGATCAAGACCATTCAATTAGTCTCATACATGCATATTTATAAGACCTTTGCCCTTTATGTTTCTCCGTTTTGCTAACGTTATACGTTTCGATATACTGTTCTCTTTTATCTCAGCTCATTCTCAGTAGATGTAAGGATCCGTTTCTATTTTGTAGTAATTTGCTAGCAGGTAATGGATTTTTGCTTGGAACTTCTATAGTAAACCTACATTAATAATACTTACATTAATCCTACGTTATGGCAAAAATATAATGTTCATAACATTTTCTGTTGGAAATGTATAAAGCTGTTAATACCGTCTGATCACACTATAACATGCCGGGTCAGGTGCACTATTAACTATGCTATCGTGGTACAACCAACTATGCAATCCAACTCGCCGAAATTAATTAACACTATCCACTGTTCACAAGCGCATTGGAAGATATGTTTAAGACGCTGGACTGGAAAGGAAAGGGCATTAACATAAACGGTGACTACATCTCACACCTGCGATTCGCTAATGACATAGTTCTAATGGCGGAGTCGCTAGAGGAGCTGAACTGGATGCTGGACGGCCTAGCTTCAGCCTCGCGACGCATCCGTCTTGGCATGAATTTGGATAAAACCAAAGTCATGCTCAATGGCCACATTGATCCTATACCGGTCGTCGTACATGGTCACCTTCTTGAAATCGTTTCCGAATACACTTACCTCGGGCAGATTCTGCGATTAGGTAAAAACAAATTTGAGAGGGAGGCCAAGAGGAGGATCCAGCTGGGCTGGGCAGCGTTTGGGAAACTACGCCGAGTCTTCTCGTCATCGATACCGCAATGCTTGAAAACGAAAGTTTTCAACCAGTGCATCCTACCCGTCATGACCTACGGAGCTGAGACGTGGACACTCACGGTAGGGCTGGTCCATCAGTTTAAAGTCGCTCAGCGAGCTATGGAAAGAGCTATGCTCGGAGTTTCTCTGAAGGATAGGATTCGTAACGAATACATCCGACAGAGAACCAAAGTCATCGACATATCTCTAAGAATTAGCAATTTGAAGTGACAGTGGGCCGGCCATATCTGTCGAAGAAACGACAACCGCTGGGGTAAACGTGTTCTAGAGTTGAGACCACGACTCGGTAAACGTAGTGTAGGATGCCATCCGGCCAGGTGGGATGATGACCTGCGAAAGACTGCAGGCAGATGCTGGATGCGTCAAGCTGAGGACAGGGCGCTATGGCGCTCATTAGGGGAGGCCTATGTCCAGCAGTGGACTAAGATAGGCCGATGATGATGATGATGATGATCTATTTTTACTTTGTAAGTCAAAGGAGCGCCCTATTCAATGTCGACAACTACGTCATCAACATCCGATCTTAACCCAACCAATTGTTGGTAGTGCTTACCAACATCCATATGTTGGTAGTGCACCTGAACCGGCATGTCATGGGGTGCGGGTTCAAATCCCGCTCGTTGAATATTTCAACACTTTGTCTTTTTTCAAATTGTAATTCTTTCGCAACTATATTTGCGTAAATTATATGTAAATAATCAAAAATAATTCTAACTAACAAAACCTTAGTAGTAGCACAGAGGTATTGAGAATGTGTAGACATGTATAGATAATAGTTTGATAGACTATGGTAGTAGTAAGTATGCTGAGCCCGGGGATCAAGAAAAGGTTTTTATTTATGATTAAATTAAAATCTGAACCAAATTTCAACCTTTTGAATAAGAAAAAGAACTTTGCAGAAAACTACAGACTAACGAGGACCTAACTTTAAATTCCACCCATGTGTTGATGTTATTCAATATTTTGACCTTATATGTTGCCGGGTGATAATGACTGCCGAATTAAGGTTTGTTTGTAGGACTTTTTCTAAATCGCCTGACTAGCTACTATTTTCTGTCAGTTTGTTCAACATGTTAATGTGCACTTCGAATTAACTACACAAAACAAAAAACATAGAGGTGTAAGGGGTCTCAACCTACACCATTTGGGGCCCAATCCAACCTCTCCTGCGCGTGGTATACCCTGCTGACCAACAGACGAGGCTATGGCGACCGACCGATGGTGGGATACCCATCATATCCCGTACGTAGCTAACAAAGTGCACAGACCGGTGTCAGGCAGCAGCGACACTGGTGCGATTAGCTACACACTGCGATTGCCAACCCGCATGCCCAGCGTGGCAATATGGTCAAACCCTCCAATGACAGCACGAAACAGACCACGACCCCCAGTTAGTAGCCGCGGATCGTGCTCGGTGGCGTGCACTTGGAGAGGCCTATGTCCAGCAGTGGACTAGTATAGGCTGATGATGATGATGATGATGATGATGATGATGATGATGATTTTTTCAAAAACTGTAAATCTTTAATTCCAACGTCAGAATGGAGGCTTAAGTTTGAAATAAAAACAAAAAAATAACATATAACACACTAGAATATTGATAGAAAAAACACGATTATGATATTTGCAGAAATACGATTGTGTCATGACCAAAACAAACAAATTACAGGGTCGGGCTTGCTAACCACGTAGTAATAATGTACGAGAATAGGCCCCTCGCTTATTTATCTCCCTGTTTGTAGGTTTACTGTTCACACAACTGGCTGATTCATCGACAGTGATTTTGTTAGTAATGGTTATTAGGAATATGACGATTGTAGTGATGACTAGCTGTACCTGTAACTCCGTTCGCGTTGACTTTAGCTTATGCGTAATAACGTTTTCTCAGCGTTGCAGAGTTAACAACTTAATTATTATAGTTTTTTAATAAACTAGCGACCGCCCCCCCCTCCTTCACACGGGTGCAGTGCTGATGTTATCAGTGTTTCTCTACTATATTATGCATGTATTTATATATATAAACCTTCCTCTTGAATCACTCTATCTATTAAAAAAGACCGCATCAAAATCCGTGCGTAGTTTTAAAGATCTAAGCATATGTACATACATACATAGGGGCAGACAGACAGCGGGAATCGACTTTGTTTTATACTATGTAGTGATAGTGATAGTACAAGAGCAGCCTACAAAATAAATAAATTATTAGAACAGTTGTACAGAGGTCAATGTAAGTCTGAAAGCCTTAGGTTTATCGTAAACGAAAAAAAATCAAATTTATGAAGTACTATTTTTAACTAACCAGCTAATAATGTGAGTGTGTGTTCTTCTTCTTCTTCCTAAACCCTAATTCACCCATTGTTGGGTATAGGTCTCCTCATGATCCCTCCACTTGGCCCGATCTTGTGCCACTCGCATCCACTTCCTTCTCACCGTCCTCACAAGGTCATCAGCCCATCTGGCAGGTTGACGTCCGACGATTCTTTTACCCGGTCTTGGCCTCCATTCCAGTAGTCTCCGGCTTCACCTGCTATCCCCTCTACGAGACACGTGTCCAGCCCAACACCACTTGCGCTGTGTGACAGATTGTGCTATGTCAGTCACACCGGTTCTTTTGCTGATCTCGTTGTTTGGTCTTTTGGCTGAGATGATGATGATGATGATAATATTGGTTGAGTAGGTATTATTGTAATGTATGAAACCTATTCCTGTTTTATTACCTTTTTAAATCAAAACAATGAGTTAACTCACGGTGTAGAACAATATTTCTTACAAAAATAGTTATCGTCATCGTCACCAGCTTACATGTCACACTCACAACTGCTGGGGCACGAGCCTTCCCTATGGATGGATAGGGAGAACACAGAACTAGTGCAGATTAATGGTAGTTACCGACTCCTAATGAAGCCGGGACCAACGACTTTACGTGCCTTTCGAAGCACAGAGGAGCTCGAGATGATACAGTTTTGGTCACCATTCGACGACCGGCCTTAGCGAAAGTTACTTAACCTTACCCATTGCAGCGCTAACCACTGCGCCATTAAGTTCCTAACAAATATAGTGAAGCCGATTTATCTTAGATTCATTCTGAATGATATTCACGCTTGCAAATAAGTTAGAAAATGTGCAAAGTAGCTCGCTAATATTTATATAGGCCACGCAAGAATTTCCGCTCGTATAAAGAGTTTGGGCCATTGATCGGTGGGAATCTAGTGATAAATCACCGACACATAACGCCTTCACATCGAAACGAATGCGAAGGTTTAAGTAATAAGCGACTATGGAGCTGCTTTGCCTAAGTTAACTTCACTTTAAAACTAGACTATGTGGTTTATTTTTTACTTATAATAATTTCTTACGGGTTACCCAGAACTTGACCTTCATCTCACCTGATGTTAAGACATGATAAGGCTGAAGATTAAATGCACAATGATGCTACTAACATTAATGTTATGACAACAAACAAAATACTTAGATAAGATGGTGGTCCATTCTAAGTAGGTATTTTGTTTATTGGTTTGGTATCACCAGATAGACTGTTTAATTTGGTCAAATTGTGTACATTGTTTGGGGTTGCATCCCAGTTTAATATTTTGTCTTTCTTCATTTTTGTAATACCATTTTGGATGTTACCTGTTAATATTTGAGCCGAGTGCACTATCAAAGCGGTTAAGTACCGGCCGGTAGGCTATCGAACGAGATAATCCAGAAAGTTTGACCGGAGAGCTGAGCGGATCCGTACTCACGTCCTTACGCGTCACGGGTCGAGCAATACCCTCCCTCCGCCGGCGCGCCGTTGGCTTGTGCGGCGTATTGTTTTTCGATGAGTTATTGGGAGAACGAGCGAATGAGACCGTCGCGTTTCTGGCGCGAAGAGTACCTAAGAAAATAAATAAATAGATAGCCAGGCAGATTTAAAACAAGCACTCTACCTCCATACACACCACCACCACTATAGTTACTTCAAAATCAAGGGTTACATTGATAGCATCTCTAGATTCTAAAGTAGCTGATATTAATAGTGTCCCTAGCGACCTTATCCTTGCTCTGATTAGCTCCGAGATCATGCCGTAGGCTAACATGCAAAAGTCGAGTTAGAGAAGAATGGCTATTGTCAATGTAACAATGGCTTCAAAAGTAACAAGACAATGTTTTAAATGAGGTACAGCTCAAACTATTTTATGTAAGGTATTCTAGGCATACCATTTTATACCCTACGTTTGTTTTAGATGAAACGCAAAAAGTTTAAAAGTGTTTTGGAAAAAATTCTTTAAATACGCAAATTCGACAAAAGCCAAAGTATAAAGGTGTGCCTATACAAAGTATTTACTTTTATACTTTGTACCTAGTTTGCGGCTACAATACCCATTTTTGGTTGAAAAAAACCCTCTGCGTTGGTACGCGAACCCGGTACCGCGTCTGGGGAATAGTATAAGTATTTATCTTTTTTTACCAGTTTTTTAGATCAAATTTTAATTGTTTAGATCAGAACGCGTTTTGACACAATAATATACTTTGTATTGAAAAAAAAAAGAACTTTAAACTTTTAAAACCGCTTTAGCCTCTACCTTGGCACCTCAGCTGACACGAGGTAATAGTCTGTCGGTCGATCACATCGCATCTGGAATATTAATAGACGCGAGCGCCGCCCCGCGGCGTTGCCCGCAGTTTCACTTTATTGCTCACCTTATTGTGGAGGCGTTACAATGGTACGATTCAATGCCCAATCAGCTGTGCAGTATGCTTACCTCGATCCGATTTGAACCCTTCCGAGAATCTAGTAGCGCATAGCGACACGCACTAGTGCATGATGCCGTTCCCTCTAGAAAACCTACGAAGGTGATTCGTTTTACACGGCTGGAACCATTTAAGTTTCTCGCCGACCCCAAAAAGCCCGTTGAAGCTGAAAATGCCGTTTGAGGCAATCAGCAACCTCTCTCAAAAAAAAGCATGCTTACGGACATTACAAGGTTGACTGACACTTAGCCTATTATTATTAATGAGTAGGTACAAAATTGTGCTAACTCTATTTTATAATTATTACATAATTGTATATTTATTTATAATGATAAAAAAGCCTCCTGAGTTTCTTTCCAGCTATTCTCAGTCGAAGGCTCTCCCAAAATTCGAACTGGTGGTAGATTCAGTAAACTAAAGTTTATTATTTCATTACTTGTGTTTTATACTTAGTTTTGACATCATTAAGTGCCTGTTAAGGTTTATATTGAATAAACGATTTGACATTGACTTAGCAGAGCTTAGCTGACAGCATAGTTTCAAACTGCATTGAACAATTATGTTGTCGCCCAGCTATTCGCATAACAGCCTATATAGCATGGATAAGTTGGCTGGGTGTAAGTGAGTTATAGAGCCTACGAATTTTATATTTTACTCGGTCAATATGACATTGTCAACATGTCACAAAGGAGCGAAGGAAGCCCAATACGAGTATTTATACAAATACTTACCTTATTGTAAGTTTATCAGTTAGACATATAGTTAGTTGATTCGTTATCAGATACTTGTAATTTAAGATATGTGTTAATAAAAACATTTATATTTTTTTATTATTATTAAGGCCTCCGAAATAGGACCCGGGTAGGAATTATTTTTTCTGTAATTTAATTTATTAAAAAAAAACTGACAGCTATATTTTTAGGATAAATATTTAAATAGTCGAAAAGTCTAGTATTGTATATTAGTATGTGCGTCAGCTGGAAACAGTGAGTGTGTGGTATGGATACAAAGTCCGAGCTGACGCTACAAAATATTATCCTTCACAGGCACTTACCTATATAGTAATTTTAATTTAATATCCAAAAAAGTAAATAGTTTAAACCAAACAGCTGGATCTACCACCAACACTACGGGTTTTGGGAGAGCCTTCAACCAAACGAGAAAATAGCTGGCAGGAAACTCGCTGCGACTTTGGTATTGTGATAACTACAACCATTTACAAAATGCCAGGCTCCAAGTCAACGAGATAAAGACATCATACAAAGTACTACTTGCACATCGCATTACACGCTAACGTTATCCAACGTTATTGTGTTTCACAATAAAACTTCACAGTTAATTCTCACATTCAGGCGTCGTAGCCACAACGAAAACTAGCAACGCATAAATGAAGTACTTATCCACAGGAAAAAGTGTAAAAAGTTGTCGCATTTACCCGACTTTCCACTAAATGAAAGTGCCTGAACAATGTTAGTGCACCCAGTGTTTTATAGTGGCTCGGTTTGTTGATAAATGTCGAGAGAAATGGGTTCCGTACGCCCGCGCCCGCTTATAAACATTGAAAAATGGTGCTTGATTGCTATTGGTCTCTCTATTTCTCTGCGAAAGTGTGGTGTGCATTTCGAAAAATAGTCGAGAGGTAATTTCCATTTGGTGTAACGAGACAATGGAAACGTCAACAATGCCAATTTATTCCAACGCATTGAATTAATAAATGCAAGAACAGTTTCTCTAAAACAATCAAGGTTTTGTTTTATTGGATTTTTGTTATATAAATGTTTAGTAATAGAGACAGATAGGCTTATTACTACCACAATGAAGTAGATGGCTTATGAAGTAAGGTTACTACTTCACTACAATAAATAGGTAGTGTTGCGATTAGAAAACCCGGGCTATGATCCGAAGCCGAAACACACAAAACAAATAAATAAAACTATAGTTTACCTAAGTAAATAAAATCAAGGCAGTAGATATATCAAAAAACGTAGTGGTCACCAAATAAGATCGACAAAGGTAGGATGTAGACAAGGAATTAGGAGGAATAACATTTTTTTTAAAACCTACGATACAGGCGTTTATGCGGATGAAGTCGTTGGCAATCACTAGCACCATATAAAAAATTGGCGGCCCGCTCGCGGCTTCGTCTGCTTGCTTGAGTGAACACCCTTATCCTGTAGAACCCTAAACTATGGCAGCGCAGCGCCACCTACCGGGTCTAATTATATGCATGTTTTGTACATATAAACCTTCCTCTTGAATCACTCTATCTTTTAAAAAAACCGCATCAAAATACGTTGCGTAGTTTTAACCCCTTGAGCGTCGATCGACCACCATTAAAATAAATTCTATTGTGTTTGGTATTCGCGCGCTCGAGTTCTTAAACATCTAAGCATACATAGGCTGTCCCTATGAGACAGACAGCAGGAAGCTACTTTGTTTTATACTATGTAGTTATGTACTAATCTTTTCACCTGTCATTAACATAACATTTGTAGTCGAAGGCGCCTTGTTTTCAATTTCACCGTCCGTCAGCCGCCGCAGCGTCTGGGCGCAACAGACAATGCGTCTATTGTAGCTGCGCGCTGATGGAGCATTGTGATGTTAATCGAACAGATTACATAGAGACAGGACAGCCGTGATCACAAATAGATAGACCCCAGAAGGTAACCTTAATACATACCGCGCAGCTCATTTTATGTCCCCACTGCTGGGGCACGAGCCTTCCCTATGGATGGATAGGGAGAACTGGCCATAAACCACCACGCGGACCCAGTGCGGATTGGTGGTTGTTAACGACTGCTAATGCAGCCGGGACCAACGGCTTTACGAGCCTTTCGAAGCACAGAGGAGCTCGAGATTAAAAATTTTTGGTCATCCATCCGATGACCGGCCTTAGCGAAAGTTGCTTAACCTCAGCACTCGCAGACCGGGCGCGTTAACCACTGCGCCATCGAGCTCCTCGCTCCAACGCACACAGACAACATATTACGGACACAATCCTGCAACAGCTGCGATTCGGCTGGTTCGAGATGGTCCAAGATTCCGTGCCCGTGAGAAGGTATATGTGTGCGTTACTCGAGCGGATTTTTAAGAAGCTTACCTTCTGCATTCTCCTTATATTGTGTCGTTACGTTGAACTTATCGAAATTATGCAGATACCTTAGGTCCTACAAGTATCAATCTTCGCTTCACTTACTTCGAAAAGCGTAAAGGAGCAACTTGCGAGTCGGTAGTGAGGACGGCTAGTGTGGCAAAATCCTGCTCCACTAAGGCATCTATGTAAGTCTCTGAGGTCAAGTGGTTAACACCTGGGTCAGACCCAGAAGTCCTAAAGATGATGTGGTCAGTTCTTCGATGGTGCGATAGGAATGCGACAGATTAGTTAAAAAAGTCTAACAGAATAAAAGCGAATTAAACTCCACTAAGAAGCGTTTCAAATCGTATTAATTTTGTTAAAATAAATACTTACTTTTTTAAAATGGTCTAGGTCTCTCTATAATAGTTATTAGTCTTTTAAAGACAATTAAATGATAATTCGTAAGGAATCAAATCAGCGCCATCTAGTGACGAACTTTATAGAACTTCTTGCCGTTAGGCGGCAAAGCTTCAATCCCTTACGAATTTTAAATTACTCTAACTCGGTGAAATTGTGAAAATCCCACTCAGCACTATGAAGGTTAGCTGACGAGAAACTATTCGTTAGAGATTGACAGCTCCTGAAATGCTCTATGTAAATGCAGCCCATCAATTAAAAGTTCCGTGGAGAAGGTAACTTGGATTGTGGTATGCTGATTTGCGCGAAAGTTTAAAGTGACTCCGACGTGATATAGTAGATTGATCCAGTTTGTTCTATTAATTTGCTTTCTCTGACATTAATTCGATAAAACTGTCGGATATCGGTGTTTTTACTGTGATAGTTTAAGATTAAGAAGTTAAAGATTATATAAATATTACGTAAACATTGTTGCGAAAAAGTTATAAATCGAAGAAAGTGTTGAATTTTTCTCTAACTGTGGGACGTGACCACTTTTTGGAATACCGGGTCTAGCGCATTACCATTATTATCAACACTATTATTTTACTTTGTAAGCTAAAGCAATCTTATTACATTGAACATCATTGATATTCGATCTTATTATTTTTAAAATATCAAGAATATGAAAATTGTGAATTAATACATAAATACAAAGCAATTCGGGAAATTTATTTATAAAAAATATGAGCGTAACTTGACTTGTTCTTTTCACTCACCGCTCAACTACCAAAAAATAATATTCATCCTCATCAGTAGGGACATATGTCCCCCACTGCTGGGGCACGAGCCTTCCCTATGGATGGATAGGGAGAACGGGCTGTAAACCACCACGCGGGCCCAGTGCGGATTGGTGGTTGTTAACGACTTCTAATGCAGGGACCAACGGCTTTACGTGCCTTCCGAAGCACGGAGGAGCTCGACATGATAAAGTTTTGGTCTCCCATCCGATGACCGGCCTTTGCGAAATTTACTTAACCTCAGCACTCACAGACCGGGTGTATTAACCACTGCGCCATCGTGATATTTTGAGATATTTAAAAAAATAATATTAAAGTATTATTTATTTATAAAAAAACAAATTTTCTTGAACAATCTTCTCGACATGGCTACTTGATTGCTCTCTATTAGTGAGGGTATGAGAGGTGCTCATTAGAGTTTTTCGTCTGTCATTTGCTGCGCCATTAATTTCAGTCACGTGTGGTCAATAAAAGTTATCATGCGGGAACGAGCGACTTCTTTCAATGAATTCTAAGTGCCTTAGCTAGATAATCTATGTTGGTTTGGTTTATTGTATCAACAAATCAGTATATTTGTTTATTATTTATAGAAACCACCAGCCTACGACAATGTATACTTATTCTACTGATAATTATATTAGGTAAAGCCAATTCCAGGTATCTGGTCACGAAAGAGAAAAAAAAAACATTATAGCAGAATAGAAGAACCAACATTTATAAATAGCTTGTTTACTTCTTAACTGATCTTCAATATTTGTAAAAATATTATGATCGGATGTTAGTGACGGTAGTTGTTGACATTGAATGGGCGCTTTTGGCTTTCAAAGTAAAAAGTGTTGAATAATTTCGGCGGGCTGGTTAGAACCACGATAGCTCAATTGGAAGAGCACCTGACCCGGAATGTCAGAAGGGTGCAGGTTCAAATCCTGCTCGTGGAAATTTTTTCAACATTTGTGTTTTTTTTAGAAGAACCAAATTAAAAGAAAGAACTTAATTAAATCCTTTTAGTTACATATTTAACTTAGCAATTAGTGTGAGAGAGTCATTGTCCGCTGATATTTTAATGAGAAATAATACTAACCTTACAAATTATAGATAGGGGATATCATTTTTTAACTGTCATGGTAATTAGGATCATTATTAACGGGATTCTTATTCTGTTTTTATGTCATGATCACAGTGCATGCAACTGTGCTTAAATGTCGACAAAAAACATAGTTAGAACCCCGTTAATAATTGAACTAAAATTATTAATTACGAGTATAGTACTGAAGCTTATTATGGAAAGTATATTTAACATCAGGTGAGATTAAGGCACTGTGCTTACCCGTAAAAATATATAATACTAGCTGACCCGGCGGACTTCGTACCGCATTTAAAAAAAAAATATAGCCTATGTTACTTAGCGCTAATGTAGCATTCTAATGGTGAAAGAATTTTTTAAATCGGTCCAGTAGTTTTTGAGTTTATTCGTTGCAAACATACATACAAAAATACAAAGCTTCCTCTTTATAATATTAGTATAGATATAAAATATATATAAGACCTTTATTTTGTGTACATGACAGCTGAATATAATAATAATAATAATGATATTTTAAAAAAAGAAAAAAAAATACAACAAACGAATTTCGCCATCTTTTGCTTAATGCTATATTTTTTAACGTTCATTAGAAATTATTTTAAATACAGTTGTTTAACTTTAAACACCGCTCTGTAGTGAAGCTCAAATAGTTTGACAAACATATATTTACTTATCCGAAGTAGAAATGCAAGCAAACACAGCGCGTTGTAAAACCAATCCTAAAAGTTAGTCAGTCCCCTGGCAACGTTTACAGTCCAGTATCTCTTCCCCTGGTTCGTGATCTTATCACGGTGTACATTTAGAGACGTTTTCCATATAAATTGGTTGTTTCTGTAATAAACGCGCAGTAGCCGGCGATCGCTCACAGGGGAGGTCCGTTCTTTGCGCAGCGTCGGCCGACCCTGGGCGTTATTCTTCTGGCGGTGTTTGCACTTTTTGATTTTACATATAAGATTAATATTAATAAATAGAGTAGACCAGGGTCCACCTACGAAAATTCTTTGAATAAAATAAATATTTTAATTCCACCTAAAATCCTAAATTGTTGAATAAAATAATTAATTAGAGTTTTACGACAATCTAACTTTATATACATACGTGAAAAGATTTGTAAAGAAATCAAAAAATGAAAAAATTAACACAATAATTTTGGTAAACTTTAAAAATATTAAACTCATGGTCTAAAACTTTAAAGCAAATAAAGAACTTCATTCAAATATGTAGTATTTTTAAATGATCAACTCGTGTAATGATTATAACTTGAAAAATAAAATGTAACTTTATTTCAAGTAACTTACACAACGTTTCATCTTAAAATTTTAATCTTCTTACAAAAGTCATCTGATTACACGGTATTCTTTACATTTAAAACATGTCCGTTCGTGCTATTAATTGTGATTTTAATGAATTTAGCACGATTTTGTAATATTATCTTGCTTGTTTGTAGTGTTACATAAGTAACGTTCCTTAATTCCTCGCCGGCCGACATTTTTTTCACCAGCACGTAATTAGTGTTAAGATAAATAAATCTTTCCTTTTACACATGTCCCGCAACGCTGCCATCAAAAGATTCCCGCTCAAATTTAATAGGAGAGATTTTTTTATCAAAATCCGCTTGGCTGATTCCTTTGCGATTTCGCCTGAAAAAAGTCAGTCAAAAGCGTTGCCTTCGTCGGGGGCCACTTTATTTTGGTCACGCGCGATTCTGTTAATGAAAATAATAGGAGAAAAAGGGGCCGACCACGGAATAATGTCCCACTGGATGTGACAGGGAAATTGAATTACTCACGCTCTACTTCACCCGGGGTGACAGTAAGAAAAACGTTGGACCTATTGTTTTACACGTCACACAGTAATGATACTTCAGTATTGAAAATTCATAAACGACTTTTTGTCTGAGAATATTTTTTTTAATATCAAAAGAAGGCAAACGAGCAGGCGGGTCACTTGATGGAAAGTAATCGCCGCCGCCCATAGACACCCGCAAAACCAAAGTAATCGTAGATGCGTTGCCGGCCTTCAGGAAGGAGTTGATCTTGAGGAGGAAGTAAGAGTTGGGAGATGGGCCTCCGGTTATTTCACTCACGAGACGAAACACAATAGCAACGAGTGCCATTGTTTCACACCGGTATTCTGTGCGAGGGGGTATTACGCCTGGCGAGCCGGCCCATTTCGTGCTGCAACGCAGCGTGGCTCTACCACTCAGACAGTGTCACTCATTTAGCACCACCCAGGGGTCACGTGTAGGGTCTCAAAGGTAAACCTACGGACGCGAGTAACTTTAACCCCCAAACGTATTGAGATTCCTTGAAGTGTCGCTCGCAAATCCATCGAGCTCGGTAATGATATTTTTTTTTCAGTGACTGTTTAAACTCACAAACAAACATTTAAGTTGTAAGAAAAACGATTGTAACTCTTCTATATCATCATAATAAGCTCGCATCTGTCTACTGCTGGACAGAAGCCTCTCCAAATGAATGCTACTAGGTTCTACCTATCTGTTTTTTTTTATAAATAATATATATTTATTATTTATTATTAGGGTAATTATTTTAATGATAAATTTTTTAAATTAATTTTTGAATTCTATTATATAGGTTTTTTTTTTATTATTATAAATAGGAGCTCGATGGCGCACTGGTTAACGCGTCCGGTCTGCGAGTGCTGAGGTTAAGCAACTTTCATCGGATGGGGGACCAAAAATTTTTCGTCTCGTACCCCTCCGTGCTTCGGAAATCACGTAAAGTCGTTCGCTGGTCGCGGCTGCATTATAAGTCGTTAACAACCAACAATCTGCACTGGGTGGTTTATGGCCCGGCAGTGGGGACATACAAATGAGCTGGTAATGCTTATAATAACAATGGTCCATAGTTGCATAAACTCTTAAGACATAAAAACGAAATACTAGATGCACTAATAAATACTAGTGGTCGCCCAGTGGTCGAAATTCAACCGTAATTTTATTAAGGCTGCACGGATTGTATCCTAAGTAATGAAAAATTTAAAAAGACAAAATGTGAGTTTGGATTGGCATTGACTGATGTCGGCCGCATTAAAGACAAACAATACGTGTGTCAAATACATATGCGTGTATTTACCATGTACAAATACATGGTAGTGTGTGTAATGTTGTTTTTGTTGATTAAATGTATTTTTTATGCATAATTTAAAAAAAATATTAACATTCCGATAACCTTCTCTATATAAACTATAAGTGTGCGAAATATCATACTCCTCCTTCCGCGCAATTTTCGTAAAAACGGATACAAAGTTTTTGCTTCACGTATTAATATATAGATAAACATCCAAATTGAAAGCCTTCTCCTTTGTCCTTGGTCTGGGTCAACTACGAAACATGACACCGGTCGGTCAAAATTCCTTTTTTAAATAGGTTTTTAAGCAATAAAATTAGGGTTTATAAAAGGATTTATAAAGGCAGTGGCACGAGTGTTCGACAGGAGTCAGCAACTGATTCTGTTCGTTCATATTACTTGCAACAATTGAATACATACTACTTACTCCCTATCTGTCGTCTCGTGAAATTTCAATGAAAATCTATGTTATTTTTGGTCGACAATAATTGTGTCGAAATGGGCTATATTGTGAACACTATAATACTTGTGCTCATGGCTGTACATATAAACAAAACAAGTATGATTATTTTCATATAAATTTTACGCAAACACTTTTTGTTGCGAACAAATTACAAATTGAAAATTTTTATTGTTGACGACCTCCTTGGTCGAGTGGCTTGCACACCGGTTTTCATGGTGTCGCCATCTCTGAGGTCCCGGGTTCGATCCCCGGTCGGGTCAATTTAGAAATACCTGTTTTTCTAAATTGTTTCGGGTCTGGGTGTTTCCTATGTATAATAAGTATGTATTTAAGTATATTAAGTATGTTTATCCGTTGTCTAGTTAACCATTTTATCGAGTTTCTTAAGGAAGCTCTTATTGGGGCTAGATAATTGGTGTGAGTGTGGGAAACATTTATTTATTGTATGTTTGTTGTATGTTTTCGGTAATGCCATATCCATATTAGTTAGCTCCTTGTTAGCTAACCGCGGACGGGGATATGTCGCTGCTGCTTTGTATTCCACCGCCAGCTCGACAATAAAAGCATCCCAGGGGACTGAGCCGCTGTCACTAAATATGAACTTGCTCTCCATCTTCGACTTACTGTAACTTATCGTATTATATATTAAATACATTTTTCTATTAGATAAACTGACAATGTAATATTTTTATGAAATTAAAATATAGTTGAGACGTGGCGTGAATATTTAAATACAACCTGTTCATGAAAGGTAACTAGAAATAATATTCAATTTCAGAATTATCATTAAAACATTATGAAGATGTTTTCTGCTTCGGAAGGCACGTTAAGCCGTTGGTCCCGGCTGCATTAGCAGTCGTTAAAAACCACCAATCTGCACTGGGCCTCCATCCATAGGGAAGGCTCGTGCCCCAGCAGTGGGGACATAAAATGAGCTGATGATGAAGATGTTTTGACTTTGATAAATAGTCAACACATAAATGAAATACTTTGAACTACATTGTAGATAATAATCGTGTTTTACGTAGATTTAAAAAATATGTCAAGTAGCTGACTACTAAAAGATATTTTATAAAAAATCCTCGTTGTGGCTCTTCGACCAATAATGTAGGTACTAGATTCCCGAGAAGCGCTTGAAAAACGATAGGCGACTTTGGTGCCACGGAGTCACAATGACGTTTGTGGCGATGACAATAAATATACTTTGCAACTTTAATTTAATCTTTTTTTTATATTAAAAGGAGGCAAACGAGCAGGCGGGTCACCTGATGGAAAGTAATCGCCGCCGCCCATGGACAACCCGCAAAACCAAAGTAATCGCAGATGTGTTGCCGGCCTTGAGGAAGGAGCTGGATCTTTAGGAGGAAGTAGAAACTGGGAGGGGGGAGGGGTGAGAGATGGGCCTCCGGTACTTTCACTCACCGGACGAAACACAACAGCAACGAGTGCCATTGTTTCACGCCGATATTCTGTGAGAGGGTGGTATTACGCCGGGCGAGCCGGCCCATTTCGTGCTGCAACGCAGCGTGAATTTTATTTATATTTTTCTTCATATTTTTAAGATGTAAGGTTCACAGTAAACTGAAGTTGTTGAAGCTGTTCAATGTTTTTTCAGACTGTTTTATTCGAAATTTAAATGTACAGGCATGAGCAAACAGGACCATTTTTGAGATAAATTTTTGTTCCAAATCCTTTATCTAGGACATTACTGATCGAAGATGTGGCCACTTTGAAACCACTGGTGTTCCTTTTTTAATTTACTCGAAAAATGAACTGCAACCTCTTCGGACCCAAAGGCGTTCTATTTTTAAATTACACGACCAAAGAACTGAAGGTATATTATGACACTGCGTCGGAAACAAATCAATGTAATCCACCGACTTGTCAGATTTTTATTAAGATTGCGGATAGCTGCTTGTCGTCCCCATTTTGTATTCAATCACTCGCCGCGACTGTGGAGGCGTCCCCGCCGGGACGGACCGGCTCTGTAAAAATGAATACTGCCTTATATAAATACAATAATGAATATAATACAAAATGATTTACTTGGATAAAAATATCTCTTGTTCATGTCTTGTTATTTTTAATGCCTAATGCTATATTTATGTACGCAATTAAAAATATCCTGTAAAGTACTAATTTAATAACGAGTATGATTTAAAATATAAGAAGTAGGTACTTAGTTATTTTTTTTTAAATTTTCGTAAATTTTCGCAACTAATATTTTTCCTTATATTTGTAATGTTTATATTATGTTGATGTGACATATAATTTAAATCTGATCCCTAAAAATTGATTTTAATCTATAATTAATTATAAAATGTTTTTTGTTTTGTTTATATAATTTTTAACGCAAATTTTGATGCGAAACAATTTACAAAAACACAACTGTTGAAAAAATTTCCACGAGCAGGATTTGAACCTGCACCCTTCTGACATACCGGGTCAGGTGCTCTCCCAATTGAGTTAGAACCACGATAGCTCTATTGGCAGAGCACCTGACCCGGTATGTAAAAAGGGTGCAGGTTCAAATCATGCTCGTTGAAATTTTTTCATCATTTGTGTTTTTTTAATAATTAATTACATACTTTGTAAACTGCAAACTTCAATTAATATTCTGCTTAAGCAAAATATTTAGTTACATTTTGGTTATCATGCTTATTCAATACAAAAACAGTCACCGCTGACGTCGAACACCGAGTCCCATGAAAACTCGTAATTGATAGTGTAAGAATTATTGTTACCGGTTGAACAATCGCGAGGCAGCTGGGATTTTTCGTAATACGGATGGCTGCGCCTCTGGCTACGGATCGAGTCACTGGTTTCACTATTCTAGTTTTCATGTTCTTGTTTTCTGATGCGATCAGCCGGTATTATTCCATTAATGTTTTGGTAATACACCTTGAATATCGCTTAAGATGCAACGCCTGTTGTCGATGCAATTGTTGTAGGAGTGTTATTAGCAGAAGAGCTCGATGGCGCAGTGGTTATCGCGCCCGGTCTGCGAGTGTTGAGGTTAAACAACTTTCGTATAGGCCGGTCATCGGATGGAGGACCAAAAATTTATCATCTCGAACCCTTCGGTGCTACGGAAGGCACGTAAAGCTGTCTAAAATTCAAACTTCAAAATCATTTATTCAGTTTAGGCTACAAGTAGCTCTTATGAATGTCACTATGCCATCGGTTCGTAAGTCTACTCTGGGCGGGAGATCTTGTACTGAGAAGAACCGGCAAGAAACTCAGCAAGTGTCCAGCTCTTTTCTCCCTTACAGCGTCAAAAATATTGGAAAATGCGCTATCATAGCAAGACACTTTCCATTACAATAAACACAAAAAATATGGAAGACAACCACAACATGTAAAAAAAAAATTTGGTTAGTCCTGACTGCATCCGCACGGGGCCCGCGTGGTGATTTATGGCCCGTTCTCCCTATTCATCCATAGGGAAGACCCGTGCCCCTACAGTGAGGGCATAAAATGAGCTGATGATGATGATGTAGGTTTACACTTTTGACCAGTTTTGACTCTTATTCCATTGGATTAAGAGTTACATTGTTAACATGTTAATGCTCGTGATTGCACAAACAAATTCCATGTCATTCCAAAATCCTGAATGTGGTCATGCAGACGCTTACGTAAAGTTACAAAATCAAAAATAACCGACGATCTCGATTATCCCTAATAACAACGTACACAACAAACGGAAAATTAATTCAGAGCTCTCTGAGTGTCGTTTCACACGGAGGTTTGTTCTAGAAATAAACTCCGGGGGAATAATAAACTCGGAAACACGCAAACGACCCCACAATCCAACATTTACATATAAAGAGTGATTCCATAGACCGCGCTGTTGTCTGAGAAAACAACGCCACGCCACCAGTGCGAAAATAAACATTGCTATAACGGTGATTCTTAGAATTATCTTAAGTATTCATTTAATAAAGTCTGAGTCAAGTAATTTAAGTAATAATAATGTTGATATACATTTGGTCTAGGCTTTTTTACTAGCGCAATATTAGCTGATCAGATATTATGAAGTGCTCGTCAAATTTATTAGAACCAAACTACGTAACAAATGGATTTTAATTAAACCTAATGGATTTTTTAAATGTTATTTTTTGAGTACAAAGATCTTTAAATTAAAACATAGTTCAATAAAGTATCCTACAAGGGCATTGCAAATAATGTAGAAACGTTATACTTACCTAATTTATTGTAACAATGATGTTAATAAAGACATTTGTAATTATATCACAACTACACTCGTAATTTAAGTTCAAACAAACAAAATTTTTTGTAATTTTTTTAAAAGTTTAATTTGATTTTCATGAGATAATTACCTACTTCACCATTTTTTAGTCGATTATTTTTAAATGCTCCTTGTGTAAAGTTAGTACATTTTTAAGCTTACTGTGAAAATAATAAAAATAGATATTCTTAATATTATTACTGTTGGCGATATTCAAAAAGCCAGTCGAGACACAGAGTCGACTCTTGAGACTGTGTAACCCCTAAAGCAATATGTCGTGGCAGACCTTTCCGCGTGTTGTCTCAACAAACATACTCAGAAATATAACCAAGACGAGGAATGTTTCACACGCAAAACAAACAGGACTCTGCATAGACACGTACTTATATCCAAATCGGGGGAAACTTATTAACTTAATACAGCTACTTAACGAAACATTTGTAATAAGGGGACGTTGTTAATGCGCACGCTGTGGAACTAGAAAAGTAGTTACAAATCTTTCTATAATAATAAAAATCATTTGCCACATGTATGACGATTTGACCAACACGCACTGGGCCCGCGTGGTGGTTTATGGCTCGTTCTCCCTATCCATCCATAGGGAAGGCTCGTGCCCTAGCATTGGGGACATAAAAATGAGATGATGATGATGACGATTTGGCTGATAATATTTTTGTTGTGTTCGTAATTATTATTGTCAGGCCGAAGATTTCATAGAAAAAAGGTTTGCGAGCGAGAAAACCATTACAGGATACGGGTGTTCACTCAAGCGGACGAAGTCGCGAGCCCGCAACTATCTTTATATATAAAAATTTAAATTCAAATTTCAAAATCATTTTATTCAGTTTAGGCTACAAGTGCTCTTTTGAATGTCACTATGCCATCGGTTCGTAAGTCTACTCTGGGCGGGAGATCTTGTACTGAGAAGAACCGGCAAGAAACTCAGCAAGTCTCAAGCTCTTTTCTCCCTTACAGCGTCAAAAATATTGGAAAATGCCCGATCATAGCAGTACACTTTCCATTACAAATAAACACAGAACATACTTATAGAAGACAACCACAACTAGTAAAAAAAAACTAAAAAAAAATCTAGGTTAACAAATTTACATCAGGTAAAAGTTTCAATTTCCACAATGTCATACAGTACCACTACAGTACTCTAGTAAAAATCAAAAATTGTTTCAGAAAAACAAAGTCAAACTATAGTGAATAATACTAAAAATAAGATAAGTATGCAAGAGCAGACCAGCCTCCACAGGCGGCACCCGTTCACGAGTATGACATATGAATCAGCCATTGCTTCGCTCTAGTCTTTCGCTATAATTCTTCTGTATGTGTGTTTGTCACCTAACTGCTCCTAAACGGCCAGACCGGTTGGATGAAATTTTGTGTTTATATTTCAATGAGTTCCTGGATGATTTGAAACACAATTGGACCCGGTAGGTGGCGCTGCTATAGGAGTCCATCATGGGATACGGGTGTTCCTAACCCTTTCGAAGGCAATGGTAGCTATGTTGTTACCGAATATTGAAATTTGTACACTTGGAATAAGATTGACAACCAAAGAAAATCTAAAACTGTATTGCCCGTGAAAGGGTTAAGCGGACGAAGTCGCGAGCGGGCCGCTAGTCTTATTATATAATTTTTCAATACCTGTGAATGTCACTAAACTCATTCTAAACTTTAAGTACAGAATTGGCTTAGAATAGGCAGAACACCCGCTGACATGGAATGAAAGATGATGTATGGATGTGAAGTATGTGGAATGAAAGTGCGAGAGGAAAAAATAAGAGAACTGGCATGAAAGAGATATAGCTAAGACTAGCTCCGATTATGTTGGAGGAGGAAGCAAAAAAAAATGATGTGAATGACTTTCCCCATATGGCACTACCTACGCCGACCACTGGTCATAATATATTTCCCTAGAATACTGCGGCAGTATACTGTCAGTCCATAACGGAAGAAATTTCTCACCAATAAGAGCACTGGAAAGTGCTCGCAGTGTATAAAAAAAAAAAAAAACTCATTCTAAACGACTAGACCGATTTTGATGAATTTATTTGTGTGCGTGTTTGAGTCTCAGTATGGTTTTGATTTAAAATTGGACCTGGTAGGTGGGCACTGCAATAAGGATCCATCATGGGATATGGGTGTTTTCAAGCGGACGAAGTTGGCCTCTAGTGTTTTTGTAAGGTTATATTAAGTAGATTTTTAATTATATTTATCATTATATTTATATATTAAAATTATCTTCATAATAATAAAAGTAGTAATAAAGTATTCTGTATATTTTAGTAAGTGCAAGTCCAATTTTGCAAAACATAAAAAACAAAGTTATTTTCTTTGCAGTTTCTCAATCTCATATAGATAATAACATAAAAACCTAAAGGCAAACATATAAACCAGGTATGTATAATTGAAATACTAATATAAAAATGCTATAAAGACAGGAGAATAACGCTCTAGCTTTCCTTTGTAAACAGTTCTATTGAGAGCATTTGCAATATTTATTCTTCTGTTATAGCTGCCATTGCCATAGGTAGTGCTCTAAAAAGGAATACACAAAAATAAAAAGCTCCTACTCAGTTCATTTGCAGTTGGTAAAAAGTACCTACATAGTAGTCAATTACTTTTGTGTTTTGATGCCAAACACCAAGACAATAAAATTCTATCGAAAATCGCTTTGAAAATTCTTCAAGAAATAGATATATATTTATCGTATTTATTTTATTGTAAGATGGGCTTGCTCTTGGCCTCATTCTAATCCCTACGGCTAAGAAGAGGCCGTCGATGGAACGAGCTTGCCCAGAAACAGCCTATTCACTCGGGTTTTAAAAACTTTAGGGTTATATGCACTCGGGAATACAGACGCCGGTAGGGAATTCCACTCTTTGGCTGTACGCATTACTCGTATAAATGTAGAAGCAAAACGTTTGGTGCGCAAAAGTGAAAAAATTCGAATAATTCGAAGTAAAGTAAGAATAGCGTTTTTTAATTCGGATTGTGTGATAGTATTAAATGTGCTCAGTTATTTATTATTTTTATTCTCTTTATTAAACATATACATATCTAAAGAAATTTTTTTACAGTATTTTATATAAAAACATTTACTATATAAAATATTATAAAAAACTTAACCTAGGTTGCCATCGGCAGCGGGGATAGACCCAAGCTGTCGGTGATTAGGGCTGCAGAGTGAGGAACTTTCTGACAATACGTGCCGGTCAAGGAGTACTGCCTTTTGCATCTGACCCTTGACCCAACCTTTCAGCGAGAGCCTCTTTAGGTGTTGATCATAATAACTGAACACAGTTAACTTAAACTTAAACGTTACACTTTTTGTTTTCTTTTTTATTATTTCGTATTACTTACTCTTTTTTGTTTCATCTTATTACATCTATTGTGTATCTATTGTGTCTCATTTTTTTTGTATATTATGTATGTGTGTTGTTAATAAATTTTTACCTCTTCTTCTTCTATTATTAAAAAAAATACTATAGTAGACAAAACATAGTAAATACCTGCAGAAACAGACACCCTTCACCTCTAATTCGTCGAGCAGTGCGTTCCCGTAATGAGGGAGCGGTTAACGACAAACTCAATATTGTATCCACAAGACGTTGTATTAAGTGGCCTCTGCAGGCCCCAATTAGGGCCGGGGTAATACGATATCTCGGATAGCAGCTGCCTCACATTATTAATAACAAATTATTTTAATGCTTTATGATTTAGTATGGTGGTGGCCAGGCAAACAAAATTTAACACCGACCAAATAGATAACAGTATGTACCTACCCCCAGATAAAAATGGCAGCCTCACCACTGTTTCTGTGACCAATGATAAAACTACTATGCTTCTACCTGCTTCTTTTTAGTTTTAAACAAGCTAAATTAAATCAAATCAAAATAAATTTGTTTGGGACAAAACAGTTCAAACATACAGATAAAAATGGAGAAAATCATAGGACAGTCCCAAAACGGTTCCGACTCAGCAAAATGCTAGCCTTGAGGTTAGCGCTGATCTTCCGTCGGAACCGGTTTAGGTGATGCTGCGATAGCAACACAAGCGTAACATAAAAATGTATAAAATATAAAAAACAAAAATGACAGCCCTAAGTATAAAAATATTTAAATTGAACAGAAAAAAATAATAATTATAGGCTGTATATTCCGAATCCCTAACTCTATTTTTAAAAACTGAATACAGATTCAACAAAAATAAAACGGACGGAGGGACTTCTTGGCGGGAAAGTGAAGAGTCATGTCTGCGGTTTTGTTTTATTTTCTAAAATTTGTGTTATGTCGAATATTAATGTGAAATACTGGTGGATTATTAACCGTTAAGTGTTCGTGAGTGTGCATGAGTGTTGGCAAATGAAACAAAACAGTGCAACGGCACTTTTCAAATTCTCTCAAGAAGTCCGCCCGAGGACTTAGTAAAGCCCCACATCTTTACTGAGATACTCGAGGGGTTGGAATCGCACGAAGCCATCAACAAAATGAAAAAAAAAAAAAAAAAACGGCGGAGAGACAATGACAGACAAAATGGCTACATAAGCCTACTGCTAATCTTACACTTATATCTAATAATACTTTTATGATGTGTATCAAAATTTACAATGAATTACCACAGCTCTTTAAAACTCACAAGTTGCCAAAATTTAGGTTTTTAGTTAAAGATTGGCTAAAAGAAAAATGTTTTTATAGTATCCAAGAATACCTAGATTATAAGTAGATAATATATAGATTTTAAATATATATACTTTGTTATTTGTTATGAAGTCAAGACTGTCTTGACTGAAATAACTAGATATTTGTGTATACACTTGAAAAAGTAGGATTAAGAGATACATTTTGTTAGCAATAAGACCTGCATACTGTTACCTTTTTCTTTACGCAATAAAATACTTACTTACGCTTTTTCTAATTTTCTCATTGTAATTTTTTTGTTTTGGTTTTACTATTGTGTTGTTCGTGGTTGCTGATGTTTGGTATGTTTTATAACATTATTTTCCACGTTTTATTCTATTCATTATAATTGTACATTATTTACTTTGCCTCTTATTCCTAAATACAGTTCACCGTTACCCTTGCGCCTCCTTCCCTTAGATAGATTATCAAAATTTTAATAACTGCACTTATAAAATCATGACACTATTTGAGAAAATGTGTTTGCTCAAATAATAATTTAATCCATGTTAACGCTTACAGTTTGACAAAAGCCTTCATCGTTGAAACCAAGTTGTGCTTTTCAAAGAAAAAAACACTACTCATTAATTTTACAAGTTTTAAATTTTGTAAAATAAAGTGACGTTTGAAATCTTTTTTAACGGGATATGGGTAGACTTGAAAACAAATAAGATATCGAGGCTTTCAAAAATAAAAAATGGGGGTAATATAAAATTTTAATTTTGGTTTCCCTAAATCTTTACACCAAAATATAATCCAAATTGAGATTTTCTTAACGGATTCGCAAGAATGTCGGAATAGTGGACAACCCGCAGGCAATCAGTCGGAAGAGACCTTAATTAAGTCGACGTCTGAGACGATTAAGTTGCCCGCGACGGTAAACAATGGATGGGCTGGTAGCTGGGCTTCCGAGCTCGGTGACGGCTTTATAATGAGAGTTTTTTGTTTGCTTTTCAAATTATGGTGAGATGATGGAATCTAATTTAGAATAGATGATTACAGTCAAATAGGGTTAAGACATGATTATACTTTATCCAAAGTAATTAATGCAAATTGAAAGAGAGAGATGTTACCTAAGTTCTATATTTTTAATGCTTTGTGTGGTAGCGTTGTCAATTGGCAGAATTGTATAGATTTAAGACTTTTCTGTTATTTGTCAAAGATTTAAATATTTTATTGTTTGTTTAATTTATCTTTGATTAGAAATCATACCAAGTATAAACAATTAATAAAAATTATACCGATTATCGATTAAATATTCTTCTGTAACGTTTTTAATAGTAATGTACACATACTATAATAATTGAGGGATTCAATACAAATTATAACCAGGACATATTAAATTATATGATAAATTTAAGTACCGAAAGAGAAGAGTTACATTGATGATATTTTAAGTGAAACAGCAAACAACCAAAATTATTTTTTTTCATTCATCTTTTGATAGTAATGCCACAGTCTATCTAACCTCTAATACCGCGTACATGTATGTTTTCAAGACCGTAATGATTCTTCCAGTCTTCCGCTGACACAAACTAGATAAATATCCGTTCACATAATCCGTACCATAACTTGTCAGAAGCTAAACAGAACCTTACGATCCTAGAATGTGTACGTTAATAAAAATCCAAAAATATAAGGATCACTTTGAGCTCAGCTACCCAGCCTCCAAAGAGCCCTATAAAATACACACGAAGAGGGTGTTTTGTTGGTTTAAGGAGGCCGATTAATAGTAGCCATACTATTCCAGCAGCCAAGCCAAACTGGAGTATAAAATTTTGAAATGCAAATTGAATTTTACTCTGAGTGTCTTTAAAAACTTCCATAAATAGGACAGTCGCCATGAACAACTACTCGTAATAACAGCATGGTTGCTTTGGAACTAACGGAGAAAAGAGGTTATAGATATAGATATAATAATAGTTTTATCGTATAACCATAAAAACAAACATTGAACATAAAACTTACAAAACATTACGTTAAAATTTGGCGGTCTTATCGCTTTAAAGCGACCTCTTCCTACTCATGGATAAAACTTAGACACTAAAATCGGGGGTGCAGACGATTCTAATAATATGTTGTTTGCAGTGTGTACTTTTTAGCAGAAATCTCAAGCAGACAAAGCCGTAGTTGTAGCTTGTGAGTTCTAAAAAATCGTCTTACCAACTTAAGCAATTAAGGTGTTTACCCTATTCGCGCCAGCCTCGTTATTTTCCTCGAAAACCCGCCGGATTTAGGTTTCGCTGTGTCTGGCGGAGGCTCTCACCATATTGTGTATCCTTGCGCCGGAGCCCAACAAGGGTTTTACTTGTACTTCACCTCATATTTTCTTTAGCTAATCCATATTTATTCGGTGACCCGCCACCGGCTGCCGTATACTGATAAGGCGAACATCGAATTTTTATATTAACAGTGTTAATAATTTTCGAGTGAAACTTGATAGAGTGACGTTAAATGCTATTTTTGGAGGGTTTCTATAACTTTTTATTGGAGGGTCCAAGTATCAGTGCGATGAATTGGATTTAGTTGAAAGGACCGAACTTTGGTGACCTCAATGTGGGTTGATTTTATTTATATTATGTGCGCAGAAAACCCTGATAGGAGTAAGGGTAGTTTCAGTGTGACACACTGCCTTGTTAGTGTCACTTTCATTTTTTGTTTCTTTATAAGATGAAAATACACACATAAAAGTAGTAAAGGCTAATTATATCAACTTGCCTGTATAAAAGATTTACATTTTGGTCGAATAGTTATAACGTAATTTACAATAGGAAAAATCACGTGTATGTAGGTACCATAGCACTAAACATGAAGCAATTTGAATATTCTTAAAAAATATCACGTAATGGTTCTTTCAACCAAACAGTGAAGAGGTGGGTTTGGACTACGTACCATATAACCACTACTGTAAAAAAATCTTGCTTACTGCTCCACTACCTCGTACAGATTTGTCGGAACAACACCGGCACACCAACACCAACAACATTAGAGGCCATTAGCAAAGTCCCTCAAAAAAAAAGACTTGACGGACAGTGAATCGGACTGAATATAAAAATATTATATTATATATATTATTATTATTGACTTCGTATCGCTTTGAAAGTTTCCATCATTGAGTTAAATATATATCAATGGTTACAACAAAACAAACAAATTATTTTGTTTTGTAATTTTATTATATTTACCTAATAATTAGCAATTTATGTTAATAAATTAGTATTAGGTGCACGATGAGGCCGTCTATAATTAGAGTTATGTGTATCTAATAACTTTGTATTAATAGTTTGTATTTTTTTCATGTAACTCTGTTGATGGTCCATAAATAAATAAATAAATAAATAAATAAAATAAAATTGTTGTTTTTAGTATTTTATATATTATTATTATTTTTAATATAGCTTATGTTACTCAGCGCTAATGTAGCATTCTAATGGTGAAAGAATTTTTTAAATCGGTCCAGTAGTTTTTGAGTTTATTCGTTGCAAATATACATACATACATACTTTCCTCTTTATAATATTAGTATAATAACATTATTGACGTTGCAAAAATTGCTGAACTTGGACGATCACAAGTTCGCTACCCAAAAACACAAGCCCCATCGATTTCTTGATAAGTATAGTAAAATATATGTAAACCATTACAAATTCTGCCAGACTAATGGCTTTAAAAGCTGGTCAAATTTGAAAAACTTTTATCCTCAAGCTCTGTTTCCAGTCGATGTATAGGATCCTGTCGTTAGCCAGCCACATACCTATTAATCTAGGTTAGACATCACGTCTAGCTTTGCAGCCTTGATTCGGGGCGTTTGTCACCCGAGTTAATCTAACAACAGCCGGCCGCTCCGGTGTCTCAGTTACCAATCAGTATTTGGCGAGCGCAGTCTAAGATCAGACACACTGCTGATGAGAATTATGAGCCATTTAAAAGCTATATCGAAGTCGGTGCTTCATGATGTCCTGGCTGTCGACGTAAGATAACATTAAACTACCTCTAAACTGTCGACGTCTAGCGACACTTCCAGTCTTGACTAATAACTTTACGATCTACAAGCAGCGACAAAGCCATCAATGCGAATGAGGAACAATACTCATCATCTATATCGTTTAATTCTTTTAAAGTGGTGTAAGTAGATACTAGGGGAATTGTAGAGTTGATATTTGGATTTTTGGTCTATTATCTATCCCTTTATTCTTCTTTTCCTCTTCAAACAAAGGCCGGCCAGTGTTACAGTTAAAGTCACCTTTAAATAATAGTTCAACAGCGTTTTATTTCAACTAATGGTCGATTGGCATTGACAGATTTCGGCCGCTCCTCTTAAATTTTTGAAATTTTAGAAAAGAGTATATTATGCGTGTGTGTCAAATATATGGTAGTGTGTGTAATGTTTGTTTTCTTGATTTAATGTATATTTTATGCATAATTCAAAAAATTATTAACATTGTTCAATCCTTCTCTACATAAACTATAAGTGTGCGAAATTTTATACTCCTCCGTCCGCGCAATTTTCGTAAAAAGGGGTACAAAGTTTTTGCTTCACATATTAATATATAGATGCTTCAAATGTTTCTTTCAGGTACACATCAGTCACGTACATCGTTATAATGATAGGCTAATTTGGTCTCAAGAATTAACTAAGGATATTAAAATTCCCATATATATGATGTTAACTTTTTTGAACAACCTTATGTCACCGTTTTCAATCTACATGAACTGAACTGTTTGTGGCTATGTTACAAGCTAAAGGAGCGTAGTATACCTACATTGATACAAACATGTCGCTACTGGCTTATTAATAGACATTAAATATCAGCTGCGGCAGTCAGTTCTTGTCAAAACATAATAAAATTGTTCAAAGGAATAGCGGTTATGACAAAATGCTTTGAATTGCATATTGTAAATATTTCAATGCGAGTAAAGTAACTAAAATAACAATCAGAATGTTATAATTTGACCAGCTATTATTAAATATGATGACGATGAAGATGATGATGAATATGATGATTATAAACATGATAGCTGACATACATAATGGAATTGAACATAGTCCTGAAACGAAAATAGGCGTGTTTTTCAGAACAGTATGTTGGTATGGTGGGCTAGTTAGGTCCTGACCCGTGGGACTTACTTGATTCGGAGTGGCCTTGGGCTAAAAAGTTTGGAGACCGCAGTCTTATGGGAACGAATTTCGAAAAAATTCTTGATAGCCTATGATAATATTATCATGAAAATCCTCTGTTCATTTCAGACTCCGACTTAGACAACGGTATAAGCTATACATAAGACGATAAGGCACTCCTTTATTTCACTCTCTCGATTTATTGCGGTGGTTTAGAAACGTGTAAAAATATACCGAAAAAGTATGATACAATTAATTAAGCATTAAGCAACTTTTACAATGAAACCAACAAAGAAATTAAGTAAAGGTATATGATATAGATATATAAACAGATATATTAATATATATATATATATAATAGATAAGGATAAAATATCTACACATTTTTTTAAGTTGGTATTTAATTTAGCATGTAACAGCAGTTGATTTGAATTTAGCGTTGGATCTTATTAAACGTTTCTTATATTGATAACTATTTCGGGATATCCTATTTTATATTAGGCATGGTTAGTATATACGAGTATTCTGTGTTGCTTCTTGTAACTGAATATCATAGTAACTTTCTGTTACCAGACTAAGAGAAGATTTGTCTTGTAATATAACAAATTCCCCTAGTTTTTCACTTAACCTTACTTCGCCTAAAGGCCCGCCTCTGTGGGCTGTATACCCTCTCATTTATTTCTGCCGCAAAGTAGCAATACTGCTTCCCGACCCTTGAAGAATGAGGAACGCTGCTGTAATTACTTACGAGTGGTCATCACAGTTTAGTTTCACTACTGTGAGGGGTTTTTGGTATCAATCTTAAAGCTTTGGTAGTGTATGCCATTTGGAACTTTAAATCATTAAAAAAAATTGAAACTATATCAAAGACTCCTGGAGTGAATCAATGTAACTGACGATGTTGAAAGTATGATAAGGATATTCCACCGAAGTATTTCATTATTATTAAACGGTTTACATTTGCATAAATGCTTGTTGTCAACATCAAAACAAAAAAGAAAATTAAGTTAGTGTGGACGTTTTTGAAGAAAACCTACGTATTTCTTTGATCTAAAAAGTAGTTAATAAACAGTCAATGTATTGTATAAAAATCCATCAATGAGTTGCTTATTAACTACTTTTAACTAGTTATTGATAATGACATAAAATTTATGTATGAACATCTTTTGACCGGTGCTAAAGTTTCTGTTGTCATAATATACCGCGAAGCAAGTAAGTATAGTTTTTATATTTATTTATTTTATCTAAATTCTTGTGTCTTAATCCTTTGGGAACTACTTTATAATTTGGAATACAAACATTTGCTGTCTGAAACAATCTGAAGCTCTTATGAGCTTGTGAATATTATGAAACCTACGCTGTTGTTTAGTTCAGAACATCGCAATCATTCAAAATGCAATGATATCAGACTTTTATATACCATCTGTAATACGTGAAAAACTTTCAAAAGGTTTTTATCACAAAATCATAATGTAACAAGTCACTATACGACCATTAAAGGTACTCGAAAAAATAAATCTTTCGGCCCAAGCCGTTCTAAATCCTGCCGTCCTAAATCTTAGGTTGGATTTGCAACGTACATGTTTTCCAATAGCTTAACTGCGTAGCCTCACCAGTGGACACGTTGGGTGATTTATAGGGAGTATAATTGGTTTTGTTTTGGTCAAGGTCTGGATTAACGGCAGTTCTATGCGTCTAATGGGTGCAATAATAGGGAACGAAGTTTTCTTAATGATACTTTATCGTTTAGATGTAGTTTTGTGGTTAGATAGCTTTTAGCGATTCGTGTTGAGGTGTTTTATTTCTGTCTTTTCGTAGCTCTAAATTGAAATTATATTGTAGAGGTTTCTTACGTTTTCTCTCCTCGTTTTTAAATATAAATAGAATTGTTATTATTTTGTTCTGAGCTGTTAAACTTGTGTATATGGTAAAGTATATAATTTCCCAAGTAAATGACAATGTTACATGCTAAACAACAATATCATTCTAAATACGAAAGTGTGTTTTTTTTTCAGTTTCTGAGTACGTTGATCATAAACGATTGTTTTCGATTATCTATTAAAAAGTACAGTTACGCCTTTAAAATATTTTATTCTCTCAATGGTTCCAATTTTTCTGACAGTAAACCTTTATATTACGTATAAACAAAGGTCAGTATATATGACGGTGAATTGAACAAAGTTTCAAGGGCATCAGACATATAAACAAACAAAACTTATTGATGTGGAACGATCTTTACTAAATCCATGTTGTTGTGCAATAATTAAATGCTTGTCGTGCCAGCCCCCTACAGCGTCCCGGCCATTTTGACAAAAAACGCGCATGTGTCAAGCGATTCACGATGAAAATGCCGCGTGTCGCCGCGCGTCGATGGCTTTATTCATGAAAGTATTATTATAAAAAAAATATTTTGCTTTAGATACATAGATAGATGCTTTATTGCCATGAAGCTCTAGATATATGTGTAATACCCACACACATATTAAAACAAAAAAAAAAGGTAAATAGGTTTTAAAGCAACCGAAGAGTATAGATAGACACATAGTGCCTTACAAATAAACAAAGAATAAGGTCCGAATAGTTATTCTGTGTTTTGTCTCTTTTACTCTAATCTGAAATGATGCTTACATGACAGGAACAAAACACGGAATAACTATTCGGAGCTTATTCTCTGTTTATTTGTAAGGCGGTTGGAGTTTAAGTGCACATAGGTGCACATAGATGAACTTAAACTCTTCGGTCGTTGTAAGATCTATTTTACGTTTAATTACTTTAAAATTTACTATGAGTTCATTAAAAAATAATTAATGTGACCGCCCTTTGTATGACTCTTCTCAAAATGACCAGTGAAAACTTTATTTTTGTATTTTGTGTGTACAAAAAATATTCTATTTTATTTTATTCTATTCTACATTGGGAACGAAATTAGAGTACGATACGCCCTCCCATTGCTTTCACTAAAACCTGAGCAGGATCTAGTTGAACTATTAGAAGCTGCAACTCCAATACGGACTACTTAAACTCTCCGCCATATAATAATATACATAAACATCCTTTTCATTCGTACTCGCGAACGACCCTCGACATATTTCAATGAACTTAGCTCTTATTAGGGCTGTCACAAAATTGTTCCCGCTTACGTGAAAGGTTATCCGAAGCAAATACTTCGTGGTTATACCGTATTATGAAAGGTATTGGCGTAGTGCCATAATAATCATCATCATCATCATCATTATCCTAGCCCAAAATAAGTAAAAAAAATATTAAACTTATTTTTAACGATAAAGATAGCTGCTGCTGTTGTTTTTAATTATTTACTTATTAATTAAACGTTAATAAACATCTACATTATCCCAAGCCTGCGCTGTAGCCAGAATAAATGGACGAAGACGATAATGTCAATAGTCAATCGTCAAATGCAATAGTAAAATGATTTGATTTTCTTCGCGTCTCGATGTGATTATCTTTTTGTATGTCACCTCAACATAAATTATGAAATTATATTTTTTCTGTCGCCATTTTATTGCGAATACTTGACCATTGTAACTTGACAAGAAATAATTCATAGAGTTGATAAAGCCGTGGCCGTAGCCAATGGTTTATGTAAACAAATCTTTTCTAACCACGAATCAAACTATGGATTTTGTTGTTATGTTGAAAATATTGCGAAAACATATATTATTTGTACATTATTCTTTTGGTATTCATGGCAGTATTGTATGCGTCTGTAATTAATAAAAGGGCTGTATCATTTTTGTTTATTTATTTGTATTTACATTGTTGGTGTGACTATAAGTAAAAACGATTATTACAAACCTACTAACAATTAAACTTTTCAAGATATTTATCAAGGATAAAATTATTTTGGGACAACCCTACGCTCAGTAACGAACGAACCCTTTAAAAGGGCGCGGAATGTAAACAGTTCCATATACATACTCATTTACTCAAGTGACTCTGTGGCTTGCTTGACGAAATAATTAATACCCCATTAAGTACTACAGACAACATTTTAATGAGCTCCGTGTATTTTTTGTGAACTTCTTATCTATATACATATAATGACTTGACCTGACTGATTCATCATCGCCGACCCGAGACCGCTGAAGCTAATTAGATGAATTTTAGACTACAGGTTAATTGAGTGACGTAACCAGCCACTAAGAAAGAATTTTACGGAAATCAAACTCTAAGGGAGTCAAATAGGGGGTGAAAGTTTGTGTGAAAGTCCGTCAGTTTTTAAGTAAAATACATGAAAATTGGTATTTGGCTTTTTGAAAAGAAATAAAGAAGGACGTGTCTCAGGAATTTTGTTTATTTTCCTTGTAAGGAGTAAAAAAGGGAAGGAAGATTTTTTGGGCAAATCGATATTTTTAAAGTAAAAATGAATAATTTTGTCGATCTCTAGATTTTCAATAAAAATAAAGAATGACGCATTTTTGGAAAAACCTCCCCTAAAGAGGTGAAATAGGGGTTTAAAGTTTGTATAGAAATCTGTCATTATAAAAGTTAAATCTTTCGGTATTTGGCCTGGTTAGAAATTATGAAATGTTTCAGGATTATCCATAGAGATACTTTTACCTTAAATAAGTTTTGCTTTTATTAAAAACAATTACAGGTCGTGTAGCCCATGTGAGCAAAACCGCGAACTAGAGCTAGTCTTTACATATAAAATGCTTTGTCCTGAATGACTGACTGACGGATCAACGCACAGCCTAAACTGCTGATCGTAGAGACCTGAAACTTGGAGGGTATGTTCTTTGTGTCATACAAAGAACACGTAGGCATCCCATAAGAAAGGATTTTCCGAAATTCTACCCCTGAGGAGGTGAAAAAGAAGGGGAAAAGTTTGTATGGTTTGTAAGAGCTGAAAGATGGCCATAGGAACTCGGTAATTAAACGACACAACCCCATCGAGTTAGGGCTGGTATGATTCGTCTTGACGCGTACTTTGGTGCTGGATAGTAACCAAGGTCTGATGATGGAGCTGGGAGATGGTAATAGGAAGTCAGGAAAATAAGTTCGTTCGTTCGTTCATTCTTTTGTAATGAATATGAATTCTGTCTGTGATTAGATGGATTAGATGGATGACCCAATGCCAAGGTAAGCACGTGCCGAGGGTTAAATGGTATGAGGGTGTATGTATAAACATGTCATATCGCTATCACGTCATATACGAACCCTGTTGTTCTGAAGCCTCTACCTTATCCCTCTAAAAAAATACTAAAAAGTTAAAAATAAAATTATAAGAAAACATCTTTTTAAAAGCAAGCTTTTATTACTTAATTTAAAAAAAAGAACTAAAAAGTTAAAAATAGCTAATTCAGACCCAATTTTTTTATAAATAAGAGCAACACGCTCTTGTTGTGATTATTTTGCAAAACATTGTGATTGCAAAAGAAAAATAGTGAAGGTGGTGTAATTTGCTAAATGTTCTTTTAAAACAAGCCCTACCACCAACCAAACCAAGTACATAAACATGTACCCCTGCAAGGAATCTAACACGGGACCTCTGGATCTAATAAGACTGGTGAACTTAATACATAATTACTACATAATTCAATTTATATTTTATATTTATCTAATTTGATATATGTAATATTCAGATTTTCTGAGTAAAAACGTAAGCGTATCAGCTTTATAAGTAAATAATATATTTTAAAAATGCTAAGTATAAAAATAATAACAATGCAGAGAAAAAAAATATATATTATACTTTTTTTTCTCGGCATATATTTTTAGTGTTTTAATGGGGGCTATAATTCACACCTATAATTAATATATAAACACCTCAAAAGTTTCTCATTTTTTTATTAAAAGTAACTTTATTAATATAACTTTTTAAACTATCATGGTCACTTACATTAGAATAAATATTATTGACGGGAGTATACCATGTTTTTTGTTGTGTTTGAGTATCCGATAGTTCGGCACAGTTGCAAAATTTGTATTGTACATCTAAATAAATAAATAAATAAATAATTGATTGTTGCATGCGCCATGATCACGGATATACTGAAGTTATTGCGAGTGGGTGATTATGAGCAGACAAAACGATCTACCCTCTTCCATGGTCGTTTTTTGCGCTCGATACTCGTACCACTGTCTCCTAAGTCACTATTTACTCGAACTTGTTCTTGACACACTACACTGACCGTATCAGATCGTGAAACGGCACTTTTGTTATTTTTGCGGTCTTTACATAGGCTAATCACTGTATTCCAGATACGCGACAGTTTAAACCCATCTTTGCGATTGAATTTTTTGTATTTTTTACTTACAATCGTAATTTCTCTTACCAATCTAAGTATGTAGTTGCGTTCTGTCGAAATTATCTGGGGGTTATACAACTCAATCCAGTGATTAGGACCCGATTGGATCAAATGTTCAGCAATGGCCGATTTTTGCGTATCGTTATTCTTTACAGCTTCGATATGCTCCTTAATTCGGCAGGCTACTGCACGTTTTGTTTGGCCAAAATAGGAGCTACCGCAGCTGCAATCGATCTTATACACACTGGGCTTTTCTAGGGGAAAGCTGTCTTTTGGTGTTATGGTGTTAATTGGTTTTAATTGAGTACTTATTGAATATATTTGAGACCTTGTCTGTCAATCCTTTCATATACGGCATAAAAAGCAGCTGCCTTTCTACTCTGAACCTATCGTGTTTGGAACATGCAACTGTGCCGAAATATCGGATACTCAAACACAACAAAAAACATGGTTCATCCCGTTAATAATATTTATTCTAACGTTATTAATAATATAAAACAAACGTTAAAAACATTAATCAGTTTGTTCTTTAACTGCCCAAGCGTCTCTCATTTGCCACACTCTGTCTTTTATCCACCACTGCAATTTATGTGCTCCGTAAGCCAATATAAAACTTTGAACAAGGCATAGGTAAAAGTATACCGTTCCTGCATACTTCGTCAGTATTACGTATATCCAAATATTCATGTCAAAATACGTGTAGACCAATCTGAAAATAGAATTTAAACATTGTACAAGTTACTGCGTAACCCAATTTAGTATAAACTGTGTACTTTTCATTAGACAAACCGGGCAAAACTAGGCTGATACTATTTGAATTATCTAACGCGTATGTTGATTAATAATAGATTTATATAGAGAGATAGATTAATAGATTTATTTATATATAAGGTCATTTTTTTTCAACTGCAAATATTTTGACAAAACATCTAATTATATCAGAGAAATAAGGGCCTAGAAAAAAAAATTCAGGCTAATTTTTTTTTACTTTTTCTGACACAAAAATTGTAATATTTTTAAGAGCGGCCTCTGTCGGTTTTTTTTGAATGAAACTAGGGGCACGTGTAAGCGGTGAAGGCATTGCGGGCTCTCTGTTTAGGCTCTTTTGAATTGAAACTACCGAAAGTGATTTATTTTCCTTTTTTATCGAAATGTCTTTTGGCGTTTTTCTTGAATACTAGCGTATAAAAATTTAAGGTGTTTTCATAAAAGTTTATATATGTTGTTGAATTTATCCTCAAAATAATTGCAGTTGATAAAATGTGACATGATAAAATTGTTTGCCATAAAGTTTGCGTAAATTATATATAACTATAATCTAGTTTTGTATATTTTAAATTATCTGTCTTTTATAGCTTGCATCTATTAAAAAAAGCAATGGACCTTTTGAAATAAAAATATAACAAAATATTTAAAATCTCGATGTACGTCAAAGGTACAAAATAAAGGATTTTCATAATTTGTATTTATTTGATATTCTATCCATTGTTATAAGTAAGTACGAAAATACTATAAGTGTAAGAGAGCCTTTGATTTTAAATAAATAAAAAAATATATGCATAACGAGCTATAACATATAATTATTTTGAAAATTGTAAAAAATGTATTGAAAAAAATGTCACGAGCGCGATTCAAATAATTGATTAGATTTATAGAGAAATTCTAAATCTTTAATTTTGCCTTAATTCTGAAACTCTACATAAACTGAAGGACGTAGACCGTGAAAATAGTAATTTTATACTAATTGATGTTTACAATACATAAATAATTTTAATCTGAGATACTCTCAGCAATGCACTTTTAGATTTGTTTGTACGTAGATTAGTAACGAATTTTCCTAATTATCCTAAGTTAATAAAACAATAAAAAATCCATCACGGGATACGGATTCGTTGTTGTTTGAATAGTACAAATAAAATAATAAGTTAATTAGAGTTCACACATTACTTACATGGATCCATATGCCGTGCCATATACGAGCATAAGCAGTAGACCGGAGTTTTCTTTTTTACAGCATTGCCTTGGGTGGTATATCAATTCCCATATCACATATACAACTATGTATGTATGGCTTATATGTATCATTACCTCAGTGAAAATCTTTTGGAACTCACTCGATTTTATTGGTACTATATTGTCTTTGTCTATTAGAAATACAACCCAAAAGTTAATGCCCGTGGTCTGAAATATAAAAACAAACATATTTTTATAATGTTTGCCAATAAACATTGCGCACGATTATCAATAATTAATAACCGCTGGAGTAGACATGTTTTAGAGTGAAGCGACGATATACCTACCTTCGCATGGCTGTTGGATGTGAAGAGCCGAATATTGGCAAATACATTATATACATTCTATATTCCATTAACTCTTATTCATTTATAAAGCTCAATTTTTTTAAAAACATATTGTAATCGTCTAGTCTTTATTCTTAATGAATAGTTTACTAAAGAATATTTTTTAATAACTTTTATTTTGTCAATAAAGTTACCGGCCACATCTAATTCTACGATGCTACTCAAAAGTCACAGAACCAGTTAGAAATGTAAGTGAAACGCTAATTAGTAACGCGGATTCGTACACGACGGCCGCTATCAAATTTTGTTAGAAATCCTTGACAATTCAACTCAAAATCAACACAGTTTTCAGTATTCAGTAGAATATAGTAGCGCGCGACAAGCATAGTGCGACTGACTCCTTTTTGTCTGATGTTAAGCAGAGCTGAGTCCAGATGCCAGGACAGCTAGGGGAGTAGAATTGTGCGTTACTAACTGTCCTCATCTTACCGACCCGCAAGTACTTTGTTTAAGGGATGCCATCCCATATTGGAAGGAGGAAATACGTTCGCTGGGAGAGCATTCTATGTTTTGGTGATGCGACAAAGAAAATTTAATTAAATTTTCTTCGTTCGTGACGGTATAGTTGCCACAGTGACACCGAAGGCCAATGTAAGTGTGATATTCCATCCACCCAAACTTCTTGAGTTTCAGTGCAGATATAAGGAGGGGGCTTTACCGAGATTTTTCGCGGGCTTCTTTAGGGGTGCACCTTTGATTCGTCCGTAAGTGACAAATGTCATATATTATATTTAAAATGTCTTCGTCCATATTTATTTAATACCGCGCGGTTATACTAATTTTGTATGGGGAATTTAACGTTTTAATTTGAAAAATAATAATTTAAATATCGCTCGATAAATCGAAAATGTGAGACGGACGATTTGTAGTTAAAACATTTGTGATTGTTTAGACATAATTAGAGGTATAATAATTTAGATAAACTATAAGAAACTATAGTTTATCTAAATTATGATAGATAACTAAACGCCGCCACTCGTTTTCATGATTTTTGCCCAACTTTAAATGATATTGTAAAAAAATTATAGTGTGTTATGAACTTATGGTTCGGACTTATTGTAAACACGTTCCCTTTGATACTAAATATATATTTTGTTTATGTAATACGATAGTTTTTTCATTATCATATCAACTTAACCGTGACTACACTTTTGGCTTTTTTTGGTCGGCGCACCCATAAGATAATTTAAAAAAGTGTCATCACAATATTTTCCTTGATTTGTACATTCACCTACACTAAACGCTAAACTACTAAAGTAGTCCACTAAAATTTCACATTAGTATTCGGCAAAAATCTTTTGGAAATAAAACAAACAGCACTCTGAACTTTCCAGCCAAGTTGTTATCTTTCATCATTTGTATGCGAGACGATTCAAACATAATAAGTAAACAAACTTACCATTGCCAAAGGGAAAATCAGATCATTGAATAGTTTACATCTCCTGTCTCTTAATTTGGTACTGACATATTTTTTTCGAAGATCTTGAATGTCTACATAAAGTGCCAGAATAATGTATGACACTTCACAAACCTGAAACAAAATAAAGAAATGATTACGATGCGTATATTGAAAGTGTAATAAGCTGACACGCAAAAATCAAGTATATTTTCAAGCTCCGCATACGAAAACAATTACTGTAAAACATACTGCGTTAGTGCCACTGCGCAATAAACAATCCAGTTTTTCTTTACATCTTCATTCGCATTTAGACGCATAATGTCAAAAGCGCAAAATTACAAAGGGTTGTATAGTGTTAAAAGAGCTCTTTTTAGTCGATTATAAAAAAAAACATGAAATTGAAACTCGCTGCACTTCGCCATCATCTTAAATTTCTGACCTATCCTTGACCTCTAATGTGAAATCATATCTTTTAAAAGTTCAAAAGATTATTAGTCAAATTGATTTTGCTAATGCGTACTAGTCTGTGCGCCTGTGCTCTATGCGTGTTCCTACCTGTTATCGTTATTAAGACCTAAGGAAAAAAAGCACGTTTGTTGTATGGGAGCCCCCCTTAAATATTAATTTTAAGGGGGTGCAGCTTATGATAACGAGAGAGCGGCGCGTGGCAGTGGTGTGACAACGGCGCACGACAAGAATACGCACGCACACTAATATCTGTACAGAGTAGACTGGTGATTTAATTAGAGCAATGTTTATTTCGTAAAATCATGGGCGTTTGGGTAAAAAATAATAAAAGTCTAGTATTCATATTTTTTAATTGAAAAATAAGACAACAGTGGCCTGCGAAATATCAATACAAACATTTTGATGTCGGATCACATAACATATTTTTATTAAAGAAACTACAACGGTATGGTTTTCTGAAGATGTAGCAAGTGTTTTTTTTTAATTTAAATTTAAAACTATTTGTACTTGGAGAATCACGTATTGGTGTTAGTATTAATTGTTGTTATAGCGGCAACAGAAATTCATCATCTGTGTAAATTTCAACTGTCTAACTATCACGGTTCATGAGATAGCCTGGTGACAGACGGACAGACAGACCGACAGACAGACGGACGGACGGCGGAGTCTTACTAATAGGGTCCCGTTTTACCCTTTGGGTACGGAACAACGGTGCAACCTCAAATATTTCCTTGTCCGATACCTATACTTAAATAATAAAATCTATAATAAATTAGTATTTATAATAAATACATTGCATATTGATAGTTGTCGCAGATGACAGAGGGACAATCATCAACCAAGCGGCCGTGGCTAGCTCAATTAAATCCACACTCTCTTTGGTTGGTGATTGTCCCCGCCTGCGACAACTATCAATATTCAATAGGTATCGGACAAGGAAATATTTGACGTTGCATTCAAAATTGCACAAATTGAATTCTGGGATCGTACATACATACATACATACATACACTAACCAAACCTAACCTAACCCTCTTTCTGACGCAGTCGAGTAAAAAAGATAAAATCGGATGTTGATGACGTCAATGGTGACATTGAATAAGTGCCACGCAATAAATTATGACTAAGCAACACACATCATGCGACAGTGAGACGCGACATGCGACAGGAGAAGCGACACCGCTGGGGCTAAACGGCAACTGCCACGACTTTTGGCTTGACGTATTCAGACATGCATTTATAGAAAATGATTTGTCATTGACTCGAAGGCAAAAAAGCAACCAGTTTTTAATTGCACAATTGCAACGCGACTGCTCTAGTTGCGGTTGATAAATTAGTATTACGGAAACAAATGGAATCGATCGATCTTGGTAAAACGCCTAGACTTGTTGCGAGCAACAACTAGTGGCATGCTTCATGCATCTTAAAGCATTTGTTTATGTCAAAGTCAAAGTGAGAGTAGTGTTGATTTTGCACGCGTCGGTCCAGGGGGTCGACCGCCTAACTCTCTCGCTTTCGATCGCTTTGAAGGCGAGGCGAGGAGGAGGCGTCATCTTGTGATTTCGAAAGCAATATGAAAGCAATATCGAAAGCTATAGGTTATAGCTTTCGATATTATTCGATATTATATTTCGATATTATATTAGAAAGCGAGGCGAGGGCTTCGCTTTCTAAGCGATCGAAAGCGAGAGTGTTAGGCGGTTGGGGGGCTGGTCGGTCAGAGCCACCATAAATTAAGTTGATGACTTGATTTCAATGATGAAGGTCTTTGCCCAGTATGAGAGAGTACATTGGCTAATTAGATAACACAGATAACATAACACTATAAACTTAATAATTTTTTTTGTAAAGTTATATGCATACTTTGTTTGCGAATTAATTTAATTTGAACATAAAAGCATAAAATATTTTTTTAATAGATTATTATTAATGCGCTATTAAACATGAACATGAATAATAGTATACCCACACAGAAATGCTAATGACCTTTTAAAATATTAACACCTTTGTATATACTTGGTAAGCAATACAGATTTGATTTGATTTTAATACGTTATAATATAAAATAATATAATATAATTAATTACGCAACTATTTTCAATACTTTTCCAAAAATATATTTAAAAAAAACATCCCAGAACACAACACGATATCAACGTTAATAGCAAACGAATGAGAAATTAAAAATATATAATAACAGGTACTTACAAGATTCCAAATGGTGGTAAATCTGTATTTCAACTTGTTCATAACTTTAAAATCCGGATTGTCTGGCTCCTTGTTTAAATTTAATTCCAAGCATACTCCTAACATCACATAGGCAATACCTGTGCACACGTTTAGTATAATACGATGTATAATATATTTGTCAACTGACATCTTTTTAAGATGCTATTTCGGATATGTTTGGTAAATTCTGTACGTTCAGTAGGACTACTTACTGAACGTAACTATACTTTACTGAAAAAAATTACTTCGCACCCACTTATTTATGTAAATTTATTTACTCGTTAAAAAGTTATATGCGCATACATACATCATACTAATATTATAAAGCTGAAGAGTTTGTTTGTTGGGTTGAACGCGCTAAAAGGAACTACTGGAAGTCCAGTCATTTGGTTGTTCTACCTGGAAAGTTTTCCGGAAGTTTTGAAAATTGGTGATTGTATAGATTTTGACGTGCTCTTTTAGAATTTTTACTTTGTCACTTCGTGTCTTTGCCGCTCGCACCGCCATATTGGAAAAATGACGCCTAAAAACAGTTTTTTGACAATAACTCCTGTCCAACTCATTTAACGATGAGAATAGTTATGTAATAAATTAAACTAGAGAAAATTGCCTACAATTTATGTAGTAACTTTTTTTGTAAAGTCAATAGTTTTAGCGTACGAGCGCCACAAAGTCCACTCCAACACGCGTTTTGGCCAAATAACTAATTTCCACACCACCATGAGGTAGAGTAAGTGGCGCGTTTTTTTTGTGGTATCCCCAGCAGGCCTAATCAGTTCACTTCCTTCGAAGTCATGGCTCTGAAAATGTAAACGACAATGTAGAACGATAAACCCCTATCTACTGACCCTGATAGATAGAATATGCAACAACCCGTAGGTCCGGCTGTCTTTTCAAGGGTACCACGGGAGTTCCGGATCCTGAGTTCCCTGCCGGTTATGCCTTCGCGGGCGTCTTTGGCAGGTCCCGGACATGGGTTGGACTCGTGGTAGCTATGTGGTTAGCTGTAGAAGTGGGAATGTTCGTTTGCCTGGTTGAGGTTTGGCCAGGTTTCCAATTCGTGCACAGCGAGCGGGTCCGAGTAGCGTTCTTGGTGGGCCCTGAAGCGAAAGGATCTGCGGGGCACGTGAGTTGTCCATAGTTGGTTGTTCTGCTTGGTGGTTTTTATTGAGTACGCTTCCAACATCTCCGGCACTAGTTTGGAGAACTAGTAGAGGCGCCCGCTAGATGCAATGCCTCCGGTTGAATCAGCCGCTTAGGACTGTGGAACTGACGAGGTGCCTGGATGGGTACTGAGAAGTGAATGGGATCCAAAGAGGATATTTGGTAGTCGACTTTAGAGTTGACGACCCGAGCAGTGGAACTGCGAGTTGTAGTCTTAGTGCACAAGAAGAGAGCGAGCTTACAGCTCCGGTAACCTATCTGGATATTAGGTAGTGGACTATTGGTGTCCACGAGGCAACTCGTTCGAAACACTAGTCCTAAAAGTACCGGATGAAGAATGCGCTTCGTCGTCCTGATCTGGCTTTATGATCCGACGCAGATGGTCCCTTGTGCTTGCGCAAGAATGTCTGACACCTTTAACTTTATAATCTGGTTGGTGGGGGGTGTCAGTATATACTTTAAAGTCGTGTGTAGCGGGGCTGTAAAACGATAAACTTTGTACTGATGAATAAGACAGAATATTTGAGCTCTGTCGGCAGATGTTCCGTATAATGGAAGGGGGGGAACCGACGCCAAGGCGACGACACGTCTCTTTCTACCTGCGCTGCGATGAACCTTCCAGGCAGTAGTACACCGGGTTTTCAACACGTAGTGAAATATTTTTCGTTATTAAATACGAAAAACGCATGTTGGTGTAGATGTGTCTTGGTTTACGTTCTCGTACGCTGAAACTATTAATTTTTAAAAAAAAAGGTTACTAAATAAATTGTATAAAATTTTCTCTAGTTTAATTTATTTTTATACATTATTTTATCGTTAAATGAGTCGAAAAGGAGTTATTCTCAAAAAACTGTTTTTGGGCTTCATATTTCCAATATGGCGGCACGAGCGGCAAAGATACGGCAGTGAAAAATCAAAAAAAGCACGTCAAAGTCTATAAAATCACCAATTTTCAAAACTCCCGGAAAATTTTCCAGGGAACCCCCTTTTTGAGCCGCGTCGCCTTGGCGTCGGCTCCCTCCCCCCCTTTCATTATACGGAACATCTGCCGACAGAGCTCAAATATTCTACCTAAATCATCAGTACAAGTTTATCGTTCTACAGTGTCGTTCGCATTTTCAGAGCCATGACTTCGAAGGAAGTGAACTGATTAGGCCTACTGGGGATACCACAAATAACCGCACCACTCTACCTCATGGTGGTGTGGAACTGAGTTATATGGCCAAAACGCGTGTTGGAGTGGACTTTGTGGCGCTCGTACGCTAAAAGTATTGATCCTACAAAAAAAAAGTTACTACATAAATTGTAGGCAATTTTTTTTAGTTCAATTTGTCACTAACTATTTTCATCGTAAAATTAGTTGGAAAGGAGTTACTGTCAAAAAACTGTTTTTGGGCGCCATTTTGCCAATATGGCGGCGCGAGTGGCAAAGATACTAGGTGGTAAATCAAAATTCGAAAAGAGCACGTCAAAATCTATAAAATCACCAATTTTTAAACTTTCCCGAAATTTTCCAGGTTACCCTCTTTTTGAGCACCAAATTGAATAGTCCATTTATTGAGGAAAGCTACAGGCTATATTAAAAAAAATGTTTAAAAATAAAAGTACACCCGTGCGAAGCCGGGGCGGGCCGCTAGTGTATACTACTTTTAGGTCGTTGTAAATCTTTCGGTTCGATCTTAATCCCAAATTTATAACTGAAGCTTTACTGTTTTTTGTTTATCTTTAATAGTTTTCCTAAAAATGTTAAGATCGGATGAACGATGACGTAACTGTTGTCATTGTATAAGGCTCCTTTGGCTTATAAAATCTAACAATCCACCATCTTCCTTCGAAGGATGATTGAGTATTTCGGCCATATAGCCAGAAAAAACGGGAAGAATCTCGAAAGTCTGCTTTTTAATGGAAAACTCAACGGCAAAAGACCAAGAGGGCGCAGCCTAATCCGTTGATCTGATCAGATTCACACCACCTTCGATACCAAATTTTACGGTGTTCCACTTCGCCTCGGACAGACATCGCGAGGAAGAGGTTATATCGAGAAGATCACGACCATCAGTATTGAAGAATACGAGGCAACGAAGAGGCTTACAAAGTATGAAGCTTGAAAGTACATATTGTTGATAATTTTGCGCGGGTCAGACAGAGCCATGTTCGCTTGGTAGCGCACCTGACCCAGCATGTCAGGGGTTGGGCTCATAGGTATTTGAGCTCGCACCGTTCATGATCTTTTTTGTTACTTACTCTTTAGATAATTTTATGATGTTAACACTAAAATTTGATTTCTAGAATATTTTAACTAAACCACTTTAGTCATAAGTTACGGCAACCGAACACAATGCTTAGATAAAACGCGATAAATCGTAGTTCCATTTCAACCACCTCTGTCGAGTGGTTAAGAGCACCGGTCCCGGGTTCGATTCCCAGCGGGGAGGTACAAATAGGTTAAACCCATTGATGCAAAAAAAAAAACTATCAAGTTAATTTTCAAAATGTTACGTAGTACTTAGTACCTATAAGGTAATGGTTCATGTCAGCTCCAATCAGCTCAACACTCGTATATTCTTTCTGATGTAGAACATAAACAATTTTATAACAAAAAAACGTAGATTACATATATTTTTAGACTCTAACAATTACTAACAAGGGACAGCAGATTAATACCTGGTTCCTATCTAACGAATCGTCGCTCTACTTTAGTTACCATCCGTTTTCTTGTTACTAATAACGAAGCATTCTTAAAGGTCACTTTGAAATTCTAAAACAAGAAAAAAATAGAAAATCATTTATTGGCACACACTTAGTACAATAAAAATTAATTACACAATACAAAACAAAAACAGAAGACAAAGTGTGGTCAACTAGGCCCCAGCCTCAGCACATGCTAATTACGGGTATAAAAATGATTATATTTCTAAATCATAAAATAAACCCCCTGTTGGTTATTCATATTTATGACTAATTATGACCTACATCATTATGATCGTGGACGCATGGCACTGTGCCAAAATATCGGATACTTATTAAAAAACGGCAAAAAACCTGATAAAAATCCCGTCAATAATTACTCTAACATACACCTACAATTCGTATTTACCCATACATTGTGTACAAAAAGTATAAGCAATAACCTCTTCAAGGTTCGAAAAAACCTCAAAAATTCTTGTGGAAATCCACTTGTTCCATTGTATGGATTTGTTACACACACACACACACACACACACATTACTAGACAAGGTCAATGATCCGGTCTTGACCTCTGCCATTAGAAAAATGCTATCGTTTTACGATATACAAAAGTCAAAATAAAAATCAAAGTAAATAATCATCATCATCATCAGCTCATTTTATGTCCCCACTGCTGGGGCACGAGCCTTCCCTATGGATGGATAAGGAGAACGGGCCATAAACCACCACGCAGGCTTAGTGCGGGTTGGTGGTTGTTAACGACTGCTAATGCAGCTGGGATCAACGACTTTACGTGCCTTACAAAGCACGGAGGAGCTCGAGATGATAAATGTTTGATCACCCATCCGATGACCGGCCTTTGCGAAAGTTGCTTAACCTCAGCACTCGCAGACCGGGCGCGTTAACCACTGCGCCATCGAGCTCCTCTCAAAGTAAATATTTTCTTTTTAAGCCTGATATTTCCTCGGATAAGTTTTATCCATCGAATAACATTGTCATTGTGACATATTTTCTAAAGAGATTCTGTCATTATGTCAAAATTATTCAATGAATAAACTTTAAATGACGATTGAAAAATCAGCCTTTTTTCAAATAAATAAGTGCTATTCAATCGTCCAAACCAACTCCAAATTTACTACCCATTCAGGACTTCTATGTTTTAGCTGTGAAGAAGATACGAAGATAGAATAGGCACAAGAAAGTCACCGATCCGATCCGAACCTTTCGAAGAATCTAGTAGGGCACGGAGACACGCCTTAGTGCATGATGCCGTTCCCTCTAGAAAACCTCCGAAGGTGATTCGTTCACATGGCTTGAGGAACCCTTTAAGTTTCTCGCCGCCCCCAAACAAGCCTGGTAAAGCTAAAATGCCGTTTAAGGCAATCAGCAAATTCTCTCTCCAAAAAAAAAAACAAGAAACTCTTTCACATTGTATAAAACGTGTTAATATAAAATGATTTACAAAACCAACAGTACAATTAACTTTTAATTTTTTAAATAACACTTTATGAAATATTCATTCTTTGACATTAGTGAATTATTAAATAATAATACAGTGGGTATAAATGAGACGTCCTCAGTTTATAAAATAAGCCCGTCTCATGACATTAAACGAAACTACCTATTGGAAGAATATCTTAACTATGAAAATATATTAATACGATTATTTACATATAATTGTACGCAAATATTGTTGCGAACAAATTTCAATTTAAATAAAGACAAAGTGTTGAAAAAATTCCACGAGTGGGATTCGAACCCTATGACATGCCAGGTCAGGTGCACTGCCAACTATGCCATCGTGACTCAATCCAACTCGCTAAAATTAATAAACACTATCTTTTACTTTATAAGCCAAAGATATTATAGAGCCCTGTTCAATGTCGACAAATACGTCATCAACATCCGATCTTGATATTTTTTCCCGCTCGTGGAATTTTTTTAACATTTTGTCTTTTTTCAAATACATTAATACATTAGTGTCGCTGTTGGTTTGCGTTTTTTTATTGATGATCGAATATAAGATTGGTTTTTGATAAAAAAAATATGATTATTTTATTCATTTTTCCGTTGAACAAGAAAAAAGTTTCAATGGAAAATTAACCACTATGTACTGTATAAAATGTATATATTGTTCATTAAAAATGATCGTTTATTATAAGCAACCAATCTTGCAATTTTCATGACTGTTACATAAGGACGCCGAATTGTCCCGGTTAGTTATAAACGTAAGAGGACAATAAATGATTGTGTCTTAATTATACGTAATTTTCACATAAAAATGTTTTGTTTCAGATACAATAGCCCTGAGAGACGTGCAACTCATAGCTCCATCGGCTGTTAGACTCGGAGATACGGTTCAGCTGGGCTGCAAGTGGACTCTGGAGGGGAACGAGACTCTGTACAGCGTCAAATGGTACAGAGGAAGGCAGGAGTTCTTCAGCTACCTCCCCAAGGAGTATCCCTTCACCAGGATATTCGCTCAGCCCGGCATCGATGTTGACGTAAGTTTACATAAATATCGGTCTTGTGGCTGAATTCTTGAAACCCTTCATATTACTTGATGGTGAGTGATAAGGCCCAAGTTGACCGACTGATTGATTTTTTTGCTCGTTTTTGCTCGATATTGATAACGGCAACAAGTAGACGGTTCAAATCCTGCTCGTGGAAAAAAAAATGTTTCAACATTTGTGTTTTTATAATTTGTTCGCAACAAAATTTGCGTTAAAATTTATTTGAACATTTATAAAATAAAATTAATATTTAAAGGGGCTCCCATACAACAAACGTGATTTTTTTTCTAGTTTTTTTCTTGGTCTTAATAATGATAATAGGTAGAAACTTAAAATATTTTTATAAATACGGAACCCTTCGTGCGCGAGTCTGACTCGCACTTGGCCGGTTTTTTAGTTACATCGCGCGCACGAAGAAGTTTGAGATTTGGTATAGTTTTTGACGACTTCCGTAGCCGAGTGACTGGCACGCCGGACTTTGGGTGACGCTCACTCTGAGGTCCCGGGTCTGATTCCCGGTCGGTTCAATGTCAAAAACGAACTTTTCGATATTGTGTCGGGTCTGGGTGGTTGTGGTACCGTCGTTGTTTCTGATTTCCATAAAACGTGTGCTATAGCTACTTACCTTGGGCTCAGAACAATGTGATGATGTCATTATCATCATCATCATCATCTCAGCCAAAAGACGTCCACTGCTAGACAAAGGCCTCCCCCAAGGATCTCCACAACGACCGGTTTTGTGCTGCTCGCATCCAGCGGCTTCCCGCGACCTTCACCAGATCGTCGGTCCACCTTGCTGGAGGCCTGCCCACACTGCGCTTTAGGTCTCTGCCGGAGATTCTTAGCACCCCCTGCCCCGTCGCTGCCGTGGCCACTACCGTAGCTAGGGCGAGCGGGGCCGCCGGGGACTAGGGGCCGGTTTTTGCTGCTGTGCATTTCATGGGGGGTATATTTGCCGTAATCGCCACGCTTGGCAGGCGGGTTGGCGATCGCAGTAGGTTGAGGGTAACCTCAAAGAGATGCTGCTGCCCATCCTCTGGAATGGTCCCTTAGTCGGCTTTTACGACACCCACGGGAAGAGATAGGGGTGGTGCTATTCTTTATCCCCGGCACCACACAGGTCATTTATATATTTATCTAAAGTTTACATGGAGAAGGAGTCCCGAAAGATAAAATGCATGGATAAGTAATGTATTACAATTATTAATTACAAACCGGGCGACCACTAGTTTTTAACAAAACGTCGCTAAACTTTATTGCTGATCCGAACAACTGAACGGTGCAACAACGGCAGAACCGTGATTCATGCCGGGTAAAATGTCGAAAAAAATATTATTCCCGCTCATTCACCGTAACTTACCCCAGGTTCAAAGTGAACTATTAAAAGTTCGGCCTCGCTGACCAGGGACGGCGCTGCGGGCGACAAGATCGCAAAAAGTTACAACAGGCTTTGTTCAGCGACGACGTCCCGCATTTTAATTTAAACGGCAAATAGATTTAATTTTCTTTATTTCACACAGTTTCCTTGAAGTTCCGCTTGGCTTTATTTATAAACGAGTTTTGAGTTTAAATTGTGTAACAATGTAGTTACGGCCTTACACGTACGTCGTAATGGAATTGGATATCTTTAAAAGGTCTTATAATAAGGCAGGAATAACAGATAATAAATTAAATACTTTGATGCTTTTATTTTAGTGTTATCACAGAAATGTGCCTCCATTTAAATAGGTAACAGCAATTTGACTGATTGTCTGGAAGAAATCGCTTGAAAGCGATAAGACCGCCAAATTGTAACTTTGTAAATTAATTATTTTTTGTTCATGTTTATGTTTTATAGTGTTCCAATAAAAATATTATCTATCTATCTATTTGAGTTATCTTTCTAAATAATTGTATAAAATCATCTAAAATTATTCAACTATTTTCTCACGGAGCGTACAAGTTTTAATCTGTTTTTTCCGTTGTAGAATAAAGAAAACATAAAGTTCACAGATAATACAATAATTATGTATTTAAAAAAAAGTATTTTGCGACAGTAACTGTATAGCCTATGAAATACGGTCGGATGGACCTACACGAAATACTCTAAGACAGACATAAGGTCACTTGAGCGTAACTACTAAAAGGCACCTTCCTATAAAAATATACGGCAGTTACTTATTTATATGAAAGACGAAGGTTTTAGTGGCGATCGTAAAGGGAATCTTCCTAACAATTGTTGACAATAAAACATGAGAAGTGCGTTAACGACCATATAAAATCTTGTTTACTGTGTATCGTAAAGCCAAATCTGAGTATGAATAGATTTTTCAGTTTTTTTTTGTCTCCAGCTATTTAGAGATGATAAATGTCTTTTTTGGGTAGAGCTTTAACAATTTTATTTATTGTCTTAGTGCTAGGTTTAATAGTTGAGAGCTTTTTCATACATTAAGTTTGGTGTATAACGTACAGCCATGTACAGGTTAGACTTAGAATAGTTAATACATAACAAATATACCAGCTTAACCACAATGGGTTTTTATTATTGATGTGTAACATCTTTCCGCTCACTTTCTATAAAAGCAATTTGTGGGAGTGATTTCGTGAAATGGGACGGAAGTATGTATAACAGTGTAACAGGAAGTCGGGGAAGCGCGCCATTTTGTAAATTTAAAATCGATAGTATGAACATGACATATTAATATTATATGTGACATATTGTCTTCTATTGAGTATTTACTGCATTTATTTCATAGTTATAAAATGATGTAATACCTCACCCATTTTGTTCAGAATATAATGTTAAAATTGCTTATTACTAAGGTGAGATGTCAAATGTTACACATCATATGCGACTACTGTAAGGCTCGCTCGTTTTTTATTTTTATTATAAGCTTTTTATTTTTAGTCACACGAAGCGTGTTTGTAAATCTGGATACCTAAGATTTATTATTTGGTGAGCAATTAGTGACGCGTTCATACATGGACGTTCTAGGCGCGTAGTGTACACGGTTCGTACACGTGCGCAGGTGTGGATCCACCTTTCCTAGACGCTTGCTATCGCTCAGACATTGTTTTAACATCCCGATCGAAGTTAAACTTCATCTGATTGCCTCAAGCTTTAGAGCATTAATTTAATGCTCTAAGCCTCAAGCATTTTTAGCGTCACCGAACTTTTTTGGGGGCGGCGAGAAACTTAAAGAGTTCAAAAATCAGGAGAAACGAAACACCGTTCAGATGTTTTCTAGAGGGAATATATCACGGACTTCTTTGACCTTAATCTGAGATCAGGGAATGGATTGCCAGTTATCCACCAATTTACCTAAAAATATGTCTCCACCCACTTACCGACTCACTCATAAACGCAGATCATAAACAGCTGGAGCTACAAAGCTGAAAAGTTTGCAAGTGGGCCTAAGCAAAGTCGCTTTCATAACGTAAGCATGAAAGCGTTTTTTCAAAATTACAAATATGTGTCGAACACTAACTCATTTGAATGTAATAAAAAAATTGTTTATACATGTCATTATTATATAGGTAAATAAGTAATTATAGTTAAAAACAAGCTAGATGGACACAACAAGGTGCGATTGATCTGGGTCCCAGGCCATATGGGAATCCACGGCAACGAGATGGATGAACGAGATTTTTTTGGAACTTAATGAAATTTTCTAGTGACATAATCAATGATTTATTGGTGATCTCTTTAAATTAGTTTGCTTGAATACTTATTAGGACAAACCTATTATTATCATCAGCTCATTCATGTCCCCACTGCTGGGGCACGAGCCTTCCCTATGGATGGATAGAAAACGGGCCATGAACCACCACGCGGGCCCAGTGCAGATTGGTGGTTGTTAACGACTGCTAATGCAGCCGGGACCAACGGTTTAACGTGCCTTTCGAAGCACGGAGGAGCTCGAGATGATAAATTTTTGGTCACCCATCCTATGACCGGCATTTGCGAAAGTTGCTTAACCTCAGCACTCGCAGACCGGGCGCGTTAACCACTGCGCCATGAAAACTGTTTAACTTGTGGAAATAAAAAGATTAATGTTGTCTCAAAGCCAATTCAGTTTATTAAAATATCCAATATTTTTCCTTTATAATGTAAGTGCTAAGTGTTACAAATACTTATTTACTCTTAACTTCTATGGTACATAACTTACACAGAATCGTGGATGTTTCTTAAGAATTAGATTACTCTTAATACATATTAGCATGTCATGACAACGTAATCTTTAGCGGAGAACCAGTACCAATTTAAAGTCTTAATAGATGTTATGCAAAAAAACCCCTTAAACTCAGGGTCGCTATACGAGTTCGCGTTTGTGACTAAACCAATCCAAAATTGTGACAGAAAAAAACCTACAATGAACTTGCAAAATTAAACTGGCGAGGAACACTGACCTGGTGAAATCCTTCGAAGGCCATTTAATTACCTGCCCAGACTATCCCGAACAGTGGCGGCTCGGCGAGCTGAGCCTCTGGCTTCAACGGGCCGAGCGTCCCAAATGCCTCCAAAATGCCAACGCGACCGGCTGTCATCCTGACAGTTCGTGTCGTGTCAATCGACTTTTTACTTTTTAAACAACCACACCAAAGATGAAGAAATCGATCAATATCGCATCCACAACATTTTCGAGACTGCTCGCGCCATCTATTGAGACACTTCAGAACTAAACTCAACAGAATTAATAAGTTTGTTTTGAAAGTTTATTTTACTATTCTATAAATAACTATACGTCAAAATTTGCAACGTTACAGCCATCGAGCTCCTCTAACCTGTTATAATACATACAAATACATTTATTCGGTACTAGACCCTATATCTCCATGATTTTAGGTGATTTATTGTGGAATTGATTTTATATTGTTTGGTGACAAATCTACTGTTTTGCGGGCAAACCCCTATTATTTAAGAAACACAAAACTAATTAAATTGGCGATAGCTTAAATGATACCCAATTAATATTAGTAATAATGTTTTCATTATGCATAATCTTGAAGTTCACGCAAAGTTGCGGCCACAGTTCCCACTACATACTCGTAGTTGCTACATTTCAAAAGAAGTTATCTACTCAGTGAGTTTCAATATTAATTCTGTTATCTACCTTGCCGGTTAGAACTTTGCTCTATGTGTGCTGAAGTGGGCTTTTGTGGATCTAATTATTTGTCTTGGTTGAGAGTAAAACTGATAAGTAAATTTCACTATTTTATGAGCTTCTGTTTTTAAACCAACGTAAAGACGTATTTACGTAATTTTATATATTTTTAGACATCTTTGTGTAGGCTGCAGATCGTCTTTACAAGCGTATTTATAATTGCTGTACGAATTAATAATTAAGATTCTCAAATCATTCTCTCTGAATGTAGTGTTTTCTTAAAAATGGAATAGGATTTGAGATTCTTTAGAGTGTTTATGATAAGACGTAGAGAAGTAACGTGATGTGACGTATAGGTACGACAGGCAAGACTAGTAAAGTGTTAACAATGAAAATGTTGCGTAAATTTGCAAATGTAAAAAGTTACAGGGCAAAGGGGCATAAGACCTGAAGCTTCAGGGTTGGCAGCGCGCGCACCAGGTGGGCCGTATGATCGCCTTGACAAGACGGTGTAGAGCAGCCTTTGTATTTCGTCTACTCTGGAACAGATACTCCACGGCATTTAAATGTGAGACCATTATCTTGCAAAGGAGGCGACGGCTTGCTAGAACCTCTCGCCAGCCCACATGGACCTGATCCGTTGGGGAGCGAGAGATCCAGCTGATTCAACTGCCAGAATATAGCGCTGCAGAAGACACAGCGCAGAAACACTTTAAGGGTGAGGTGACCTAATAGAAGTGTCCTCCCCAAGGTGCCATACTCGTGGCACCATGAGGTCTTACTTTTTCCGCGCTGTCATAAATTTTAATATGGCGTTGCAGAGGGCACAGCGCAACAAACACCATACTCGTGGCACGGTGGGTTTCTATGTTTCTATGACGTTATGGGTTTTTAAGATCTAAAGCCATTTAAACCATTGCGTATCAGTGGCTTGGGATGGCTTGAGAAACCCACGCGTACAAAACGGAAAATTCAGTTTTGAGTTATTCAAAAATATTTGTTGTTAACTACTTAACTTATGCACCTAAATTTTTAATCATGAGTGTGGTCCCAAAGTTCAGTTATGTATGTATTGTTACGCGAATAACAGATGTTAAGGTGCACAGGTAACTTTTCCTGGTTTACATATTTAAAAAACTCTTTTTACTTTCTTACAATCGACTATTCATGCGTAGAGATGCAACGCTATTTTTCAAGGATAAAAAAATAATTAATAAAAATTTTGCTATTTTTAAACTAAGTCTCTAGACAATTTATTTCAAATTCAAATTTATATTTCTTAAAACTGTACATCAGTTCATACAAGAACCCTGCACATATCACATAAACGGAAATTAAATCAAGGTGATCACTATAATTTTAACGTCAATATCATCACCTTTCCACATGAACAATAATAATAGACGTGGTGATCGGCCCTAACCCACCAGATCCAAAGCAGGTAAGTGGGTTTCAACGAGTGCTATCTTACGGTAAACACTATAACGGGTTCAGATTTATCGTGCCTTTCGAAGCTAAAAAATATTTTTATTAAATCACCCTTTTGACAATATTTAAGTTTCAAAAAGACATAAATATAGCTTGCTTAATTCTTAACTGATCTTTCAATATTTGTAAAAATATTAAGATCGGATGATGATGACGTAGTTGTCGACAATGAATAGGGCTCCGTTGGCTTATAAAGTAAAAGTAGATAAAAGAAACTATGCCACGATAGCATAGTTGGCAGTGCACCTGACCCGACATGTCATGGGGTGCGGGTTCGAATCCCGCTCGTGGAATTTTTTCAACACTTTGTGTTTTTTTCAAATTGTAATATGTTCACACACAATGTTATATGTAAATAATCATAAATATTTAAGTTGTATATTTGTAGGATATTTACCTGGACGGCGCTATCATCACATTATCATTACGTGATCGCGGCGCAAGTCACTATGCTTGATTGCATCCATTTAGGCTAGCTACTTACTTTAAATTTACCAGAGTATCAAGTGACCATGATAGTTTGAAAATTTATAAATACCACAAACCGTAAAAGCTAAAAAAGGGTACCACTTCCCATTACCCTTTGCCGCTAACAAATAATTCTACTTAAATAATCTCCCAAGATCTCAACTAAGACAATCGATTCCCACCAAGTAAGCAAACCATTAATGTTTGTACATGTTGGAAGACGCACTAAAGGACGAGTTATAAAGATAAATGTTTGCAGACGGCCCTTTACAGGGCAGCAGAAAGCCGGGATTATCCAGCTGCTGTGGCAGAATTAGCCGCGTTTCAAAGTTTTTATCCCCAAGGATATGTTGCTCGGTACACTCGTTACGTATGTACTTGTTGGATTGTGACGACTTTATTTTGTTATACGGATTTACATGACATAATACTTGTGCAAGATAAGTTGCGGTTGTCTTTTCTGATATACACTTTTATTTACCCTTTATAAATCATGAAATTAATGCTGTTATTGTAAGAATTATATAAAAAACCATAACAAATTCAATAAGTGTGCTAAGTGGTGCATGTTTGCATATGCGTATCATCGGAGTGTATGTCATGAGTGGCTATGACCATTTCGATTATATTTATTTATTTGTCTATCTGACCTATTATGACTTGCAATATAAAAGTATTACAAAAGATTTTTAATTTCTTGTGTTTTTGTTATTTTTAAAAATTACTATTACTATCGCTGTTTTATCCCATCATAGAGACCGAAACGATACATCGATTATGGTACCATTATAACAAGTGTAATATCGATAGAAGGCCCATTTCGATTCCGAATCGGTCGGATTCAGATTGAACCGATTACAGTAACACCTTCATCGCGTCCAACATTATAGCGTGTTTATTAGATTCTCCTCCATTTTTGGATACGAAAAAGGTGCTAGCTCGTAATGAGTACATTTTAATGGTTATCCCTCGGAGATTGCTTTGTATCTCAATTTGGGTTTATTGTGAATTTGTATTAGGGGAATGGTAACGCTCACTATACGCACATACTACATATAGTGCCTATGTACGTTATTTTAGAATCAAGTGTAATGTTAAAAGTAAATATATAGAAATAAGCATTATTTGTAATTTCGGGCTCTTGAAAGTTTTTATTTGTTAATTTATTCAATTAAGGCCCGATTTTTCAATCCTTAGTTATGTCTTATCCAAAGAATAAGATTGTCATTGTGACATATTTTCTAAAGAGAATCTGTCATTGTGTCAAATTATTCATTGAATAAATGACGATTGAAAAATCGGCCCTAATTGTATGATTTGGTAACGACTTATTTTTTTTGTAAATGTCGTAACTTTTATTAAAGCTGTGTAGTTTCTTGCGCCCATTCTTCTCCATAGCTAAAAAATAGACGTCCTGAATGGGTAGAAGGTAAAAAGTGTATGGACGATTCAAAAGCACTCTTCTGAAGTTTATTTGAATAAAATATTTTGGACCTTTCGCTTTGACTATTGGTACTATTTTCATACAAGCACAATCGTTACTAGAATGTGTATGAATGTGGTAGTTCAAATTGCTACTTAAATTGCAACATGTAACATGGTAAACGCACCCTAAATGCAGTTTGTTGATCCGTCGCCTGCTGTAAATGCAGACATAATAGAATTTTAATTGTTTTGAGCACTTTTTTTTCACTGTATTTTATAAATATTTAATTCATTATTTTTTAATTTGTTTTTTTTTTATAGTTAATTACGGCGTGATAAATTGCAGTAATAGTACTATTATTATATTAAAGATTTATTTTATAGTGCTTGTTGCTTAGCATACGAGAAAGAGATATACGTAGATACGCTAGACTGCTGACTCGAACCCACTCCTCAAGTGTATTTACTTGCTAGGGCGGTTGGAAAGGGAAACTATTAATATGTCTTTATTGGTTCTGTGACAATCTTTGAAAAAAATTGTATCATGTGAATGCGTAAAACGAAACGCATCCAATGAAAATAAAAAAAATAAGTAACTAAATAGAAAATCAACTGAAAAGACCAGAACAATGTAAAAATTCAATTTATGCAATATAACATGCATTGATTTTCTATTTAGTTACTTATTATTTTTTACGCAGGCGGGTTTTTTGTTTTTGTTTTTTAATTTTAATTTTATTTATGTCTTTGTAGTTAGACAAACTTCATGATATATCTTTTTGAAATCCTTGTGTTGAGCCCTCTAATTTGATACCCATAATGTAGTATTAAAAAAAAATGTTTTTCACCAACTCCAGTGGCGTCGCACAGCCGCCATGTTTTTTTAACGTCACCTATCTAAGAACACTTGGGCAGCTAAGACGAATCTAACGATACCTCATTATTATTCATCGATTATGTAAATCCGTTCAGCGGTTCTGGAGATATGAAGTGACAAATAATCATACAAGATACGCGCGAAAAACAATACCCTTCCTTTGCAGTCGGGTAAAAAGAGGGTATGCAAGGTATACATTAATTATATGACGACCAACACCTCAGTCTTTGGCTAGAGATCCTCTATAGGGTTCGAAACGTCAGGATAAATGAAGGCAAAAATATTTAAAAGAAACGCAAATAGATCCGTAAAATTTGTTTCATTTCAGTGTTCGCGGAAACTTAAAAAAACAAAATCTTGTTGGTAAGTCAAAGTCAGTAAAAAGTTTATCTTTATATTGTTATCCTTTGATAACAACTGAAGCTGAAACGAAGTGATAAGTACCTACATCTAGTCAGTGAGTTGACTTTATCATACCAATTACTTCACAGACTCAGTGAGCTCTATATAGGTAATCATGGCCTTAATACGGGGTGCTGATCAATTTAGTATCCTACTACTGATACTGCAACTGATGATGCTTAACTTGAACATAAACATTGACCAAAAATTTGTCATCTTGTACTTCTCCGTGCTTCGGAAGGCACTTAAACCCGCTGGTTCTGGTTGCATCTGCAGTTGATAATAACCTCTAATTCCCATTTTTTCTTTTTTTCTCACTTTCACTGTATTGAATTCCAAACGTTTAGGAATGCTTGCGTGACAAATAAAGTGTTTAACATAAAATTTATGAATCACACTAAAAAATATAAATGCGAAAGTTTGTGTGTATGTGTGTATTTTTGTTGCTTCTTCACGCTGCAATGGATTGATGGATTTGGATGAAATTCGGCATTCAGATAGTTTATAACCTGGATTAATACTTGTCATCATCACCAACCCATTTTTATGGGGCACGTGCCTTCCCTATGGATGGAAACACTCTTAAAACGAGGCATAAACCACCACGTGGGCCCAATACGAATTAATGGTTGTTAACAAATGCTAATGCAACCGGGAACAGCGGATTTTGGTCACTCATCCGATAACTGTCGCGACCTCTGCGGAAGTTGCTTAATTTCAGCAATCGAAGACTAGAGATAGAGAGGAGAAAGAAGCGTATTTAACACTGCGCGCCGCCGCCAACGTGCTCCTCGAAAACGTGTAAAAATAGAAAAATATGTTTTTTTTTAAATAATATATTTCACTAAGGCAAAGTCACGGCCATACATGTATTTGCATACTGACTGAACACATTCATATTTTAACGATATTTTAAAATATGGTAAACATTCCGTACAAGTTTTCCTCAGACTAAGAAGTCACCACGGTCACACTTGTATTTTCATACTTTTACTCTTTTAAAATGTAACAAAATTTTAAATTTTAAAATATTTTCGATTGAATATTCACAGAACACGAATTAAAACTATTTAAAAAAACCGTTTGGCTTATCATTGCCACCAACATTAATAACCATTAGATATTTTCAATTAACAGACAGTTCACCTCTACCTTATTCCACATCCAAGACGGCGATTCCCCAACTCCTTAAAACTCCCAAAGTTTATGATAAGTCGCTGAATACAGACTAGGTAAAATTGATTTCATTGACAATGAGTTCATATCACAGACGAACACCTTCAAAATATTTTGGCTTTTCCACAAGTTGATAATACACTTTTAATATACAAAGTAAAATACCAATAACTTAAAAGTTAAGCTTTAACAATAGTTTATAATTTTAAATGTACCTAATAATTTCTGTTTTATTTTTGGAAACTTTACTGATTTATGTGTTATATTTATATTGTATTTACGATTTTGTATGATTTTTTAAAATTGTTTGTTTCCCAAATAAATAGAAAATAAAATAAAATATATTTCATAATTATCATTATCAGCTCATTTTATGTCCCCACTGCTGGGGCACGAGCCTTCTCTATGGATGGATAGGGAAAACGGGCCATAAACCACCACGCGGGCCCAGCGCTGGTTGGTGGTTATTAACGACTGCTAATGCAGCCGGGACCAACGGCTTTACGTGCCTTCCGAAGCACGGAGGAGCTCGAGGTGATGCATTTTTCATCACCCATCCGATGACCGGCCTTTGCGAAAGTTGCTTAACCACAGCACTCGCAGACCGGGCGCGTTAACCACTGCGCCATCGAGCTCCTCTATATATTTAACCTTAATAAATTTAACCTTGCGCAATAGGATGCGGTGAGCCAAAGATTGGGTTCAGTGGCGCGTCTTGGGAGCGACCTGTGTCCAGCAGTGAACTGAGATAGGTTGATGATGAATGAATGGGTTATGACAAACCTCTAAATTTGAAATACCACCACTAAATTTGAAGCAGACGTAATTATTACGGGCTATTTACATATTAAAGTATGACGTACCAGTCCTTTTATAAAATCAGTGGTAACATACTAGATTCAACTTATTTAATTGAACAATCTAAAAAAAAACGAATCCTGCTCGTGGATTTTTTTTAACACTTTGTCTTTTTTTTAATATAAAAAAACAGGTTTATGAACAATATCAATTTCAACTGAAAGGAGAATATACCCATATTTCTTCATCTACTTAGGTTTAACATTTAGGTAAGTGAACCCAGACCGCCAATACGAGACACATGAAGCCAGTTAGGGGCGTAATTGGGCCAGTATAGTTGACTACACCTGACGGCACAGTAAAGCCAGATTAACTATGCAGGGATATGGGACCAACATAACACTGACATTAATAACGTTAAGGTTGTTTACTTGCGGCCAGAAGCGCTCAACCATTTCGGGTGCATTGTTTTCGTGATAACAAATAGCAATATGGTTATTTGAAAGGGTACAGGTGTTAATACGACCTTTGTTTGCCAATAGAGAGAGAATAGAAGCCAATGAGTTCTACCTATAGGTTCTAAGCTCGATTCCCAGCCGAAGACATGTCATGTTTAGGTCTAAGTTACATATTATTGTATCCACTGGTTTCAGTTGAGGATAGGATTTGTTTTAATTGCATACAATTCGTTGCCTGAGACTTCGTTTGCGAGGCCTAAAGTATCCTTACACGGGATAAAAAGTATCCTATATCCTAATTTCATCCTAATCCGTTAATCTGTTCTCAAGTGAAGCGCACCAACGAACAGCTTTTTATTTTTGTATATATACAAAGTAGACAAATATGTGTACAAAAGTCAGTCTTAACTTTAAAATAAGGCTAAAACGATCTAAAATGTGCCTACACAAAAATATAGTTTTGTTAACATCAAAATTTCGGCAAAACGATAACACAGTTATTTGGCGAACTAAAATAAAAATCAGTGTGATTGTGTGGCTAAAAAGTGCGTTAACTTTTGGCCCCTACCAAAAACCCCATTTCACGTCGTATCTCACGCGGGGAACGACTGAGTTGGTAGTTTGAATGAGTTCGCCATTCACTGTGAGGTCCTTTGCCGTGCCAAATAACCTACCTACTGTTGGCTAGTGTTTTATTTTATTTTCACTAGTAGTAAAAATATTCAAGTATTCAAGTATTTTCGCATATTTGAGAGATCTTATTACGAGTTTATAATAATAGGTATATGATTTTTTTTACTTGAATTCTTATAACAAATATTAAGATTTTGTGACTAACACATCAATATGAACTTGTAAAGTATGGTATGAAATAAATGATTTGTTAAGTATTATTATTATTAAATATATTGTTTTCTAAAGTTTACGCGAACACTACACATTAACTACACACTACACATCTTATAATTAATTACAAGCTACTAACTAATTATGAGACGACTAACACCTCAGTCTCCCTGTGACCACGGACCCTGCAAAGGGTTCAAAACGTCAGGATAAAACATTAAAAAGTAATGTGTAAAATAAACGCGAGTAGATCCGTAAAAGTTGTTTCATTTCAAAATATGAATATTTCAGATCGATACACAACCCAGGTTTGTAATCACCAACCCGAATTTCGCAAGCGTAATGATTAAGCCATAACCAATCAATTGTAGCGATAACTTCATTTCAATGATGGAGGCCTTTGCCCAGCAGTGGGACATTCATAGGCTATTTACTTACTTACTTATTTGAAAAAGACAAAGTGTTGTAAAAAATCCACGGGCGGGATTCGACTATGCTATCGTGGCATATCTTTTCAACACTTTGTCTTTTTTCAAATTGTTATTTGAACGCAACAATATTTGCGTAAAATTATATGTAAATAATCATTACTTACTTATTTTACTAGAATTTCTATATACCTACAGGTGAATTTTCCATGTGTTCTTATAGCAAAATACGTTAACGTTATATTGTAGTATGAAATTATATTGCCAAGAAGAACAAACGCAATAAAACTAGTTAGAATAGAGACATATTACCTACTTAAAAGAATGAAAATCAGGATATAGGTACTATTAAAGTTTTAATAATAATAATAAATTTATTTATTTTTAGGCAACAAAGTTTTTACAAACATGCTTATAATTATAAACCTTACAAACTAACATATATATACCAATATTAACAACTATTGTTAGTAAATAAAACTTATAGCTATGTTATTTAGTAGTAACACTATCAAAATATAGAACTCATATACCTACCGTAACTCTTAAAAAGTTAAGTATCCACTCTCTCACCCTAAACCCTTAAACTATGTTAGGGCTATTGCTAACATATAAACAAAACACAAACTAGATTTTAAACATCAGTGACACGGGTACACGCAAACATTTGCCGCTTACATAGTTCAAATTCGAATAGAATGATCTAACTTTATTCGTGAATTTGAGGTTACTAATACAATGGTAGATGTCAACATTTTGTTGTATCACTACTTATACTTTTAACCCTTGTTAGACATGGAAATTAATTAACATAAATTGTACGGAAAAATAAACGTAAACACAAGTACATTTAAAAGAGCATTTTCAGCCAAAATTAATTAATTACAAGACTGTCAATCGAATTAAATAATTACGGGTATATATAAATATAATCAGAGCGAACAGGTTCAAATCCCGCTCGAGGAAAAACTTTTTCACACTTTCAGAAAAAATATATAACAAAGTATTAAATATTTATATAAAATACAGTGAAAAAATTAAACGCCCACCCGACCCAACCAGGAATCGAACCTGGGTCTTCCGCAATCCGGGCGGCTGCACTGACCGTTACGCTACCGGGAAGGCTGACGTAAGCGCTGAATTTTGTCACTGCTTTTTGATTTTTTGAAATGCTTTAGAGCGACATTAGTGCCATTTATCCAAAGGTATTTGCAACCGATGGACATGCAGATTCATCTTTGCAGATGAATACCACAATTCGATAACACAACGCTATAGTAAATTTTTTAAACTTTTATTTAGTGTATTTTGCTTATATTTATAGTGTAGCAATTAACACTTAAAAATAAAAGTAAAAAAAAAATAACAAAGCATTTTACAAGACGGTTTTAGATTTTTCAAAATGGTTCATAAAATAGATTAAAGTAGAAATATTTAAACTATCTTGGGAATCAGCAAATTAGTTACGTTAATACTTTCTTGAAATGGAACCCTTAGCCAATTGTATACAGCTTGTTAGTAATCTAGTTATCTAAATTAGCTAAACATTTGTAGATGTTATAATTTTAATAAAACACAACCTAGTCATTTGAAAAAAGACAAAATATTGAAAAAAATCCACCAGCGGGATTCCAACCCGCACCCCATGACATGCCGGGTCTGGTGCACTACAACTATGCTATCGTGGCTCTAACGAACTCGCCGAAATTAATGAACACTATCTACTCACACTCTGTAAGCCAAAGGAGTTCTATTCAATGTCGACAACTACGTCATCAACATCCGATCTTAATACTTTTACAGATATTAACGATCAGTTAAGCGTGTGTTGACCAAGAAAAGCCAAAAGTGTAGTCACGGTTATATTGAAATAATTAATAATACTATCGTATTACATAAACAAAGTGTGTATTTAGTATCAAAGGGAACGAGTTTACAATTAGTCCGATCCATAAATTCGTAACACACAATAGTTTTTTCTACAATATCATTTAAAGTTGGGCAAAAATCATGAAAACGAGTGGCGGCGTTTAGTTGATATCTTATGGTTTATCTAAATTATTGCACCTCTTATTTTGTCTAAACAATCACCAATGTCTTAACTACAAATCGTCCGTCTAACATTTTCGATTTATCAAGCGGTTATTTAAATTATTATTTTACAAATTAACACGTTAATTTCCCTATACATAATTAGTATGGCCGCGCGACATCAAATAAATATGGACGAAGACATTTCAAATAAAATATATGACACTTGTCACTTACGGATGGCGCACTCTTAAGAATTAGGCAAGCTTTATTATTATACATAGTAAATCAAACATGATAAAAACCCAAGCAAGCAGTGCTGCTACACAGATTATTGGGTACGTTATGGAAAAATCCCGACTGTAAATAACCATTTGGCTGGATGATCTTATAAAAATGAACATCTCAGAGACGGGGCAATAAAAGGGCGTTCAACTCTTCTTGTCATCAGATATACGGAGAAAATATAGCGAGAAATTAAAATGAGCATAGCGTGGTCAATGTAAACAAGGGGAGCGGGTTGTGAGTAGTGTTGGCCAAAACTCGAGTCCTAAGGACTGGACTCATTTTGGCAGAGCTTGCGAGACTCCGCCTAAAATGAGTTCTGAGTTTTTTTAACGAGTTCTAATGTAAGTCTCATTGAACTGAAAATTTATGGTTTTTTACCTTGTTATTCACCATTGTGTTATACTAAATCAGCTGATTGTAAAACACTGAGTTAATATTATATTGGAACAAACTTTTTCTAAAACGACTTTAATATTAATATTTTATAACGACTTTAATATAATATTTTTAATGTTAAAGTCGTTTTTTGTGAGGACTCACGAGTCTCGTCCTTACAAAAGGGTTGTCCTCTCGTTAATGAGAGAGAGAGTATAGTAGCAACCCCAAAAATGTTGTGTAGTAGCATAAAATAAGGAGACTGTATAAGGTTAGCTTCACACAACACGCACCGCACACATAGACAAACTCAAACGGACACGGAATCTTGCCACATCTGCGCTCGGTTTGATCAGAGCTATATCGAGTTATATGTCCGTGCAAGGGGTTTGTGTGTGAGTTGCTCGAGTGTGGTATGTTTAAAGACGACACCTCGCTTTGAGAACATTCAAAATGGCTGATCCTTACTGGCGCTGTCATAAGGTCGAAAATACGAAGCGCCTGCGACAATTAAGACTGCAAATAAAAATAAAAAAAAGAAATTTAAAAATTTAAAATTATTTGTTTTAGTTATTAAAATATGCAGCTACTAAATTACGAATATTGATGTTATCAATATATTTATCTGGTTTCCATATCAATTAAGTAATTCTGTTTTAATTTGAACAATAGTGTTTTTTTGTGGTTGGTTTTCAAAAATAATTATGATCGAGTCAAAATTATAGAATCGTGTATTTTGAGCAAACAAATCCAAGATGAAGACTTGAATTTACCTATATCAACAATTTTACCTATTTCAGACTCGTGAGTCATATTATAGTCTTAAACTATTCGCCGAAAGTTGGTGCATCATTTTAGTGTGTCGCCTTAAACCCAGATGTTACTAACGTTTGATAGCTTCGCTTTTGGGTCCTCTTTACTTTGTGGTTGTAGTTTAAAGGACTCAGAAGACTCGAGTACTGCACAACACTAGTCGTGGGGTGGGGGCCGCTTTATTTTCCAATGTCGGCTCAATAGAGAAGTGGGCCAGGATATTACTGGACATAGAAATAAAAAGGCGTAGTGTAATTATAATTACGCTTCGACGCTTTGAAATGCGATCGGGTGTTCTAACTTCTGCGTTGCGTCCCAGCCGGCTTATTTATCCGGTTTGTTTCCTTAGAGAAATAACACTTTTGAAACTTTCCCTCCAACTAAGTCCGCTTAATGATTGTTCTTTTAGTGTCGTCGCAATTAAACGTTTCCGTCAACGATGGGTTGATTGTACAGAGCTCTGCTTCCCGTTTGTGTAGGTGCTTTAATAAACAATGGCTCACTTAATGGGAGGATAAAAAGTCGTGAAATTGCGACTGTGAAGTATTTTTTTGTTTTTCTTTGAGGCGGTGGGTGAACAATATTTTTTTATACTTTTTTTACGTGACGTCTACAAAAATGGATCCTAAATGGTAAAAATCATCTTACATACTTTTAATACGTACCTAAGTTTTTAACTTATGCTATTAGATACTAGCGGCCCGCTCGCGAATTCGTTCGCTTGAGTGAACACCCGTATCCTATAGAATTATATGCATGTATTATACATATAAACCTTCCTCTTTAAACACTCTATCTATTAAAAAAAACCGCATCAATATCCGTTGCGTAGTTTTAAAGATCTAAGCATACATACATACATACATACATACATACATACATACATACATACATACATACATACATACATACATACATACATACATACATACATACATACATACATACATACATACATACATACATACATGCATACATACATACGTACGTACGTACATACATACATACATACATACATACATACATACATACATACATACATACATACATACATACATACATACATACATACATACATACATACATACATACATACATACATACATACATACATACATACATACATACATACATACATATATACATACATACATACACACATACATAGGGACCGTGGGAAGCGACTTTGTTTTATACTATGTAGTGATATTGCGCCAATCGATATAATGCCTCTCTCGTCTATGGTAAATCATTGTCAACCAATATCGTTATTGTGCCCAGAAAAATAATATTTTATTACGACGAGTAACCTCAATAGAACTTGAACTTGCATTCACAAACCGGGCGACAGCTTTTCCATTTGCGCTACAAGGACACGTGTACTTTTCTAAGTCAAATTTCTTTTTCTCTTTAGTTGATGGACTGCATGAGCAGTTAGCACATTTAGCAAACTATCAAAGAAATTTTTCTCCCATGAGAATGAGTCATCATGAGTATGATGATGGTGAATGATAATAGAAATGAGAAGTGAAAAATGATATCCAAAGTTTACGCGAACACTACACATCGAAATGAAACACCTTTTACGGAACTACTCGCGTTTACGGATCCCTGTGACCACGGACCCTGCAAAGGGTTCGAAACGTCAGAATAAACATTAAAAAGTAATGTGTAAAATAAACGCGAGTAGATCCTTAAAAGTTGTTTCGTTTCTATGATATATCCCCCAATCCTTGAGTATAAATAACCGCCTCCGTAGCCTAGTGGATAAGACCAACGGTTTAGACCCAGAGGTCTCGGGTTCGATTCCCAGCGGGGGGTACATGTTTGTGTACTCGGTTTGATTGGTGGTAGGGCTTGTTTGTCCGCCTGGCTAGCTACCTCCATTCTATCTAAATATGTCGCCATAACATCAATGTTTGTAGCATTGTTGTGTTCCGGCAGCTAGAGATAAGATAGCCAGTGCCTCAGTAGTTGAGGACCCCGGGTGAAGTGCGCCTCCATCTTTGGCCTTATCATCACTTAACATCAGGTGAGATCAAGGGACTGTGCTTACCCGTTAATATATATTCAAAAAAAAGTTTCTTAGTAAAGATCTTAGGCTTCACTAAGACCTCACGCGGACTTCTTGAGAGAATTTGAAAAGTGACGTTGCACTATCTATATTAATACGTGAAGTAAAAACTTTGTACCCCTTTTTACGAAAATTGCGCGGACGTAGGAGTATGAAATTTCGCACACTTATAGTTTATATAGAGAAAGATTGCAGAATGTTAATATTTTTTTTAAATTATGCATAAAAAATACATTAAATCAATAAAACAAACATTACACACACTACCATGTATTTGACACACGCATATATACTCTTTTCAAAAATTTCAAAAAGGGAAGAGAAGCGGCCGAAATCTGTCAATGCCAATCCAAACTCACATTCTATCTTTTTTAATTTTTCATTGCTTAGGATACAATCCGTGCAGCCTTAATAAAATTACGGTCGAATTTCGACCACTGGGCGACCACTAGTTTAATTTGCCAACACTTATGCACGCTCACGAACACTTAACGGTTAATAATCCACCATTATTTCACAATAATATTCGACATAACACATCATCATCATCATTTAATGCCATCTTCATACTGAATTTGGAGATCAGTATACTGAAGTTTGGAGATCAGTATACAAAATTTCGAAAATAAAACAAAACAACAGGCATGACTTTTCACCTTCCCGCCAAGATTAATATCAGTTGTGACACGTTTTTATTTTTCATAATTCGCTATTCATTTGTTAACGCTGCTGCATTCAATTCCAGGTGTCCCGCTCGACCTCCCAGCAGGTGGTGTTGAGGGAGGCGACGCGCGCGCTGGCAGGCCGGTATCGCTGCGAGGTGTCAGCAGACGCGCCCTCCTTCCACACGCAGGTCCGCTCCGCATACATCCATGTCGTAGGTGAGTACGACGAACGACGTTTAAGTAGTACATACACCACCAACTCACAGCTGGGGCATAAGCTTTCTCTTTAAATGGATAGGCAGAACGAGCCATACGCCAACACGCGGGCCCAGTACAACGGCAAACTATATCTATGAAATAAACAAGCATTGAGCAATTTTATCTGGCAACTGTCTAATTCGAAACTGTGCCATAATTAATTTACAAGTTATAACTACCCGATCAAACAAGCATTAAGTAATAATAATAATAATAATAAATCTTTATTATCTACAAAGGCATGATCACAAGTAAAATTTGTCCTGCCTCCAAAACTAGGCTAAAAGCCTGTATGTCAGGAGGCAGTTGCTCTCCATATAGGGGACAATACAAGGCAGCATAAGCAGACAATCAAGAAATTATGAAAATAAAAGTGAAAGTATCAAAATAACAATAAAAAATAGTAACCAAATTTTTACGGACAACTTACTTACATAGTTACATACAAACAGTGTAAGTAAGTAAGCTTTTTTAAAGACTTTTTGTACTATAAATATGTAAACAAGAACCATTACAATAAGTGTAGGTAGGTGAGGTGGTTTGTTTTGTGTGTGGGTGTGTGGGAGTGAGGGTGTGTGGGTGTGAGTATATCAGTAAAACAAAACGCAAGCAACGTTTCAAACAAGTTGGAATATTATTATATCACTCCGTCAAAGTGTTTTATGGGCGCAATCAATATCTGGCCGCCATGTATGTATATGTTGGCCCGCAATTTGCATGGCGTTGCCCATCGATCCCACAAAGCGCTGTATCATCACTATCGCACCATGGATGGAACGTAAACATTCACATAGTTTACATCGTGACCAGTAATAAAACGCCAATACCATACAAAAGATGAGATATGTACAAAAACTAATTTTAAGTGTCACTGTGATAAAAGTGTAGTGTCTTTCAGACAAACCATTTAGATATGTATGAAATAAAAAGTTAAGGTTTAATATATTTTTATAGGCAAGAATGAGAAGAAAATATAAAAGACCCCCAAAACATTTAACTGAGTTACAAAAACGATGTAATTGGGCATTGTTATTTATTAATAACAAAAACATTGATACAAATTAAAAATAAAAGTAATGAAACGCCTGAAGGTAATTATATGGTAAAAGCACACACATTGTATTTGTTAATTGACCTTAGACCATATAATTGACTGATAAAAAAATACTTTGAAATAGAAAAAAGAAACTAATATTACTCCATCATCCTGGTGTTTTAGACGTCAATAATAAATGTCTGTAAAAGTTTATATTGAATAAACGATGTGAGTTTGACTTTGTAATGTAGGAATAAAAAATACTTAGAAGCAATTTATTTCTCTGTCACAAAAGTCACAATCCTTATTAGGTACACAAAATACTGTAAGTCTAAAAAATAATTGAAATTGCCCTATTGAAGGCTGGAGCCACAGAATAAAAAGACTACAGAATGTGAGCTTCATACAAACGCGCTTGAGCAACGCATAGACAATATAGACAATCTTACACTGACACGGAATCTCGCAACAGCTGCCCTCGGGCTGTAACGAGTAGATATTATGAAAGAGCAGAACCGCTAGGATACCCTGGGTTACATAGTTCTGGTAAAAAAATATTATTATTATTATTTAGTATCGGAAAAAAAATACATTTTTTTTTTTAATTTAGCTGTGAAGAATATAAAACTCTTAATAACACTTACCACTTTGTAAATAGTACTTAAAAATACGACTTATTCTATGTCGGAGTCAAACTCACGATCATTTACAATCTAGTCTGCTTAACATTGAAGAAACGACGCGGGCTATTAACCAAGAACTTGAAAAATTCGACAGAGACACCAAGCAATGTCCCGGGAGCTCGATTATCAGAAAAGCAGTCACCCGAATTTTGAAAGTTCGTAAATTCAAGTCCTACTTCAAACAAGTCGTCTTTTTCCAAGTTCAATTTCAGTTACACACAAATACAGAAGATTTTTAAAAGTTCGACAGTTTTAAACAAATTTTTAGATAGCAAGCAACGAAATTCAAATGCATAATTTCACAAATCAATATTCCATATGAAATTGTTCCACGAAGAAAAAATAGGTAAGTTTGGTAAGGTTTGAAGGTAAGATCAGAGAACAAAACAAAGCGCGAGCCGAGCGAGCGAAGCGAGCGTGCTGCGTATTTTGGTCAATTACTGGTACAACATTTATGCTTTCTGAAAAATGTTGACATACCTATCAGTTTATCTTTTGTAGTAAAAAATATAATGCATTTTCAAAATGGCTATTTGTCATTGTTAAAGCAATAGTTTGTGAAATGAAAAGTGACAATGTTGCTGTGAAACAAAAATTTGCTAAAGATGTGTGTGTAGTTAATTATAGAACCAAATACAGCACTTTTAAACCTAATAACCAAATAAATAAAAAAATTTAACAAGGTAGTCCTTGGTAGTGGTAACTTTGTGGGTAACGTACAGTCACGAGCATTATTAACATGTATACACTTTTGACTAGTTGTGACTCTTATTCCCTTGTATTAAGTTTGTATGGTCCCCGTGTGGTGCCGGGGGTAAACAATTGCACCACCCCATCTCTTCCCGTGGGTGTCGTAGAAGGCGACTATGGGACCATTCCAGAGGATGGGCAGCAGCGTCTCTCTGTGATTATTCTCACCTTACTGCGATCGCCAACCCGCCTGCCAAGCGTGGCGATTATGGCAAATTCCCCTCAAAATTATTTATCCGTGGACGTCTTATTGGCTGAGATGAAGATGAAGAAGTTTGTATCGGAGCCCGAAATTCGAAATGGCGCTTAAAGATATACAATTTGCCCTACCGTTCGTACATTTACTACATCTTGGGTCAGCTGAATAGTTTTTCCGCGAACAACTCACAACTGTTATTTTAGGTCGATCGGTTGATTGCTCTCTATAAAATTAAGTGCAAAGATATTTTTGTTTCACTGAAATAATAGCTTTTTAACATTATTGGAATAAGTGCTACTTTGTTTTCTGAAAAATGGGACAGTTAGGCGAATTGATAAAGCTTCTTAAAAATAATAATAATAATATACTTTAGAACAAATGGATTCAAAACTAGATTAGTAATTATCTCAACCCGATTTGTTAATCTGCAAGCTGCAAGCTGCAAGCTGCAAACTGCAAGCTTGCAAGCCGTCCCAACTAAGTATGGTTCGTAAGTGTTCGTAGAATATGGAGGTCGTATCTGAAAGACAGTATTGCACTCTATAAGTCTTAAAAGCTGTCTGGTTGCGTTCCTCGCAGGTTTGTGAATTCTAGGCGTTAACTAAACTCAACTACAGGAGTGCTGGATAGATAAACTGCACCAAGGAGGTATCTTATATCTAACTGACAGAATACTGCAATGCAGTAAATTATTGTTGTATTGGCGACATACTTAGATAACATATTGTTTTCTAAAGTTTACGCGAACACTACACATTGAAATGAAACAACTTTTACGGCTCTACTCGCGTCTATTTTACACATCGTCACGTCCGTCCGAAACGTCAGGATAAACATTAAAAAGTAATGTGTGAAATAAACGCGAGTAGATCCGTAAAAGTTGTTTCATTTCAAGACTTAGATAAGATAATGGTAACTAGTACCCAGTAGCCTTAGATAACATTTCTACCAACATCCAAATGGATCACAATATTATTTATAATATTTTCTTCTTTCCTAGAATTTTATCTATTAATTGGGTGGGCGAGTGGTTAGTCAATAGATAAACTTTTTAGCAACTGTCAAAACGATTTCTTTTTAATAGTAATTGTATGGGAATGTCATACTATGACGTCACTGTTTTGTATCGTCAATTGAGTGTTTATTTACCGCCGAAATTAATAATCTATCCACAGCAAGAGATAGGCCTACTGGAGATTTGTTGCTTACCTAGTTATTTCTGTTATTTATCGGAAAATTACAGCGGTTGCTAGGTAACTAAACTAAGATAGGTCTATCTCTTACCAGAGATAGGTTGTTAATTTCGGCGGTTAATAACTTTAAATGGCTCCGTATACTGGACGACTTGTCGCTGCGTCTAGTCGCCGCGTCTAGTCGCCGCGTCTAGTCGCGTAGAGCACGCACACACACGATGACAGTCGTGCGATAGTTGTGAGCGTTAGTTTCCTGACTCCCCTAGCTTGTCGTCGCGACTCTGCGACTGACGCCAAGTGTGCGGAGCTTTGAACAAAATATATGAAAATTGTCGGCCGCAGCCTGTCGTCGCGTCTAGTCACCGAGCTGTCGTAGTCGCGTGACGCCTAGTGTGGTGACCTTTAATGGCTCCCATTAAAGGTCACCACAATTCATGCTTAGGTCAAATAAAAAATAAGTTAATGTTTTAAAGAACTGTAACGTGATTCCATTTAAACGTTTGATGTTCTGGAAATAATTATTGTTGTAGTCAACATCCCTATTGTCTATGTGTGAAAAAGTAATTTAAAATAAATAAAAAAATATGATAGACCAGACGTTTATAAATAACTAGCTGATCCGGCGGACTTCGTACCGCATTTTTTTAAAGTATAACCTATGTCACTCAGCGCTAATGTAGCCTTCTAATGGTGAAAGAATTTTTTAAATCGGTCCAGTAGTTTTTGAGTTTATTCGTTGCAAACATACATATATACATACAAAAATACAAAGTTTTATAATATTAGTATAGACATCTTGAATACAAACAAACAAGACAGCAATTTCCAAAATATGTACATCATCATCAGCTCATTTTATGTCCCCACTACTGGGGAACGAGCCTTCCCTATGGATGGATAGGAAGAATAGGCCATAAACCACCACGCGCGCCCAGTTTGATTGGTGGTTGTTAAGGAGTGCTAATGCAGCCAGGACCAACGGCTTAACGTAGGCGCTCGAGATGATCAGTTTTTGGTCACTCATCCATCCTTTATGAAAGTTGCGCAACGCAAACCAACAACAATACCTAATTCACCGGTTGATAATTTAGGTAGGATCATCAGTTTCTACTCTAACAACAAACACCAAACAATTCCAATAAAAGAAGGTTTACTCTCATAAAAAGCAGCTAACTAATAGTTATCTGTGGTTATAAATGATGAAAAGAAAATTTATTTCTTCCTGGAGTTTACTGGTCACTTTTCGTATGCTACATTTCTTTACGAGCAAACTTGCCGATCACGGATTGAAATATCCAATTCCTTTGAATAAAGTTAATTTAGTGGCTTCTGAAGGTTTTTTTATGGAGAAACTTTGGCTGGTAAAGTTGCCAGTGAAATATTATGACTGCGCTAAAGGCATTACATACTTTTTGATATGTTGATTAGTGGGATGCAGCGAAAGCGCTTACGCGAACAATTTTGCTAGCATTCTCTATTATTATTATTCTATATTATACGAACCGATGGCATAATGACGTTCATAAAAGCTATTTGTAACCTAAACTGAATAAAAGATTTTGAATTTTGAATTTTATTGATTAAGTAATTCTATTTTGTTGTATGGAATATTTTATATAGGTCCATTTTTTGTTATGTTGTTCTTTCTTATACTGTTTTCTAAAGTTTACGCGAACACTACACATTTAAATGAAACAACTTTAACGGATCTACTCGCGTTTATTTTACACATTACTTTTTAATGTTTACCCTGACGTTTCGAACCCTTTCCAGGGTCCGTGGTCACAGGGAGACTGAGGTGTTGGTCGTCTCATATTTCGTCGTTTCGTCGTTTTGTTCACTTCAAAATAAGGCGGGAAAATATTGTAAACAAAGCCGGCCCCACTGTGACATTCAATGGCAAATGAAAATATATTTAAATTCGTCACCTTTAATTGTAAAAACGTTAAAGGTTCTATAGACAATATACGTGACCTGTGCAGATCGTCTGATATCATAGCGTTACAGGAGACGTGGCTATATAGGGAGGAGATTCCGTTTCTTAACTCAATAAGCACGGAGTTCAGCGTTACTGGAGTGTCGGCGATGGACGCGCGGACCGGCGTACGACGGGGGAGGCCGTTCGGAGGTATAGCGCTTCTCTGGCGGCATAGTGTCTTCAGCAATGTGACCGTTATCGAATGTAACAACCCACGTATTTGTGCGATAAAAGTAGTGCTAAATGAGAAATCGTTTTTAGTGATGTGCGTGTACATGCCAACTGATGAAGCAGTGAATCTAGTGGATTGTACGGACTTATTCGGCACGGTGAGTGCTATTGTTGATAGTTGCAACATTGACTGTGTGTACATGTTGGGAGATTACAATGCTCATCCTTATAAGCCATTTTATTACGAGTTAATAAACTTTTGTACTGATCAGGAGTGGTTGTGCATTGACATTGAGATATTAGGTATAACATCTAACACATACACTTTTGTAAGTGATGTGCATGGAACGACATCATGGCTCGACCACTGCCTGGTGACTAAAGCGGCAGTAAACACTGTACGGAACGTAAACGTTGTCTATGATGTATTTTGGTCAGACCACCTTCCATTAGTTTTAGAATGTAATCTGAATGTTATTTTGCCCTTATCAATACCTAAAAATATTTGTCAAAGTGGAGTCATTTGGGGGGAAAGGTCACCCGAACAAATTGACAATTATCGCAAGGAATGCCATAGGAGATTAAAACTAATTGACTTCCCGAGCGAATTTAATAATTGTAGCGATAAAATGTGTAATGATAGCAACCACAAAATTATTATTGATAAGTTTTATCAAGACGTTGTGGCTGCCCTTACGGCATCCTCTAAAGTTGGACGTAGGACTGTTAAACCAAAGGGAAAGATTATAGTTGGTTGGAACAAACATGTGGCCGGGGCACACAGGGAGGCTAGGCAGAAGTTTTATTGTTGGACATGGTACGGTAAACCTACTACTGGTTATATTTATGAAGAAATGTGTAAATATCGAAAAATTTTCAAGTCGCGTTTGAGATGGTGCCAGAATCATGAAGATCAAATAAAAATGGATATCTTGGCTTCTCACCATTCTAAAAACGATTTTCGTTCTTTCTGGAAACACACAAATAATTTGCAAAGCAAGCCAAGCCTTCCTGTGAGCGTTGGTGGTGTGAGCGACCCTGAGAAAATAGCCAATCTATTTGTAGATCACTTTGGTGTAAAGTCACCTCTTGGGCCCTCACACTCGATGCTGGAAGTTGAGCCCGGAGTGAAAAGGGAAGTAATCTTCACAGTCAGAGACGTAGACCGTGTTATTAAGTCAATGTCTAGAGGTAAATCCCCTGGCCACGACGGGCTCAGCGTCGAGCATCTTAAGTTCGCGGGTACACATCTCCCTCGTGTGCTATACATGTTGTTTAACTTTTGTTTGAGTCATAGTTATATGCCGGGAGATATGATGCGTACAGTAGTTGTACCCATAGCTAAAAACAAAACGGGTGACCTGTCGGATAGGAATAATTATAGGCCTATATCGTTGGCAACCGTGATCTCGAAGGTATTCGATAGCGTGCTTAATACACAGCTGAATAGATATATAACACCACACGATAACCAATTTGGTTTCAGACCAGGTTTGTCCACAGAGAGCGCTATACTGTGTGTTAAGCACGCTATTACATACTATACGAAGCGTAAAACGCCTGTATTTGCATGTTTCTTAGACCTCTCGAAGGCTTTTGACCTGGTTTCCTACGACTTGTTATGGAGAAAACTTGAGAAAGTCGGATTACCAACACAACTCATAAATATTTTTAAATATTGGTATGGAAGCCAGGTCAACAGTGTAAGATGGGATGGTGTTCTCTCAAGGCCGTATGGATTGGAGTGTGGGGTGAGACAGGGGGGTTTGAGCTCGCCCATCCTCTTTAATCTATATATAAATGAACTGATAGAGGAGCTCAGCGGCACCAGAGTCGGTTGTTACATAGACGGAGTCAGTTTAAACAATATCAGCTACGCGGACGATATGGTGCTGCTGAGTGCGTCTGTATGTGGCTTGAGAAAATTGACTTCTATCTGTGAAGCATACGCTGAGTCGCATGGCTTGGCTTATAATGTAAATAAGAGCCAGGTTATGGTCTTTGAGGCTGGGAGTCGACGGATTGACAGAATGCCGCCGGTTCGGCTTAATAAGTGCGAACTAAAAAGAACGAACTCTTTTAAATACCTTGGTCATTTGTTGACGTCCGACCTCAAGGACAACGATGACATAGAAAGGGAGCGGAGGGCATTATCAGTCAGAGCGAACATGTTGGTCCGCAGGTTTGCGCGCTGTTCACGTAAAGTTAAAATTACATTGTTTCGAGCTTTTTGTACATCCTTTTACACGTGCAGCCTGTGGTCCAACTACACACAAAGCGCTTATCATGCCCTCCGAGTCCAATATAATAATGCGTTCAGGATGCTTTTGGGGTTGCGTCGCTCCTGCAGTGCATCTGGGATGTTCACAGAGGCCAGCGTCGATTGTTTCTACGCAACTATGCGCAAAAGATGTGTTTCCCTGGTGCGCAGGGTGAGGGGGAGCCCTAACAGCATCCTGGACATGATTGCGAGCAGACTTGACTGCTCATATATCAAACGTTGCTGTGTCATATCAAGTGGCATGGCAAAAACATAATTAATATTATATCCTAAACATAAGTACTAACATAGCTTATAAGAAACATTTGTTACTAACAAATGAGTTATTTTAATTACTTGAATAAATAAATTATTATTATTATATTATATTATTATAATTAGTTAGTTGCTTGTATACCCTGCATTTAAATTAAAATTTAAACGCGAGTAGATCCGTAAAAGTTGTTTCATTTAAATTGTTATTTCTTGTTTCCATTTGTTATTATTTCTTGCCGTTGGTTCTGCACTACCACATGTTTAAGAATAGACGCTGCAACATCATAAATAATCATATTCGCAATATTTACTGCTTCATGTTGGTCGTAAAAGCCTTTAAATGAGCGAAACATGAGTTTTTTCCTTTTTGTATCAAATGTCAATGGATTTATATTATCAAACCGGGGACAGTGTCTGTAGCCTTCATTGAATCATCCCTTGTGCAAGTGGTAGGGTACAAAAGACAGGCCAGCAAGTAGTTTATGTTTTAATCGGAATTTGGTACACCAAAGTAGTTACACTCCCTGTGGCATTGCCCCACTTAATCATTTTAACTAGTAGTGACTCCTACGTCTACGACTCTGCTATAGCCAAATTCGATAAAGAATGTTTACCGACAAAGCGTTGCCAAGCAAACAGTGACAGGCATGTATTGACAACCTTTGCCAGTTGGTCAACAGGAAAGATTTTACGTAAAAGATTTATTTATATTAATTATTGTATGAAAAATTTAAAAACCTAAAACCATAGTACTCTTCTATTTTATGTCCCCACTGCTGGGGCACGAGCCTTCCCTATGGATGGATAGAGAGAACGGGCCATAAACCACTACGCGGGCCCAGTGTGATTAGTGGTTTTTAACGACTGCTAATGCAACCGGGATCAACGGCTTTACGTGCCTTCCGAAGCACGGAGGAACTCGAGATGATAAGTTTTTTGCCACCCATCCGATGACCAGTCTTTGCGAAAGTTACTTAACAGTCACTTAAAGATCGGTAATAAGTCTGCTGGCCGTGCTTGCTAGATATGCCGCTGCAGTCTATTTACTGGCAGATGTTCGGCCAGTTGGATGATGTTTAATGTGTTGTTTATCCGACGTCAATATTACGTTGTGCTAGGACTCGTGAATATGGGAGTTTAACCATAATATTTACCATTCGACTCAAACGTTTGTAACCTTCATTATATCATTTCATTTATCAAAAATATTGGACCTGTCCTTTCCTATTTCCTATCAATGTGGGCCCATTGAAGGGTCTTTGTTGGAGAATCGATTCCGTCTGATTCCTTTTCACGGAAACAGTACATACAAGAAACCATTTACAATGAAACTTCCTTTCTAAAGTTTCATCTTTACGAGCGACTTAATAATCCTATAAATTTTGTATTACCTTTCAAGGGAAGTATTACAAACGAAGTTTTTTTTAATGGAACGCTATTTTTATACGGCCATTCCCATCACGATGCTTGGGTAAGGATAACCAATAAAGAAATTTTACTACGCATTCAGTTATAACGAGCCGGGCCCGTTCGTTTTGATATTAGATTTAAATTTTCTCCAAATGTATACGTAAACGTAATGGAAACCGGTTACCTGTTAACTTTGCTGATTAAAAGATAATATAAGATAAGCTTTTCTGATACATGTAAGCATAAAATGAAGCCTTAACCCTACATACAAGTACATTGCTGATACATGTAAAGTATTGGAAAGTTCGTTCTCATTGTTTATTCCACAGTAAATAGAAATGTACTTATATTTCAATTATATCACACACACACACACACACACGCACGCACGCACGCACGCACGCACGCACGCACGCACGCACGCACGCACGCACGCACACACACGAGCAGAAGCACATACGCGCACACACGTTCCTAATCACAATTCGACACATATACACCTACACTCAAACACCATTCACATAGGTCTGTACCTACCGAGGTAGGTGTTTACAGGTACTTCATAATTTACAATGAAACCATGAATCCATGCCCTAATTTTGTAATATTATATTACGATAATTAATACTGATTGGTTGGTCATTTATTCCACTTTCAGCTTGAAATGCATAATTTCAAACATTATTTATTATTAATTAATTTATGTTATGTCGAATTTTAATTCCTGATTACTACTTTTACCTGACGTAAGCATTCCTACCACCATCATCAGCATCAGCTTAATTTCTAATTACTTCTCTTTCTTTATTAACGTTATCATTTTAACCGCCTCTGTGGTCTAGTGGCTAAGACCACCATTTTAGACCTAGAGGTCCCGGGTTCGATTCCCAGCGGGGGGTACATGTTTGTGTACTCGGTTTGGTTGGTGGTAAGGCTTGTTTGTCCGCATGGCTAGCTACCACCATCTTATCTAAATATGTCGCCATAACATCATTGTTTGTAGCATTGTTGTGTTCCGGCAGCTAGAGATAAGATAGCCAGTGCCTCACTAGTTGAGGATCCCGGTGGAAGTGCGCTTCCAACATTGGCCTTATCATCACTTAACATCAGGTGAGATCAATGCATTGTGCTTACCCGTTAATATAAAAAAAGAGCCTTACAGTAGTCGCATATGATGTGTAACTTGACATACTTGGATTTTTTATCAATGATCTGCACTTTATTGAGACATATCATCAGTAAATTTATATTTATTAATGTATATTACAATATAAAATAGAATATAGAAATTAACAATGACGTATATTTTTTTACAAATCCTAAAGAGAATGCAGTAAATACTCATTAGAAGACATTTGACATATCAAAATGATGACACAATATGTCACTTACAATAATAATATGTCTTGTTTTTATTATCGATTTTAAATGCGCGAGTTAAGGTTGAGCACCCCTGCCAAATATCATTCGTTTGCACACCATCAGCAACCCCATCTGGGTCAAGCGCGAACACTAAATAAGCTAAGTATCTAGTTTTCCTTTATATAATATTAGTATAAATAGACAATAGCAACTAGTTATAATCGAATATTGTAGCAATAAGTATCTTGCTGTAACTCTGTCGTAATAAATAAATATTTTTTTATTTGAAGTTTGGCTCGTTATCTTAATTCGCGCTTCCGACTCCATATATTTTTTTTCAAATCATAAAGAGAATGCAATAAATACTCATTAGAAGACATGTCGCACTGACACATCCTATCTGCCGCGTAGTTTATGAACTCAGTAAAGAACATGGGAACAGTTTCGAGAAAATAGATCGTAATGTCAGCACCTCAAACATCATAATCAAAAACACAGTAAGTGGTACTTAATGCGTTCATAAATTGTGCGGCAGTATCACACTGTTTCGATCACATTTCTACGAAATCACTCCCACATATATTACTACCTACAACGGAGCTTAAAGTGTCGATCACTGGTGGCTGTTACGGATCACACTGTTACGATACTTCCGTCCCTTTTCTACGAAATCACTTCCACAAATTGTATATATGTATAGAAGGCGAGCGGAAAGATGTTACACATCAAAAACATCATCAGCAAAAATGCCCAGAACGTGATTCAGATTAAACATGAACTATATACTCTGGTTGAATGCGGGTAGGTTGTCCAAAAGACTGCTATCTTACGACAACAACTGCGATAAATGGATTAGTGTGCCTTCAGTAACACTGCACGTCAAAGGTAGTTTAACTTGCACAATCACATCCGAATGTACTGGCTGAATGTACACCATGGCGATACCTTATTTTATTTTATCATTAATGCCTTCATCGCCAAGTGGCTAAGTACTTGGCGCTATACTGAAAGACCTAGGTTTAAATCACTGGGCGGGCAAAGTGTTCTTCTGATATTTCAATGCATATCCCTATCACCAATCTACCTGCATTTGGCAAGCGTGATGATTCAGCCAATATCCATCAATTATAGTGACGACTTGACTTCAGTGATGGAGGCCTCTACCCAGCAATGGGCCAGTATATAGGCTTACTTCTCTAATTTACTTCGTCCCATTTTAATTCTAATTCGTGACATGTTCGCTTCTGGAATGTACTACGTTCCTGACGTCATACTCGTATACCTATATTATATACGCTGTCCAAAACGTTTTTTAATTTAAACGAGTCGCATTTGGCGCGTGAACGGCACCCACGCAAACTCTTTATTACCCAGCGTTCCGGTCCTGTTACCAATCATAATAAAGAAAGAAACGCTAAGGTAATATAATTTTTCGCTTTATTTGGTCCAACGAGTGAAAAAGTACAAACGCCCATTTTATACGCAAAGTGTTCATCTTTATGATGGTTTTATAGCTTATGAGAAAACTCAGCGTCGCCGGAAACTCGCAACTACTCGCGGTACCCATTTAGTTGCATTTGTGTTGTGTTATCCCCAAAGCTGTAGCGAGTTTTCTGCTACGATAATCTGGAATATAAGCTTTGTGGATACAGTGCAAAATATTACGCTTTTGTTGACATAAGAAACTTATTATATACATAAACGGAAAATGGAAACAGCAAAATATTTGTTTGATACAAACTATAAATATGCAACATACAATCATAATTTTTAAAACCGTTTCGTACTAAAAAGGTTGTATAACCCTCAATACACTAGATGAAATACAATAACGCTCCTACTCGCTATACCCAGTTAGTTCCAGGTTTACTTCTACCCACATTTGTGTTATGTTATCCCGAATGTATACAAGCTGTAGCGAGCTGTTTTCTGTTACGACAATTTGGAGTATAAGCTTTGTGGGTACAGTGCAAAATATTACGCTTTTGTTGTCTTAAGAAACTTATTATATACATAAATAGAAAATGGAAACAGCAAAATGTTTGTTTGGTACAAACTAAAATAGCAGATTTCGAAGTCTTCGACTCGCGACACGCGCCGATTTAATACTAACCGTATTAAAGAGGCTATTGAGCGGAACAAAGACTCAAAAGTGTTCGCAATAGATCTGGGTATTAGGCAGTGCCAACTGATGACGTTGAAACCCGATGACGGCAGAACTGTCACATTCAGGTTCGAGGTTATAGGAGAGGTCGAGAAGTTTTATGGACAGCTTTACACATCCACACAGCCACCTGTACAAAACTTAGCTAAGACCCTAGAGCTAAATTAACCCGGCAATATACTAAAGACATCCCGGACATCAACCAGTACGAGATTAGTATAGCTCTCAAATAGCTCAATATATTCTCATTCTATACCTGGTGGTACTGATGGAATTACGGCGAAGTTTCTGAAAGCAAGCGGAAGAACGGTACTCGTAGCTCTTCAGAAGGTGTTTAATTCCGACATACTAGGGGCAGAACGCCAGAGACGTGGCACGAAGGTATGGTTATCCTGTTCTTCAAAAAGGATGACAAAACCCTGCTGAAGAACTACAGACCCATCTCACTTCTGAGCCACGTTTACAAGCTGTTTTCGAGAGTCATAACGAATCGTCTCGCACGCAGGTTTGATGACTTCTAGCCTATCGAACAAGCCGATTTCCGAAAAGTTTCAGCACCATAGACCACGTACATACGCTGTGGCAGGTTATACAGAAGACCGAAGAGTATAACCAGCCTCTTTGCTTCGCGTTTGTGGACTATGAAAAAGCCTTCGATTCGATCGAAACATGGGCCGTGCTGCAGTCTCTCCAGCGGTGCCAAATTGACTACCGGTACATGGAAGTGTTGAAGTGTTTGTATGAAAATGCCACTATGTCCGTCCGTCTTCAGGACCAGAGCTCAAAATCTATCCAGTTGCAGCGAGGACATACAAACAATCATAATTAGAAAACTGTTTCGTACTGAAAAAGTTGTATAACCCTCAATACACTAGATGAAATACAATAACGCTCCAACTCGCAATACCCATTTAGTTCCAGGTTTACTTCTACCCGCATTTGTGTTGTGTTATCCCGAATGTATACAAGCTGTAGCGAGTTTTCTGGTATGATAATTAGCAGTATAAGCTTTGTGTGCGGTGCAAAGTATTACGCTTTTGTTGTCTTAAGAAACTTATTATATGTATATAAATGGAAAATGGAAACAGCAAAATGTTTGGTTGGTACAAACTATGCAACATAAAATCATAATTCATAAACTGTTTTGTACTAAAAAGCTTGTATAACCCTATGCACTAAATGAAAGATACTACCATTAACACCATCATAAATTAGAGAACCAGGGACTTGCATATTTAAGTGTAATTTTACATAATCATTTGCAGTGATCGGATAATTGGATGCATATTTACCTAAAAATAATTTTTGGCTAGGAAATTATGGAAGCGGCTTCTTAAGACATGTTTTTTAAATATAAATCCCGGATTCCAGAAAATTTGGGAATGCAAAACTATTCTGTAACATTGTGTGGAACGGACGTTTTTAGCATGTGTGTTAATTTAAAAAAATCCGGAACTCCGGGATTACATAATTATTAATGTGTATTTACTTGAAGTTTATTTTTAACTCCCCATGCAATTTATGAGTATGTAGAGTGTAAGAGGAAGAGTAGTGAGTGTTAGTTAAAAAATACAATACAATAAATCTCTATTGCACATAATTACAGACTGTTTTGTATCCTATACATTTACATTTATTTTTAATAAATTAAGTACTAAAATATCCTTTATTGAAATGTACAAAGGTGATCTTATCCAGCCAACCCTACTGGTATCCTGATTGGGCGTAAATAATACCTCGGTTACTACAAATTTGTTTTTATATTTAATTTCTTATTTATTATTCCTTTGAGATATTTTTTGAAACTTGAAGAAGTAGTTGAAATGAAAAACTATAAGGAAGTTATTATTTCTAGAGACTTTTTCGTTAAAAAGTGCATCCCATATTAGCCAACACCTGAACATAAGTAAATATAAGTACCTAAACCCGATTTGATTTTATAATCAAAACACTAAATTTGTCGATTCCGAAATCCCGGGATTTTTTTCGATACAAAAGTGCATTCCATAACAGGCAACACCTCAACTTTACGTAAGTATGCATCCGATTATCCGATCACTAATAATTTGTGTTATAAAATATCTTTAGAGATCCTCTTATAACTTAAACTGTGAAGAAGTTCATTAATTTACATTTACTCTGTAACTACAACTACTTCTTATTTGTGTTAATAAATATAAATACAAGACATAACGAAACACAAACATTTTATATGTAAATCCAACAAAACTAACCAAGGCAGAGAATATGCAAAAAATGCAGTATTCAAAAGATACTGAGCGCATAATCTTTGATACAAATAGCTTAAAAATAACGGTAAAGTAGATGTCGAGTGCATCAAATAAGCTGGGAGGGAAGCCATTTGCCGACCGTGAACTGTTCTCGGACTGTAAGTTGTTAGCTGGCGGTACATTCGCGCGATGGTAAGTAGCTGTTATGTGAAACAATAAGAGAGAAAAAATATATTTATAAATGATATAAATACTAAGGGCAATATAGAGATCTTTTGTTATTTTCACTATTACTTTTACTTTCTGCATTTGAATTTAGAAATTCATCATCATTATCATCATCTTAGCCAAAACACGTACACTGCTGGACAAAGGTCTCCCCCAGGGATCACCACAACGACTGGTTGTGCTGCTCGCATACAGCGGCTACCCGTGACCTACACCAGATCGTCGGTCCCACCTTGTGACATGAAATTATTTATTATATTTATTCATATTTTATTAACTTTTCAAACACCTAATCGATGACGTAATTCGCAAGATGCCAATTTGGCGAAACAAAAAAATTTACATAAAATTGAAAACGCACAGAGAATAAAGTTGTTGGGTGTTTAGAGTGTAGCAAATTTATCCTAGTTTGTTTATGAATAAACTTCTTCATACAAATTAGGTTCTAAACTTTTTGAAATTCTAATGTCGAGTGGCGACCCCGAGCGTATGTGCTCGGTTGGTGTTTGACCGAATTTCCGCCGCGAGCATATATGCTCGGTTAGTGATTGACTGGTAAATCTTTATTTAAATCACGAGAAAGGGATTTGGCCTATGCTGACCACCTCGCCGCCGCGTCTGAGCAATTCGTTTCTTTGTGGTTTGTCTTATTTTGTGTTCCGTACAGCCTGCAACCCGATTTGTGCGCCATGGCACATTTGAATCGATTCAGTTATGTGCTAACGGTGCAGTAAATATTCAGAGTTTATTTACAGCATTTTAGTGATATCTACTATATTTTATTTAAACTATCCGTAACTAGCCATATCTTTTCCACTTCTGGGCAAAAGCCTCCCCACACTTTTTCCACAACTTTTTTCATGGTCACCTACATTAGAATTATCTATACTAATATTATAAAGCTGAAGAGTTTGTTTGTTTGGTTGAACGCGCTAATCTCAAGAACTACTGGTTCGAATTGAAAAATTATTTTGTGTTGAATAGTCCATTTATTGAGGAAGTCTATATTACATCACGTTGTAACTAATAGGAGTAGAGCAGCAATTAAAAATGTTGCAAAAACGGGTAAATAATTTTATTGTTCGCTAATTAACGCGGGTGAAACCGCGGGGCACGGCTAGTTATTAATAACGGGTTTACCGTTGTAACGGAAGGAGGCGGTAGGGAAAGGGACCTTAGACCATATTAAGGAAAGAGAAGGCAATGTAAAACTTATAATTATAATTGAAATAATAACAAGGAAACATGCTGAAATTCAACGACGATGACAAGACAAGAAGAAAAAAACAAACAAAAGAAGGTTGACAATTAGAAGAATAGAAAAAAATAAAAAGTATATAATTTTAAAAGAAGTACCACCGTAACAACCATGTTTTTGTTGCGTGCGAGTGGATCATGATATTGTACGATGCTCGTTTGTATGTTGTATCGATTAGTATAGGATTACTAGCTATTAGCTATTTTTAAAAAAGGTAAAAACGATAATAATTGAAAATTACCATATCACAACTTGACAGAACCATAGATAAAGTCTATTAAAGTTAAAACCCGTTCCAATTTCAATTGCGCCGCTTTTAAACGGTTCACTGAAAAAGGACCTGCGTACTCCGAAGTGCTTCCCGCTCCGGTACTTTTCACTGAAGATATTATCGACACCGTTCGATGTTTTAAAAATTCAACGCGAGTTTAAAAATAAAGAGAATATTTGGCACACCGAAAACATTCGGCGAACAAATATCTTTAAGTAATTCAACCGCTATGGCAGTGACGGTTGAGCAGTTGCCAAGTTCGGCTTTGGCTGGTAAGTTGTCGCTCACGTGTCGCGGGCTGTTGTTCACTTGGCACTGAGTAACACTTGAATTGTTCAAATAAAAGTGAAGTCAAGTAAATAACCTATAGAACGTGTATCAGAGAGGTGTGGTCATAATTTAACGACCAAAATTGTATCCGATCTGGATCAGGTCATCTGTCTACGTCATGCGCGTCAGGCGCGCAAGCAAGCAGCAATAATCATAAATGTAAGAACACAGAGGTGACTCAACCACTAGTAAAAGTGGGGCTGACTGAGTAGTAGTCTCGATACATAGACAAGATGAGTAAGCTTACAAAATACATATTATTGAACTTTGACTATTTCATTACAAAACGAATGACCTCTAAATAAAGAGATGACAACTAGAAAGCGTTACATTCAGACATGTTTATGAAACATAACCTCGGTACCCTCTCATAATCCCGGCATTGCGGGATTTAGGGATAAGCGAGGAACGTGTTCACTAATTACATACATGTCGACGTCAGGACATGTCCCGTTTCCTTGGAATGTGTAGTGGAATTGAAGCTGGGAGTTTTCGCTGTACTCCAATTGTTCGAGGAATGGTTATCTCATAATCATTACTTTTCTATTCCAGGAATAGCTTTGTGGTCTTGTATAATAGAATAATAATAAAAATAATAAATCTTTATTAGAACAATACAATATTAACATTTAAAAAATGGGAATGCCGAAGCCTGTGGTAGTGTTAACTGTGTTACAGGCTTCTGATCTTCCAAGCACAGGGTACAGGGTAGATCTACTAAGTCTATTAACATTTTTTTATTTTTATATTTATGAAATAACAAGATGTAAGAAATGTGTATAATAGAGTGTGAGTGTGTGTGAGGGTGTGTGTGTGTGTTTGTTTTAAGTACCATACGAGGACGTAGGCCTGAATACACAAGGCACATCCGAGGACGTTTTCAATCCGAGGACTTTTTTGTGAGTCCTCGGTTTGACTTGATTACTGCATCGTACTCTACGTGCGATTTTGAACCTTTCTATATACTTAATAAAGAAAAGTCAACAAATCCTCGGATTGGTCTTGGAAATTTCTGTACACACCCCGACAGAGTGTGAACACCAGGCGGCGCCACTATCGATTTATACACACTTGCTATACACATGAGTCATGTATGTTGTACTGTCTGAGGACTAATGTGTAAATTTTACACTCAAGACCTCGGATTAGTATCAGTATCTGACAAAGTGTATTTAGGTCCTCATATGGATAGATTTTCACGTCGTTATCAAAGAGTGTTGTTTTTCCGTCCTCGTTTTGTAAGAACAAGGAATGTAAGCAAAGTAAGTATTTTTTAAATAGATGATCATTACTTTTAATGCAACCTTCGTTATCAAAGACCTCCCTATTCGAGTGGCTCGCACGCCGTTCTCTGATGTCACCATCTCCGAGGTCATCATATAGAAAAACGAACTTTTTCTATATTGTCCCGGATCTAGGTTGTTGTGGTACCGTCGTTGTTCCTCATTTTCATAACACAATTTAGGAGGTTATCAATATGGTTGTACCTATATGTTTTTTTATGTGTTTCTTCGCGCATATCTCCGTCATTTATGCACCGATTTGGATGATTTTTTTTTTGATCGATAGCTATTTTTCCCGAGATGGTTCCATTTTTACAAGCTTTTATTTAGTTTCATTCACCTGTCCCGGTGTCTGTAATCAAATCTGCAAGTTAAATATGATCCACTTCCCGGTTACCGATTGAGCTAAAATTTTGCATGCATGTGTAAATCGGATGACAATGCAAAATTATTAATACATGAAGCTGATCTGATGATGAAACCGGAAGGTGGCCATAGGAACTTGGTTGTTAAATGACACAACCCCACCGAGTTTGGACTCGTTTGATCCGTCTTGACGAGAACTTTGATGCTAAATGGTAACTAGGGTCTGATGATGGAGCTGGAAGATGGCCATAGGAACTCGGTAATTAAACGACACAACCCCATCGAGTTTGGGCTTTTATGGTTCGTCTTGACGAATACTTTGGTGATAGATGGTAACCAGGGTCTGATGATGGAGCTAGAAGATGGCCACAGGAACTCGGTAATTAAACGACACAACCCCATCGAGTTTGGGCTCGTATGATTCGTCTTGACGAGTATTTTGGTGCAAGATGGTAACCAGGGTTTGATGATGGAACCGAAAGGTAGCCATAAGAACTCGGTAGTTAAACGACACAACCCATCGAGTTTGGACTCGTTTGATCCGTCTTGACGAATACTTTGGTGCTAGATGGTAATCAGGGTATGATGATGGAGCTGGAAGATGGCCAAAGGAACTCGGTAATTAAACGACACAACCCCATCGAGTTTGGGCTCGTATGGTTCGTCTTGACGAGTACTTTGGTGCTAGATTATAACCAGGGTCTGATGATGGAGCTAGAAGATGGACACAGGAACTCGGTAATTAAACGACACAACCCCATCGAGTTTGGGCTCGTATGGTTCATCTTGACGAGTACTTTGGTGCTAGATTGTAACCAGGGTCTGATGATGGAGCTAGAAAATGGACACAGGATCTCGGTAATTAAACGACACAACCCCATCGAGTTTGGGCTCGTATGATTCGTCTTGACGAGTACTTTGGTGCTAGATGGTAACTAGGGTATGATGATGGAGCTGGAAGATGACCATAGGAACTCGGGAAAATAAGTTTGTTCGTTTGTTCGTTCCGTTTGTTATGAATGTGGATTCTGTCTTTGTTAAATGCTCCTTTGCTCCTTTCAGAGTAAAAATCTCCGGTCCTCAAATAATCATTTCCATTTCTGTCCCTCTCATACATATGGTTTTGTTCATTCTTTCTTTCAATCCATTCTCCTGTAGAACGCGCTGCCTCTCGAAATCAGGATGGCTACATAAAGAAAGTACGCGAGCTCTTGTTTGATATAATCATGGCAGAATCATCTTAATAACGTCCTATTAGAACTTACGTATTTACAATACACATAATTATATGTTTATGTATATACAATATTTATGCATGTGTTATATACTTACATTTAAATTATTTATAATATATCTTATTGAATAAAATTTTATCTTTGCACCACCCTAAGGTTGTCTGGTAGAGAATGCCAGGCATTAAGTCCGCCATGTAATATTTGCTGTTGCTTTATATGTTGCAAAAGTTTAAATCAATAAAAATAAATAAATTTGATGGATTAGATGGATGACCCAATGCTTAGGTGAGCACGTGCCGAGGGCTGAATGGTATGAGGGTGTATAAACATGTCATATTGCTAACGTTGCGCCTCAGGGTACCAGGTGGAACCCTGTTGTACTGAAGCCCTTATACCCCTACAAAGGACCTCTGGGGATGGACCGTTTTTGTCCTATACTCGAGGGAATAACATGAACAAAAAAGAAACTACTACACAAAGAAAGAGACGTTTAGAGAAGGCGAAAATGAAGCGACAGGAAATGATTGCTATGAAAGCGATATCCACCAGCGACATTGCTTCTTAGAAAAAAATAGTTTAGCACTAGCTAAACATAGAGAAAACGAAAATATTAAAAAAGTAAAAATAAAATTAAAAAAAAAAAACATTTTTAAAAACAAGCGTTTTAATATGCAATACGAAATAAACTAGCTGGTTAGGTACCCATCAATAAACAAACATCTCAGACTTCGGAGATATCCTATGGATCTCCTGAATGACGAACAGTACACATATTGTGATTAGTTAATGTATTGAATACAAATGAAAGTAGTTGGTTAGGTATTCATCAGTGGACAAAGGATCGTGAACTACGGAGATACTCTATAGAACTCTTTAGTTATCAACAGTACACATATTGTGGTTAGTTATTGTATTGAATACGAAAGAAAATAGCTGGTTAGGTACCTATCAGTAGACAAAAGATCGTGAACTACAGAGATACTCTATGGAACTCCTCAATAAAAAACAGTACACATATTATGATTAGTTATTGTATTGAATACAAAAAATAATAGTTGGTTGGGTACCAATCAGTGGACAAAGGGTCGTGGATTACTGAAATACCCCATAGAACTCCTCAGAGACAAACAGTACAAACATTGTGATTGGTTATTGTGTTGAATAAGAAGAATAGTAACTGGTTAGGTACCTAGCAGTGGACAAAGGGTCTTGGACTACTGAGATACCACATAGAACTCCTCAGTGACAAACAGTACACATATTGTGATTGGTTATTGTGTTGAATACGAATAAAAGTAGCTGGTTAGGGATCTATTAATGGACAAAAGATCTAGCCGTAGTCAACTAACAATCTCTTCGAAGACACTGACACCCCATGTAAGTTCGCATTGTAGAAGAAGCAAAAATATGTGATCATATCATAACAAAAAGAAAAATGTATAAGTAATTTAAAAAAAACGTGTTGAAAAAAATCCACGAGCGGGATTCAAATCCGCTCCATGACATAACGAGTCAGGTGCACTACCAACTACGCTATCGTGGCTCAATCCAACTCGCCGAAATTAATCAACACTATCTACTTTTACTTTATAAGCCAAAGGAGCTCTATTCAATGTCGACAACTACGTCATCAACATCCGATCTTAATATTTTTACAAATATTGAAAGATCAGTTAAGAATTAATCGCCTCTGTGGTCTAGTGGTTAAGACCACCGGCTTAGACCCAGAGGTCCCGGGTTCGATTCCCAGCGGGGGGTACATCTTTGTGTACTCGGTTTGGTTGGTGGTAGGACTTATTTGTCCGCCTGGCTAGCTACCACCATCTTATCTAAATATGTCGCCATAACATCAATGTTTGTAGCATTGTTGTGTTCCGGCAGCCAGAGATAAGATAGCCAGTATCTCACTAGTTGTGAGGGTCCCGGGTGAAGTGCGCTTCCATCATTGGCTTTATCATCACTTAACATCAGGTGTGATTAAGGCACTGTGCTTACCCGTAAATATAAAAAAAAAAAAGAAAAGAATTAGGCAAGCTATATTTATGATAATTTACATATTATTTTACTCATATTTGCGAAATATTGTTGTGATTGAGCCACGATAGCATAGTTGGCAGTGCACCTGACCGGGCATGGGTGCGGGTTCGAATCCCGCTCGTGGATTGTTTTTCAACACTTCGTATTTTTCAAATTGTAATTTGTTCGCTCGTTGCTTATTGCGTAAAATTATATGTAAAGAATCATAAATATAGCTTGCCCAATTCTTAACTGACCTTTTGTAAAAATATTAAGATCGGATGTTGATGACGTAGTTGTCGACATTGAATAGAGCTCATTGAACAGAGAGTCATGGGGTACGGGTTCGAATCCCACTCGTGGAAATTTTTCAACTCTTTGTCTTTCTTCTTACCATATTTACTTTTTATTTATTTAAATGTAAGTGCATATAAAAGAAGAAATAAAGTATATAAGTTGCGAACCCCCCCGCCCTATCATCTAAATGCCACTAAACATTTACAGAATACACTAAACATGCACACTAGCCTAGGCCCAAGACACCGTATTCGTAGAACAAGGGTACGACGAGCTGGTTCACACGCGTTCTATACCAGGTACAGACATGTACCTGGGCGCTTCTCCCCACCACCACGACCCGGTCAACCCGAGCCGAGGTCCGAGCCTTTAGAGGCGCCCTCGGGTTGATCCCCCCGATCCGATCCGAACCCCTCGAAGAATCTAGTAGGGCACGGGGACACGCACTAGTGCGTGATGCCTCTAGAAAACCTCAGAAGGTGATAAGTTTCACATGGCTTGAGGAACCCTTTACGTTTCTCGCCGCCCCCGAAAAAAAGCCAGGTGAAGCTGAAAATGCCATCGGCAAACTCTCCAAAAAAAACATACCCTAAATATATATTTTTTTAAATCTTAGAATTTTTGTTTGTCCGTCTGTCTATTTGTTTGTTAGGTACTCTATCACACACAAACCGCTCAACAGATTTTGATTAAATTTTCTTTGTTAGAAAGCAGAATTATCTAAAAAAGTACGGTGTTACATCTAAATCAGTTGGGTCAGATCATAGACACAGCTTGACTTCTCTGTGGTACACCACCACCATTCATAGTGGTGTATACGAACTTCTTATGGTAAAAAAAATATTTAATATCCTTTATAATCATTTTTATAGCTCTTACGAACGGAGTCACGGGCAAATTTTAATTATCCATAACTAACTTTTTTTTAGAAGTAGCCGTTACTTAGAGTCACTACTAACTAACTACCTTTACCTTTAGGTTTACCAGAACTTCTAACTGCCGGAACACAACAATGTTGATAACATGGTTGTTATGGCGACATATTTAGATAAGATGGTGGTAGCTAGCCAGGCGGAATTAGAACAAGCCCTACCACCGACCAAACCGAGCACAATCTGTACCCCCGCTGGGAATCGAACCAGGGACCTCTGGGTTTGAGTTCTTACCACTAGACCACAGGTGCGGTAAAATTTCTTAAATATGTTAATATTTTTTATGACAATTCTACCACCAGTTTTACCGCCTCTGTGGTCTAGTGATAAGACCACCGGTCTCAGACCCAGCAGTCTTGGTTTGATTCCCAGCGGGGGTTCAATTTATCGCGGTGGCGCATTCTTAATTTAATACCATAAATATAAATAGGATAATTTATAATAAAGCTTCCCCGTAATATTTAAAAAAAAAATACGATCACTGATTGTGCATTTCGCCTCTTTAACACAATCAAAAATTTTGGTCTCAATACGAAAATAGCAGTTCACATATACCCCAACGCGAGTTATTGTAAACTTCGCCGCGCCAAGTCGAAACTACTTAATCCTTACAATTACAAGTCCTGACTAGGTATGACTAATCCCTACTTCCATAAATAGATCAGAGAAAATAAATCTAAGCTTTTTACTATTAAATGTTACATTGTTATTACAATGTTAACTAAACCTTTAAGATTTAAATGTATTATAATATTTTTAATATAAAATCATATATTACGTAAGTGAAATAGGAATTATAATAAATTATCACAAGAAGTTACCCGTAGACTGCTGTAATACTCGTACGTCCGCACCGTATTGGAGTCTTGTGTGCAATCTGCGGCTACTGCAATGCGTGCGACTCTAGTCACAAGCATCGCTAGGTTTCTTTGATAAACAAACGCCTACACTTCCACGCAACAAATTATTCGCGATTGGTCATTTTGTCAGCCAATAGTGAAAATACTGTGTTGGAGCATTAAAAAATAAATGTTCTCAGATGGTACTTCAAACATGTTATTTTTACACATTAGTGGTCCTCGTATTGTATACGCGGGACTCGGGAAAACGTCCTCACATAGTTTGTGTAAAGTCTAACACAAGGTCCTCGCATTGTACTGGGCTCAAGAAAAAGTGTGTGAAAGCGAGTCCTCGGATTGTCATGTCTAGTCCGGCCATTGGGTCCTCGAAAGGTTAACACAAACGTCCTCGGAAGGATGTCTCCATAAGCGTTGGCAGTGTATTTTAAGTCCCCGCATTGGTCAACGAAAGTTAATAAACAAAATGCTGCGATAACGCCACAAGAATAGACCTGTCAATTAGCAATGTATGTTCTGTTTCTTTCCATCGTATTAAAAAAGCAATACAACGTCATTAACATAGTTTTTGAGAGAGTCCTCGGTTGGGTGATATAAAACCATAGTCCTCGAAAGGCCGTCTGTACAAACAGGGGTGCGTGTGTGTGTGTGTGTGTGTGTGTGTGTGTGTGTGTGTGTGTGTGGGGGTGTGTGTGTGTGTGAGTGTGTGTGAGGGGGTGTGTGGGGGTGTGTGTGTGTGTGTGTGTGTGGGAGGGTGGGAGGGTGTGTGTGGGGGTGTGTGTGTATGTGTGTGTGTATGTGTGTGTGTGTGTGTGTGTGTGTGTGTGTGTGTGTGTGGGAGGGTGTGTGTGGGGGTGTGTGTGTGTGAGTGTGTGAGTGTGTGTGAGGGGGTGTGTGGGTGTGTGTGTGTGTGAGGGTATGTGTGTGTGTGTGTGTGTGGGAGGGTGTGTGTGAGTGTGTGTGGGGGTGTGTGTGTGTGTGTGTGTGTGTGTGTGTGTGTGTGTGTGTGTGTGTGTCGTGCTTTTATTTATTGAGTCGGTACAAAAAGATTTTCTGTCGCATCATAGTCAAGAACCTGAAATTTATCCTTTACCATTCCTTCAAATTCGTGGTAACTGTATTTACTAACTGTTTTCACATCTTCGTAAAAGAAGAAAATGAAACTTAAGTATTGATAAAATTGGTCGTATTCACAAAACTTCTCTGAGATAGGGTAGTGGCTGGTGCCACTACAGCCCCTATCTTTTCCCAGTGTTCGAGACCAGTTTTAGTCACCAAACAATTACATAGAATATCATTGACATTTTACTGGAATATAACTAGAAAACAGGTGGTCTGTATTCGATTGTTGGTAAAGGCAAGTTTTTGACCCCTATTTTTAATGCTTAAAGTAAAAAAGTGTCGATCATTGACTCCCCTCAAATAGTGGCAATGGACATTCGTCCAATTCCCACTTACTAGTTTTGTAGTGTCAAATGTTGATGCATAGACGTGCCCAAGTACGTCAGCACAATCATTTTAGAATATTTTTATAGTAAATGTGTACATATGTGTATAATTTATAATACACCCGGTATTCTTGAAGTTTACAAAAATGTATATAATATTTAAATATTTGAAAAAAGACAAAGTGTTAAAAAATTCCATAAGCGGAATTCGATTTTTCAAATTATAGTTTGTTCGCAACAATATTTACGTAGAAATAAGTAAATTATATATAAATAATCTTATTTCCATAAAATTTGTGCAGTTTCTTTTGCCCATTCTTCTGCACAGCTAAAAAATAGACGTCCTGAGTGGGTAGTAGGTAAAACATCTTTGGACCATTCAATAGTACATACGCCTGCACTTCAACCTATCCAAATCTGTCAAATTTCTTCAATACAATGGCAACCATATGCCTTAGGCACAAAGTTCAAAGTCAATTGAGAAAATTTAACAGACGTGTGTACTTAATTTTAAGTTTTTGATGAAAATTGACTATGAATTTGACTTAGTGGTGCTAGTACCCTACGCACCAACCCCCTCCCCACTACCCTACATACTATCCCCCCGCCCCCCCCTCCCGCAATGCCAATCGGAACGCGCACCGCGTGAAACCCCCAAATTTATTGGCGGAAGCGCACAGCAATCCCTCAGATTTGTCGAACAAACGCTTTGTCGAAAGTTAATGCGCCATAAACGTCGAACATAGAAAACTTTTAAAGAGCCGACACATACTCGTATATCTTGCAGATTAGATCTGTTCGATTCTGTGCGTCTCATTGGTGATTTCGTACTGATTGAAATTGGACGATTTCTGGTAGCGCATAATAATAATATTTCTTTAGAAAAAAAAATAACAAGAAAAAATTGTTACTAATTAAATTATTATTATTATTCTCTTTATTATACATCTTAAGAAGAATTTTTTACAATATTTTATATAAAAACATGTAAATATTATAAAAAACTTAACCTAGGTTACCAATAGTCCTGTCCGTAATGATAGAGCGATCCCAGTAGAGCGCTGCATGACCATTTCTGAGTACTGGCGCAGGTGCGTATTTATAGTACGGCACCTCCGATTCAACAAGGCTATATCCAAGAGCAAGTTGCTGGTGAAATATTCTGGCTACTTGGTTGTGTCTGTGCAAATACTCTCCGTTAGCAAGATGAGAACAACCAGAAATAATATGTAGGAGTGATTCACCTGGACGGCGGCATGCCCGACAGATGTCGACTGTACCATCCCTCATAATATATTTCCGGTAGTTATTCGTCTTGATAACTTCATCTTTAATGGCACAGACAAAACCTTCGGTTTCCCCAAAGAGGTCACCGAAACGTAGCCAGTTCACCGAGGCTGGCAAATCTACATCAGGTCCAGTTACAGCCCGATAGTAGCGCCCGTGTAGCACCTTGCTCTTTCATATGTCCTTGCGATCGAGAGTGCTTAGCCACTGGTTTTCGCTAGTTTTCTGTTGCCAAAGAGAGCGGCGTAAAGTGTCTATTATTATTATTATTTTATTGTTAAAATACCTAGGCACTCCTAGCATTGTGAATGTAAAAATTAAAATTACAAATATATTTTTAAGTTAAATCAAATCAAATCAAAAAAATATATTTGCATAACTAACATATTCTTACGTTGTTCTCCCAAAACGGTAGAAATACAATCAAAATCACCAATTTTGAGTAAAAAAAAGCCAACTAAATACTTATAAAATACAGTGAAAAAATTAAACGCCTACCCGACCCAGCCAGGAATTAAACCTGGGTCTTCCGCAATAAGGGCGGCTGCACTAACCGCTATGCTACCGGGAAGGCTAACTAAACTTCAGTTCAGTTAATTCAGCTTCAGTGCAGCAATTAGCACCTAAAATAAAAAAGTAAAAGCCAACTTTTTTTATAATCTGATTTCCTAATACGATTATAATTGCACAAGAACGTTTAAACTTTTATCATCATGAGCATAATATAGAGATACAACTGTCAAGCTCAAGTCTTCCCACATCAACAATAACACCAATAACACATGGGGAAGAAAGAAAAGTTGCTATATAATTAAATAAAAAGCCTCTTTCAATATAAAAAAGAAACAATTTGTAGCCGAAGCGTCTACGTGCCGGAAGTAGGCCGTTACCCCTACATCCGGCGGAAGTGGCCGGCGCTACCTGGCCGGAACTTGTCGAGTTAACAACACACACGTGAAGAATGTCTGCCTATTCACGGGATAATTACTGAAATTTGTTAGCAAACAAAATAATAGTTTTTGTAGCTATACAAGCTACTTTTCTTGTGTTCTTTGTTTGGTGAGAGGTTAAGAGGGGGTATAAAGGTAAATCACCAATCGTAGATTTGATTTTAACACTAGAAGGTAAACCACGATTTACCCGAAAAAAATATCATAGATACTACAGCATACTTGAAAGGGACTGGCTTAAGCGAAAACATAATATATTAAAATTTTATCGATAAAATAAAATCACAAACTTACGTCTACTTTTCAACTAGAATCAATTTATTTTCAATTGGACGCATATTACTGAGCCAATATTTTAACACATAATATCAAATTATATTACCGAGCGACTGTATTAGCGATTTGAAAAAAAAATGTATATTTTACGAGTAAATAAACTAAAACTAATTCGGCGCTTACGACATTCTTATTCCGTGCAGAACGCTCCAGTCTGTCGCACCTGACCCGAGGTAACAGGCATGTTTTGTTTCATTGATTAGTCGCGATCACTCTGTTGAGACGAGAGGACTGTGTTTCTGTGCTCAGGGCGCCGAGAAAATATTTCGTTAAAATAAGATATTATTATCATAATATTGTTATTATTTCTTTTCATTGGTGATGAGTAGTCTCACCTTGAAATATCGACCCTTACGCATTAACTTTAGAGCTCACTATACAATGTATTAGAAGCGCTGAAGCAATGACGGCGACGCGGGTACCGGGTAAAGTATATGCAAAACAGAACGATGCTTTTGACCACTCGTATTGGTGGCAGTATGTATAGTAATTTTTTTTCACAGTACATACATAATTAAGTTGAATTAGCTATTCTGGAAGTATTGTATCATACTTCGTATATTACCGTACAAACTTGTGATTTACAATTATTTTGTATTTCAGAACTGCTGCAGCTCGTAAATGTCGTAATATCTCACAAGCCGATGAATGCTATCCGGTCAAACTCGTACGCAAAAATCTCTCATCAACTCTGTTAGTTCGTTACAGTTGTTTAATTTAAAGCTATTCGTATATTTATTTTTATAAAAACCATAGAATGTTAACATAATATTGATTTTTTTATATGTTAACACATGAAAAGTCTGTCGTTGCTGACTGTACAATCCAGCTCGAAGATCTCGTAGATCTCGAAGAGCTCGCAGATGAAATGCCTCGCGATACCTGAAAAATGAATGTAAAAGCTTATTTCTATAAAAATGAACTTGAATTTGGTCCAGAATTATCTTTTCAAATATTTTACTAAATGTGGGTAGCACAGAAATTGGTCTAAAGTTAGTGGGGTCAGATGTGCTACCTGATTTGTATAATGGAATTACTTTACTGTGCTTCATTAGGTCAGGAAAAACACCACAGTCAATACATTCGTTAAATATGCAAGCTAAAACTGGAGCTACTGTCTCAATAACGGATTTAGTGACGTCAACGGAACTACCCCACAAATCAGCAGTCTTTTTTTTTATTAAGAGTGTTAAAAGTTTTAATTATATCTCTATAATCTAATATTTTTTGAAAACTAAAATGGTTTTCACTAGGTTTGACATTTTCCTTTAGAACCGCTTCAGCTACAGTGGGGGACGAGTCCAAAGTCTTTGTAGTTGAAACTGGAATATCAGTAAAAAACTTCTCAAATGCCGCAGCAACATCAGCATCAGAAGTTAAGATTTGATTTTCGAAGCTCAATTTGTACTCATTGTTACGACTTTTGACATTTCCAGTTTCACTATTTATAATATTCCATGTCATTTTTATTTTGTTATCACTTAGCTTAATCTTTGAACTCAGGAATTTTGCCTTTGCTAATCGACATACTGTTTTAAATAACTTAGAATATTTTTTGACATACAATTTGAAATCTTCACTCGTGTTATAGTTGCGTTCATCATATAGCTCATAAAGTCGCTTTCTACTTTTGTGGATACCAATTGTAACCCATTCACTAAAAGTAACAGTACCACTAACCGAGATCATCTTTGGAATAAAGTTTTATTAAATTCTAAACAATATTTATAAAAGAAATCATTATAAAATTTATTTGGGTTATCATTATATTCTACATAACATATATTATCATAGAGATTGTTTTGAAGCGTTCCAGACGACCTGCAGTTTTTGGTACAACAGTGATAATCTGTTTCTTCACTTGCTGACACTGATGTGGAAGGCTGACCATTTGGCCACAATGATCAGAGTTTAGTTTATTAATAATGAGTTTAGACAGAGGTACTAGATCAGTGTATATATTATCGATACAAGTGGCCGAAGTGGCAGTTATTCTAGTCGGCTCCAAAAATAAATTATTCAAATTATATGATTGAAATAAATTTTTAATTTTGATAGAACCTGTAGACTTTTCTAACAAATTAATATTAAAATCACCGCAAACAACTATCTTTTTACCTACATTGCGGATTTTATATAATGCTTCATCCATTACTTTTTCAAAATAATCATACAATGCTGACGGAGGCCTGTATACACTTAATACAACAAGTCGCTCCAGCTCCACACAAGCTATTTCTATTGTTTGCTCAACCGAGAGGCTCATTATGTCTTTTCTTTCCTTTAATTTTAACTTCTTATCAATTATAATTAAGGAGCCACCATGAATTGAATTTACTCGACTGAACGAACTACCTACCAAATGATTACTAAAATTGAACATGAACTGATGATCTTTAAGCCAGTGTTCAGTAATACACAGAATATCAACTTTATTATCGTTCATGAACAATGCAATCTCTGGATCTTTGCCCATCATTCCTTGAATGTTCTGGTGAACCATACTGATTGACTGAACATTTTTAATAATTGTAGGTTGAGACGGGCTTTTCTTAGAATTAATTACACATTTATTTAAAATATTACCAAACATTTTGCAAGAGAATTCCTCTTTTGTCTTATGATTTAATTTAAAATCGTCATTAAAGAAAAGCTTTGTAAAAAAGCTTATTATAAAGTGTCTGATTACATTCAAAAAAATGCTTCAATCACCCCAATTTAAAATATTGTTAAGTAATTTTAAACTTGTATAACTTGATAACGGCATATAATTTTGTAAATGTCGTTACTTATGTATTAAACTGTGGAGTTTCTTGCGCCCATTCTTCTCCACAACTAAAAAATAGACGTCCTGAATGGGTAGTAGGTAAAAAAAATGTTTGGACGATTCAAAAGTACTTTTCTAAAGTTTATTTGAATACAAAATATTTGACACTTTGACTTTGACTTTGATTGCAGAAAGTCTGTTTATCTTAAGTGTAAACAATATTTTAGTTTTTTTTACCATTAAAAAAACAATAAAATTTTTCATTAAATTTCAATAGTAAGTCCTATAAAGATTGTTACATTTTAAGACAAGTTAGAATGAACAGACCTTAAATACATAATTTAATGCAAAAATGTTTTTAACTTACCTTCTTTCTGTCTGTTCTTTGCAGTACAGGTACAAGCCAGGGAACGAATTCTGAAAAAAAAAATGTAAACCTATGAATCTATGTAAATAAAGCGATATTTTTGTAATAAAATTAGACTTCTTTTTTTTACATTGTCGACACTCTTTGAAGAAGAGATATAACAGTAAGAGCACTTACACACGAGCAGCACTTTGGTATCAATAGAGGTAACTGTAGCGTCGGATGGTAGGCCTTTGACCTTTAACGTGTCGACAGCAACCGCTGACTGTTGCAGTTACTTCTGTCGATAGCAAAGTGCGACTGAAAGGGATAATATAATCTACATGATACAAAAAATAATCTACATAATACAAAAATGCTTAAAGATTTCATGGCACCTACGCCTTTATAAAATAAAACAATATTAAATATTTAAAGTAGCAATATATAATAAAAATATATGATATCATTACTTACCTTTGCGTATTATTTACCACCAGCAAAGAGTATTTTAGTGTTTCGAAGTACAGCTAGGTGATCCGACTCGCACTTAGCCGGTTTTTATCTGATTATTTTAGGTATACTGTGCGCGATCGCACTAAACACGAGTACACACGAGGGAGCGACCTGCCGTTCTGTTGCGTTGGCCGCCACGCTGTACGCACGGACGAAAGCGGGGCGTGAAAGGGGCGCGGGTGGAATCTGTTTTTTTTCTAGGTTTATACGCCCTCTTAAGGGAAAAAATAAAGGGAAAATTGCGATATAATTGAGTTGCATGGCGCAGTGGTTAACGCGCCCAGTCTGCGAGTGCTGAGGTAAAGCAACCTTCGCAAAGGCCGGTCATTGAATAGGTAACCAAAAATATATCATCTTGAACTCCTCATGTGCTTGGGAAGGCACGTTAAGCCGTTGGTCCCGGCTGCATTAGCAGTCGTTAACAACCACCAATCCGCACTGGGCCCGCGTGGTGTTTTATGTCCCGTTCTCCCTATTCATCCATAGAGAAGGCTCGTGCCCCAGCAGTGGGGACATAAATGAGCTGATGATGATGATAATGATGATGATGATGATAAGGTTATAAAAAAGTTATCAAAGCTTTTTATTAACAACTTACATATTGGGTCCTTACCTGTGAAATTGACGTTTTTTTCTCACTTATTAATAGGTGTACTTATTACTTCTAAAAGTCAATACCGGTTGTTAATATTATTATACACCTTTAATAAGGTATATGTTACTTAGGCTTCCGTCATAACAATAATTATTCATTTTGTGTCTTTATGGCCCAATTTGTTTTTAAAATTGAGTTTTTTTTTGTTTTGCGGAATTGACTTTTTGTTTCATTGTAGCTTTGAAGGGACTTGATTTTTTTCTTTTTAATGTCTGCTATATTTTGCTAGTGAAACAAACACATTACCCTTAATTTTTATAGTGTTGACACAAATGGATACTAAGAAAATTAAAAAAACGTTAGTATGAAAAATATAATTTTATAAAAAATCTTCATACAAAACGTCAATTTCATAGGTAAGGACCTAATATTAGTAACACTGACAAAAAATCTGATATACGTAATATCAACCCAATTGTTTTCTAAGGAAACTTTTCATTCGGATCGGAAGTGAAATCGATCAGGCGACATCGGCATCGCTCAGTCCATTCGCACAGTACGAAGGCACAAAGCTACTGGGACTTAATGAATAGTCGCCATTTTGGATCCGCCGTCAATAATAGATTGGTATCGTGGGTCACGGAGTCACGGCGCAATTGGATTTTGGCGTAAACAGACCTTTATTTGGACTGGCTTATTGCGTATGATTTTTTTATAACACCATAGTGGATGGTGGATCAATTTAAAAAGCTACGCAATTATCGAATATTTGTTTATGGTTACGCTTTCGACGTTTTAATAACGCTTCACAGGTTATTTATTTCGTTTTGAAAAGGATTAGAGTTTTATAACAACTATTATATATGCAAATAGGAATAACAGAAATGAATTTGTTAGTATAAAACGAAACCATACAGTTTAAATATTAAAATAAATAAAACGCTTTAGTGGAAGAGGGGTTTATCGGTCGGCATGACAATCGGAGGTTTTGGGTTCAAATTCCCAGGTCGGGAAATACGTGTTTCTGATTATTTGATCCATAGCTCGGGTTTGTGAATACATTGAATACAGACTCGTTTGTTTGTCGCACCTCCAAAACATGGAATAGTTTGCCAGCACACGTTTTCCCTCCTTCCTATGATATGGGGTCCTTCAAACGAGGCGTGAAGAGGCACCTTGTGGGCCGGCAAAGTGAGGATAACTGATGCTGCGTTGTTTTCACGCTGCACCAGTTGCCGTCGCATCTGGAATCCATATTCACTTAACATCAGGTGAATTGGAGTCTTTTGCCAAGCTACGTATAAAAAAAAAAATACATACTCGTATTTGGCAAGCGTGGTGATTTAGCCAATACCTATCAATTGTAGCTATAACTTAATTTTAATGATGGAAGCCTTTGCCTTTGCCAGTGGGTCAGTGGGAGTAAATCCTATCGTGGCTCAATCCAACTCGCCGAAATTAATCAACATTATCTACTCTTACTCTGTTAAGTTGAGTTGAGTTGGATTGAGCCACGAAAACATAGTTGGTACATACATTTTTTCAACATTTGTGTTTTTGTAATTTGTTCGCAACAAAGTTTGCGTTAAAAATTATTTGAACATTTATAAATAGCTTGCTTACTTCTTAATTGATCTTAAATATTTGTAAAAATATTATGATCGGATGTTAGTGACGGTAGTTGTTGACATTGAATGGGCGCCTTTGGCTTTCAAAGTAAAAAGTGTTGAATAATTTCGGCGGGCTAGTTAGAACCACGATAGCTCAATTGGAAGAGCACCTGACCCATAATGTCAGAAGGGTGCAGGTTCAAATCCTGCTCGTGGATATTTTTTCAACATTTGTGTTTTTTTTTTTAACATAGTTGGTAGTACACCTGACCCGGCATGTCATAGGGTGTGGGTTCGAATCCCGCTCGTGGATTTTTGTCTTTTTTCAATTTGTAATTTGTTTACAACAATATTTGCGTAAAATTATATGTTAATAATTATAAGTAAAAGTTAATTTAAGATTTTACTTCCTATTTACCCTATTCTAATCGCCTCTGTGGTTTAATGGTTAAGACCACGGATCTCAGACCAGAGGTTTCAGATTCGATTCTCAGCATCATACATGTTTGTGTACTCAGTTTAGTTGGTGGTAGGGCTTGTTTGTCCTCCATGCTAGCTACCACCATCTTATCTAAAGGTGTCGCCATAACATCAATGTTTGTATCATTGTTGTGTTCCGGCAGCTAGAGATAAGATAACCAAAAGCCTCAGTAGTTGAGGATTCAGGGTGAAATGCACTTTCACCATTGGCCTTATCATCACTTAACAGATGAAGGCACTGTCCTTACCCTATATAAAAAACCTATGAGTCTTACAAATAAACAAAGAATAAGTTTCGAATAGTTATTTCGTGTTTTGTCTCTTTTACTCTAATTTGACATGATGTTTACTTGCCAGAAACAAAACTCTCCTCCTCCTTAGTCGGTCACTCTTGACAGAGTGGTCGTGGTTGATGACGTTGCATTTTCATTGGCTAAAACAGCCTTCGCGATGCGCCTCCATTTGTTGCGGTCTTCAGCGTCTCGTGAACTCTGAACTATATAGGTCTGTGTTGTTGCTTTGATGGCGTCTGTCCAACGCGTAGGTGATCGACCGCGTGACCGCTTGTCTTCCACCCGTCCCTGGACAACGAGTCGCTCCATGGAGTGTTTGCTTCTAACAACGTGTCCGAAATACTTGAGGATTCGTGTCTGCACAGTGGACGATAATCTGTTTGATTTTCAATTCTGCCAGGATCGAGACGTTGGTCCTAAACGCTGTCAAAGGAATCCGCAGCAGTCGCCGCCAGCACCACATCTCAAGTGCATCGATTTTCAACCGGCCTTTCAGGCGAACCGTCCACGTTTCTGCGCCATAAAGGAGTATCGGGAAGACTAAGGTTCTCATTAGGCGGACTTTCGTGGCTTTAGTGATATTACGGTTGCACCATACTTTTTTCAGCTTATCAACGGCAGATCGTGTGATAGCACATCTCCTTCTAATCTCGTCTTCAGAACCTCCAGTGTTTGCTATGGTGGAACCGAGGTATACATAGGATTGGACAACCTCACAGTTGCCAATCATAGAGATTTCAGGATGGTTTAGTTCAGCTCGGTCCACTATCATCATCTTGGTCTTGTCTCTGTTGACTGCGAGTCCGAAAAAACCTATGAGTCTTACAAATAAACAAAGAATAAGTTTCGAATAGTTATTTCGTGTATTGTCTCTTTTACTCTAATTTGACATGATGTTTACTTGCCAGGAACAAAACACGGAATTACTATTCGGACCTTATTGTTTGTTTATTTGTAAAGCACTAATAAACTAGAGTAAGAGAGACAGAACACGACAAAACAAATTAGAGTAAAAGATTCTTTGTTCGTTTATTTGTAAGGCACTAAATGTATAATTATAAAAGAAACTATTTACCTACTGAAAATTAAATCTAAACGGTACAACAGATTATTAATATTACAACACTTCGCTGTCAGTGTTGAAACGATAGGTTTTATCTTAAGCACGGTTCACTTATTTACGTCAGAGTGCACAATTATATCTGCGAGATTTAACGAAGTCCGGAGGCTGATTCTAAAATTATCTTAATCGCCGGAGGGCGCTTTCGGATTCCCTAATTTGAAAGCCATGGCTTTGGTGTCCGTGTAGTATCATTAAAGATGCGTTGGTAAGAAGTTCTACGGATCGATGCTCGGGTTGAATGCCTTAGGTATATTAACTTTATGGTTGAATGCGAGAAATCGTGATTCAATGTCTTTAGCTTCGTTAGACTGCTGACGTCAACTATTCTTCAATACGCATGTATTTATTTGTTTTTTATTTATGTTTCTACAAATAAGTTATCTTTTATCTTTATATTTTATCATTGTTAGTAATTAACGCTTCAATGGCCGAGTGGCATAGCGCTTGGTCCGATATCGCAAGGTTCTGGGTTCAGTTCTCAGGTCACGCAAAGTCTGTTTCGGGTTTGTGATCATCAAACTACGATCAGTAAGCGTGGTGATTAAGCCAATACCCATAAATTGTAGCGATGACTTTATTTCAATGATGGAGGCCTTTGCACAGCAGTGGGACAGTAAATATGCTATTTACTTACTTTAATAAGAAATTAATTGGTATATAAAAAAACTAACTATGACTAGTATTTAAATGAAACAACTTTTACGGATCTACTCACGTTTATTTTACACATTATACTGGTGACCACGGCCAGTCTCACTGTGACCACGGACCCTGCAAAGGGTTCGAAACGTCAGGATAAACATTAAAAAGTAATGTGTAAAATAAACGCGAGTAGATCCGTAAAAGTTGTTTCATTTAAATGTGTAGTGTTCGCGTAAACTTTAGAAAACAATATATGACTAGTATATTTTTTGTATTGCCAACCAAATGGTTGCCACTGAATGACATGACTTTGAATGAAATTGAATAGCCAATCAATGGAATCTGTCGTTGCCTATCAAATAAACTTGTTGTCTGGGATTCATGCAGCTTCTTTTATCAAAAAAGATTTTACATTTTATTTTATCTATATACATATAATGACTTGTCCTGAAACCGCTGAAGCTAATTAGATGAAATTTGGACTATAGGTTAATTTAGTGATGTAAGCAGCCATTAAGAAAGGAATTTACGGAAATCATACCCTAAGAGGGTCAAATAGGAGATGAAAGTTTGTATGAAAGTGTCAGTTTTAAAGTAACATACGTGAAAATTGATATTCAGCTTTTTGAATAGAAACAAAGAATGGCTTTCCCAGGAATTTTGTTTTTTTTCTTTATACATCGAGTTAAAAAATGGAAAAAAAATAAAATCTAAAATTTTATCAATCTATAAATTTTTCAATAAAAATGAAGAATGCTCGTAATTTAGCATTTTTCGAAAAACCTTCCCTGGATCGGTGAAATAAGGGTTGGAAAGTTAGTATGGAAATCTGTCATTCCTTACATTTCGGTATTTGGCCTGGTTAGAAAATATGAAATGTTTCAAGATTTTTGGAAAATGATCCCTTTTATTGGCATTTATTACGAGCTCGATGGCGCAGTGAGGAGCTCGATGGCGCAGTGAGGAGCTCGATGGCGCAGTGGCTAACGCGTCCGGTCTGTGAGTGCTGAGGTTAAGCAACTTTCGCAAAGGCCGGTCACCGGATGGGTGACCAAAACTTTATCATTTCGAGCTCCTCCGTACTTCGGAAGGCACGTAAAGCCGTTGGTCCCGGCTGCATTAGCAGTCGTTAACCGCATTGGGCCCGCGTGGTGGTTTACGGCCCGTTGTCCTTATCCATCCTTAGGGAAGGCTCGTGCCCCAGCAGTGGGGACATATAAAAGAGCTGTTAATGATGATGATGATTGATTACGAATAAACACAAGTCGTGCAGCCCATGTGAGCAAAGCCGCGAGCAAAAGCTAACATTTTATATAATGATCTTCATAAAAACGTAGGCTGATTAAAAGAATCTGAGGTCATATTTTTAAAGGTCACCTCTTTACAGGTAAGTAGGTATATATAAATGTCAAATTAATAATTATTATCTAGAACTCTTCCCCTAGTAAAGCGAGACAACAATCCTGTTTTAAATATTAATTATTACGCAACAAGTTTGCGTAGGCCTATTATTGTTACGGAAGTTTTTTTATTTATGGCCACAACGATTTACGAGTTACCGGCTTAATGTGGCTTATTACTTTTAATACGGGCCTATTTGAATAATAATTGCCAACGTTAATTTCGTAATTAAAATGTATATGCGGATGCCGCACGCTATGTTATAAATGTTCAAAGAAAGAGGCAGTATTTCAAATTATGCTCAATGAACAACGTTCCTAATTTATGTTTAACCATTAAACCAAAAAGAGGGCTTTTTGGTTTAGTGGTTAGATTAACCGGTTCGTCACCCCAGGTTTCAGGTTCGATTTCCAGCAGGGGTGTATGTGTATATGTTGTATTTGTAGGTAGTGGGTACCAATTCTAAGCCTACTAGATAAATACCATGTCGCCAGACGTCCGTCAAAGGAATAATTATTATATTTGTCTAATTAAATATTTTCTCTTTACAGGTAAGAACTCAAGGGGACTTCTCACGTAATGTACAAAGTATGTTTTACAGTATTTTAATCTACAACAATTTTTAATGAGCCGTCAATATTAATTTCAAAATTAGGTTAATAGGATGGCCATACTAACTACTACGGCTCATGATTTCCGCATGCCTACAATATAAATAAAAACATCTCTCAGACCATTCCCCAACCCTCCAGCACTTATTATTACCATAACAACTCTATCCCAGGCAGTTTAAAGGCGTTAATCGAGCAATAAAAGCCCCACCTCTTTCCCCAAGAACGTAACAACTGTACTATGTTACACAACTAAGTACGTTCCATCTTACAAACTTGCGTTCACAATACAAATTAAATTGGCGACTTAGATTACCAGGGTAAATGGTCCAATTAGTGTACCGTTAGGGTTCTCCGGCGGACCGGAGCGAAGACAAACGAGATTGCACGCCCAGAACACCTGTTCCCTGTTTACGGAATGGGTTTGGACGCTCTCTTGATTGTGGTCTGCACTATTTAGGCGGCCCGGCCAACGTTTGGGTCGTTTACCCTAAAATGAGTATTGCGAATTAAATAGGTGTGGAACGCTTTCTTCGGATTAACTTTGAACTGTAATGGGGCGGTATAGGAGATTACGTTGGTTCTTTACAGTATTCGATGAAACATTGCTGCTTCTGTGGTGTAGTGGTTTGTCTACTGATTACAGAGAATGGAGGTCTCAAGTTAAACTTAAAAACACGACAGTGTTGGCAACATTAAGAATTAAAAATAATACTATCTTTTGTTCATGGCAACATCGCTCTCTCTCATCCGCTCTGTGTAACGTAACAGTCCTGTTTTCTATAAAAAATCTACAAACTCGCCCATGGTCCTTCGAGCCGGATAAGTTTTTGTTCTTAATGTTGCCAACAGACAGTCAAATTTCAATCTCAATTTTACATAAGCAATTAATTGTTACACAACGGTGAATTCAGCTTGCTCATACTTGTTGGTATTGACGGTGAAGCTAAAGATGGAAGCGCACTGTACCCGGAATCTTCAACCAGCGAGGAACTGGCTATTTTGAATTTAACTGAAAACAACAATACTATAAACATTGTCATTATCTGATAGTGCTATGTTTATTTCGTATAAAGTATTAATTCATCATGATCGTCATCATCATCTCAGCCAAAAGACGTCCACTGCTGGATTAATTAATTAATTAATTTAGGATTGCCAACAGGATTAACAATATCACATACAAAATTAATAAGGATGCACTGGAAGGTAAACATGGATTTGATTGCAACCCCAATAAAAGGCAACCTCAGCATGTACTATACAATTACATTTTTACTTTATAAAAGACTAGTTGACCCGGCGGACTTCGTACCGCATTTCTTTTTTTTATATATAGCCTATGTTACTCAGCGCTAATGTAGCATTCTAATGGTGAAAGATTTTTTTAAATCGGTCTAGTAGTTTTTGAGTTTACTCGTTGCAAACATACATACATACATACATACAAAAATACAAAGGTTTCCTCTTTATACTATTAGTATAGAAAACCTTCTTCTTCATAGCCTTTTTTAGACCTGATGGGTGTAGACCTCTTTCAGTGTATGCCATCGTGTACGAACTTGGGCAGCTTTCATCCATTTTATTCCGGCTGCTTTTTTAATGTCGTCGTGCTAATGCATTTGCGGACGTCCTTATGGGGGCGTATCTCGCCCATGGTCTCCATTCTACCAGCGCTTTGCACCACGAGCCCTGCTTTCTGGCGACGTGTCCTGCCCACTACCACTTCAGCTTTACTAGACTAAACGTGAACCACTCCCACTTTAGCTTTGCTACACTAAACGTGCTGGAAGTGCGGACGTGCTGTGCAAAAGCTGAGTTAAATGTTACTAAACATAACATCTGTAACTTTGCTCTGATGTCTTAGCCATTCGTTTTTTCTTTGGTCCCTTAGTGTAACACCAACCAGCTTCCTTTCAATTGCTCTCTGGACCACTTGGAGTTTGATGAGAATTTCTTTCGTGAATACCCAGGTTTCCGCTCCATAGGTGAGCACTGGCAAGATACACTGGTCATGTATACCTACGTGCTTTTTGTTCGGCTAAAATAAAACCATTTTCATATATATAGGTACGTGCGTTTATGTACTATTAATTAAAACGAAAGAAATAAACTGTTATATGCCTTTGGATGTAATTATGTTTACGACCTTTCAATGATTTATCAGATTTCATTTATAAATTTAATAGTTGACGTAGATGTACAAAGTAAAATATTTTGTTTGCATTATAAAACGGTATACTGTGAATCAGCAATTAATTACATAACATTTATTAGTGAAACTAAATTATTCGTCAAAATTTACATTAATGATTTACCTTTCATTTGTCAGAGCATTGTGAAGCCGGCATTACAATTAATTAATAATCAACGCTCCGTTAATGATAACACCAAAATAACAATTTACAAATTGTGGCATTTAAACTAGAAATAATAAATGTGTTGTGACAATTGTTTATCGTCAATGTTATGGAAGGCAGGCCCTATTAATCGCGATTTTCATAACATCGGCCTCTGAAACGCGTGTAAGGATAATATTACCTATATTATCTTTCTCTACTTGTTTATGTTTAAAATGAAACAACTTTTTCGGATCTACTCGCGTTAATTTTATACATTAGTTTTCATTAATGTTTATCATGACGTTTCGAACCCTTTGCAGGGTCCGTGGTCACAGGAAGTCTCCCTAAAAGATCCTTAAAAAGGGTTTCATTTCTTGATATTTATTTTGATTAACTTGATCTTCGTCATTTATCTATTGTTTCGATGCATAGCCCGGGTTTGTGATCACCAACTTGTAGTTGGTAAGCGTGGTGATTAAGCCATTACCCGTCAATTGTAGTGATGAATTTATTTTAATGATGGAGACCTTTGCCAAGATGTGGGACAGTTGTAGACTATTTTTCTTTTTACTTATGTAATTAATAGTAGTGTTCGCGCCAGAAACGCGACGGTATCATCAAAATAAAAGATACGTCGGCACAAACCGACGGCGGAGCGAATGAGTGTGCTGACGAACCGCGCGACCTTCACTCCGCTGCATAGTTCACGTGCAGCGTTCATTCCGTCTCTGAGTTCTCACCGATCGGCCCGCCCGTGAAGTTGCGTTCAGCACTGAATACTCGTGAATCACCTACCGACCGGTACACCCCTTCAAAAATGCGTGTGCTCGTGTATGAGTGTGCGCGAAGAAATAAGCGAATTCTACCAGCATCAGCTCCATCTCATTGCATAATTATATAACTTGAACTAATCCGATTTGTATTTCGTTCTGGAACTCAATTATGATTCCACAAAATCGCTTACACGAGTGCACATACGTACACATGTCAAAGCGGAATGTAAAGTAAATTTGACCTAATCCGATTCCAAATGGCTTCAGATTAATATGAGGCCGACAATTGGCAAGTCGAAGGTTGCGGAATGAGCTCACTTGGCATCCCGCCACGTGGGCAGTTAAACCTGCGGACCGGGTTCACGTCTACGTCTGCAGTTGACCCAGATTGAGGCACGGGATTTTCAGGTTCATCTCACCAGTGCACGGTTAAAGTTTTAGATATTACGTGTTGTTGAGTGGAGGGTTGGGACTTATGTCTTGAGTATTACCTTTCTCAAACAAAACTGTAAACACAGGATCATGGCGAGAATTATACGAAGAAAGAATACCTTTAGGCATTTAGAATATTAGAACCCCAGAATAAAATATGATACTTTAAGTATATATTTAAATGAACCGCTAGTTATTTATTATGCGTTGTTTTGCTTAGGCAGTGTTCAATGTCATTTCTTCATTATTTATAGTCATTATAGGCATTATTCATGACTATCTCTGATCGAAATTTTCATTTTCAATATTTTTATTAAGTCAGGTTTAAAAAATATGTCATGTATACTCGTATATTACTGGTAGGTGATTAAAGTATTCTAAACTTTGGCAGATATTAAGAGCCCTTTAAATATACTCTTTTGTTGTAAAAATCAGTGTATGGGTCTCGCCATGTTTCTTTAATGTGTAAGCGATTACTAAAGGCTATTGAATGCACTGAAGCACTGTGGGCTTTACTCAAAAGCAACCTGCAAATTCAGTATATTTCTAGTGATTCAGTTTTTTTTCCAGAAGTTACCATCGAGATTTTCTTTTAAGGACATGACAAAGGTTACAGTTTTTGACGAGCGAACAAGTGACGGGCGCGCAGGCTTTTAATATTGGCAGACTGTCGCTGTTTGCGGGAAATTTAACTACTTATAAGTGATACATTGTCTAGATTGCTTGCAACATAATTAGTTTCCCTTTGTCGGTGCCAGATGGCGCTAAATATACAACAACGACTTTACGTGCCCTCCAAGCACGGAGGAGCTGATAAATGTTTGGCCACTCATCCGATGACCGGCCTTTGCGAAAGTTGCTTAACCTCAGCACTCGCAGACCGGGCGCGTTAACCACTGCGCCATCGAGCTCCTGTGCTGCTCGTATCCTACCAATAATAATAACTTCATTTGATAATTGATTGATTGGGTATAACTTGGTGCGTTACTGTTTAATTGTTATGTCTAGTTACTTAGTAGATTTCATAAACTTTAAAGCGAAACACAAGAAAAAAGAACCGCTACTTGATGTTAAGGATCAGCTTTAAGAGTCGTAGCCAATCAAATAAGTTCTATTCGTAACCCAACCAGTCGCAAAACTGTTTTAAAACAACATTGAGTTGGTAAAATATGAGTTGTACCGAATATTCTGATAGTTGGTTGTCTAAACTATCAAAATAATATGCTAGAGCTCAGCACAGATAGAAATGGCACACATTAAACAACCCAAGCGTGCAAATGTAATTCGAAAACCAGCGCTCCTTCGGTCTACTTATAATTTGAGGTAGTAGGCAAACTTTTGCTTAGAGTTTAGATTACATACATTTATTTACGTAGATACATATATAAAATATAGATTTTACCACGTTTTACTGTATTATTAAAGATAATCTAGGTATGGTAATAATAAATGGTAGTGAATCTTCTTGCACTACAATACAGATAAATATATGTTTTTGTATTTTTTAATCTTTCTCGTCTCATCGTCGCGTCTCAATTTTTATTTCATTTGAAAGAACTTGTCAAGATATAAAAAAATACTATGACAACATTTCTTAGTATTGGGCAGTTTTGGAGATATCGACTCTTGTTTGCTTTCCGTAAACCTGTTTATGTGTAAATGTGGAATTGGAATTTCAGTATATTTTCATTAAGTTTTTTAGGGAATCAAATCAAGTTAGCAAAGAACAAAGGAGCAGATTATGTTACAAGAGCAACATACATACTGAATAATGTTTATTTTTTAAATAAGAAATAGCTCAAAATATGCCCATGATAGACTTACTCTGTTTAATAATTTTTTGCTTATTAGGATAAGATCTTTAACATGATATTTTTTTTTGAAGTGACATCACCAATATAAAATCCCCCAAATTACTCATACCCCTTAAAACTGTGTTATTTTGAAGTTTTTGACAGTTTCGAGGACTTGAATTCTAGCAAAATTACTCGATAATGAGGTGGTAAATGGTGATGTGCCTCGCCTCGGTGGCTGAGTGGTATAGCGCTCGGCCCAATACCCAAAGTTCCCGGGTTCAATTCCCAGGTTGGGCAAAGTGTCTTTCGGATTTTTTCGATGCATAGCCAGGGTTTGTGATCAACCCGCATTTAGCAAGCGTGGTGATTAAGCCAATGCCCATCATTTGTAATGTTGATCATTGAATGATGGAGGCCTTTGCCCAGCAGTGGGACAGTTATAGGCTATTTACTTACTTACTTTACTTAAATGGCGATGTATTATAAAATGGTGTATACAGAGTTCAACTAAGCGCTGCGTTCACTTCCCGTACAATTATCGAGTTAGAATTTATGTCACAAAAATCTTTTTATTTTTATTTTGCATAAATCATAGAACTGTCATAAAAATAGAAATCTAACATAAGTCAAACAGAAGCGTATATCGCTTAAAAAATGGTTGTAATTTTTCACCTTCTTATTTATTTAAGGACTAATTTTGATTCCTGTAAAGTTGCCATTTTTGACTTATGTGCTTTCGTCTGCCGGCCCTAGAATCCAGCATTAATAACGCATAACGAGCTTTGCGTTTGACTTGTGGCCGGTCCGCTGCTTCGCTGCAGATAATCGCTCGAATAGCCCCGGCCATTTTGCTTAGAAAATCTCTAGCTTGTTTCTCGTTTAAGTGCCTTGGAGTTAAATGGAAAAATGCATTGTATTAAGGTCCGGTTTTTCTGGCACTCACACACATAGATACTAATGGTTTTTAGAAATAACTATTAGTTGGGTTTTCTATTATTTTTTATTTTATTTGTTTACTTTGATTAACCAAGATTTGTTTAAACAATAATACATAATAACCCACCCTATCACATTTTTTTTCTAAATTAATTGCAATAGATAAGTACTTTATTATAATTTACTAGCTGACCGGCGGACTTCGTACCGCTTTGACAGTTTCCATGACAACAAAACAAACAAATCATTCGTCCGCTTAAGAACACCCGTATCCCATGATGGATCCCTATAGCAGCGCCACCTACCGGGTCCAATTGTAAATCTAAACCATTCTCGAATCCACTTGAACACACACAGCAAATTCAATACACACGCACAGAAGATTTTTATACGATAAATAAAGAATTGGAGTCTTTGTAAATAAAAAAGGATCCATCCAGGTCCATTCTTATAAAAATATTATGTCAAATACTTTTTCAATATCCTTACCAGTACACGTAAAGTCGTCAAGTTCAAGTAGTCAACGTGAAGTTGCTACGAGCTACGAGAAGCCGAGCGTCACCGAAGACTACGAACACGTCCGAGGAGCGCTCGCCACCGACTGGTCGGAAGCTAGTCACTCACCATTCATTTACAGCTGCTCACAGCTTACATAGCTTTTTTTGAGAGTATTTGCTAATTGCCACGAACGAACTGTAAACCAGTACGCGGGCTCTGTGCGGATTGGTGGTTGTTAACGAGTGCTAATGCAGCCGGGTCGATCCCACTTTATCCATGGATATACAAAGTTGATTTAGTGGGACAAAGCTTTTTTCTAATTATGTCCCACTTTATCCACTGACGACAAATACATTGCGACCTTTTAGTCGCAATGGATATAGTGGGACAAACAGTCCCAGTATATCCATCAATGGATATACGCAATGGATAAAGTGGAATCCACCCATGCAGTCGGGACGGCAACTAAGCACGTTAACCACTGCGCCAGCAGGAGCTCGACGTTACTACATGCTACTTCTTTGTATAACCTACAATCTTACGCGATGAAGCGCAAACTCAAGTGAACATTAAGTAAACAACAGGTTCTCTTCTGCCGCGTTCCCCGCTCAGATATTCCTCAACCGTTTCCATAATCAGTAGTTCACGTCGCCACTTTAAATTGTTACAAAATGTCACCGCCGACCACCGCAACTTTCATAACAGCTTGGCGGTATGCGCCGCACGCGCCTCTTACCGAATGTTAAACACGTGCTGGCAAATTAAAATTCCTAGTAAAGGCATAGCGTTAACTGAATATAGACTTTATTGTTACTAACCAAGATCTATATTGCAACAACGCCATTTGAGCAATTGCTTTTAAGTCAGCAAGGAAGCAGATGGAGTGAAGTTGTGTTTTTTTTTAATTTTATAAGTAAATTGAAATTGTATGTTTCATATTGTTTTTTTACTGTAAATAAGTACCATTTTTTACATTTTATATGTAAAACAAAACTAATTTAAAATCAAAAGTTATTTTAAATTTATTTCAAGACTTACTTAATACAAAACAACTTTTTTTTCAAACAATAATGATTAAATGTTGTTATAAATCCGCTACTGCTATTTTCTTTTGCGTATTAAGTTCTGTACATCCGATTAGTTGTCTGAAAGAGATTGCTTTAAACTGTGGCGGCGCCACCTACCGCATACGCCGCACATTGACACGAAGCAAACACCTTCTCAACTGTGTCAACAGATGGCGCCACAAACGCATACCAACGACGTCGCCCATACTACGACAACAAAATAGTATGGGAAGCCTGCATCGCGGTAGCGAAGTTTCACCGTCTCCGTCTCCTTCGCTATATATAGCACCTCCAACTAACATCCGTTGGACCTCGGTCCCCAAGCTATACCACCTAGCTCGGAGGAAGATCTTCCCTTTGGCCTTCCTCAATGTGGCATTCCATCCCACCACAGGCATCTCTACAGTGGTGACCCCTACGGAGCACAGAAGCACCTTCAACATCGTCACAGCCAGCAACGCCCATCCATCACTCCTCATCCACCATCTACCTTCGCCAGCAGTCACAGCAAGCCAGCAATCGAGCCACAAGGTTCCACCGCAGCATCTTGGACGACGCTTCCTGGACCTCCGGCACACTCGACGGCATCATCCCGACCTGGTCTTCGCAGCCCACGACCGGTGCATCAATGTCGGCCGCATCACTCCGGCGTGGCAGCCCTGCACACCAGCAGCTCGGACCTCGGACCCACCGTCATCATCACCTGTCTCGACTCACCGCAGACAGGAGCAGCACACTGCATCACTGGCAACGCGCCTTCACCCCACCCGTCTCGACTCACCGTAGACTGGGGCATCCTGCAGCAGCACTGGCACTTGCAAACTCTGAAACACTGACTGCTGAGCACACTCACTGGCATCTCGACCTCCGGTCTCAGGGGGGGAGTGATGTGGCGGCGCCACCTACCGCATACGCCGCACATTGACACGAAGCAAACACCTTCTCAACTGTGTCAACAGATGGTGCCACAAACGCATACCAACGACGTCGCCCATACTACGACAACAAAATAGTATGGGAAGCCTGCATCGCGGTAGCGAAGTTTCACCGTCTCCGTCTCCTTCGCTATATATAGCACCTCCAACTAACATCCGTTGGACCTCGGTCCCCGAGCTATACCACCTAGCTCGGAGGAAGATCTTCCCTTTGGCCTTCCTCAGTGTGGCATCAACCCCTACCACCAAGCATTCCCTACAAAACTAATAAGATCGAGTCATTGTAACTTTCATTTATTCTTAAAAGTATTTTTTAGTGTTGCAATTAAAGTGTTTTATATCTATTCAAAGCTTAGCAGTTTTAAGAAGTAGATATCATTGATTTTAAATCATCTGGCCATACAGCAAGAGCTCAATATAACAAAAAGCTTCTACATTGCGACGAGTAAGTAATGAATGGCACAAAATAAGGAGTCTGCAGAAGATAAGCTTCGAACAAACGCGATTGAGCAACGCACAGATAGACAACCTCTCATGGACACGGAATCTCGCGACAGCTGCGCTCGGCTGGATTAATATCTAAAAAATCAACCAATTGTTAATTACAAAACACAAATGTTGAAAGAATTTCCACGAGCAGGATTTGAACCTGCACCCTTCTGTCAGGTGCTCTCCCAATTGAGCTATCGTGGTTCTAACATGAATTAACATAACCTTTGGCTTTTTAAGTAAAAAAGTAAATAGTGTTGAATAATTTCAGCGGGCTGGTTAGAGCCACGATAGCTCAATTGGGAGAGCACCTGACTCGGTATGTCAGAAGGGTACAGGTTCAAATCCTGCTCGTGGATTTTTTATAAAAATTTGTGTTTTTGTAATTTGTTTCCCAACAAAATTTGCGTTAAAATTATATAAACAAAACAAAAACAATTGTTAATTGTACAATTGCAACGCGACTGCTCTAGTTGCGATTGATAAATTGGTATTGGTATCGCTCTATGATCGCTTGCTTAGTGCATTTGCGATTAAAATGTAGGTAATAAATAATTTACAGACATTAAGCGAGCGAGGAGCTCGATGGCGCAGTGGTTAACGCGCCCGGTCTGCGAGTGCTGAGGTTAAGCAACTCTCGCAAGGGTCGGTCATCGGATAGGTGACCAAAAATTTATCAACTCGAGCTCCTCCGTGCTTCGAAAGGCACGCTAAGCCGTTGGTCCCGGTTGCATTAGCAGTCGTTAACAACCACCAATGCGCACTGGGCTCGCGTGATGATTTAAGGCCCGTTCTCCCTTTCCATCCATAGGGAAGGCTCCTGCCCTAGCAGTGGGGACATAAAATGAGCTGATGATGATTATGAAGCGATTTTTTCTGTAGTAACACTGCCAAAACTACTGGTCTGAGATGGTCCGAGATTTGTGTCTGTGTGCGTTGCTTGAGCGCGGTATGTACTCGTATTAAGCTAACCTTCTGGGGTCTCTTTATTTTATGGAGATGGTTTCTGAGAATGGTTCACAAGAGGAGACGGGCTCTCATTTTCTTATTATATATTTCACAACTCTGACTTAATTCTAAATCAGCTAATCTAATATTGAAAGCTATACTAGCTAATTATGTTGAATTAGCTCTGTTTGATTTCGGTAGAGCAATATCGCTTTTTGCTGTATTTATATCCAGACATGAATTTCGCCTTAATCCGCTTTCAGCTAATTGACATTATAGTAATGTCAGTTATGTACGAGTATTATTATAAATTAAATGGCGTTTGTTGTTAATACATTAAATTGTTAATGGTTATCATTTAAATTTCGCTTTAAAAATGAGAAATAATAAATTGATCCACAAAAAAATAGTAGGCTAGCACCTAAAATGGTAAGTTAGCATCGAAATAGTAGTTTAGGTGCTAACTTTGTATTTTTGTGGGTTACGTTAGGTTACTTTGGTGATCGATTAAATACAACCCTTTAAAAATGATTTATAAATAGTATGTGAGAGTGGACGCAGATTATAAGTTGAGAACAAAGGCTCTTTTTCCTATTTTTTGACTTGGATTCATTTCGGTATCCTATACAAACTTCAAAGTTCAATACACCAATAAACCGATTCTTATGAAACTTTTCTTGCTTATCGATAACATAAACGTAAACAACTTTTCAAAGTTTATTGTTTTTAATTTAGGAATGCCATTTTAAATTTTCCTTTGTGGACTTATACTATTGCTGGGCAAAGATATTCATCATTGAAATTAAGTCATCGCTATATGTAATGGGTATTAGCGTCATCACCACGCTTGAAAAATGCGGGTAGGTGAACATACTCATACACCCGAATCACAATGCCCGACCTGGGAGTTAAACCCAGACCGTCGAATATCGTCGAGCGTACAACAAAATAGACGGAGCGGTAAAAAGTATTACATTTTATGATGTTACTCAACTGGCGGATCCTAAAAACAGAATAATAATATCAACCCATATTCCGTGTAAGTAATAAGTAAAATTCACCACACAAATTCCAACGAGACTTTTTACTAGAATAGCAGGATGCAAGCAGATTAATAAATTCTTTTGAGCAAACCCAGCTATTCAGCTTTAATCCACTCTCTGAGGGAAGTAATTGAAATATTACGGATATCGCAAGAAATAAATTTGTTTATAGGAAATATATGGAACGTTTACGTGAAGCCAGACGTTACCATTACAAAGGTAGCCTTGACATTAGAAAATATTTGCTTAACATATTTTTGTGCGTTATATAAATTGTATTTTCTATTATTATTGGTTTCCTTTCCGTTTTTTTTATTTAATAAATATATATTATTTCTAATCTCAAATGTAAGCTTCTAATAAGGTTTTAAATAAAAGTCAAGTCGTTAAAGCATTATTTTTCTTTAATGCCAGTAAATTAAATATACTTTATACTCCTTACAAAACCAGTAATTAATATGATACTGAATCCCAACGTAATACTGTAAAATCCACAATGTGAATCTCATCAACTCTGTGAAACAGTAAAACCGGTTTGTATCATTAACTGAACGCATTAATTGGTCCGGTAATCACCTGTTATATCCGCATGTATCCGGTTTAAACCGGTTCACGTTTACTGCCGGTTGGTTGGTTTATCGCCCACCGTGTTTTATGTGCCAACACTAGTAGTCTACCTTCGTTGTCAGTTTTATTGAAATCTAGTGATTCCCTCTGTTAATGGGGAACGTTTCCTTTTAATTTTATCCGTAAGAAACGGTTATAGCAATAAATATAGCGTAGAATATGATGTTTTAAAAAAATGGTTTAAAGCTATTTTTATTTTATTAAATTGCTTGCCTAGTCCATTCTTTATGCCCATTCCCTTAGAAACGAGTACTCTAGTTGTGTAAATTGTAAAATTGTCGCAAAGAAAATGCCTGCTAGCTTCAGATTTGCGGACACCCCGGAAGAATTTACCACAAGTAGTCACATATTCAAAACGTGTTTAAAATTTGTATTAACCAGTATTAGTAAAAAGGAGGAAGGAAATATAAGGGCAGTTATGTAATAACAAATTGATATCAAAGAATGAAATTATTTTGTTCAAAAAAAAAAAACTATGAACTGACGAAAGAGGAATAAAGAATAAATCAAATATTTTAGGATGTCAAATGATTTTTGGAATACTATACCGGATCTGTTCGGCATTTTTTACGATGTTTACCCTCGCTATTTTGAAGCCACACTGAAGCAACAACATTTTTTAACAAAATTAAGGTAGGCACCTCACACAGAAAGTGACAAAAAGGGTAACTCTGCCAGAAATTTGTTATCCATTAAATTGATATAAATTTATCCGTATTCAGTAATATTCAGAAAATACGATAAGCAAGGTATTCAGTAAATGTGATAAACTCGAAGTAGACTTATCTAAAATCAGCTGCGACGTCGCGTCGTCTGCATAAATGCCCGTATCCCATGTTTCAAATTTTGTTTTTTTTTTCTCATGCCTTCAATATGGGGACTTTATCCAAGGGACTTGACTGCAAAATTTAAGCTTTCTAGGTCTAGGTGTTTGAGCTGTGCTTTGTTAATCTTTCTTAAGTCAGGACTTCTCTTTTTATTACTTAGATAGTTGACGCTATTTTATCGTGGCACGCACAGCATTTGTCGAAACTTTTACTGTTGACGGTTGAAATAACACTGAGATACAACTCGAGACTCATTTTGAAGACTCCACTTTTCTGCTACATAAATTTTGCGTCACAAAGCTTCGAGGAGAAAACAAGTCGGAATAACATCCACTATGTAAATGGGATAACCGAGAATCGTTACCAGAAAAATAATATTTTATTCGAGCGTCGATCAGTAGGTAACTTTAGATGATACGGAAGGAGACGGGAAAATAAAAGAGCGAATACTGAATTTATGGACGCGATGAACCGTGAACGCTGTGGAAATGCGGGGCGCGGGCGGCGACATGCATATTTGATTCCGTCATAAACTCAATTTACAGCTAATCTTATCTCAGATTGTCGAAGAAATAAAATTTCACACGCCGTTGGCTCACTCGTGAATGCAGATAGGGTAGGCGCGAGAGCGGACGCGCGTGAGCCGAGCGGGCCGCGGGCAGCGGGCGGAAAGCCGAGTGGTGGGGGTCGTGCTAATAAAATATACGTGGCAGCGTTCACGGCTCATTTGGCATCAGACGCTTGCCCCGGCAAGAAGCTGCGCGACAATTTAATATTTCGCCTTTAATTCCCTGCACTAAATAAGAGGCTTTCGTAATCTCGAGCTTGCTGTTAAATTTTTGTCCCCGCTATGATCAGTATCGGTGGGTGATCGATTTTACGGGCCTACTGGTCCCGTTTCGTACGGTTGTAACTTTTTAGTACTCCTTTTATTACGACAAACGATTTTAATCAAGCGAGTTTTTGTTCAGAGCCAGTGCCATTAGCGCCCTAGAGTTCGAATAAAATTCGAAGTAAAGTCGCATTCGAGACTCGAGAATTTGCTTTTAACTTCGTTTGATTGGTCGCCATCGAGCGTTTAGTGACCTTTACTCCGAGCATAAAATAAATCTACGTAGACTGAAGTTTCAATTTTACATAAGGAACTGGCTTTCCTTTTGCGTCTTTTGTGTCGCCATTACGTTCCACTCGCTGGCATCTCGATCTCGGAGCTAGTTGAGGTACCTATCTATCCGGTGCACTGGCAAGTTCAGATTCAAAAGAATAACTCGTAAAACTTATTGGAGTTTTAACCATCCTTTAAATGGATGGTACATAAAAGATAAGATGCAGGTATTCCAAAGTTGCAAAGTGAAAAAATATGTAATTGTACTTTTTTTCTCTGAAGCTCCTAGTTTCACAGAATTTAATAAGTAGCCACAGCACCAGTAAATTTTGTTAAAGATATTAAAGGAACGACGAAAAGGAGTAAGTTTTAAGACATGGTTTCTTAGAAGCCAGTTAAGAGAACATAAAAATGAGCTGGATATTCCTGAAAAATCGTATTGAAGTTTGAAATTCCTTTCGTAGCACCCTTAAAAAGTTTTCATAAGGAAAGTTTGCGTGTTCCGATGTGTAGTTTCTTTCTAGAGCAGACTTGTGTTATGCTCGGAATAATAATATACTTCATCTGGATATGTCGGATATAGCAATTTTTGTACGGCCACGGAGCCGACCAAGTTTTCGGGTCGAAAAGTTGTTATAATAATATGTACATGAGAGTGATTTTGTTTTATATGATAATTTAATAATATCTCCTTTTCCGGGTTAAAGATAGTTTGGTATTTTTATTAAGTTTATAGGAGACTATCCCTATGACATGTTTATTTGCTTTTTCGAAGCTTGAGTAGGGAAATATATTACGTAGCTAAATAATAAATACAATTTTAATATTTTCTTGTTAGGATTTATTCCTTTTCTAATGAAATTAATGCCATATTTCTAGTTCACCAACAACCTACGTAATTTACGTGATCTAGATATAATTCAGAATAGCTTTATACAACGTGTAACAGAAAGGTGTGGTCAGAATGAAAGGGTCCAATGTGTATCCGATCTAGATGTTGTATGCAGAGTTACTAAGTCATGATTATTAACTTGAATGTGTTATGCAATTTTTGAATAAATATTTCAATTGTGGCGTCACATCAAAATAAACAAGTCTCAGCCCTAGTAGTTTAGTAACCTCTGTGTACTAACATTTATGATCACTGCTGCTTGTTTATGCGCGCCTAACGCGCATGACTTTCATACATATTTCATTTACCATTGCATGACAAATTCAAGTTAAAAGTTATGTCTTAAAAACAACACATACAAGTTCTAGATGGGATATAATGTGGATCTTTTAATTTTGACCACATCTTTTTGTTTCACGTTGTATATGCAGATAAAACTAGTACAACTTCATTTAGTCTATATTGAAATATGACCTAGGTAAATACCTATGGAGTCATATTTCAACACCCTCCAACAGTAGAGCGTAATTATTATGCACGATTGCAATTAGAAAAATAAAATACTTCTTTTATTGCGCCATCGCTAGTCGATAGTGTCGCTTATAATATAAAATCCCAATGAAGTGTTTTATATTACAAATAAAATAAAAATATTTAAAAAAATGTATGTATATAAAATCTTTATCACTATATTCTTTATCAAAATTGGACTAGATACTTTTTTAACCCCATTTCATTATAACAAATGTTGAAAAAATTTCCACGAGCAGGATTTGAACCTGCACCCTTCTGACATTCTGGGTCAGGTGCTCTTCCAATTGAGCTATCGTGGTTCTGACCAGCCCGCCGAAATTATTCAACACTTTTTACTTTGAAAGCCAAAGGCGCCCATTCAATGTCAACAACTACCGTCACTAACATCCGATCATAATATTTTTACATTTCATTATTCCTCTTATATTATAAGTTATTCGTGTATCAATCTACGTTACCTCCGTTGACAACAATTATAATTTCTCAATTTGTTACCGCCAAATAAATTTCAACTACCCTCATAATAAATACAGCATGTTATTTATGTAAGCACATTGTGCAATCCTGACGTGTTCACGTTGCATTCAGCATCCGAGAATGCCTTTGGAGAAGGACGTAGCGTGACAAATCTCTCACTAAATTAAGATCTTAGCGCAGCAAGCTCAAACCTTGCGCCATTGTTAGCATACCTGCGCACGTGACGGCTGAAGGCACTGACGGTGTTTACCTTTCATGCATTACCTCTGTAAAAATGTGCTTACATAGTTTGCGTTGGAGTGCAAAAATGTAACGCAATTTTGTTTTCGTAAAGGGGGTGCCGCGAGGAATTTCGAAAATTTACGTGTTTTTAAGTCACTGGTGCTAGGCGCTGAATAGGTCATATACATTAAAAGGACTAGAGTAGGTTAGCTTGATACTTTCACAAGGCCATGGTTGTCTTGGAATTTGAAACAAATACCCAGAAACGTAATAATATCTAAAAACTTATTTCTTCAGAAACTATAGCACAAATGAAACAATGATCCGACATCAAAATGTTTGTATTGATATTCCACAGGCCACTGTTGTCTTATTTTTCAATTAAAAAATATGTAAATGAAAATATTAAGACTTTTATTATTTTTGACCCAAATGCCTATGATTTTACGAAAGTAAACATTGCTCTAATTAAATCACCAGCCTACTCTGTACAGATATTAGTGTGCGTGCGTATTCGTAGTCGTGCCCCGTTGTCACACCACTGCCACGCGCCGCTCTCTCGCTATCATAAAGAAACTTGAAACTCGCAGTTTTGCGTCCGCGCTGCACCCCCTTAAAGTTAGAATCAGATACAATGATAAAATAAATTGCGTACAGACATACGCTAAGCTATATCTATGTGAATAGAAACCAATAAAATATTTATCTGTTTACTGAAAAAAATAAGAAAACAGCTTTTAAAAAAAATATGAGATTGTTAAAGCTAAAGAACTCATCGATAGTAGACGTAGAGTTTATAATAATCATGGAAACACGAAACAATTTGTTGTATTGATCTTTTAATATTTATAAGTTAATTTTAATTAAAATCCTTTCACATTATGTTATTACTTATTGTTTATTGGGCAACGGGTAAACACTTTGCCTTCGTCTTGCTTGAAGATAAGTGACCGAGGGTGAGATAAAACTAGGAATCCAGAACTCCTGAGAAGAAGCTTAGCATCTCTTATCTGTCGGTACAGTTCAAATGCTATTGCTATTATTATTGTTATGGCGATAAACTTATATAAGGTACATATATCTCATCATCATCATCTCAGACAAAAGACGTCCACTGCTGGAGAAAGGCCTCCCCCAAGTTTTGCGCTGCTCGCATCCAGCGGCTTCCCGCGACCTTTACCAGATCGTCAGTCCACCTTGTTGGAGGCCTGCCCACACTGCGCTTTCCGATACGCGGTCGCTACTCGAGGACTGTTCCGCCCCAGCGGCCATCAGGCCTGCGAGCGATGTACCCTGCCCACTGACACTTGATCTAAGCAACTCTTTGGGCTATGTCGGTAACCTTTGTTCTTCTGCGGATATCCTCTTTTCTGATTCGATCACGCAGAGAAACCCCGAGCATAGCCCTCTCCATTGCTGTACTTATAAGAAAAGAGGAAGCTTAACGTTCATGTCGAGAAACTTGTTATAATTATACTTAGATATGTTCTAGGCATGACTTGAAGAGAAGAGCGCATCGCCAACATAACTCCCTGGCTCGATGTTGGTCGTACCTTCTGTTGCGTTGCATACAAGTATTCCGAGTTAAGAGAAATAATATATACAAGGATGTGTTATACACGACACAGTTATGCTTTGTTCAAAATGTGCTGTTACATGCCAAATACTGGTACAGGCGAAACATTTGCGCAGTGTAAAGAAGGCGATAGGGAAATAAAAATGGATTGTACAAAAGGAAAAAGAGACCAAAGGAAACGGACATTTTTCTAAAAAAATAAATAAAATCAGGAGAACATACCGAGCCAATTACGATGACAAATGATAAGAAGATAAAAGACAAAAGACAGTTGACAGATCAAAATTAAACGCGAAAATTTCGTATTTACTCCCTAACACTTAGGTCAACGCATTTTTTGTATTTAAATAAAACAATATTTTTTGTAGTAAAACAACCGGGGGATATTTGTAAATATTGTGTTGTGTGACATTGTAGAAGTTGAAATTGGTAAATTAGCTAAATTAGAAATTACTTTGCATATTGTTGTTGTTGTTTTAACTATGAACTTAATTTGTATGTTTGTTTTTACGGAAAGTGTCTATGATATAGAGATTTTTTGACAATGTAAAAGAAATGGAGAAAAAATGTTTTTTTTAGCTGGTTTTTTTAAGTATAAGGTCTTCCGCCCTGTGAGGAATGAACTTAGGCGTACGGCCATTCATAGGAACTCAACCATCCTGAATGAAATTTAGATTACTTTAGAATTTATAATTTTATATGCTGATTATTATGATGCCATTTTTGTGCTCATATCATTTCTTTAATAAATATAGCATTGGTAATGCATAACATCAATTAAAAATCAACAATGTATGTACGACTACAACAAAATACTTTATATCTCTTATCTACAACCCAATAACCAAGCATTCGTATGCCGATTTAAACAAAACAAAAGCCCAAGTATATGTAAAACAAAGGAGGGGGAATAACATGTACAAGTCGAACAGAGGCTCACAGCGATTCAGACGGCAGTAGAGCCGGGTGATTGCATCTCGCAGCCGTCCCTCCAGCCAAACGCACGATTTGACGCCCCCGCACGCGCCTGCCGCGTATTCCTGAACTCTATTGCCCATTACCAGCCGACGATATACGAAATTTCAATAAAAGTCAATAGGAGGGGACCGGATGATGTGATGCACACGTGTGCCGACTAGAACTGCCAGTTTAATTCACACCTGTTTTGTTGTGGGGTTGCGAAATGTGAAAACAAAATTTTGTTTGGTTACTATTCAATTTATGTGAGTTATCTTGTATTCGTCTGCAATTTTTTCTGCGTATAATTACGTAATAAATTGTCATACTGAGTTAAATGTTTTTCTTAAAGATGAGAACTTCCCATCATCATCATCATCATCATCATCATCATCATCAGCCTACACGTCCACTGCTGGACATAGGCCTCTCCAAGTGCGTTATGGTTCAATAAAAAGTCAAGGTTTGTGTTATTATTGTGGTATGGTTTAAAGGGTAAGCCCAAGAAAAATTACTGAGCATTGTGTTCTTATTCAAATCTATGGAATCACAAAGCATTTCAACACAAATCATATATAACGATTACAATGATAAATCTGTTCACTTTCGTAAACATTTTTCGTAAAAATATTGGCGAGTCATTTCTATTCAATATATAAGTCTATGGTAAGTAAAGACCTAATCTTGGGATCGCTTCACTACCGACCCCTATGCCTTTAAGTAACTTTTAAGAGGGGCGACGAGTTATCGCAAATAAGCGTCAGAGATGTGTCCAATCAGAAGTTAGTGTACCGTGATCCCCATCTAAATCCTGATACCCACTTTCATATTGGAATTATATTAATATCACTGATCATATTTTGGTACGTCAACCAACTTTACGACATTGGTTTTATAAATTAAATGTTACCTTCGTTATTCAATGATGTAGAGTGGCAGTTTTCAATCGTGTTGTTATCGCCCTTTTAAAATAAATATTTGAACGGCTCTTGATTTTCTTTCTGTAATCTATACTAATATTATGAAGAATAAACCTTTGTATTTTTGTATGTATTTATGTATGTATGTACATATGTATGTATGTATGTATGTATGTATGTATGTTTGCAACAAATAAACTCAAAAACTACTGGAACGATTTAAAAAATTCTTTCACCATTAGAATGCTACATTACTGAGTAACATAGGCTATATTTTAAAAAAAATGTCCACCCGTGCGAAGCAGGGACGGGCCGCTAGTTACTTAAGAGCGTGCATTCTATTTCGCGTAAGTCAAAACCTCCGCGATCTCGAAATCGTGTTGTAGTGTGCGTACGTACACATATGCATCAGCTAGACAGTGGCACAAAATAAGGTGACCTAGAAGATAATCTCAATACTTAACGCGCTCAAGCAACGCATACATAGACAACCTCTCACAAACACGGATCTCGGAACGGCTCGGAACATTTTGAGCGCAGCTGTTGCGAGATTCCGTGTCCGTGATAGGTTGTCTATATGTCTGCGTTGCTCGAGCGCCTTTGTATGAAGCTTAACTTCTGTAGTCTCCTTATTTTGTGCAATAACGACGGTGACGTGCACTGTCGTAGGATGAATTTTGATACTTTCATTATTTATTTGTACAAGTTTGTGCTATTTAGTGAATTTGGCATATTCGTAAATTCAGGTATTTATCTCCGATTGTTTAAATAAGTTGTTATATATTTTATTTCTTACTAATCATTAAGTTAAATTATTAGACAGCATTTTAGGAAATATGGTGTGGTCGACAGTTCGATTTAATTCGATATAATATTGGTGAACCAAAGAATTGTTGAGCCAAAGAACCAAAGAACTTTCGTACGTACCATCCCAAGAGCCGCGACATTATAGATTATTTCCATTATTTTTTATCTATAGCACAAACTACTTAGTTTGAGACTTGGCTCGGGCCTCGAGCTCAACTCACCAAAGATTTCTCACAATCGGATGAAATGTATAAACCTACACAAAGAAGAAAGAAACAAACAAAATAGTTATTTGTTATACAAGAGTGCAAAGTTGCTTTTTAACCGCGTGCTCAATTTTGATGACCGAGCAAGCGAAGGATTCAAAAATTAGAATCCTGAGCGTTAGCGAGGGAATCAAAAGAGCACAAGGTGAAAAATCTTTGCACTCGAGTGCAACACGTAACTTTTCATCCCACCTCAGCGAGGAAATGACTAAATGCAAAAAAAAACATTTGCAATCACAAGATACTTTTATTTCAGTTTAGGTATTAACTACTACATTATGATAGGTAAGTATTACAGAATACTCTTAAAATTATAACAAATAATATTTAGGTATAATTAAGAAAAATTTAAAGTAACGTTGCTACAGTTACTTAAGTTGAGTGTAATATTTTTGTTAGGTACTGTAATGTTGGTGTTAGTGACTTGTGTACTGATAAATTCTGCACCATGGAGGTAGAAGTAAATAGGTTTAATGATGTTTTGAATTCACAAACTTAGTGCACACGATATTCTAAATTCAATTTACTTTATCCTCTAGCGGATAAAAACGGCTTTTGCACTCAGATATCGAAGAGCAAAAATACTCTTTCCGAGATGGGGGGATGAAAAATATATTTTATTCAAGTTAACTTTTTGAAGGCTGTTTTCGATAGTCCAAATCTGGGGGCACGGTTAGTGCCCCCGCCAAGACGAGCCAAGCGAAGCAACGCGCAAGGGCACTATTACCTACCTTTTCTCGAAGCGCTTCGTCGTTTTTTTAACCCTTCTCACTTGGGTTTGGATTATTCCAGATAAACAAAATTTGTTACTAAAATATAGTTATTTATAACAGAAAAGTAATTAACAGTGAATAAATGTGTCACCTTACGCCCGTAATATTATAGGATTATAGCTAGGAAGCAGGTGGGTGTATTAAACTATTGCTGAAAACAAAAATCATTTCATCATTATCATCAACATCAACTCATTTTAATCGCCTCTGTGGTCTAGTGGTTAAGACCACCGGTTTAGACCAAAAGGTTCAACTCAGTTTGGTTGGTGGTAGGGCTTGTTTGTCCGCCTGTCTAGCTTTCTAGCTAGACAGGCTAGAAAAAGATGGTGGTCCATCTTATCTAAATATGTCAATAACATATCCACAACATCAATGTTTGTTGTGTTCCGACAGCTAAAAATTAAAATAGCCAGTGCCTCACTAGTTGAGGACTCCGGGTGAAGTGCGCTTCACCCGGGTTCATTGGCCTTATCATCAAGTGAAATCAAAGCCTGTGCTTACCCGTAAAATATTATTTAAATATATATATATATATATCACCACCACGCGGCCCCAGTGTGGGTTGATGGTTGTTAACGACTACTAAAGCAGCTGAGACAAACAGCTTTACCTGCCTTCCGAAGCACGGAGGAGCTCGAAATGAAAAATTTTTGGTCACCCATCACATGACCGACCCTTGCAAAAATTGCTTAACCACAGCACTCACAGACCAGGCGCGTTAACCACAAGGAAGGAAGTACAGACGGCTGCCGAGATACCTAGGTACGTAGATAGCTAGTAGGTTGGTACCACTTTCTAGAAATAAGGATAAATGCTGCATAGTCGAGCGCCAACCTAGATGCAGGCGTGAATAAACCGGACTGCGACTGTGGGTTACATCAGGCAAACAAAGAGGAGTGTAGGAACCCACGTTATAGAACACATAACCGACGTCAAGCATAGGCGCGAAAATAAGTCTGCAGTATGCGAACATGCCCCAACCATTACATCAGATTCGATAAACTTTAAATACTCGCTAGAGAACAACGATTCATCCCTAGGATGATACGCGAGGCTATTGAAATTTAAAAAACATCCTAATTTCAATAAAGAAGATAGTTCGAATTTACCACCGGCCTGGGGATCCCATCATATATACTATTAAATCTCAGCCCCAACACCATACTGCCAGACCAAAGGATACTGTAAACCCTTACTGCGTGAAATGGAACGCACGTCATTAAATTTATAATGAGGGTATACAAGCTACCACCTAATTATAAGACGACCAACACCTCAGTCTCCCTGTGACCACGGACCCTGGAAAGGATTCGAAACATCAGGATAAACATTTAATCAAATTGATGTGTAAAAAAAACGCGAGTAGATCCGTAAAAGTAGTTTCATTTCAATGTAAAAGTAGGTTCAAAATTTTTGTACAATACTTTTAATAAATAAATAATAATCATAATCAAATCATAACCATCCAGATCATAACTTACCTTTTACAAGACGGGCGCTTACCAGCTTACGTTTATTTTTATTACTTTGCTTACCGCTAAATTACTTACTTTTGTTACTCATGTTTGAAAACATTAACGATACAAACATTGTGTACAGCTTTTATTATAAAAGCAAAAAAATGTGCTTATTGAATATAGTGACATAAAAAATTCACGATAGGTTTACAGTCAACATTATTACTTGCCAAAGTATCAAAATTGTTCGATTACGCTATAATTTCAGTGTAAGAAAAAAGAAATTTGTGCGTGTGTGTGTGTGGCTGGAGACAAGCGATACGTCCTCTCGTTGGGAAAACCCGACGCGTACTAATCGGAAAAATTTTACGGGCGCTATTATATAGGTCACTTTAGAAAATTATTACTAATAACTGAATATGTAAATTGTTAAGAAAAAAATACGAAACGTTAAAATAATACCTCTTTATTCATAAAAAAATATAAATGTATTAATAAAATTGGCTAATCATTGTAAAAAAAAAGTTTAAATGTACAGATTTGGGCAGTTTTGAATTATTCTTTTCTGTGAAAAGTAAAGCGAATTTTGTAATTTGGTCTCTATATGGAACTCGTTGATAATATATTCTTTAAGGAACAAAATATCATAAAATAAATTTTCATTCAATAACAGCTATACTCTGCGTCAAAAATGCCTCTGACCTGCCTTTTGAAAAACCCGCTTAAACAAATTGTCTTTATTTGAAAAAACCGTTGATAAATAAATTTATTTTACTCTATAATTCCCTTGTTTAAGACTTCTTCTTTCTAAAACTGACGTTTTCATCAATGATACTCCTTGTATTCCAAAGGTATCTCTTTTGAAAAAACGCATATTCAGTGATATTTTGTTTAAAATGGAATGCACGCTCTTAATATTTTGCTAGTTAAGGAACGTTACATTTACTTTATTTTAGGATCTGTAACTTTCCGCTGCAGGGCAAAGTTCAACATAGAAATCAAGTCATCGTTACAATTTATTAAAATTATATAAAATAGTAACATTAGGCTAATGAATTGTCTATTTAATGTTTTGTATGACTATGTTTTGGAAGAGCGGCGCCTCCTGAAACAGACATCTTAGAATGACTACTAGAATGCCTTCAACAACTGTTTAAAGTTGAGTTACTTTGATAGACTGTAATAAATCAATCAATCCAGAGGGGTAATGTAGTCAGCAGTCTTGGGACCATTCCCATAGGTGTTTATATTTTAATTTGCTATTGATTGATCTGTTTTTTAGTTAAGTTATGTTTCTTTTTGGTGTGTATAATATTGTAGTATACTGTGTAAATAATAAAAAAAAATTGATAAATTAGGTACTTGAATCTTAATAGCTATTCGGCTTTATCACCAAGCTAGCCAAATGCGAGTTGGTAATCACAAATCCGGGGTTTGCCCGACCTAATACTCGTAATTCAAACCTACGGATATCGAGCGCTTCGCAAAGCTTCTGATACTTTATTTTATAAATGTAATGATTTTAAATTATTTTATTGTAATAATTAAAATTTTTGTTTATAATTATGTAATTGGGAATAATCCTGTAAAACTATTAAAATTAATACTTGATAAGCGTTGTGAGCTCCAATATGACCGACAGGTTAGTTATTGCGATATCTATAGCAAATTTTGTCGCTTTAATTCTTCAAGTACTCTACTGATCAATGTCTGCTACAGTCAGAGACAAGACACTACTAACAGTCACGTGTGAAAACGGTGTAGAAGAAACAGTTTAGCGAGACTGGCAAAAAGTAAGGGCACGTTCACAAACAGGCGACGAAGGAACATGTCCGCTACCCGCTCGTATTTATTATTGCAGCCCTGAAAAGACAGCTGTGTAGTTTTTGTGTAAATTGCCTTATGTATGTCGGCTTTGAAATTGCCATATGAGAAATTATTATGATTAAGTTGTAGATTGTATGCGGCTTTGTCTCCAATGATATTTACCTCGTGTGGTGCCGGGGGTAAAGAGTTGCACCACCCCATCTCTTCCAGTGGGTGTCGTAGAAGGCGACTATGGGACCATTCCAGAGGATGGGCAGCAGCGTCTCTTTGTGATTATTATCACCTTACTGCGATCGCCAACCCGCCTGCCAAGCGTGGCGATTATGGCAAATTCCCCTCAAAATTATTTATCCTTGAGGGAGGCCTTTGTCCAGCAGTGGACGTCTTTTTGGCTGAGATGAGATGAGATGAGGATATTTAACCTATCAATTGCAGCTATGCCTTAATTTTCATGATGAAGACCTTTAGCCAGCAGTGTGACATTATTATTGACAAGCTAATAACTAGTACATTTTTTTATTAAAATTGGTTAAAAAATGTTTTGTTTTTATTTATTTTAGGATACATTAAACGCTTATGAAAGTCACGACCTCGCGTCGTAGGTATACCTTTTACTTTATACCTTTATAGATTAGACTCATATTTACAATATTTATAAAATATTATGAAATGAATTAAATCATTTTCTATGCAGATGCATATTGTACTTAAAATTATAAGCTAAAGCTTCGTTATACGCTGAGGGTAACACGAATGTGTTTTTAATTCGTTGCCTTCGCATTGCTTTGCAAAGATGCAATATTATTTGTAAAAAATATTCGTATATTTTCAAACAGCATTGAAACCTCATTGGGAAATGCAAATATATTATTATACCGACTTCCTTCACTATTACGTGGGCCATAAAGAATCGGTTTTTATGCTGTCAGGCCTGAAACTTGGTATGCAAATGTTTTGTCTTGGCTCCGGCGGCGGTGATATATATCGTGACAAAATGTAGTTCCAATTTATTTATTGCGCCATATTGTTCGCCCGATAAGCATTGGGTTTGTTTGTTTTGCTATTTTGGGATTTGATCGTGGTTGCACTGCACTGACTATAGTACGTTGATTTCATTATTTTTTATCTTTTTTTTTGACTAGTTTTGGTCACAGTATAATCTAACTTAATCTAACCTAGTGGTTCAGTTACTCACTGTTACTCAGTCCAAACTAAAGGTTTAAAAGAGATTTATTTTGATCTTATTAAACCATAGGTGCCTAGTTCTTAAATTTTGTCTATTATATTTTTGCTGTTTTTGTTATACTTACCACATATTTTCGTCACACAACCACTTACCAGGCGTCTCTGAGACGCGGGAGTAAAATGACTCTCGTTTGTAAATTTTGCAAAGTGAGGGTTTGTACCTATTTATAAACAGTTAAAGGACGTAATAAACTATTTAATAAAAAAAGGAAAATCACAAATCAATTAATAATATATATTATAATCTAAATTACATTTCAACATCTCTTATTTCAGGCTACCAAATTAACTATTTTGAAAATCACATCCACAAAAATAAACACATGGAGTACTTTCTTTCAATTATTTAGTAATCAACAAAGATAAGAAAAAATATCTTCTTACCAGAATCAACGTTTAAACAAATTGCAGGCCCTCTACTCATAGTTTTTTACGACAGTAAGGTTGATCTTGTTTGAGCATTCAAATCAAATTGATTTTCATTTACACGAATTCGGTTTAGTTGATGGTAGAGCTTGTTTTAAGTCCGCCTGGCTAGCTTCCATCATCTTATCTAAATATGTCACCATGACAACAATGTTAGTAGCATTGTTGTGTTCTGGCAGTTACAGATGAGAAAGTCAGCTCCAAAGTAGTTGAGGATTCCGGGTGAAGTGCACTTTCACCTACGCCCTTATTGCCACTTAACACAGATGAAATGAAGGCCAAGTGTTTCTTTGTAAGAAACAAAAACAAAAACAAGTTTTGCGTCTCCATTTGGAAACGCAAACGCACTTTGAACAATTTCTTCGTACCGCCAACTTTTCTTCGGGACTACTGTCACTTGAAGTGCTGAGGAAGTGGTTTTGGTAGTAGATTGGTGGAAAATGCGTCAAAAAGCGAGTATGAGTACGATTTCATGTTGCACTTTTAGTCTTCCGGTACTTGTTGTTTCTCAAGTAGGGGCGATCTGATGTTTGGGGGTCCTGATATCAGACACTGCGTCGCTGCATTGGCCGTTTAGTATGTCTTCTTCATCTGGCAGATCTGGTTCTAACCACCGCTCGATAGCGAGGTCATTAGTAGTAATTTTGAACGAAAAACTAATAAAAAATTCGTTTCAAAACAGTCACGTTACTTACCATTCTCTCAGACGCACAGCGATAGTTTTTTACTTACCAGAGACAAACACGCGCAACTTTGACCCTAACGAGCGTGTAGGCGGCTCTTAGGGACGCAGCGAAAAGGTATAGAAACAAACAAGATTATACGAAAATCACGCGACGAAATATTCACGATTTTAAAATCGTCAGCGTCTGTGATACGTATGGTAGGTGGTTTAGGGTTAACAAAACACTTGACCAAATGTTGATTTATTAAATTTATGAAAAAATTACGAAAAAGCATTTTTATAACGGAAAACATTTTTAAACGTGAATTTGTTAACTATAATATACGAGTATACCATATTGTTTGTCCGAAAAGCATTGGGTTTGTTTGTTTTATACTATTTTGGGATTCGATCGTGGTTGCATCGCGAGTGAATGTCGTACGCTGATTTCATTATTTGATATCTTTCTTGCAAGGCTTTACTGTCTGCGCGTGATTAGAGTTCATTGGCCTTATTGCGAGCAAATATTTAGTAGAAAGCTATTTTTACAACCTCTTTATAAGAAACATTTCTTACTAACATTCACTACACTCGTAGTAGCTTAGTAATGATATTGTATTATTTTATCAATGTTATATTGATTTACAACCCTTTATAGGGCAAGTTGCTAAATCGGTCTATATTTCGACCACTTGTATCCCCATAGATATAAGGACTAAACTCCTATAAAAAACAGCTTTTTTATTCTTATATAATAATTATATATTTTATAGTTTATATTATCATATATTCTTATGTATTTTATGAGATACAAGTGGTCGAAATATAGAGCGATTTCCCAATTTGCCCTATAAAGGGATAATTTATTAAAAATAATATTTGGAACCCAGTGAACATAAGTACATAGATATAGAACAGATTTCGATGACGTAATTGTTGATATTAAATATGTTTCATCTTGTCTCAATAAATGGTTCTGGTGCAAATTTAATTTAAGATACAGCTAGAGGATAATGTTATTGAGAGCGTAAATTAAATTAGCAAAAGGCGCGGGTTCAAATCCAGCTCGTGACAACTTTTTTCAACACTTTTTCGGAATTGTTGTCTTCTAAAGTTTACGCAGACAACCTCGTTGCGACCACGTATCGTACAAAGAGTTTGAAAAGTGTCGGTACCTATAAATTAATATGTAAAATATACGGAAATAGATCTGAATAAAGTATTTAAGGCGACGCATCGCTAAACAATTCATCTAATACGGAGCGTTTGCCCCCGTACCATAAGAAAAACTGTTTATGTCATTTCAATTAAAACTACAAATAAGTTTAAAAATGAACTGGCGTATTGAAGGGTTTGTTAAGACTAATCTACTAAGAAAATTTAGATGCTTAAATCGGTCTGGTTTGCTTATAAAATGCAAATCTCTGTTTTAAAAGAGGTTACTTTGATATTTTTTTCTCTGTTATAAAAGTTAACAAATCGTGTTTCTGCAACTGTCATAATGAAGTCACTTAAATGAAAAATTATGTCATCAAATATCACTTTCATATGTTTTTTAATTGTTGGGAAAAATCAAGATCCCCGCCACGTAAATTTCCAATGCGTGGCCTTAATTTCAATATCATTATTATTTAAAATAATTCTGCCGGCACGAAAATATAGCTTTCATTTTGGCATTTCTATTCATTCGTTCGGTTTGTATTTAAACATAGGCAAATTGTTAGCTTTGAGTTCGTAGTCGCGCGCTCTCATAATATTTTTTGAATTCAATACATCTGTAACTCAATAATAACAAACAAATATTATTTATTGGATGACTAGGGCGAGGGCAGCGCGCTTTGAACCGAAATACTCATCGTTTCCTCATTTCCCTCACCAGCTCATTTTGTCCTCTGCTCTTCTATTCCGCTTCTGTCCTCTTACTTTTGCTGGGTACGAGCCTTCGATATGAAACATCATAAGGAGAACGGGCCACCACGCTGGCCAAGTGCAAATTGGCAGTAGTTAACGACTGCTAATGCAGTCGGGACCATCGGCTTTATGTGCGATTGTAAACCACGGAAGAGCTCGAGATGATACATTTTTGGTCACCCATCCGATGACTAGCCTTTGCAAATGTTGCTTAACTTCAGCAATGATCGATTAAACTCGTTTACCACTGCGCCATCGAGCTCCCCTTTTTCATAATGAAATAAATTTATAAGATTAACAAAGAATTGAAGTTGGTAATATTTTTAGTAAAAGTGAAGTTAATAGCCTATAACTCTGCCACTGCTGGGCAAAGGCCTCCTTCATTGAAATCAAGTCATCACCACAATTTATGGGAAAATGCCTAATTACCACTCTTGCGAAATGGGGGTTGGTGATCACAAACCCGGGCTATGTCGATGATGTTTAATCGCCTCTGTGGTCTAGTGGTTAAGACCACCGGTTTAGACCCAGAGGTCCCGGGTTCGATTCTCAGTACATCTTTGTGTACTCGGTTTGGTTGGTGGTAGGACTTATTTGTCCGCCTGGCTAGCTACCACCATCTTATCTAAATATGTCGCCATAACATCAATGTTTGTAGCATTGATTGTACCTACACAAAGAGTCTTTATCGCTTAACTCTAATATTCAGATAAATACACAAAACTTGTCTGTCTTGGTTCCCAGTCCTACATCGGCCTCTCCTCAAACAATACATAAACCTATTGTTACTAAATTAGTAAAAAAAACAGTTATGTACTCGGATAAACTGGGTCAAGGCTTAGGGTTGCCTATAAATGGAAATATTATCCATTCAATGACCAATATTTGTACTCCAGGTCAATCGATGAATGCTATAGCAAACAAAATATCACAGGATTCACTAAATAGTTCCACTAATGTTATTATATTATGTGGTGACAGCTCACAAACGAAGAAACGTGACATTATAAATAGTTTTAATACTTTGATAAAACTGCAATCAGAAACAAATTGCAGGTTAATAATTAGCGCCTTTCCCTATTGTACCAATTTGACTTGGGAACAAAATAAGCGCATTTATGAATTAAATTTATTATTGTTTAATTTGATTTGTCGTCATAGTGACACTATTTTATATTTTGACATTAATAAATTTATTAATAGCTTTAGTTTGACGTCAGATACTATGTATCTTTCTAATAAGTGTAGGACCCAAATAGCTAAATTGTTAGCTTATAATATACAGGATACAGTTATAAATGGTATAACTAAATCTTTATGTCATAACAACGTAATCATTAGTAGTTCTACTAATGCAACATTTACAACTAGTAATAAGGTAACAACCTCATGTTTAAACTGAGGGCTAAGACAAAAGCCAAGTCCTCATTAATTACTATTATACATCAAAATATTCAAGGCTTGGCTGGCAAGGACTTAGAATAAGAATTATTAGCAAAAAGTCAGGCAATTCATATATTTTGTTTAACTGAGCATTGGCTTAGAAGTCATGACACATCATTCCATGTAAATAATTTCCGAATAGCAAGCGCGTACGTGCGAAGCTCAGCTATTCACGGTGGTTCTTTAATCTCATTAATTTATTTCTCGAACCCACTAGAATAACTTCACATTCAGCCACTTGTCTTGATAACGTTTTTACAGACTATGACCCTGTTTCTAAGTCAGTCATTAGTCAGCTTACGTCTGACCATTGTGGTTTGAAGGTGACCTATGATTTTAATATTAAGGATAAGCCAAAAATAGTGAACTGTAAACCAGTTACAAAGGAGCGAGTGGAGTGTTTTAAAAATAATATAGCGTGTAAAATTAATGCATTGCCATTTGTACAAGATGACCCAGATGTATTATATAGTAATCTCTTTAACTTCATAAAGACTGAATACGACCAAGTGTTTACACAAAAAACAATAAAAATTACTCATAAACTTAAGTTCTGTGACTGGGCCACGACTGGTATATATAAAAGTAGAAATAAGTTGTATGAATTATATAATTTAAGACAATATAACCAAAACGATAATTTTACGGAATATGTAAGAAAGTATTCGAAAACGTTTAAGAGAGTGTGCATATTAGCTAAATCTAATTACATTAAAGATAAAATAAAAAAGTCTAACAATAAAATTAAAGCCACTTGGGACATTATAAACCGTGAAACAGGTAAATTAAAACCACGGAATAATACTTTCACTATAAAAGTAAACGACAACCTTGTGAATTCAGATATGCAAATTGCAAATATTTTTGATAATTATTTTGTAAATATACCTGTGCTGACAACCTCAGATTTAGATTCATCACCAGAAGCTGCACAAACATTACTCCAAAAATATGTACCAAAGTGTAATGTTTCTTTTCAATTTAAATATATCGATTCAATGGATATTATAAAAACATTTAAATCACTGAAAATGAAGAACACAAGTGATTTGTGGGGCATATCTATAAAAGTAATTAAGAATATTATATATTCTATTGCACCATATCTTGCTGAAATTTTTAATAACTGTGTGAACAAAGGTATCTTTCCCGATCTTATGAAGTTTAGTAAGGTCATACCTTTGTTCAAATCAGGAAACAAAGAAGACCCCACTAACTATCGACCCATTTCAATACTACCAGCTCTAAGTAAAATTTATGAAAAAGTTATATTGGAACAGTTGATATCATATTTTAACATAAACAATCTTTTACATAGTAAACAATATGGATTTACAAAGGGTCGTTCTACTACTGATGCAGATGTTGCTCTAATAAAACATATATTTGATGCTTGGGAGGAGTCTCAAAACGCCCTTGGAGTTTTTTGCGACTTGTCCAAGGCTTTCGATTGCGTTGAGCATAGGACTCTGGTGATGAAGCTACATTACTACGGTCTCAAAAATACCGCACTAAATTTAATCCAGTCTTATCTCAGCTCTAGAACACAGACTGTCGATATTAATGGAACTAAATCATCTGGTTCTCATGTAAAAATGGGAGTTCCACAAGGGTCCATTCTTGGTCCTTTTCTGTTTTTGATTTATATCAATGACTTGCCATTCTTTGTAGAAAACTTCTGTGAAATCGTATTATTTGCAGATGATACTTCACTCATTTTTAATGTAACTAGGTGTAAGAATAATTACGACAATGTAAACAAAGCTCTCTCAGATGTACTCAGTTGGTTTACTGTTAATAATTTGCAGCTTAACGCTAAAAAAACAAAATGTATTAAATTTAGACTACCAAATGTCAAGAATGAACCAACCGATATTAGAATAAACGGCGATCGACTAGATTTGGTAGACTCAACAGTTTTCTTAGGTATAACCCTTGATTCAAAACTTCAATGGAATCCTCATATAACGAAATTGGCCGGCAAACTCAGTTCTGCTGCTTATGCCATTAGAAAAATAAGGCAGTTAACAGACGTTGAAACTGCTAGAACAGTTTACTTTAGTTATTTTCATAGTGTCATGTCGTATGGCCTCTTACTGTGGGGAACAGCGGCTGATATTGAAACTATATTCATTTTACAAAAACGAGCAGTATGAACAATCTATAGACTAGGTTCAAGAACTTCTTTAAGAAATCTTTTTAAAGAGATTGGTGTGTTGACAGTGGCTTCTCAATTTATTTATAATTGTATAGTTTTTGTACGTTGCAATATCAACTCATTTACCAAACACGGTGACGTACACAATTTTAACACTAGAAGTAAGACAAAACTTGTGATGCCACTGTTCAGGTTACAGAAGGTCCTTGGTTCTTCCTTGGGGCAAGGTATACACTGTTATAATAAAATACCAAATACTGTACTAGATTTACCTCTAGATAAGTTTAAAAAACATGTAAAGTCTTCTTTACTTAAAAAAGGTTATTATACAATCAGAGAATATTTAGATGATAAAACAGCCTGGCTATAATAAGAAACGCATACTTTTCTACTTTTTATAAACAGTGTCCTACAGATAACAAATAGCGTTACGTTAAACATTTCAATTAGTTTTGATTTAGAGTAGCTTGGGTGTGTCATGCTCTCTTTATTGCCTCTGCGGTGGTGGCATGTGCGTCGGGTCGTTACATTCCCTAAAATATGGTTGAGCGAAGCGATGGCTGATTCATTATGTCATACTCGTGAACGGGTGCCGCCTGTGGAGGCTGGTCTGCTCTTGCATACTTGTCTTAATTTTATTATTATCAACTATAGTTTAACTTTGTTTTTTCTTAGACAGGTTTTGACTTTTACTAGTACTGTATGACATTGTAAAAAATTTAACTGGTAAATGGTGTTTTTGCAAACAATTTTTTTTTCTCATGTGATTGTCCTTTATATTATGTGTTTTTTTTATTTAGGATGGAAAATGTCCTTTTATGATAGGGCATTTTCCAATATTTTTGACGATGTAAGGGAGAAAAGATCTGGACACTTGCTGAGTTTCTTGCCGGTTCTTCTCAGTACAAGATCTCCCGCCCAGAGTAGACTTACGAACCGATGGCATAATGACGTTCATAAGAGCTATTTGTAGCCTAAACTGAATAAATGTTTTTGAATTTTGAATTGAATTTTGAATTGTTGTGTTCCGGCAGCTAGAGATAAGATAGCCAGTGCCTCACTAGTTGAGGGTCCCGGGTGAAATGCGCTTCCATCATTGGCCTTATCATCACTTAACATCAGGTGAGATCAAGGCACTGTGCTTACCCGTAAACATTAAAAAAAAAAAAAAGTCAAGGTCAAAAATTTTATTCAAATTAACTTAAATAAAATAAGTACTTTTGAATCGTCGAAACATTTTTAACTACTACCTATAATATGCATAGAAAAATCCGATAAACACTTTGCCCGTTCGGTTATTATTAAACGACGACCTCCTTGGTCAAGTGGCTGCACACCGGTTTTCATGTTGTCGCCATCTCTGAGGTCCGGGTTCGATCCCCGGTCAGATCAATTTAAAAATAACTGTTTTTCTATATTGTTTCGGGTCCGGATGCTTCCCATGTATAAATAAGTATGTATTTAAGTATATTGAGTATGTTTATCCGTTGTCTAGTTAACTATTTATCGAGTTTCTTAAGGAAGCTTTTCTTGGGGCTAGATAATTGGTGTGAGTGTGGGAAACATTTTTTTTTTCAATATTATGGCGTTTGCCTTAATAGTTTTAATTATATGAAAAAAGTTAGTTTTTCTAAAAAGGTCCAACGGATAGCTATAACATAGAGCTATACCTACTATCCAAGAGGTTAACCAACTATCGGGTAAATGCAAAGCAAACAAGGAGCGATCGAACCCGCGGCGGCCGCCATGTTTTATGTATAAAGCCTTCACAAAAACTAGGGTCTCACGGTTCGCGCCATTCTCTTCGCGGCGCGATTTAAATAAACTTTCTTTACAAGAGTCGCGAAAGAATTTCAAGAATTTTCAGTCTGTGCAAGCTCACTAAAACTTTGTCGGTCGTGGGCAATTGTGTCTCATGGAATATAGGAAAATGTGTTTCTTTTGACACAATGAAATGTTTGTTTTGTTTTCTTTCTTTGGATAATATAGATTATTAAATATATAACATAGTAGAGGGAGAATATACTTATATAGGTATATATCCTTTTTTTTTGGTAATTGGCCTTCATTTCACCTGATGTTAGGTGATGATAAAGCCAAGCAAAGGTGATGGAAGCGCTCTTGCTGTTGCCGGAAGACAACAATGCTACTAACATTGATGTTGTTTTTTTTATATTAACGGGTAAGCACAGTGCCATGATCTCACCTGATGTTAAGTGATGATAAGGCCAATGATGGAAGCGCAGTTCACCCGGGATCCTCAACTAGTGAGGCACTGGCTATCTTATCTCTAGCTGCCGGAACACAACAATGCTACTAACATTGATATTCGCTGGATGCGAGTAGCACACAATCGTTCGTTGTGGAGATCCTTGGGGCAGGCCTTTGTCCAGCAGTGGACGTCTTTTGGGTGAGATGATGATGATGATGATGAGCGTTTTCTTTCTTTTAGCTTCATATTATTTTTATAATATTTGTATATTTATGTATGATTTGTGGCGTCAAAGATAAACCTTACCTTTACTACACTTTTAAATTTCGCTTGTGGTAAATAGTTATATATATATTTTTATTAGGTACATTTTTCTACTCTCATTTAAGATAAACTTTTTAAACCTTATTCTTGACACCAAAAGAGTGCTAACCACTCTTGAGTGGTTACTACTACTTGTAGTCAAATAACAATCATCATCAGCTTATTTTATGTCCTCACTACTGGGGCACGAGCCTTCCCCATAGATGTATAGAGAAAACGGGCCATAAACCACCACGCGGGCCCAGTGGATTGGTGGTTGTTAACGACTGCTATTGCAGCCGGGACCAACGGCTTTACGTGCCTTCCGAAGCTCGAGATGATACATTTTTGGTCACCCATCCAATGACAGGGCTTTGCGAAAGTTGCTTAACCTCAGCACTCGCAGACCGGGCGCGTTAACCACTGCGCCATCGACCTGCTCGAGTCAAATAACAATATATTAATTAGATACGCATTTTAAGCAAAAACTCATGTCTTCTTAAACGATCTATTGGTCATGCTGGGATGTGATGTAACTTAAATACCATTTCCTATATACTATAACTGTAGCTTTCTAATCGGTCTCGTGTTGGCGTCAGACACGGTCCAGCTGAATGCCACGATCCATATTCATAGAACTTTGCATACTGTCAACTGCTCCAAGTGCTTTCCGTAATGCAATCTATTAGAGTCGGACTGGCAGCTAGCGGTCCACTCGTCAATCTGCGTTGATCCGTTACAGCCGAAATAGCTGCTCAAAAACATTTTGCTGAAAATACATTCTGCGAATGCTTTATAGTTCAATAAAAGGATCGATTATGTAATGATTCAAAGTAGAGTTAGTTAAAATGATGAATAATAAAGTAGAGATAGATATACCTACGGATGAATAGTAAAGTATTGATAGTTATAATTCTTATGAATAGTAAATAGTGATTAGACCCATTGTCCCACTTATACAGCAAATAAAATTGATGGGTATTGACTTAATTACCACCTTTGCCAAATGTGGGGAGCTGATTACAAAATACGAGCTATTCATCGAAAAATGCAAACACACTATGACCGACCTAGATATTGAACCCAAGACCTTAGAAATCGATCGGACCGAGTGCATTGCCTCTGGGCCACTGTGTCGTTACTTTTTTAGTACTTCTATATGTTATTAGTTTTTCAATTTGGTAGATAACATTGGGTATAATTTAAACGCTCACCAGAAATATCTTTTAGACCCTAAGCCTAAGTACCAAATAAATTTAATGACTGTACAAATATTATTTTTGCTTCCCAAAATGGATAAATGCTCACCAAATTTTTACACTGTTATTCAAATGATTGAGGACCCTACTCCTGTAGGTCACGTGATAGGTTAGAAATTTAAGACAATCGCGAAGCGCGGTGTAGCGATTGTCTTGAACTTCGAGGTTATTTTTTTTATTAGACAACAGAAAGCAAAAATTACCAAATTGAAACTCGAGGCATAAAATATTGGTGTTATCTATTTGGTGACAAAATAACATATTTGGTTAGAAATGTAGTTAAAAGGTATTCATATATTTTTATTGCATTTAATAAAAATATAAATTGTATCCTTTTTATAATATTTTAGGAAACACAATTTGGTGAACATTTCGAATTTTATTGTTAGTAGAATTAATACATTTTTGGTAGGCGTTTAAACACAAGCCGAAAACATTTACACACATTTCAGCAAGGGAAACAATTGGTTTCTTTCAAAAAGTACAAAGGGCTTACACAAACATTGTTAAGTTCACGAATCTTTTACTTGCTTTGTTTTCTGGTGAATTGTATGTTTTGTGTTAACCTTTGAACTTTGAATTAGATTCTTATAAAAACAGTAATTGTATACGGAACATATATTTTAATACACTTAGATATTTTCTTTAATCTTATTTCAATTAATTACTTCATTAACATACAGATTGTTATTTTTCGTTACGACTTTGTCTGCAAAAATAGATAGGTAGGTATACGTTTAATATAGGTAAGAGAATTTTGCTAGCAATGTTTTGTCTAACACAAATTAATCTAGCAATTATAAAGGTCATATTGGCAACTCTATTAAAAACTGTTACTATTGAAATTTCTAGCAGATCTCTGAGCAAGTACTATGGGAACTATCTATACATATAATAAGAACGTAGGGATAAAAAAATCTGTAATTGCAAGATATCAAAAAAAAATTACACAGGGTGCCTTAAAATCACTTACGGAACACAATAGAAGAGTTTAAAAAGACGTTAAACTCGAGAACTACTGAACGGATTTTGATCCGGTTTTTACCAAAATGCTGAGAAAATTCTGGAGAATAAGATAGGCTACATAAATACTCGAAAATTTTAATTTTTAATTTGGTCTAAACCTTGGTTGCTTGGCAACCGTTGTTTATTATGTAACATAGGGGAATTTTTTTAATGAGTTTTACGGCTCTGGCATCTGAGGCTCTGGCTCTATATTGCTATCGTGTTTTACGGCTGTGGGTTCTTTGCCCTTTTGAGCCTGTCATTGATAGTTGTTGCCATGAGAATACCGATTTTGATGCGGTTATCACCAAAATGCTTAGAAAATTTCGGAGAATAACATACAAATCGAAAAATGTTAAACAAATTTTGATATACGTATTTACGCGACCAACTGTTAGATACGTTCGTTGCTTTATTATTTTAAAAAAGTTTTGTTACTCTCTAAGGTTACCTACCCTTTATAAATCTGTAAGGCACCTAAGCGAACATTAGCACCGCAGTAGTAAAGCGACGGATTATAAAAACAAGCTCGAAATCACGCACATCATTAAACTTGGCTGTACATACACCTTTTGTTTAATTTCCCAAAATAACCTATAATAATATGTATATTTAGTCACGCCTGCGCGCGGCGCTTATTCCAGTTTTCTAATACACAGAAATGTTAAAAGTTAAAACAATACCTATATTTGGCGGTATAAACCTCTGTATCGTTGCCCAAAAAGTGTCTCTCTTTTTTTAGTTATGCATAGAAATGTTACTCATTAAATTTGGCTGTATAAAACTTTGTATCATTGCCCAAAATCATGTCTCTATTTTTTTAAATATTGCACATAGAAGATGTCTTGAATTACTTAACTTGGCTGTATAAACCTTTGGGTCGATGCCCAAAATACTTAATGTTATTTTTTTAAATCTATTTGGTGAAAAATCGCGGAAGAAGAAAATGATTTAAAGTAAAGTTGTCTTGGCGGGAGAGTAAAGCATGTCTGCGGTTTTGTTTTATTTTCTAACATTCGTGTGATGTCGAATATTAATGTGAAATAATCAGTTGCTGAGCAACCGATTTGAGCCTTAGATTGTTCTGAGACTTGAATACCACAAATTATGTATAGATAGATTTGGTTTGTCAATATAATTCAAATTTCGTATTAATTCTGAAACTAACGAGAATTATCAAATGGGCGAATAGAAACCGATTTGCGCATTGAGCCTAAGCACTGGGTTTCCAAGATTTTTATTCAAATACATTCTGATTAGTTCCTAAGTATATTCGATCTTGTGCTCGAAGTGGACTACCTCGTTTTAGCCTGCCTTCAAATTGAAGCATAATATATGTATGAATCCCCGTGTGGTGCCGGGGGTAAAGAATTGCACCACCCCATCTCTTTCCGTGGGTGTCGTAGAAGGCGACTATGGGACCATTCCAGAGGATGGGCAGCAACGTCTCTGTGATTATTCTCACCTTACTGCGATCGCCAACCCGCCTGCCAAGCGTGTCGATTATGGCAAATTCCCCTCAAAATGATTTGAATGGTGATAGATAGATGGATGATATGTATGAATGTATTGAGAGGTCGTGTGGGCACATAACAAGCACAAACACCGAAATCTTATTTATTTTATAAGAACACAAAATAGTTCGTTCCACCGCCAAAAAAAACTACCAACTTAAAACTTAAAGAGAAATATTAAATTATGTTGTCTTTTTCCCCTTATTCCTTTAACATAACACCCTCTCACATTATTCAGTTTTGTTCTCTTGGACATCTTGACCTTTCAATCCCACATTATAATCATGATTGCTTAATTATCATAAACGGTTAGAAACTAGAAATTTTTATTAAAATTGGCTTATTGACTTGAATATTATCAAGTTTGTAGCCTCGTAAATCCTATGTTTTTTAAGACCACTATTCATATCTGCCGGATGTACTATACCAAGTACAGACTAAGATTAGTGCTTCAGACCGATATAAAAAAATTAAGGGTTTATGTAGTTTTTGAAGTGCTTCCTAGTTTTTAATTATTTCGTCATATTTAGCATCTGTAGCACATTTTTAGAAAGGAAAATAATTTAAATAATTTGTACCCCTGTAAGTACGATGTATAATATGTATAACATAACAAAAACAACATCAAAATGTTAAAGGTTTTATGAAATAAAAAATAACTACTCTGAAAAAGGGGAACGAAAAATTTGTACTTGGTCAAGTATATTAGGTAGTTACTCGTGCTATGTAGTTTAAAAGTCAGGTTTGAACTACTATATATACTCAGTTCGTACACGGGGACTTACGAGGATAGGACACTGTATTGTAATAAGTTGTATGTTTTATGTGTATTAAGTTTTATAGTCACATGTTATGGTAAGGAAAGAGACAAGTGAGCACAGGTCGCGTACCGCCAACCTCAAAGACATTTAAACGTAGAACCTTAAAAGCAAATGTCTCCGGGGCATTATGAACGCAGAAATTACGGAATGTTTCTGTTTTAATTACAATTCTAATTGAAGAACATGAACGCGATTGTTGTACATCGGTACCGTAATCCTTTGCGTGGCGTTGCGTGCCGCCATCTCCGCGTATGAGCTTGGGTTAAGTCACACTCTGCTCTGATTAAAAAATAAGACGCTTTAGGATTACTCCGCAATATATGTTACTGTCACTTGAGCTGTAATATTTTTATTTATTTTATAAATATGTGTTGCATTATTAATATATAGATTTAAAGATTCAAAGATTCAATTTCTTTATTGCAAGCTAACATTGTGTACATAGAATCTTATAAAATTCGTACATAGGGTGTTATATACAATGTAGCGCCCCGTGGGGGCATAGCAATTTACATAACAATATAGGTAATACAAACGACTATTCCATTCTTACATTATTACAATTAATTGCACTTTATTGTTTAATTCCTATATTAATAATTATATTATTAAACAATTATTCATCCTGAGATAAATTTCAGTTTAACAATATCAGTATTTATTTTATTAGTATTATATTTCAATAGTATAAGTTTTAAATATCAGTATTATCATTTTAAAAAATCTGTAATGCTGTAGTAACTCTTAGTAATTAAGAACTGTTTTAGATTTTTCTCAAAAGTTGTTAATTCTTCATTATTTTTTATTTTATTTGGGATATGGTTATATATTTTTATCAACATTGAGTGGGGGGCAGTGGAGCAGTAGACTTAGGAACCGATGGCATAGTGACATTCATAAGAGCTACTTGTAGCCTAAACTGAATAAATGATTTTGAATTTTTAATTTGAATTTTTCAATTTTGGAGTATAATTTTAGTTTTGAAAAAGGTAATTTAAGTTTATTTTCGTATCTATTATTGCGTCTGATAATTTTTATGGGAGAGTACAGGTTTTATATTATTAGAAACGCCTCGGTGACCGAGTCAAAGCGCTCGTTCAGGGTTTAATTCCCAGTTCAGACAAAGAGTGTTTTGAATTTTTCGATACATAGCCCGGTCTTGTGATGATCAATCCGCCATTTGGTAAGCGTGGTGATTAAGTCAATACCCATTAATTGTAGCGATGACTTGATATCAATTAAGAAGGCCTTTGCTCAGCAGTTGGACAGTATTTAAGCATTTTCATTTATACTTTTATTATTATTATCTCGCCATCCTTTTTTGGGCTCAGCTGCAGGCGTAGCACACAAACACACCACGACTGGCATGAGGTTGCTTAGGAAAGACAGCGCAGCATAGGATAAGAAGAAATATGTTCATTGCACTATTAAAACATTCATAATAAATAATTAATTAATTCAGAAAGCTTAAACGCTTATTTTAGTTAGGGGTTTACGTTCATAGTCTACCCGAGCATCTATCCGTTCAACTACGGACGCTTAAAATGTATATAAGGACGTACGCATCGTCACTTAGGATGAACTTAGGACGACTCGATCAATCACTAAGGAGAAGTAAATCTTAAAAGAAACGTAGAAAAAATACGATGAGTCGATTTTCTTGCTCCCCGCGTGTATAACTAAAACTTGGTATGAATGTTGTCACTAGGGAGATTTTTTATTTTTATATACGACAGAGACGCGCTTTGCCTTCATCAGTCCTCCTAAAGAAGTGGCATAACACTAATAGAATTGTGTACTGAATTAAATGAATCAGCTAATAAAATTTTAAGTTAGACACCAAATTATTTACTCAGAATCCTTTGTAATTTTGAGTGTCTGGATTAAGAACAACATAGTGAATGTTGCGTCATCGTCGTTCCTAACCCAGAACAAGCATTGATAAGATACCTTAATGTCTGGTTATAGCATACAATTTACAAACACAACAATGTTTCTGTCTCGCGTGGTAGTCTTGATATTTAGGAAAACGCTCAGTTCCCCGGGGATACATAATAATTTCACGCTCACCAAGTTACGAAACAAGAAAGCAGCAGGCGGGATTTAACAAAAGCAAACCGTATTAAATAGCCAAATATTTCTTGGTATAGGGGAATCGTTAAGCTTGATATATTTTAAAACGCAAATTATTAAAAAAACTTTGTACTTATTTAAAATTTTCCAAGATTAATATTGATCAATTTTATTGTCAAGTTCATTTATTACTAGCTGACCCGGCGGACTTCGTACCGCTTTGACAGTTTCCATCATTGAGTTAAATATATATCAATGGTTTCCATGACAACAAAACAAACAAATCATATTGTATTGGAAAATTAAATTGTCGTTTTTTGTATTTTATTTAATTGTTTTTTAATATAGCCTTGTTATTACTCAGCGCTAATGTAGCATTCTAATGATGAAAGATTTTTTTAAATCGGTCCGGTCGAGTTTATTCATTGCAAACATACATACATACATACATACATCCAAACAAAAATACAAAGGTTTCCTCTTTATAATATTAGTATATATATATCTGTGTTAGTATTAAGTGTTCTAATATTGAATTACGGGGATTAAAGGCTGAAGGTGGATAATTATACTCTGTACCCGTTATCCTCAACCACTGAGAAATTGGCTATCTTATTCTGTTATCTTAACTGTTGGAACACATTAATGCTACTAACAATGTTGTTGTGGCGACAGACTAAGATATTAAAGGCGATTATGTATATGTGTTTATCGGATAAACTATAAACACATGCTATGAATTGAACCCGTTAAGATTGTCACGGGAATACAACACGGGAAAGCAGATTCATACATTTTGTAAAGTACGAAGAGGAGCTAGCTGATTATGGTACATAGGTAGTCTTTTAACAAAATGTGTACCGACGGGAACGACTGTGTTTCGTTTTATTCCCACGAAATATTCACGGTAATACCACTTGCGAGTCGCGAATACATTTGCGGAGGAACGGGTAAGTTTATTCTTGACTTAATTCGTTCATTGAGGATAAAAAAATAAACTGCTTAAGGCGACGGGTAAGGCACACTAGCGCCGCTAATGGATTTAATTTGATAACTGCTAAACTAGATATTTTTTCAAACAATGCGGACCTTCCGACACTAGGCAAACATCTATTATTTAATAATTGTGCACTATTTGTAGGTTTGTTTTTGTATTCGTTCGCTAACACCAACTGTGGCTATTGTTTGTGAATAAATGCGATAGCCCGTTTTGTGAATAAACCACGCAACAAAAAGAAGTGCACAATTATTAAATAAATACTATGGATGCTTTCCTGTTGTCGGACGGTACGCAATGTTTAAAAAAAGATCCGGTCAGTTAGTAATTGTCAAATTATCAATTGGTGGCGTTAATGCCTTACCCTTCGCCTTAAGAAGAACGTATTGCGAAGTGATTGAGAATTAAAGGTTGAAACTATTCTCAGAACAATACTAAAGTAGTTTTCATTTAAAACACGCTTCGTGAATTTTACTTTTTTTATTTTTAAGCGCTATTTGCAGCACTTAAGCTAAATTAAATATTTATAAAATACAGTGAAAAAATTAAATGCCTACCCGACCCAGCCAGGAATCGAACCTGGATCTTCCGCAATCCGGGCGGCTGCACTGACGCTTCGTGAACTCATTTTCTGTATTGTATTAACTTTGTAGAATGTACCCCATTTTTTATATAGTTAGGGAAATGCCTCATGCATCCTGCTCTGCCCTAAGGGATGGGAGAAGATTTTGTCAGACAAGCACCGAGTAAAACCTAACCTAAGAAGTACGAAAAGACCGATATTTTTATTTCCCCTGTACATAAACAACTAAATTTATTACTGCTGCAGACATCAAACGTTGTCACAATTTCAAAGGGAACGATTCGAATGATCGCTCAATTGTAAGCTACAGAAACAAACTGCTAACGATCAAATGCCGTTGGTACATTTGAAGTGCCTATTTTGTGATCCAGCCCAAACATAACGAATGACAACCCCGGCACACAAAGTTCAAAGCAATTGCAATTATGCAGCCCGCTTGAGGCTCGCAGCCAGTAGCAAGTGTGAACGACGAACGTAGTACTAAAACTACAAACGTTTTAGATGGTATCGCTCTGCACTGTGTACGGTATGGAGAAGGCCTAACAGCCATGAAATGAATTGAACGACTCCAATAATTCTCGGTTTAAATTGATCATTTGAATGATGCAGTTTTCATGCGGAACTTGCATTGGTATGCTGATCAATGTATTTAATCTTAAATAAAAAGAACTCCTTATTCGATAGGCATACTTTTCTGTAGAGAAATATGTGAAGGCCAGAATTACTGAATGAAAACTGTTCCAAATACAATGTAGTTTTGATACGGCATCACAGATGGCGCTAGCCGTCTGTTAACGCCTTATGAAAAAGAGTGCGGCGCCGCCCGGTCTGCGCGCACGCGAGCAGATGGCCGCCATCTTAGTGTCTCGGTTTCCTTAGTGTTAGACACACGGAAACCACGCGTTTGGAACGCGCCCTTGTTTTGTTAAATATAACTGGTGAAATCGGTCGTTTGCGTTTGTTCACGTGCCCTTTGGGAGTGCCGCGTTAAACGTGACAAATAAGTATCAAGGAACTGTACTTTTATGCGTGCGGAATGACAATTCGCCTACGGGTAGCCGTGTAGGCGCGTGTGAGTGCGTGAGTGCGGACCAAGTGCGGAGTGCGTGGTCGTTCAGGGTTTGGAGCTCCAAGGGGGTCGCTTAGGATCAGTGACATTGCCACCACATCGCACAGGCGGTCGGATCTGACCCAGGGAGGGTCGCCCGCCGCTTACGCCAGTGAGTACACTGGAGTGCACGTAAGTGTTAGACATTTGATTAGGTTAATTAGTTTAAGTCTTTAGTTTTAAGCATCTTATGGTAGCAGAGGATAAACTGTAAACAAAAACAAATTATATGATAGTCATGTGTTTTATTCTTATTTAAACGTATACCTATTGGACGCTAACGTTTACGTTTACTCCGAAACATGGCAAGCAAAAAGGTACATACCTAAACCAAATAATATTTTATTTAAATTTCGAACAATTGGCAAACTGGAAAGAAACAAATGAACATTATATTGGTGCGTTTACTCCATAGAATATAATAGAATAGAAACACTTTATTTGTAACTAATACATCACACACACGTAACGAAAAAAAATCTATTAAAAATAACAATATTAATAACAAATATGAATTTTTATACATGTGTTTTTTTTTTTTTTTTTTTTTTTATAAAAGAGGGAGGCAAACGAGCAGGCGGGTCACCTGATGGAAAGTAATCACCGCCGCCCATGGACACCCGCAAAACCAGAGGAATCGCAGACGCGTTGCCGGCCTTTAAGGAAGGAATAGGCTCGTTTCTTGAAAATTCCGAGGTCGTAACGGTCCGGAAATACCGCCGTTGAGAGCTGGTTCCACAACACTGTAGTACGAGGCAAGAAATTTCGCGAAAAACGCACAGTAGTAGACCGCCATCCATCAAGGTGATGTGGATGGAATGACAGTCGATTGCGTGTAGTGCGGTGAAGAAAAGCAGCGGTAGGGATCAAGCCGAACAATTCCTCTGAACACTCCCCATGATATATGCGGTACAATATACAAAGAGAAGCAACGTCTCTCCGAAGAGATAGTGGATCGAGCCGACCTGAGATAACCATGTCGTCGACAATTCGAGCAGCTCTGCGTTGAATACGGTCAAATGGAAGGAGTTGGTACTGGGGTGCTCCAGCCCAAAGATGGGAGCAGTATTCCATATGTGGCCTGACCTGTGCTTTGTACAGTTGTAAGCGGTGGGCCGGCGTGAAATACTGACTCGCTCTGTTAAGCACACCCAGTTTTTTCGAAGCTAATTTAGCTTTACCTTCCAAATGACCCCGAAACTGAACGTCACTCGAAATATCGACACCAAGGATCCCAATAGTCGGGTTGGTATCAAGGGGAGCTCCCTCAAAGTTCAGAGGTACGACGAAGGGATGTTTTTTTGCGGTAAATGCGCAAACTTGTGTTTTGGTGGGGTTAAAGTGGACGAGGTTACGTCGGCCCCAATTCGAGACATGACTTAACATGTTCTCGGTGTCAGTCACAAGTTTATTCCGGCTCTCGATGACGCTTTCCAGAGAAATATTAGCTCGTCCGGTGTAGAGCGTGTCCCCAGTACTGTCGTCCGCATAGCAATGAATGCTGTTGTTATGCAACATGTCATTGATGTGCAGAAGAAACAGAGTAGGGGACAACACACACCCCTGCGGGACTCCAGCATTCACGGGCTTCATGTCAGAGCACGAACCGTCAACTACGACCTTGATGCTACGCCCAGAAAGAAAGCTGGCGACCCACGAACACAATTTCTCAGGAAGCCCGTATGATGGAAGTTTAGCGAGAAGAGCCCTGTGCCATACCCTGTCGAAGGCTTTCGCTATGTCCAAGCTAACTGCCAGTGCCTCCCCTTTCCTCTCGATTGCCTCCGCCCATCGGTGAGTGAGGTACACTAAAAGATCACCAGCCGAACGACCGCGGCGAAAACCATACTGGCGATCGCTTAGTAGCTGGTTCTCTTCTAGGTACCTCAAGAGCTGGCAGTTTGTAATGGACTCCATTACTTTGGAGAGCAAAGAGGTGATGGCTATAGGCCTGTAGTTGGACGGATCCGAGCGATCGCCTTTTTTGGGAATCGGGTGGACAAGGGCTGTCTTCCAAGAACTCGGGACAACGCCAGTAGTGTAGGAGAGCCGGAAGAGGCGCGTTAGAACCGGCGCCAACTCAGGAGCACACGTCCGAAGCACAATGGGAGGGACTGCATCAGGCCCACTCGACTTATGGATGTCAAGGGAAAAAAGAGCCTTACGAACTGACCTTTGCAGGAACCGAACGTTTGGCATAGAACTAGCGCAATGCGGTATGGTTGGTGGCGACTTTTCCCCATCGTCCAAGGTCGAATTTGACGCAAAAAGAGTGCCCAAGAGATCGGCTTTCTCCTTTGCGGTATGAGCCAGACAGTCATCGGTCTTGTGCAATGGTGGTAGGGACGGCTGACAAAAATTCCCTAAGATAGCTTTGGCGAGAGACCAGAACGCACGCGTACCCGAAGGAAGACGCACTAGCCTCTCGCCAATTCTACCTATGAATGATGACTTCGCCTTGGCAATATCCTTCTTAAAGGACCTGGCGGCAAAGTTGTACCTCTTTCTGAGCACGCTGGTGTTTGGATCCTTTGATGACACCGCATTAGCCCAGGCTTGGTAATGCTGTCGCTTTCGGCGAGACGCCATTTTGCAGCAGCGACCAAACCAGGGTTGGGACCTGCCGCCAATGGGAACCACAGAGTTTGGAATGAAAAGTTCCATTCCCTGCAGTATCACATCAACGACAGAGTCGGCGGCGACATCAGGATCATCCAGCGAGAAGCAAACTCGCCACCATGGGTAGGACGCAAAGAAACTTTGCATCCCATCCCAGTCCGCTGACTTATAATGCCAGACCCGACGGCTAGCCGCTGGTTGCGTTTTTAAAGTTTCTGTGAGAGGCACAGTGCTGCGAATCAGACAGTGGTCTGATGAGCCTAGTGGTGCATCGACAGAAACTTGATAGCCATCTGGGTGCGAGGTCAGCAGAAGGTTCAATAAAGAAGATGCATGGCCCTCCACATCTGGAACCCGCGTGGGCTCGGTTACCAACTGGGTCAGACTGTAGGCCAAAGCGAAGTCATGAACGGCTCTACCCGCGTGGTCAGTTGTGCGTGATCCAAGCCATTCGACGTGGTGGGCATTGAAGTCTCCCAATACCACAATCTCGGCAGAAGGGATCCGTTGAAGAAGGGAGTCTGTCGCCGTTTGGACGCTCTCGATGAGTTGGTCAGTTCTGTCGTTACCGCTGTGGGACCTATACAGGCATGCGTAGACGCGAGGATGGTGTCCGCAGTCGACGTGTAGCCATAAGATGGAGAGGTCCCTATCTTCAAGATTGCCGAGGCGACGGACGCACATATCCTCCCTGACGTAGGCGCAAACACCGGCTCGAGGCACAAATGCATGTTCCAAATTATATCCCGGGTAGCGCAAGTAGGAGATGTCAGGAGGGGGGGATATCTGCGTCTCGGTGAGGAAGAGCAAGGCCGGCTTCTCCGTCTCAAGGTGGTAATGGACGGCGCTCAAATTAGAGTGGATTCCCCTGATATTGCAGAAGTCCACGCGAAGCGTAGGAGGGGGTGCCAAAGGTCTTGTCTTTCTCCTGCCTGCAGCATGCCTTGATACGAGCGGACTTTTGCCCTCCCCAGAATACGTAGGGCAGCCTGAGCGAGGACGCTCAGGGGGGGATTCTCCGACACTGGATGTGTCGGTACCCCCCTGGGGTAAATCTAAATTCAAGTTCGCTGCCATATCAAGTACGAGGGGGGGGGGGGATAGGGGCCTCCGGAACCCTCACTCGCCGGACGAAACACAATGGCACCAGGTGCCATTATTTCACGCCGAATATTCGTGAGAGGGTGGTATTACGCCGGGCGAGCCGGCCCAATGCGTGCTGCAATGCAGCGTGGCTCTACCACTCAGTTGGTGTCACTCATTTAGCACCACCCAGGGGTCACGTGTAGGGTCTCAAGGGTAAACCTACGGACGCGAGTGACTTTAACCCCCAAAATGTGTGTTGCAGAAGCACAAAAGGGCGATAGCTCAGTGGCTGATTTTGCTTATACACAAAATTACATAAGTGTATAAGCAAAGCACTGGTATTCTGCTATTACCTAGAAAAGGGTAGACAAACAAAACAAAAACAAAAATGTAAACTAATGTAGGCAGTAAACGACACAATATTGAAAACAAATAGTGAAAATAGAAGGTTAACAAAAATTAAAAATTAAAATTCACAGATTTAATATTTGAGGTGTTGTGGTCATGGAGCTACTAAAAAAAAGAAACATAAAACATTTTTTAATGTTTGACATCGAAATTGTTGCTAATTGCTAATAACCTGTTTTGACATTAAAACTGTATCGTGATTTGCTTTTCTTTGTCTGTCATACAAAACGACTTGGGTTCAATTTGTAATTATTTCTTGTGTGGGCCTAAATAAATGAATTTATTATTATCTCTTTATTTATTTATTTATTCCATATAAATTTTCATTTTTAAATATTTTCTAAAAACAAAATAAATAAAACATTTAAAGATATAAAAAATAGGGGTTTCCGGCTTTGGGACCAGGGTCCAAGCTACCGGTGGTAAGGTCTCCAGAGACAGGAACCTCCTCACAATGCGTGCCGTATCGATGAGAACTGCCTTCTGAATCAGGCCCTTGATCCAGCCGCCTAACGTTAGCCTCATTAGATGTTGATCGAGGCTCTTGGCCATCAGGCCGTTGGTCGTAACAACAATCGGTACGATGACAGCCGAATCCACACTCCACATGTCGACAACCTCGTGTGCTAAGTCGAGATATTCGATTTGTTTCTCATTCTCAGCTTTCACGAGGTTCTCGTCATGGGGAATAGTGATATCGACAATCATCGTGCGGCGCGTTAATCGATCTATCACCACAATGTCAGGCTTATTGTCTACATTAGTCCTGTCAGTGATGATAGATCGATCCCAGTACAACGTGACATGGTCATTTTCGAGAACTGGGATTAAAACACTTGAGGAATCGGATTTAAGGATAAAAAGAAATAAAATAATTGTAATACAACTAAAGGGGCGAGGTTGGGAAGGTTTGACCTTGACCGCGACCTAAACAACGAAGTCCGCCACCGAGTACCCCTTGTGTATACCCATGCATTGCTTCTCTAAAAGATAGGCTTTAAAATACTTTTTTAAAGTGAACTTTGATGTTAATATTCTTAGCGGTGAGGGTATGTTGTTCCAACACTTGGTAGCTAGGTAGCGAAAACTGCCAGTGAACGCCACGGTCCTATGTGCATGAACCTCCAAAAGACACCTAGTTGCCCTGGTGCCATACCTATTATGAAAAGGAGATTTTTAAATTTTTGAGTGCAAGTGTGTTGACTTTTAGGATTTTAAAACATCAAATAACAAACAAACTAAGTGAAAATGTCTCCTAGAGGCCATCTTAAGCATTAGAGCCTTGTTCAAATATGGAGTGACATGACTTCTGGGAGTTCCATCGACTGGTGTTGTTTATAGGATGTTCTACTCATACATTAAGGTACTTATCTATTATTTAGTTTTTTTTAGTTTACGTTAATCCCCGTTTAAATTCTTTGTTAACTATGGAACGCGTATGTTTAAAAGTCATCATCAGCTCATTTTTATGTCCCCACTGCTAGGGCACAAGCCTTATACCTATGGATGGATAGGGAGAACGGGTCACAAACCACCACGCGGGCCCGTGCGGATTAGTGGTTGTTAACGACTGCTAATGCAGCCGGGACCAACGGCTTTACGTGCCTTCCGAAGCACGGAGGAGCTCGAGATGATACATTTTTGGTCACCCATCCGATCACCTGCCTTTGCGATAGTTTCTTAACCTCAGCTCACTCGCAGACCGGGCGCGTTATCCACTGTACCATCGAGCCCCTCAAGTTTAAAAGTGTATACTATTATTTAGTTTTAATTTCCGCTCATTATTAATTATAGTAAAGCCTTGGCCGCAACTAGGCATTAATGGACTAGTTCCATATTTTACATTCTCAAATATAAAGTTAAAGCCTCTTTAATGGAAACAAAAATGTATGTATGACATTATAACAGCGCCTTTTGATGGTAAACGAGGAAAGTTAAAATTTTCCATAATACTAGACACTGTTATCAATGGATTCAAAAGTACTCCCTGTTCACCGTAAATGTTTCTCGCGTACTATACAAACGATCTGTTTTTGAGTTATTCGTTTAGCCCTTTTTTAAGCGGTTTATCCGTAAGGGTGTGTTTCCATTGAGACGGAGACGAGTGGAGGGGAGAGGGGAGGGAATCGACCAATCACTTTGGTTGAAGTTCACATCTCGCTTCCACTTCAAGAAGAAATAAATTGTATATTTATTGTTTTCTTATGTGGTTTTTACAAGATGTTACATCAATTAAAAGTGCCATACATGACCCAGTTTGGGCACAACAATATAAACAAAATAAAATTATATGAACATTGTTAAACACATTAAATTATTAAATTTATAATTTAAAAATGTGGATTATTTAATAAAATATTATTATGAGTTATTGAACATATTATTCCTGTTGGTATGTTAAAATCTTGCAATGCTGTGTGGCATGCGTGGTAGTGCGGAGCGAAGCGCGACGTAGAGAAGTGGGGCGAGCGAGGCATACTATATGTATGTATAGTGGTCCGCTTTACAGATCCAATCATAGACTATGTATAATATTGATACAGAGGCCTTTCCTATAATAGGAACACCCACTGCTTCTCACAGCTTCGCTCTGAAAGAAAAGAAAATTAAAAATTAAAAAATATATTTTATTAAGAAACACACCCCTCGTGTGGTGCCGGGGGTAAATAATTGCACCACCCCATCTCTTCCCGTGGGTGTCGTAGAAAGCGACTATGGGACCATTCCAGAGGATGGGCAGCAGCGTCTCTCTGTGATTATTCTCACCTTACTGCGATCGCCAACCCGCCTGCCGCCATGATTTATCCTTGAGGAAGGCCTTTGTTCAGCAGGGGACGTCTTTTAGGCTGAGATGATGATGATGATGATGATGATGATGAATAAACACACATTTAAACACAAAACTAATAGGTAACAAAAAACCCAGCTCCATGCTAATCTCCACTTGTCTCCGCTTCAGTGGAAACAGCCACTTTTTTTCACAGCTCCATTCTGTCTTTGCCTTAGTTAGTGAAAACGCAGGGTGCGTTAATCGCTATGTTCAGTAGAAAAATAAACTAATGAACAAAGCCTATTTTAAAGCTGGCGTGAACGTTTGTGGAAATAACAAGCGTTTTTGATGGCGCCTCACTCAATAAAGATAATAACATGCGCCGGGTACGTGAGCGCGCCGCACTTAACCGACTGTAAATTAACCTGTACTTTGTGTTTACTGGTTGCAGATTTTATTAATATTTCGGTATTTATATTTAAAGATGAACAAGAGCCTAGAACTTAAAGCCTTAAACCGCCTCTGTGGTCTAGTGGTTAAGACCACCGGTTTAGACCAAGTAGTCCCGGGTTCTATTCCCAGCGGGGGGTACATCTTTGTGTACTCGGTTTGGTTGGTGGTAGGACTTATTTGTCCGCTTGGCTAGCTACCACCATCTTATCTAAATATGTCGCCATAACATCAATAAAAATAAAAAAAAATGTTTACTATTAACTGCAAAGCGACAGAATTACTTAAAACTAGATTTAAAACTATGGAATAACACCTTTGCATATAGCGCTTATTAATAATAGTCCATATTCTATCGGTTCCTCACTGGGTTAGCCTGCATCGATGCAATGTTTGTAGCAATGTTGTGTTCCGGCGCAGCTAGAGATAAGATCTCAGTGCAGAGATCTTATCTCTAGCTGCCTCACTAGTTGAGGATCTCAGGTGAAGTTCGCTTCCAACAAAATGGCCTTATCATCACTTAACATCAGGTGAGATCAAGTACTGTGCTTACACGTAAATATATATATTTAAAAAAAATACTCCCAAAAATTATAAAGCGGAGGAAGCTTTTCTTTTTTTTATAAAAGAAGGAGGCAAACGAGCAGGCGGGTCACCTGATGGAAAGTGATTACTTTCCATCAGGTGACCCGCCTGCTCGTTTGCCTCCTTCTTGGGCGGCGGTGATTACCGCCGCCCATGGACACCCACAAAACCAGAGGAATCGCAGACGCGTTGCCGGCCTTTAAAGAAGGAATAGGCTCGCTTCTTGAATATTCCGAGGTCGTAACGGTCCGTAAATACCGCCGCCGAGAGCTGGTTCCACAACACTGTATTTCGAGGCAAGAAGATTTCGGGCTCAGCAATAAATATAATCTCCTACAGCCACTCCATTGATTGAATCAATTATGTACTAGATTTCCGATTGAGCGCTTGAAAAACGGTAGGCGACTTTGGTGCCACGGAGTCACAATGACGTTTGTGACAGTAAATATTAATTTCAAATATTTTGCAACCTTAATTAATCTTTATGTTTAAGTTTTAAGGTTCAAAGTGAGCTGAAGTGATTGATGCTATTCAATGTTTTTCAGATTTTGCTATTCGAAAATTAAATGTATTGGTATGAGCAAAGACCACTTTCAAGATGCATTTTTGTTCTGGACCCTTTATCTAGTACCTACATTATTGATTGAAGCCAACAGCTCATACTGCAACGAAAAATACAAGGTCAGAGAAGACCAGGCCATAGAAAGGTGCAACGTTACAGAACCTCTCCGAGTGGTACCATCTGAGTACTTCAGAGCTTTTACGAGTCGCAACATCACGAGCCCAAGTGGCCATAATAATTGTCTGCTATAGGAGGAGCTCGATAGCGCAGTGATTGACGCGCCCGGTCTGCGAGTGCTGAGGTTAAGCAACTTTTGCAAAGGCCGGTCATTGGATGGGTGACCAAAAATGTATCATCTCGAGCTCCTTCGTGCTTCGGAAGGCACGTAAAGCCGTTGGTCCCGGCTGCATTAGCAGTCGTTAACAACCACCAATCCACACTGGGCCCGCGTGGTGGTTTATGGCCCTTCTCCCTATCCATCCGTAGGGAAGGCTCGTGCCCCAGCAGTGGGGATATAAAATGAGCTGATGATGATAATGATGATGATGATGATGATGATGATGATGATGATGATGATGATGATGATGATGATGATGATGATTATGATGATAGGAGATGGCAAATGAAGATGATGTTTATATTTCTTAAAAGAGCTTGATGGTGTGGTTTTTGCAATTGGGTTAATCTTGCAAGTAATGCAACTTTCGCAATGCCGAGTGAGTGATAAAATAAAAATATCTCGAACTAATCCGTGCCTCGGAAGGCATGGCTATTGTCGCATAATGGCTGCCCAAACCAGCGTCCAGCATTTATATGCCGATCATGATGATATTCCTTTGTTTGTTATTAAATATAAGCTTTGATTTTACTATGTAGGCTAGTGGTTAGATTACACGTCTCAGAACAAGATTTCCTGGGTTCAATTCCTAGCTAGGTTAGTGTGGTTGGTGGTAGACCATGATAACCGTGTTGTAGCATTATTGTGACAGAGATGAGATAACCTGAACAAATATGCAAGGATGTTCCTAAGTCGAGATAAGAATATTTATATTCTGCTTTTGCGCGTTAAGCTCCGTCTCTTTAACTATCACGATTGCAATAACTAAAATAACTTTTGTTTGTTGAGTTTAATTTGCCTTGTAACATAAAATTTAAAAAGACATTGTCATTCATCAAAGAAACGACAAGGGTTCCGCTAAAACCAGCCCTAGCATCAAAAAACTTTGCACATATTAACGTAATTTCATAAAAAACTCCACCGGCCGAACCACTTAATAAATTGAAACAAGTTAACGGGAATTAGCCGTTTCCAAAAGCCATCACCTACTAATTTACAAAGAGTCGGGGGATAAAATGCCTCTGGTGTGGAATGTTAACAAGTACTAAATCACTTAGTGGAAGGAGGAAACTTTTTATAATGTATTCGCAGTCCTCCACCACAAAATAAGGAGATTGCAGAAGGTAAGCTTCATACAAACTCGCTCGAGCAACGCGCAAATAGACAACCTCTCAAGGAACCTCGCAACAGCTGCGCGCGGACTGTTGCGGATTTCTATTTACTCTAAATCACAGTTATATTGATTTTTTGAAAATGTCTTGAAGGCATACCAAAGATAATTATTACGCGCTTTGTTTTGTTTTGTTTGACGTCAAATGTTTGAGATGGGGACAGAGTGGTTTGTATCGGAAAAGAAAATTGTTGTTTTTACTGTTTTCCTCGTATTTTTTACGTTGTTTTCTCTCCATAAGAATCTTCCCCAGACTTCAGACAGAAGAAATCAGCCAAATCGGTTCAGCTCGAGTTTTGCGATTAGCAACACATTTAGCGATTCATTTTTTTTATGAGCTCGTCTGCGCGAATACCAGACACAATAGCATTTAAATTGTTATCGGCCACCTGACGGTCGATAGACGCTCAAGGGGAAGATTATATCGCTCAAGGGTTATGCTATAAACAGGAGCAGACTCGTTGCGAGCTTCGAGATTCGTGTCAGTGAGATTTTTTTTATTGGAGAGAGATTGCTGATTGCCTCAGACGGCATTTTCAGCTTCACCGGGCTTGTTTGAGGGCAGCGAGAAACTTAAAGGGTTCCTCAAGCCGTGTAAAGGAATCACCTTCGGAGGTTTTCAAGAGGGAACGGCATCGCGCACTAGTGCGCATCCCCGTGCCCTATTAGTTTCTCCGAAGGGTTCGGATCGGATCGGGTGTCAGTGAGAGGGTATATGCGTGCGTTGTTCGAGCGCTAAAACGTTTCGATTAGATGCATTACTTAAATCTTGTAACAGCTCGGAACAGTTCGAGCGCAGCTGTTGCGAGATTCCAAGTCCTTGAGAGGTTATCGATATGCGCGTTGCTTTAACGCGGTATGTAAAGCTTACCTTCTGGGTCTCCTTATTTTGTGCCTTCGCCGAGGGAGATAATGGAAAAATCCCCTTCTTTAATATTCATAAAGCGAACAACAGTTTTCTGATTTATTGAACTTTATGTTTATGCGTTAACGTTTTTAGAGTTTTGACCCCTAAGAGGTTATTGCTAATAAGCTCTTGTATTCGAAAGTGTAGGTATCGCTTTGAAAGTAAAACTAATCTCTCTCTTAGGTAAAATACTTTTTTGCTCAAAAAACCCTTTGCAGTCACTTGCATGAGAGACGTACGTTATAAAAAAATTTAACAATTTTTGTTAAGGAGTTTTACGAAAACATTCAGTGTAGGCTGTATTGGTTCACAGGTATACCTTTATACTTGACGTTTCGACCGAGTGGCACTAGTCGTGGTCACGAGCTGACGGAAATCAATTTATTGTCGTTAATCTCCGTCAAAAAATTGTTTAAAACGGAATGCAAAAGTTTCAAAGCTTATTTTTTCTAATTGTGTAGTGCAGTTGGTAGATGGCAGACGTGGTCAGTGTTTTTTATATGTTTAATTATATTGAATTATTCGCTAATTATATAATATGCTGTATACAACGTGTAACAGAAAGGTGTGGTCAAAATAAAAAGATCCAAAGTAAATAAAAAATAAAAAAAAATAAAACAAATTTATAAAAGTATCCGATGTAGATCTTGTATGCAGAGTCACTTAGACATAATTATTAACTTTAATTTGCCAAGCAATTTTAATTTACTATTTATTAGTAACATCATATCAAAATAAACAAATCCCCCATCACTAGTGGGTCAGTCAAATCTGTGTACTTACAATACTACTTGCCTATGCGCGCCTAGTACTCAGAGCGCAGAATAGTTAGGAGCTTAGGAACTTAAGAGTACCGCACCGCCCGGTTCGCTCGGCACACGACGGACGGCGAGAACAGACGGCCGCTTGGCAGCTTAGACAACGCAAAACTTCACTAAATTATGCTTCTCAATGAATAAAATTGAATAGTTAACTTCCGTATATTAATATATATGGAATAACTTATTTATGCCTTACAAGACAGCTCTTCACCTCGATCTCGCCTGATGGTAAGCGTAAATGAGGTCTACGATGGAGCGAGCTGCCCCAGAAGATGCCTATTAACTCTCGCCTTGAAAGAATTCAGGTTATAAGGTTATAAGTTTTTGGGAACACAGACGATGGCAGAGAATTCCACTCCCTGGCAGTGCGCAGTAAAAATGATGACATGAAGCGCTTAGTGCGTTATGTAGCCTCATAAAAAAAATCCATAATGATAATTAAATAACAACGCAAATAAATAGCAATTCTGCTCGAAGAAATAATAATTAAGTATCTAACTAAGCGACAGACATTGACATCGGTTTGACAGACCACCATAAACAGACTGGCCGGGAAAAGAGAATCACTATTACAAACCTCTTTTGCTAAAATTGCGTTGTTATTTTCTAACGTCTCTGTTGTCCTAGTACCTTTTACTGAAATAGTTTGCCAACTTAGAATGATATTTAGGAGTCAAAGAAAACATGATGCACCATGCATGAAAGAGAGGTACATTATGTACAGTGGGCCACAACTCAAGCTAACCATTTCCGGTTATATTATCTCGTTCTAAATAATACACATTCAACGTAAGTGAGAGAAAACAAGGAAATGGAGTAACTTGATATGTGGTAGTCCACTGTACAAAATGGGGTGTGGCTCATTCAATGTCAGTCACTTTATATAATTATTATCATTTTTATTTTTCGAGTTAGGGAGTTGGTCCAATAGAAATAGTCGTTCGATTACATCACAGGAGTCATCTCAGAAGGTTTGGATGGTGATAAAAAAGTCGACTTGTATATTCAGAAAAAATTACTAATTAGCATAGGATTTTTTTATAAAACTTCCTTTCGTTTCGAGTTTGTACACCTTTCTCCTTTAACTGTATTACCTGCAAAGGCACTAAAATCTCCAAAAAGTTCATTTTTATCAAGATTGCCTCTGCAATCAACAGATGGCGCTATCTGACGTTAAACATTTTTAGTAGTTACTCTTTTTTCATTTCGCATGTTCAACATAGGCTCATGACGTCAGGCGCCTTATACTCATATACTTATTTCAATTAATTTCACAGAAATAAATAGATCCAAATTCTTGAATGTCATCCATCACAGCCACGTGTAGCCGGTTAAGCTAGATATAGATTTAAAAGCAGGTACATTAACATTTCATAATCCACAGAACACGTTGAATGTAATTTGAGTCATGTACAGTCAGCTTCAAAATAATCTGAGCGTTCAAACCTACCAAAAATTTCTGAACGTTTGACAAAAATCACTCTTAGCCCAATACGCGAAAGATGTACTTTCATTCAATGTCATTTGTTCTCAAACAACAGATAAAAATGAATTTCTACGTCTTGTGATAAGGTTGATTTTTGTCAAATGTTCAGATATTTTGGGTGTGTTTGAACGCTCAGATAATTTTGAAGCTGATTGTATCGATTTTGAGTTATTAGCAACGGCAACCATTTTGTGGTCACGTGCTAAAACGCTCCGGTTAAATGCATTACTTAATGCGATTTGTGGTCGGACCTGCATGGCTATTGGGAGCAGTCAATGATTTTTTGTACGTGATGTTTGACTTACGAAAAACTGTAGCTACTGATCTCGAAACGATTTTTTTTTCCAATATCTCTGAAATAATGTAACTTGGTATCTAAGTACGTCATCGTAACAAAAAATGTTGTAGCATGCTATGCTATGAAAGAGGTGGTCTCTGCCTACCCCTCCGGGAAAAAAAGGATGTATGTATGTATGTATGCTATGTTTTGATAGTTAGAGAAAAAATGCCCAATTCCTCAGTGGTTGTGGTTTTCGGATGAAGCGCGCTATTGTCTTCGAACCTTTGGTAAATGAAGGCTAAACGCCAGTTGTATTAAAGCAAACCCTTATTAGGTATCAGTCAGTTCCCATGAATTAGTTTAAAAATAATTATGCATTTAGACATTAGGTGTTGAATAGAGAATTACTTAATATAGTTGGACATAATATATTCTTTGAATGTTGGTTGAGCTTTCAATGGAAGCGAGTAACATTAAGCGATTCATTTCGTTTTTGTAATTTCGTCGTTGATTTACGTGCAATTTGGCTACCGAGAGCGATGTGAACAACTTTACTGATTGAAGTATCGTTTAATACTAACAATCTAAACATCCTCGACGGCGCAGTGGTAAACGCTCTTGGTCTGCTAAAGTTATAAAATTTACGCAAGTACCGGTCATCGGATGAGTGACCAAAAATGTATCACTTCGAGCTCCTCCACGCTTTGGAAAGCACGTAAAACCGTTGGTCTCAGCTGCATTAGCAGTCGTTAACAACCACCGCATCACACTGGGCCCGCGTCACCATGCGCCACCGCTCAGGGCTCGTTCTCCCTCTGTGGTGTTTCCATTCATAAGGAAAACTCATGCCCCAGCAGTGGGGACATTAAATTAGGTGGTGATGAGAATATCAGTGACTTATCATTTCCCTTCGCACTCCAAAAAAAAAAAGATTAAAATTGTGGCACAGTAAGACGAACCGTTAGTTGGACCGACTCACATTACCTAGTATTTTACGATCACAAACTGCTGGTTATCGCGAAATACTTCTCTTGTAATAGCAAAAAGCCCAAACTAGAAACGGTACCAAAACGCTTAAGTCATCCAAACGTTCTCAGTCGTAATGAAATAAAGCCACCAGGATAAAAGAAAAGCCCCGATTTAACATAATTTACTATGAAGGATTTTTTTTGTATTCCACTCCTCAGAATTTGAAAAGGCGGAGTTTCTACTTCGAATCTATTTACAAGTGTCTTTGAAGTTGAGTCATTAACGTGGCTTGAACTTGAAGTATTTGTCCTAAATCCATTCTGTTCCGTCCGTCCGGGCCCATTGTAAAGGACTTATTGGTGTTGATTTGTTTATCAAAGTTTGATTTTATTTATTCATCACAGGTTCCAACACGAACCACGATTAAAGAGATTATAAGTTTTTAAGACACCTACATGAAATATAATTTTTTAAACTATCATGGTGACTTACGTTTTTTGTTGTGTTTGAGTATCCGATTTTTCGGCACAGTTGCATGCGCCATGATCACGGATGGACTGAAGTTATTGCGGGTGAAAAGTAGCGCAATGTCTACGGTAAGATCGATTGCAGCTGCGGTAGCTCCTACAATGGCCAAACAAAACGTACCTGCCGAATTAAAGAGCATATCAAAGCTGTAAAGAATAACGATACGTAGAAATCGGCCATTGCTGAACATTTGATCCAATCGGATCCTAATCACTGGATTGAGTTTTATAACCCTCAGATAATTTCGACAGAAAGCCACTATATACCTAGATTGATTAGAGAAGCGATTGAAATTACAAAATACAAAAATTTCAATCGCCAAGATGGGTTTAAACTGACACCTATCTGGAATCCAGTGATTAGCTTATGTAAAGAACGCAAAAAGAACAAAAGTGCCGTTTCACTGATACGGTCTGTAGTGTGTCGAGAACAAGTTCGAGTGAATAGTGACTTAGGAGACAGTGGTACGAGTATCGAACGCAAAAAACGACTAAGGAAGAGGGCAGATCGTTTTGTCTGGTCATAATCACCCACCCGCAATAACTTAAGTACATCCGTGTTCATGGCGCATGCAACTGTGCCGAAATATCGGACTCTCAAACACAACAAAAAACATGGTAATAATCCCGTTAATAATATTTATTCTAATTTACATGAAATAATGTATTAAAATAAATAAAAAAACCATGATGTTTGTACAGCATATTTTTTATTACAAATTACAGAATGTTATTAGATATTTATTTTTTGAATTTGTCCTCAATTTAGGTATATAAAGAAAAAAGTTTTGAAAAGCCATAATACAAGTATTAAAAGAATTAAAAGAGCCACACTAAATCAGTTACTTTTTAATTTTACGTTTACAATATACACTTACATCCTACTACTTCTCTTTTACCCCCACATCTAACTCAACAACTCTCACTCCAGTCTCAATCTTCTGATAACTCTCCTTTGTTTCATGGCCGCTAGACCCCTTCGGTTGGGCGTCTAAAGGGGCTTGGATAATGAGCCCATTACTGTTTAAAGTACAAGTAACAAAGTGAAATCTATTAGAGAAAATGGAGGCGCCCCATTAAAGGTGACGCCGATTAATGTTTGTGTAGTGTGTGGATACTGCCTCTATTAGGAAGCTTACACGCTGAAAGACATTTAGCCAGTGACTGGCGTCGTGAGATTTTGTATTCTACAATTTGACAAATGCTTCAATTTTTCAAGGTGCTCGATAGCGCAGCAGAGATGCGATCTAGCGTGTAAACTAGAGAAATAAAGAAAAAGACATTTATTGCAATCACACAACAAATATACAATTTACATTATAATTATCATTAGCCAAAAGACATCCACAGCTGGACAAAGGCCTCCTTCAAGAAACTCCACAACGACCGGTTTTAAAGTCCCGCGACCTTCACCAGATCATCGGTCTCACTTAATAATAAGTTGGTCGAGTGGCTTGCACACCGGTTTTCATGGTGTCGCCATCTCTGAGGTCCCGGGTTCGATCCCCGGTCGGGTCAATTTAGAAATAACTGTTTTTCTAAATTGTTTCGAGTCTGGGTGTTTCCTATGTATAATAAGTATGTATTTAAGTATATTAAGTATGTTTATCCGTTGTCTAGTTAGCCATTTTATCGAGTTTCTTAAGGAAGCTCTTGTTGGGGCTAGATAATTGGTGTGAGTGTGGGAAACAACATTTATATTTATTTTTATTTATTATTGCGCACTGTTATGTGATGCCAACAGTGTGCCTAGCTCAGTACTTGGCAATCGGAGCCCGCTGCACAAACTAGCCAAGCTGGTTTCGCAATGTGTCGGCTCACCAGGTAGGATATCACGTAAAATATGTTCCGTGCTTCAGGAGGTAGGTATGTACGTTAAGCCGTTGATCCTAGTTGTTGGGCCTCTGTGGTGAGTGATGACCCAACCTTGTCATGATGATGACATGATGATAATGATGAGGCTGATGATGTTGATGTTAAAAATTTTACACGAAGCTAGTTTATCTTGAAGTTGTTACCTATGTATTCTATTTTTGAATATTATCTTCAAAGTGTTGACTTTAATGGCAGATTGCCATTTATAAATTGGTACCGATGTTGTTAAGTGGTATTAAATCAACCGTACAATGCTGTTTCCGACAAATACCAAACTACCATTCGTACTCATTGTACATTGCGTGCACGGCCCTCGGTAGTACATCAGGGTCTCGATAGCTGAATTGGCTGAGCAATCGCGCTGATTGCGAAAGGTACTTAGTGTATTTAATTATCTCCATAGGTATAGAAAGGAGGCAGGGTAAACCACCCAGTAACTGGCCACTTAAGCACCCTTGTTAGTTAACAATAATGTTTTTTGAAAATAGTTCGTAATATTAATACTTTGCAATACCTACCTACTTGAAAAGCACATCCGCTTTTATCGACAAAACAACACGAACTAAGTTTATAAAATTATAATTATCTGAAAAACAGGATAAATGAGTAATAAATGGATTTGCTACCCATCGTTAGACTAATAATTGGCCATATTATAAAAGTATAATTATTATGGCACTACGACATCAAAATCACAAAATCAAATAGGAACCTAGTTTTGGTAACTTAAATTTTAGATTAAACAATCAACATATAACATAATAAACAATATAAGAAACAAAAATAAAACAATTATAAACTTATTTCTAAAATGAGATCAGATCAGAAACATTGCCTCTTTCTTTGCTTCTTCACGGATTGAGTTAAGAATAGGCGTGACGAAAGATTTTGAAATCCTCTTCCGTAATGTAGGTACACATTTACTATTTACGAAAATACCTTTATTTGGGTAATAAACTTAAGTTTAACGAAGTTTTAAGCCATTTTTCTAATATTTTTTCAATAGTGCGCGAAAACAGCTCACAGTGTCATGGCGTCGGCTCTGACGTCACGCTCACGTAAACATGCCATTGCAATATCATTATGTCTATGCGTAGCGAAGAAAGCAAACCAAACATTAAATTAATTCGTGTGATAAAAATGAATTCCAAAGTTTATAGGTGATGACTGGTGTACAGTACCTCAGTGTAAAAACACATAAATAAAAACAGCCAACATAGTGTTTGTACATTTTCCAAACAAGAAAATTATAAGAGTTAAGTGGTTAAAGTTCGTACGCCGAAATTTTAGGTGTTTACTATGAGTTATATCGGGTTTACATGGTATTAACTCTAAAGTAACAACTTACAAGCTGTGAGGGAGCTAACTTTAAAATAAACAATGACAAAATAAGAAGCCATGCAGTTAAGAAACACTACTGACCATTCATAGATGGCGTGACTTGTTTAGAACCCTTATTTATGAGAGTTAAGTAGCCGTTGGTCAGTTATTGCAAGGGGGCCAGTTACACCTCGTTTTACCCTAGTTGCTTTTTCACTTATTTTTTTACTAAGCTTCCTAAATAGCCTTTATAGTTTTTGGGTATACAAAAGACAAAGTATTTTTTTTCCAAGATGCTTAATGAAAATATAGAGATCAATAGAAATAGTTAGTAGGTGTTTTTAATAAATAGTTTGTAACTGAATTTAAGCGATTTAGAGTTTACATAAATCGCATAAATTCAGTTTAAGAAACGATTTTTTTTTAATTATTTTACTAAATTTTTAGATTAACATTGGTTTAATCATTTGATTTTTTTAAACTTTGATCTTTGAATTGTAGGCTCCTAATAGGACGGCTGTATTTATTTTTAGCACAATGTTTAACTCAATAAATACTTTCGCCACAAACATTTAGAAGGATCAAGTAGGCGTCAGCGGCGTGTATTATTGAGTTAGTGAAAACCCGGACGGAACCCGTTGAACCCGTCCGCTCCCCAGGGCAGACCTTTCTGGGCAATATTGTCATCGGCTGACATTTCACTGTATTACCGACCGCGGTTTGGGAATCCACATAAACTTTTCACTGTGCTAATTATTTTAACCTTCTCACTTGTTTATTGTTTGATGATAAATCTGATTTGTGTATTTAGATGATATTTTTGTAGGCTCTCGTAAATTTATTGAGATGCAAATATTAGTTCGGTTCAGTTTTTGATTTTTCGCGCGAAATAATTTAGAAAGTACTATACTAATAGTATATAACAAATTGCCTATATACGTCTCCATCTCGGAAATCAAGTCATCGCTACAAATTAATGATACGTATTAGCTTAATCACTGCACAAATGCGAGTGGGTGGTCACGATTTCAACCATGCGTTGAAAAAATTCGAAACAGGCTTTGCCTAATAAACAGGGAGATAAACCTAAGACTTCCGGATATCGGGCCGAGCGCTTTACCACTCTATTTTACATATTCCTTGGTCGAGTAGTTTGGTTTGGTTTTATTACTCCTTGGTCGAGTGGTTTGTACACCGGTTTTCATGGTGTCACCATCTCTGAGGTCCCGGGTTCGATCCCCGGTCGGGATAATTTGGAAATTATTGTTTTTCTAAATTGTCTCGGGTCTGCATGTTCTCTATATATAATAAGTATGTATTTAAGTATTTTAAGTATGTTTATCCGTTGTCTAGTAACCATTTAACGAGTTTCATAACGAAGCTTCTCTTGGGCTAGATAATTGGTGTGAGTGTAGGAAAATGTATTTATTTATTATTGATTTATTTATACTTAACAATATTCATTACATTCATCTAACCAAGGTGAAAAGATATGAAGTATACTTTGTCAGCATCATGACGTCTTCAGTCCCGGATTAACCTAAAGGCTAAAGAGGCACGTGCCTATGGGCCCCGTGTCATTTAGAGGCCTCTCAGTTAAGGAAAAAAGGTATATTTTATTGCTAATCCTAGATAATAGGGGCCCCGAAACATGAAGTACCTAGGGGCCTATACACGGCTTAATCCAGCTCTGGATGTCTGTAGAACTGCCAATATAACAGGATATACCCTAGCTGTCCAATGCCATGCCCGCGGGCCACGCGTACCGGGTATTGTCAGCTTGGTTAACGAACATCTTCCTCCAACAGTTTCTCAGAACTAATGGAATTTCAAGCTAGCATACAATTAGAAGCGACATTCCTAGAAACAGGAATTTACCGAAACAGTGTCTTTACAATAATAACAATCATCGGAAGCTTTCACGAATTCGATATATAGGTATCGAAAGACAATTATCTGATGTTATTTTTAAGAAGATTGGGTTCGAGCTACACATTGGTGAATGGCGTACGTGGTGCTATATCTGGAGGTCCAAGGTCAATCCAAAGTCAGACATAGTGTGCATCGAGTTTTCAATGCATAGCTCGGATTTGATATCACCAACTTACATTTAGCAGAATCAACCCACCACCCTTACCTTATGCAAACCTCTAGAAAACCTGCGACGGTATTTCGTTTCACATAGCTTGAGAAACCCTCCGCAAAAGCCAGTGACGCTGAAAATGCCGCCTGACGCAATCAGCAAACAGTCTGTAAAAAAAAAATAAAAAAAAAAGGCAAAAATCTTTAAGGATATTTAATGATAAGTCAAATCATTCTTACTGTTTGCGTGCCTCTGACTGTGTGTTATGTATGATGTTGCATAAATTGAAATTTTACCTTGTTCCGGCCTTTTCAGTTAATTTTCTATTAAGTTACTTATTATTTTTTACGCAGGCGGGTTATTAGTTTTTTTTTAATTTTTAATTTTATTTATGTCTTTTTAGTTAGACTTTCATGATATACCTTTTTGAAATACTTGTGTTGAGCTCTCTAATTTGATACCCATAATGAAGTATTCGAAAAAAAAATGTTTTTCAATAACTCCAATGGCGTCGCACAGCCGCCATATTTGTTTTTTTTAACGTCACCTATCTAAGAACACTTGGGCGGCTAAAACGAATCTAACGATACTTCAATCATGTAAATCCGTTTAGCGGTTCTGCAGATATGAGGTAATAAAGAATATTACATACAAGATAGGCGCGAAAAACATAACCCTTCCTTTGCAGTCGGGTAAAAAAAACCCATTCCTTCTTCATCTAATAATAACGAAACTAATGAGACTGACTGCCGCAAAATTTACAGTCCTAAATTAATATTCTGTTGACTACAGTCGTCACAATTTGAAAAAAGAAAGTGTTGAAAAAATTCCACGAACGGGATTTGAACCCGCACCCCATGACATGCCTGGTCAGGTGCACTACCAACTATGCGATCGTGTTCGCCGAAATTAATCAACATTATCTACTTTTACTTTCTAAGCCAAAGGAGCCCTATTCAACACAACACCAAAAATTCAACTATTAAAAACAGCGCTAGCAGTCGTTAGTCAAGCTCATTTGAAGAAGACATGCCAAGTGTTGTTAAGTTCGGCCTATTACTCTACCAAATGCAATATACCACTATCAAGAACTGCTCGACGTGGATGGAAGTAGCTCATTAAACTGTGCGGTTATCCAGTGCAACTCCTTTGTTCTACCCCCGAAGAAATATCGGGATGAAAATTCTAGAGAAATCTACTTGCATTAAATAAAGAGGTACTGTTGCAGTTTTATTGTTGTATACGATGTTCTCGAGTGGTGAAATTTTACTCGCTCGAATTATTTTTGCAGTGTAAATTACTTTAAAGTGGCTTCAAAGAGCAATTGCAGTTTTGAAAATTTTCGTATACTTGAAGAGATTATAAAGACGTTTATAATGAGTTTCATCGTTCAAGGAACTTCGTTTTTGGCACTGCGATTTTTGTTTTGCACTATTTACTGGTTGTATTCTGCAATATTTTTTTTATAGGAATTGCCTCTAACGCTGTTTGATTTGTTTTGTTGCGTACTTATTTCATCTTAACCCAGCGTAGTTCGTCTAAGAATTAGTATTTACCATAAGTATGATAGCGCATTACAAAGTATCTTCAATCAAAAATACTTTACATTAATACCTACTAGAGCTTCTTATTAAAATACTAACAATAGTTTTATTAGGACACAGTTGTTCTGTCTTTTTCCTGTAAAATAAAAGAAGCAAAACATAAATTCGCTCCACCATTTTCAATTTCCGTTTATAAGTAGGTACGTACGTACGGGCTTGTGTCTATATTACGTTTTTAATTTGAAATTCTTTGCTCGTCAAAGCGTAAAAAATGTCATCATTACTGAGGGATGTCCTCGAAAGTTAGTGACTCATGCGAAATTCAAATGGTGACCGGAGCGCGGAGTGAGGTCGGGCCTCCTCAGGGATCTCGGAGTAAATAGAAGAACATTGCTTTATGGGGTGTATCATAAAATCGGACCCTATACTTAGTGTTTGCTGAAGAAATCATTGCGCTCTAGATCGTTGATGTACAGTTTAATAATGTTTACACAGAAGAGTATGTTATGATAAGTAAAGAGCGTAATAGGCTGTCCTACTGCTGGGTGAAATCAAGTCATCACATAAAATAAAAAATCAAAATGCGAAATAATTTATTCAGTTTAGGCTACAAATAGCTCTTATATGAACGTCATTATGCCATGGGTTCGTAAGTCTACTCTGGGCGGGAGACCTTGTTGAAGGACCGGCAAGGCATCGCTACAATTGGTGGGTATTTACTACATCACCTATTTTATTGATTTATTGATTTTTTTTATTGTTGCGTAATAGTTCCATAGTATTTATTACTTAAATCAATAACAATACGATATTTTCGGAAGGGTTTGACATTTACCTATGAAAATATATTGCACAGAAACTACAATATAAATCGATGAAACACCTTTGGTTAAATCGATACGATGGACGTTATTGCTAAGATTGGCATTTTAATATAAAACTTTAAAATAAAACTAAGGTTATAAAAAATAAGAGTGGAAAATAATTTGTTGTACTTTATTTACTTTTACTACACCTTTCAAAATGAGGGTATCATAATGATCAGTTTTGGTATAACTGGATGTTGTAAAATAGGTATTTAAAGCGTTAAAGTGTGAGTCAAGACATTTAATATTAAAGCAGTTTTAGACAATACATAATATAATAAATAACACACAAGAACCTATGACTTTGAACGAGACAAGGACTTACTGTAAAAACATAACTTAAAATATAAAATTACAAAAAAAATAAAACTATTTATAATATGTTAAAATCGTTTATAAAACACGTTTGTTACTCAATCATATCACGTATCGTTCATTATACGCACCCTTTTGATTAAGCTATAGTCTAGATAGAATTGCTATCATGAAATTGCAATATTAATATACACCGAGAGATTTTAGTGGTTGTTATCCCGCAGGTGGGTAGATCAGACCATGAAACTGAACAACTTTCCCCAAGAAACATATATCAAAAAACAAGATAATTTTTTAACATTTCCATACAAACCATGCTCGGTCAATAGAGGCTTTGTATAGAAAAGTGAAAAAAATATCTCGTTTTTTGATATATGTTTCTTGGGGAAAGTTGTTCAGTTTCATGGTCTAATCTACCCACCTGCGGGAAAACAACCATTAAAATATCTGGTGTACTTATAAGTATTTTTTATTATTATTCTTTTTTGTGTTGATTAGATTTTTTAACCTTTTATGTAAATTTTTGTTTTATTTCAATTTCTCAGTTTATAAAATGTTCAAAATGATTTTTAAAGCAAATTTTGTTGCGAACAAATAACAAAAACACAAATGTTGAAAAAATTTGCTTTAAAAATCATTTTGAACATTTTATAAAATAGCTTGCTTATTTCTTAACTGATCTTTAATATTTGTAAAAATATTATGATCGGATGTTAATGACGGTAGTTGTTGACATTGAATGGGCGCCTTTGGCTTACAAAGTAAAAAGTGTTGAATAATTTCGGCGGGCTGGTTAGAACCACGATAGCTCAATTGGAGGAGCACCTGACCCGGAATGTCAGAAGGGTGCAGGTTCAAATCCTGCTCGTGGAAAAAAAAATTTTTTCAACATTTGTGTTTTTGTAATTTGTTCGCAACAAAATTTGCTTTAAAAATCATTTTGAACATTTTATAAAATAGCTTGCTTATTTCTTAACTGATCTTTAATATTTGTAAAAATATTATGATCGGATGTTAATGACGGTAGTTGTTGACATTGAATGGGCGCCTTTGGCTTACAAAGTAAAAAGTGTTGAATAATTTCGGCGGGCTGGTTAGAACCACGATAGCTCAATTGGAGGAGCACCTGACCCGGAATGTCAGAAGGGTGCAGGTTCAAATCCTTCTCAGTTTATGTTTTTTTGGATTTCTATTTGTACCTCTATTATATCATGTCCTTTGTTTTTCTTTTTCTTTTGTTGTGAAGCCAGTTACTGTATTTTCTTTCTATCGACGCTACATTTATATAAACTTATGTGCAATATACATAAAGTATAAGTACACAAATTTGGAATCTAGTGTTTGATTCCCCTCGCGACCTTTGAACTAGCGCTCTCTCATCTACAAGCACTTCAGTAGCTGAAACTATAGTTTCTACTATAATATTTGCCTACACTCGCGAGATCAAAGACCTTCGCAAAACAATAATATTCTGACGAATACATTGAAATTTATGTTAGTTTTATCGTATCTTGTATGGTGATGATATAGCCTGATATAATAATAACGATGGAAATCTAAGAAAGGTTGAAGAATAGGTGTATTTTGGCATTCTGTGAGCGAAAGGTATGACGTTTGCATTTAAATTATACATCGCTTTGTTTACAGTGCAATGTACAAATAATTTTGTACTTATAATTATTAAAGTTAATATTGTTTTTTTATATTAATCTCAATGTAAATGAACTAAATTGTTTTTTTGGGAATAAATGTCTTTAAACCGTATACTTTTTAGTACGTATACTTTTTACCTCCTCGTTGGTCTAATGACCACCGGTCTAAGACCCAGAGGACTTGGGTTGGATTCCCAGCGGGGACCACATGTTTTGTGTTCTGTTTTGGTTGGATTTGTCTGCCCATCTGACTAGCTACCACCATCTTCTCTTAATATGTCGTTATAACATCAATGTTTGTAGTATTGTTGCGTTCCGGCAGCTAGAGATGAGGCAGCCAGTGTCTCAATACAACTTGCGATTACGATAAGGCTAGTGATGTAGAATCCTGCTCCACTAGGCTGTCCTCGAGTCTGGACGCTTCTGCTTAAGGGTGCGCCGACCAAAAATAGCCAAAAGTGTAGTCACGGTTAAGTTGATTTATGATGAAAAAACTATCGTATTACATAAACAAAATATAAATTTAGTATCAAAGGGAACGTGTTTACAATCAGTCCGACCCATAAATTTATAACACACTATAGTATTTTCAACAATATCATTTAAATTTGGGTAAAATCATGAAAACGAGTGGCGGCGTTTAGTTGATATGTTAAAGTATATCTAAACTATATGTTCTATTATTACCTCTAATTACGTCTAAACATTCACCAATTAACTTAACTACAAATCGTCCGTCTCTCATTTTCGATTTATCGAGCGGTTTTTAAAATTATTATTTTCAAATTAACACGTTAAATTCCCCATACAAAATTAGTATGGCCGCGCGGCATCAAATAAATATAGACGAAGACATTTCAAATAAAATATATGACACTTGTCACTTACTCACGGCGCACCCTTAACATCAGGCAAAGCAGAATCATTTCCCTAATTAGATATAAAAAAACGGGTTTATAAATAATTTTTTGTATTAAGGTGTATCTATATATCTTTTTATTATAGCAATCATACTTTAAAAAAAAATTAAAAATTCTTTAATATTTTTTTAAGTAGTTGTATTGGTAAATTTTTGGATAGGAGCTTGATTTGATATGAGATATAGGTACTGAGCTGTGCACCTAACAAACAAATAAATAATGTACGTATACATTATTTAAGTAAACAAGTAAAATAATAAATAAGGATATTGCTAAGTCTTTTCTCAGTTTTACCACAAGTAGTCATTAAACAGACTTTTACGGACAAAACAGCCATAACCAAATACTGAGCAAAATTATTGAATGTTCCTCCAACAATGGAAACAGCGTTTACACACTCCATTCGCCGCGGTCCCTCGTACTTGAACATCAAAGTAGCTTAACAACAATATTTTCCTACCTTTGTTGGTTGTTGACGTGAGATTTTTGTATCGTTTACCCTGAGTGTGCGCTTTCATTTTTAGTAGGTAAGTACTAACAGTTTTGTTGTACAATACTTTTGATAAACGGGTATTTTTACATTACAAAATGACAAACGGGGACAATTTTGTTTACTTTAAATCTATATCTATACTGTTGATAAATAGGTAAAGTTTGTAATTTTATTTGTTTCTTTCTTTGTTTAATCTCTGGAACTACTGATCCTATGCCAAAAAATCTCTCACTGACAGAATTATAAATTCCTTGCCGGCAATTTATGCTATATTTTATTTTGACAAAAAATATTGATTTTAATATACAAAATCAACGTGGACGAAGTTGCGGGTAAAGTGCGAATATTTTATGTATAGGTACTATATTTATGTACACACTTGCTTCGTTAAGTGTGTCCAGGCGATTATTCCGTAACTATTACAGATATCAAGAAACTTTAAACTGATATCGATAGTACATTAGTTACTGAGTAAAATGACATCAATAACTTTTTTTTAATCAAACGAGAAGTATCCAAAATTTTGACATTATACACTTAGTATGAGATTGGTAGAAAGGTTTTAGTTTCCTTATTTTAAGTGGTCCAGTACTCATTTTACCTTAATCATATTTTATGATTACGTATGATATGATAATAATGATTTTCAAGTGGATACACGTGCAGATTAATTATCATACGACTTCAAATTTTGTAAACAAAGACGTCACTTCGAACATCTGCTTTGAATACAAAATTTTGTACTTACTAAGAAATAAATATTATTCAATAAAAATTTTAGGATGTTGGCATATTGTACAATCTGCCGCCATTTATCACTCCATGCTGCTTGTCTAGTACACTAATGCGGGGAACTATAGGCATCTGAAGTATAAAGTAGCTTCACAATAATATTTATACTACACCTGCTTGGAAAGTACCTTGATACTTTATCAAATTTACGGTAGAAAGTACGTCATTGCATATCGAACAAATATGCGGGGAGAAAACGCAAAAACCACGTAAGAAATGGATTTTCATACACTTTTCTCTCCCGCTCAGATGCGTTTTCTCCCCGCATATTTGTTCGATATGCAATGACGTACTTTCTACCGTAAATTTGATAAAGTATCAGGTGTAGTATAAAGCACTATGTATCACTCGAGAGAAACTGCGATTCCCGATCTCGGGTGTTTTAAAGCCCTCGCCTACGGCTCGGGCTTCAAACGACACCCTCGACGGTAATCGGTCACTTTCTCCTCTCGGTGAACAATGTACTATTTCATACCTTTGTTTGTTGTGTTGTCTTGTCTTTGTTGGTTGTTGACGTGATATTTTTTATCGTTTACCCTAAGAGCTCGAGCGCGCGAATACCAGACACAATAGAATTTTAATTGTTATCGGCCACCTGGTGGTCGCTCGACGCTCAAGGGGTTATGTCGTGTATGATATTTATATGATACCATTTTTATTTAAAGTTCTTATACTATAAGCAAAGATTTGTCTTCAAAGTCATAGTTTCGTGAAACGAAAATTGAGCCATAAAATTGTGGGTTATCAAAACAGCCTGCTTGCTACCTTTCCGCGGGCGTTATATTTCATCAGCGAGTCACCTTAAACGGTTGACGACTGCCATCAATCACTACCCCTACCATTTGCACGTCGCCACAGTAAATATTTGCGGGCTTATAAGTAACTGCTGACGGATGAGATGATAGTGATGTTCGGATGGCGTTTGTTTTTGTTTTTATCTGATGTTAGCGTTTTTTTTTTTTTTTTTTTTTATTTGTAAGAACACATTACAGGCAACAGTTAAAAAAAGTAGCACAATTTTTATGAAAAGCTTATACACTAAACTATCACCTAAAAGCATGCATCCCTGACATGAGTACAATTTAATGGTTTTACATATTGATATTATTAGCTATATCGGTATTATTAGTTATATTGGCCGTAAGGCCGTAAATATTATATTATTATTTTATTTTATTTTATTTTAGGTATTTTGTTCAATCAATTAGGCTCCTGAGGCTCTTCTTGAAGACATTTGAACTAGAGGCAAAAATATTTATGTCATGCTCATGATTGTTTTGAGTCAACTCGTTGTATTGGCGACACATACGAACTATGGGATTGTAAAATGAAGTGTTAATGCGGTATACCTGAAGAGAAAATAATTTATGATTACGAGTTCTGTTAAAAGTGTTAAAGTTAATGGCTGAAAGAAGTCGTGGAGAATTTATTTTCGAATTAATAATTTTGTGTAAATATATAAGTTGAGTCTGGTTGCGTCTAGCTTCCAGTGTTGTCATATCAAATTTTTGTAATCTGTCTTTATATGTGCACAATGTTCTATGAAAGCCCTGTCGGTAGGAGGGAATTTTAAGGAATTTCTTTTGTAAAGATTCAATACGACTGGAGTGCACGGTGTAGAAGGGTGACCAAACAATAGAACCGTATTCTAAGTTGCATCTTACAAGAGCATTGTACAAGTATTTATGGCACAAGATTTGTTAAAATGTTTTGTATTACGCGTTACGAATCCCAAAAGACTAGAGGCTCTATTATATATATGATTATAATGTTCTCTAAAGGACAGTTTTTCATCAAATATCATGCCTAAGTCTTTGGTTTTGCATAAACGGTTTAAGATTAGGTTATCTCATTTATAGTCAGAACATATTTTATTAGATTTCCTAGTAAATGTCAAGACAAAACATTTATTAACGTTCAAAAACATTTGGTTTCTAGTGCACCATTGAGACACCATGTCAATATCCCTTTGGAGAGTTTCTGTGTCACTGTGGCTAACAATAGTCGAAAAAATCTTGAGGTCATCTGCATATAAAAGACATGGGTTTTTGATGCTGTCAATTAGGTCGTTAATGAACACATTAAAGAGCAAGGGTCCCAAATGGGATCCTTGAGGCACGCCGGATGTAACGGATGCTGGAGCAGAAACTTCACCCTTAAAGGCAACTAATTGACTTCTTCGAGACAAGTACGATTCTATCCATCGAAGCAAAGAGCCATGTATACCCATTATTTTTAGCTTTTGACATAATATGGTGTGATTGACCTTATCAAAGGCTTTAGAGAAGTCTGTGTATAAGGCGTCTACTTGAATATTTTTTGCAAATGCTTCACATATATAGTATTTATACTCCAATAGGTTAGTAATGGTGGACTTATGTCTAACAAAACCATGTTGGTTAGGGGAGAGTAATGGACTGATATGGAAATAAAGGACGTCATAAACCAACGATTCAAAGAGTTTTGGGCAACAGGATAAAATACTTATTGGTCTATAATTTTCACACATAGACTTATCACCGCTTTTAAATATAGGAACGACATGAGCGTTTTTCCAAGAATCAGGAAAAATACCAGAGCTTAACGACTGATTGAATATGAACGACAAAGGAAAAGACAATTCATTCGCGCACTGCTTAATAACGAGTGGTGGGATCCCGTCAGGACCGGCCCCCTTATTACCATCTATGCTTTTTAGTTTCTTATGGACTTCTTCTTCGGATATCACAAAGGACGAGAGACAAGCACTAGAGTTGCAGCTAGATATCTGAATCGGAGTAGTGCTGGCGTCATACGGACCTTCGAAAACCGACCCAAAGTACTGTGAGAACAACTCGCATACGCCCTTAAGGTCAGTAGCTTCGTTGTTGTTGTATTTCATTACTTTGGGAATAGCGCTGCTCTTTCCTCGCTTGCTATTCACGAATGTCCAGAAATACTTAATATTTGCAGTTAGTCCGTCTTCGACCGAGTTTACATATTTTTTGTAGCATTGATCAATTAGACGCTTACATCGAGCACGGAGCAATGAAAAAACGTCATAATCCCGAGGATTATGGAAGTTTGACCACTGTGTCACATACTAAGAGTGTTAGTTTCAAGTCGCATTAATTCGATTGTTTGTGGAATATTTTCTACTAACTATTTAGATCTCTATAAGGTTTTTTCCTAAATATAGAAAGTTTTATTAAAAATCAATTGAAAAATCGAAACTTGGAAGTTTGTTTGCGATATCAATAAGTATAAATGTTCTATAGTCATGATGTGACCTACGTTAAAACATGCATAACGTTGTTCTTTTGTTATCTTTTATTTAGGACTAAGAAATTATTGGCCTAAGAACTTATTATAGGAGCCTGATGACGCAGTGGTTAACGCGCCTGTTCGGCGATTGCTAAGGTTGAGCAATTTTCCCAAAGGGCGGTCGTCAGATGGGTGACCAAAGCTTTATCATAGCGAGCTCCTCCGTGCTTCAGAAGCGGAATTAGCGGTCGTTAACAACCACCAATCCGCACTGGGTTCGCGTGGTGATTATGGTTCGTTCTCCCTATCTACCCATAGGGAAGGCTCGTGCCCCAGCAGTGGTGGGGACATGAAGTTGGTGGTAATGAAGACCTTATTGAGAGCTCGATAGTGCAGCGGTTTAAACTACTTTTGGAAACACTACAATAAAATTTACTAATAACAAATCCAAAGGTGGTGTGTGTGCTATGCGATGTTTAACAAAAAAAAAGTAATTAAATATTTGTAAGTAGATATAAAAGGAGGAGCTCGATGGCTCATCGGATGGGTGACCAAAAATGTATCATCTCGAGCTGCTCCGTGCTTCGGAAGGCACGTAAAACCGTTTGTCCCCGCTGCATTAGCAGTCATTAACAACCACCAATCCGCACTGGGCCCGCGTGGTGGTTCATGGCCCATTTTTCCTATCCTATCCTATGGATAGGAAAGGCTCGTGCCCCAGCAGTGTGGACTACCTGTAGGTTTTACCTCTTTTGTATCTTTCTTAATGATAAAATTTTTTATCAAGTTTCGCTGTTGACTTTACCAAGGCCGCAAATCAAAATATGCATAAACGTTGAAATATACCTATACTTAACGTAAATTTTTGTAACAAACCAATTTCAATTTAGAAATGTGTTGTATTATTTTTCACATTCGGGATCTGAATTTCCACCATTAGATATAGCGAGACAGATGCACTTCCAATTAAGCTATCGTGGCTCTGTCAAACCCGTGCAAATTTATCAACGCTACCTACTTACCCTTACTATGTGAGACAAAGGAACCTTATTCAATGTCAACAACTACATCATCAACAATCAGTTAAGAAAATGCAAGCTATATTTATAAGGAAGTTTCTTATATACTTACTTGTAGGTAGGTACTAGCTGACCTGGCGCACTTCGTACCGCTTTGACAGTTTCTATGATATCAAAACAAACAAATCGTTAAATAGTTTACGCGTGAAAGCGTATCAAACAAACAACCTCACTTTTTTTAAATAATATATATCCTACGTTTTTGACTATAGGTACGCTTCAAAATATGTATACAAAATTTCATGATGATCGGTTGAATAGTTTACGCGTGAAACAACAAACAAACAAACTCACTTTCGCATTTATGATTATTAGTTAGGAGAAGATGCCCCTATATAGTATGTCGCTCGTGGAAAATTGTTTCAACACTTTCCCAAATCAAAATATGTAGAGAGCCCAACAGCAATCTATACGACAATATGGCTGAAATAGCGTCGTAAACAAAAAGTACCGGCACCATGAGTTAGGACCCACTTACCGACCGAAAAGCAAAGTTCCCCCAGCCGTTCATGGTAATGCTGCGAGATTTATAATAATTCCCCTCCAACGATATGGTTTAGCCTTTTAGGGGCAACGGTTAATGCGGCCGCGATATGTGTGATGTTCAATGAATCACTACGCTATGATCTTAGTGGAGGAAGGGAAACTGTCATCATTTCCCCGAGCGATAAAAATGCGAGTAATTTTGTAAAAAATACTTTCAATTTGACTCGTAAAACAATGTTTCATTTCGCGATGACAGCCCTAACTTCAGCTGAACAAAAATTATGAGATTTGCGAATAACAATACCTAATTATTGCAAAGACATTGCTACACGTGCTGATGTTCAATGAATTACACGCTATGATCTTAGTGGTGGAAGGGAAGCTGTTATCTTTTCTAACGATTTCCCCGAGCGATAAAAACGCGAGTAACTTCGTAAAAAATAGTTTCAATTCGACTTCGTAAAACAATGTTTCATTTCGCGATGACAGCCCTAACATCAGCTGAACAAAAATTATGTGATTTGCAAATAACAATACCTAATTATTGCAAAGACATTGCTACACGTGCGACAGTTATTTTCACCGAGGAAAAACAGTGAAAAGATGAGGTCGCATAAAACATTTATAAAGGTCGAAATGTTACTGAAAAGGGTGCGAAACGTCAAGAAAAATAACAACAATATGTAAAATAAGAGACGTGATTAAATTCGTAAAACTTGTTTAATTTCAAGATGATAGCCTTAATTTCAGCTTAACAATAATTAGGTACCTTTGTGTAATAAAGACATAAACGATCGTCTTCACAACGGAAGAAGAAGAACGGATAGGGGTTGCACAAAATATCTCTATGTGTATGATTATTTACATATAATTTGACGCATATATTGCTGCGAACAAATTACAGTTTGAAAAAAGACAGTGTTAAAAAAATTCTACGAGCGAATTCGAACCCGCCACATAGCCACGATCGCATAGTTGGTTAGTGCACCTGACCGATGTCATAGGGTGCGGTTTCGAATGCCGCTCGTGGAATTTTTTCAACACTTTGTCTTTTTTCCAATTATCTCTAGATGGTTCGAATTACTACCACAAATATACTGCTGTGAAAGGGAAACCTCAGCAGGCCCAACAAATACAAAGTAAAACAAAATGTATGCAAATGTTTCGATAAATTTTAAAGAACCATTAAAAGCACCAACGAAGCCACCATTTGCCATATCACAAACATCGTTTTCCGAAAAAGAATACCAAAATACCAACACAAAATTTACGGCACCAAAAAGTTTTATTTACGTAATGAAATTTTAAATTTTAAAAACTCCTTTGCATAAAACTCAACATCAAAAATGGAAAATGACACTGTACACAGAGGCTAACGTACTAATTAGAATTGCAAATAAAGTCGTGTGCAGGTAAAGTATTCCTCAGCATACAGTTGTCCAAGTAGAGTTAATGCAAGCTAACCGCTGCCTGCAATTTGGTACTTTGTGACTGCGTACCATTAATTAGCCGGCACGTGTAAAATGAAAAAGAACGGCCAAGTACAATTTTACTTTATGACTTTACAGGCGTTGTAAGTAGATATCTAATAAGCTGGTAGCTGAGGCGCAATGTTTTGACTAAGGTTGCAATAATTCTCGTGTTATATCAATGATTTTATCAAAATCGATTCATTCATTCATTCGAAATCACATACACATCGCAGAAATTCACGAACGATTTGCCATCATCAATATTAAGGGTACTTTTCCTCCAACCACGGTCTTTTTTTATCCATTCTGTATAGACCTATATTGACCAATTGTTAACAATAAAGTTAATAGATTCAAATTATTATTGGAATTGACGAATTGTATATAGTAAATAAATAAATGTGGAGCTTGATGGCGCAGTGGTTAATGCGCCGGGTCTGCGATTGCTAAAGTTAAGCAACTTTTGCAAAGGCCGGTCATAGGATGGGTGACCAAAAATGATCATCTCGAGCTCCTCCGTGCTTCGGAAGGCACGTGTAAAGCCGTTGGTCCCACTTGCATTAGCAGTCGTTAACAACCATCTATCCGGCCCGTTCTCCCTATCCATCCATAGGGAAGGTTCGTGCCCCAGCAGTGACGACATAAAATGAGCTGGTGATATTGTAAATTGATTTTGTAAGTATTATGTTAATGCTTATATTTAATTTATATTTACTAATTTGTATTTATAGCGTGCTACAAGGTCAAGTTCCCGAAAATTTTAACTATATAATCATAATATAACCATGTAGCATACAAAATAAAATAAATGCCGCCCTAGCGATGATCGCTGCCAGGTAAGATTGAACTTATATTATTAGATATTGTTGTGGCAGACGTATCAAACAAAACGTGTAGTAAAAACAATATAGCGCCCTGTACAATTGAAAGCACCTACCGCAATTGGACTAAGTAACTAAAACGAAATGCAAACCCTTCTAACCTAACTAATCCTAGAATCATTCCTAAATAAATACCTACAAGATCATGGATGAGGAGCTCGATGGCGCAGTGGTTGAGGAGCTCGATGGCGCAGTGGTTTAGGAGCTCGATGGCGCAGTGGTTGAGGAGCTCAATGACGCAGTGGTTAACGCGCCCGGTCTGCGAGTGCTGAGGTTAAGCAACTTTCGCAAAGGCCGGTCATCGGATGGGTGACCAAAAGTTTATCATCTCGAGCTCCTCCGTGCTTCGGAAGGTACGTAAAGCCGTTGGTCCCGGCTGCATTAGCAGTCGTTAACAACCACCAATCCGCACTGGGCCCGCGTGGTGGTTTATGGCCCGTTCTCCCTATCCATCGATAGGAAAGGCTCGTGCCCCAGCAATAGGGACATAAAATGAACTGATGATGATGATGATGAAATACCTACAAAATTAGTACCATACCACACTAATACTTGTTTAACTTAACGTATGAATAAAGTATCCCGTACCCAAATCCTTGCCGGGTGTAATACTTCACTGTCATTTTGTTTCTAGGCATTTCCTACTTTACCCAATTCGATATAAAGTTTATTATTCCTTTCTTCAGCAAGCTAACATTTGTCAGTGTGGAAGGTAATCCGTCTGTCTGTCAGTGCGTCAACACATCTCCTGTCCGAAGCGGAGACGGAGACGGCGATTCTTCTTTGTTCCTGATTGACATCAACTGATAAGCGAATTGGAACGTTAATTCAAGAGGATTTAAATCGTAAACTGCGTGATTGATGGTACCGAGCGTTCTGTAAATTATTTCAGCGAAATGTGAAGGATTGAGCATGTCGACATTGAATAGTGCTTTCAGAAACTTCAGCATTTAACTTATCAGATCTGTTAGTAACGATGCCTGAATGCTGTTAGGATTGCAAATTGGATATCAATGTATATAAATAAAAATGAATCACTGAAATATATGTACGGGCATAACTACCGTTTGTTATCGTCAGGACAAGGTTTGTACAGAGGAAAATTAAAAGAAAAAAGATATTTTTACTAAATTATGATTTTTTTAAATATCATGATATGAAAAGTGAATGAGTGAATGTGACAGAATGACGTACAGTTCTCCAGCCAGCATTTGACAACTTCAAACGGACAATACGTCATATGACATGGTACGCGTCATATAAATATATCATAATATCAATCAAATAGAATTACCGCTTCTTTTGCAAAAAATAATATCGGTGTTTCTTGTGTTTGAAGGTTTATCGTAGTCTGATGACTACGAACTATGAATATAACGATGAACAAAGCTTTCCTCTTTATAATATTAGTATGATTACTAATATTATAAAGAGGAATGCTTTGTATTTTTGTATTTTTGTTTGTAACGAATAAACTCAAAAACTACTTGACCGATTTAAAAAATTCTTTCACCATTAGAATGCTACATTAGCGCTGAGTAACATAGGCTATATTTAAAAAAAGTCCACTCGTGCGAAGCCGGGGCGGGCCGCTAGTGAAAAATAAAATTTAGGTTTAGGTTTAGGTTTGTAGCATTCTTATGTTCCGGCAGCTAGAGATAAGATAGCCTGTGCCTCACTAGTTGAGGATCCCGGGTGAAGTGCGCTTCCACCAAATGGCCTTATCATCACTTAACATCAGGTGAGATCAAGGCACTGTGCTTACCCGTAAATATAAAAAAGGTAACTTACGTACGTCATTATACGTAGTTACGTTCACATTACGTAGTATTTTCCAAATTATTATATTGTTTTCTAATTAACAATTATTTTGACGCTGTAATGGAACATTTCCTCTCAAATTTAAACAGATAAAATGCTATAGATAGAAAGCGTTATATAATATAAAACCAAAATATCAATTACTCGTAAATCGTATTAATAATAATAATTGAATAATAATCTTTACTTTTTTATTTTTAAGTGCTTACTGCTGCACTTAAGCTGAATACAATATTTATTTATAAAAATACAGTGAAAAAAATTAAATGCCTACCCGACCCAGCCAGAAATTATACCTGGGTCTTCCGCAATCCGGGCGGCTGCACTGACTATTATGCTACCGGGAAGGCTGACGTAAGCACTGAATTTTTCACTGCTTTGATTTATTAAATATTTAATTTAGTAATAGTATAATTGTATTTTATGTGTAAATTCGTCGTTTCACCATGACAGAACTTCAAAATCGAATACCGACTAACAAACTTCTACCATAACATAACATAGCTAAAAAATACCAGCGATCCGTGGCAGTGTTGCCATACGATGACGCAACAAAAATTCCATCAATTTGGCGCAGGCACCTCACCCTAATAAGTTTACCCGCCATTAAAGCGTTGGCGCATGACTTCCGGTTTCCAGAAAACTTTTTACGTGTCTGAAAAAGTTAATACTTTTTATATGCTTGTTAGATGGAAAAGGGGCATCTAGATACTTTTCAGAAATTTCTTTTTGTCTTTAAACAGACTTGTGGTTGACAAGATATCGACATAACTGCTCATTGTTGTATGTGACTTTAACCGCCTCTGTGGTCTTGTTGTTAGATCGCCGTTCTCAGACCGAAAAGTGCCGGGTTTAAAATATCGGTGAAAGGGTTCATATTTTTCTTTATTGAGATAAAATGTATAAAGCCCGTGTGATACGGTATTGATAATTAGGGAGAAGTGAAACTTCTCGACGATGGAAACAGACACCTTCCGGGATGATGAAATTACTTGGCCCTTGTAGTAAAGAAATAGTATTTATCTATCTTATCATTTTAAATTTATTTTTAAAAATAATACAATTATAATAATTGTGTGTAACCTACCAATAATAGAGTGTTCCAGTATGTAGGCGTATTGGCTTCTGAATAAAGAGATGGAAGTTTTCATTGTAACTTTTAAGTAGTAAGTCGAACGCTGAAATTTATATTTGTAACTTGCGTTAGTATGAAGATGACGATCCATTCAGTTAAAGTGTTTCGCCCCTCTGGATTCCATTAATTTCGTAGGCGGCAGGCGGCACACTAGTTCGCGCGTCAAAACAAAATCACGCTTCACTGCCCACGAGTGGGAGCAATTTCCTGATGCCACGGACGGACGAATATAAATTCAAATTATGACTTATCTCGATTAAAGGTTTATTGTCGATCGAGTTCAAACGACGATGATTGACGCTAACTAGGATCTAACAAAAGTCATAAATTATTAGAAAAAGTACGTGGGCAAGTTAGCTTGGCTGCTTCTTCGTTCACGCGAAGCCTTATTTTTATTTTTTTCTATGTAAAATGCTTATTACGCATACAGCGGGGCTAGGAGTTACCTTGGGTTATGGTAGGACTCTCCATCTCTTCCCTAGTCAAGCCTCGCAAAGCTCAATGCGAGAAAGGGAGGTCCAACCACTAAAAAAATGTACCGTTCCTGGCTTCCATGGCTTGAGACCATTAACGGCAATATTTTTATCAAAACAATTTTTTCAAATACAAATACAAATACAAATTTCTTTATTTATCACAAACTTAAGTCTAAATAAATGACGTGGTGTCCTCAACTGCAAAAGTTTTAAACTGCAGCGCAGTGAGGGCGCCCTCTCCCAAACAGTAAATAAAGGTTTATTATTACAGGCATATTATGCATAACAATTTTTTTTTAGTTTACAAATATATGTATAAATAATGTGAAAAACAAAAAGTGTGTGTGTGTATATGTGTCTGCGAGGGTGTATGTGTATGTGTATGTGTGTGTGTGTGTGTTTGTGTGTGTGTGTGTGTGAATATGTGTCTGCGAGGGTGTATGTGTATGTGTGTGCGTGTGTGTGTATGTGTTTGCATGTGTGTGAGTGAGATAAGGAGCTGCACATGTTACTGTATATGTTTTAATAGATTTTCTGATTGCTGGTATGAGAGCAACACAAGCCAAGCAAATAATTTACGTCGGCATGGACTTGAAGCCAGGTGATAAATTTGGAGTTTTTTGTTAGCATAGTTATATAGCATACCACTAAGGTGTAGGTAGTGGCGACCAGCAGATGCAGTGTTACGTCTCATAGTAGGGCACACTAAGTCTCTTCTGCGTTTTGTATTCGAAGACTGACGGTCAAAAATTAGTTCAGTGTGCTTCCGGAGAATAGTTTGCTGTATGAACAGTCTTCGAATGGATAGGACATTAGAGTCTGCAAATAAGCTATCAGTTGGATAACGAAAAGGCTTGAATGTCATTACTTTTAAGACAGCTCTCTGAGCCACCTCTACCTTTAACATGTGTGTTTGCGCAGCTGCTCCCCACACTATAATGCAGTAAGAGATAACTGACTGCGCAAGCGAGAAGTAAATTATTTTCAGTAGAGCAATGTCGGCAATATAACGCAATTTCTTAAACACATGGATTAATTTGCGGATTTTTGGCGTCAAAGAAGCTGTTTGATCCCTCCAGGATAATGATGGATCAAGCCATACACCAAGGTACTTAATGTTTGGAACACGTTCTAGAATTGGGCAGCCACAAAAGATATCAGGAGACATACAAGCATGCACACGAACCGTAAGATGATCTGGTGGCTGTGTCCTCTTGGTATAGGAGAAAGTCAGGCATTTACTCTTTGAGACATTTAAGGTCAGCAGTTTTGAGTTTAGCCAAAGAGTGACGGTTCTCAACGCTGATTGAGCATCATTATAGACTTCGTTCCAATCCTTCCCTGAAACAAGGATGGCTGTGTCATCGGCATAAGTGAACAGTTTACAGTTTTTCATATAAAGGTCACATAGATCGTTCACATAAACGAGTAATAATGTTGGACCAAGGACACTGCCCTGAGGGACTCCGAATATAATATTTTCCTCCTCACTAGTAACGTCACCGATCACAACAGCCTGCCTACGATCCGAGAGATAACTCCCAAACATCTCCAGTGATGAACCTCGTATGCCAACCGCTTCCAGCTTTCTTAAAAGGATAGGAATGGAGACAGTGTCAAATGCTTTTGAGAAATCCAAGAATACACCCATAGCCTGTCGTCCTGCATCTAGATTTCGAGTAATTTCCGTAGTAAGGCTTAGTACGGCGTCCTCAGTAGATTTTTGTCTTCTAAAACCGAATTGGTTGTCTGATAAAATATTATGTTTGTTAAGGAAATCGATCAGTCGTTTGTTAAGAAGTTTTTCAAATATCTTAGATAAAACACTAAGAACTGAAATGGGTCTATAGTTGTTGACACTGTCTTCATCCCCAGCCTTAAAGATTGGGTGAACTAAGGCTTTTTTGAAAGCTGTAGGAAAAACACCGTTAGCAATGCACCTATTGAATAGACCGGTTAGAGCAGGAGTAAGTATTTGTTTGGATGCTTTAACAACTGAGGTTGGAATTCCGTCCCAGCCTACAGCACAGTCATTTTTAAGATTGCAGATAATACTTTCGATTTCTCTATCTATTTTACCTGTTATACGAGTATTACAAGAATAGTTTTCTTTTAATGAAATCATTTTCGGAATCACCACAGTAATTACAGTTTACACAACCTCCCAACATATCGACAAAGACCTGTTTATTTTTTTTTAAATTTATTTTTTTATAATGGCTTTGCACAAGCATTTAGCCAATGAAAAAGTCTTACAATACTTAAATAAACAATATTAATTTCTTTCATGTATGATGATGATGATGAATGATAATAGAAATGAGAAGTGAGAAATGATATACCTACTCCCTAACCCCTCGAGTATCTCAGTAAAGATGTGGGGCTTTACTAAGTCCTCAGGCGGACTTTTTGAGAGAATTTGAAAAGCACTGTTTTGTTTCATTTGCCAACACTCATGCAAGCATCAACAATGTCAGCTTACTATGAACCTTAATTCTATACTAATATTATAAAGAGGAAACCTTTGTATTTTTGTATGTATGTACCTATGTATGTATATCAACCATTATTTCACATTAATATTCAACATAACACAAATTTTAGAAAATAAAACAAAACCTTTAGGTACTTTCCCGCCAAGAAGTCCAAGACCTGTTTATACTATTTAATTATGTCGTTGGAAACAACACGTTCATCTATCTTTCACTTATTGTTATTTAAACTTAAAACACTTTATAGAGTTATTCTCCTTTCACTATAATCTATGCAAGCTCCAGATTTTATTATGAAATGCCACTCTTACCAAAAGCCTTCTTCCCAACAAAGTAAAATTGATATTATCCGCGCAGCGAGGGATCTTCTCATTCGCGACAAAGGCTTCACTTTATTACAATGTAAAAACAGCGTCGCCAACTTTAAAACCAAGGACGTCTCGAATTCATATCGTGGAAAGTTGCAACTGCGCCAATTGTCACGGATCGCCGACGCCGCCATATAAAAGTGAAGCTGCGTCTGTGTTATCGATTATCGCGATCGTTCGCGCGAGACGATCGTCGGATCGTGGCGATAAATCACTCGGGTCATACGAAACGGAATATGCGGAGTCACTATTGAAATTGATCAACACTCGATTGCAATTGCGATTCGGTGGGAAAATTGCTTTAAATCCCTTCGATTCGGTAACAGTCCTTACTGTTATCGGCAATATCTAAGAGGTATAAGAGGAGCTCAATACTTGCTGCTTGCTCGTTCGGTTTGCGATCTTGCAAGTAAAGCAGCGTTCGTAATACCCGGTCACCGAATGTGTGACCAATAAGAAATATCTTCAGCTCTTCTTTGCTTCGGCAGACACTTTAAGCTGTTGCTCCTGGTTGTTGTCGTATGATAATACCGACCCGTAAAACCCAAAACCCTTTTAAAGTTATTTGTTTGCTGTGGAGGCTATTCATTTAACTCTCTCAGGTTTGTAAGAACTATCCAAAATATAATGAAGATTGTATCACTTCTCAGAAGACTCGACACAGTATAATTCAAGAATACTCCCGCAACAGAGTTGTTTCAATAATCCCTGGTAATCTTTTACCAACTACCAGATCAGTGAATTCATTTGAGTTTTAATAGCATTTGACATTGACTTTTAAAAAACAAAAATGTGCTTCTATAAAACTGTCATAATACTTATAGATACTTATAGAGTGATTAAACAACAGTAAAGTTCATTAAAAAATAACGGATTACATTCAATGTTTAGATATGCCCGATCAATTTTTCATATCGATATTGGCACCTGAAAAGCTTTATATTGTGAAGCTTTTAGCTTAATTAATTTACTTTTGTACCATTTTCATTCACCGAAAACATTATATTTTATCACTCTGATTGATTATTACTGAAACTTTAACATTACTTTTAAATAACTTTAGACAAGTTGTCTTTTTTCAAGTGCCATTTACAGTTTTGATAGTTAATAGCAAATTAATAAAGTAAAGCAGTAAAGTAGTGAAGCCTATAAACAGTCCTGCTGCTGGGTAAAGGCCTCCATTATTTTGATTTTTGTTTATTTTTTATTTCATTTTCTTAGGTAAATCAACAGTAACAAAACAAGAGTATCACATCAGAAAACCAATGACAAATTCACACCAGTAGACTTAAAATAGCAATACTATTGAGCAAACTGAATACAACATGTTTAACTAGGATCTTAACTGCGATCGAATCGCTTACAAACATAGTAGCTGTGACAGTAACAAGGACATTTCACAACGAAAATATAGGAGGTAGCGATATATTTAATATTAAGATTAATATTTTAAATTAATATTAATATTAGATTATTGCGAGGCGTCCGGATTGTAATAATGACGTAAAACAAAACCAAAGAGAGCATTAAATGTTTTTATTTAGTGTTTGTGTAAACTTTTGAATATACCGCAAACTGTTTAGTTTATCAGCAAAAGTCCCATTCACCAAACCAATTAAGCATACACTTATATTATTATAGAGATGTACATCAGCGGTTCAGGATTTGTGAAACGAGCTTCTAACTTCTACGTTAAGGGGGCTTACGCTTCGCGATGTCCCATACAAACTTGAAAGCTATACTCAGCTTTCAAGCATTACTAATATAGGTTTAGTAATAATATACGAGTATAAGCCAATTCTAATGTTAAAACATTATATCCGGAAAGCTGCTTGGATTGGGAAACCTAGTTTAATTAGGATTTAGAAAAAAGGTACAACTTTAAGATTTATAGTCACCTTTTGAATACTTATAACGATATATACCTACTATATAATATAAGGTCACATTTTATCAACTGCAAATATTTTGAGGATAAATTCAACAACATATATAAACTATTTTTTATGAAAAAACCTTAAATTTTTTACCCCAATTTTTTAAGAAAAACGCCAAAAGACATTTCGATTAAAATGAAAAATAAAGCACTTTCGGTAGTTTCAATTCAAAGGAGCCGAAACAGAGAGGCCGCAATGCTTCACCGCTTACACGTGCCCCTAGTTCCATTTAAAAGAGCCAACAGAGAGGCTGGTCTTAAAAATATAACAATTTTTGTGTCAGGAAAAGTAAAAAAAAAACTAGCCTTATTTCTCTGATATAATTAGATGTTTTGTCAAAATATTTGCAGTTGATAAAATGTGACCTTATATAATTATAATATAACAATAGGTTCATTGTTCTTTTAATAATAATAATGTGATAGGTAATGTATTATGCATATTATGTAATGTACTTTATCAATATAAGTGAACTGTATTGTTCTTATTGATGAATTAATTAATTAATAATAAATAAATAAATAAAATTCATAGACAAAATAAAACAATACATAAATTCAAACTACGAGCGTATGTAGGAAATTGTGAATCACAACTTTTACTGAAAATCTCTAAACGGTATGCGATATAAATTTGAAAAGATAGCTTCCCACTGAAGTACCTATAAGCGACGAGCTGCGACGCTGAAAATTCCCGTCGCGTCGTCGATTCAATTAATCCCGAGCGGATTCAATAGCGTGACGTTGCAGCCATCAAACTTCGCACGGGCGGACGAAGATCGGCCCAGATTGGAGTTTCATTGGTTTATTGTACATGTATGATACGGTGGTATTCGTTTCCGAAGTAGTTGGAAGTGTTAGCAAGCTGAAATGGTAGTGGAACAGTCTTGATTCCGTTATTTTAAACCATTCATAATCATGTTTTGGTTCTGGTTTCGACTATTTTCCCGTAGTCCTAATGTCATAATTAGGCTAAGCCGATGATGATAATGAAACTGTTATTTTACAGTATTTCGCTTAAGTTAAGAGTTCTGGCCTTCAAAGTTTACTAAGTTTTCGAAGCTGTCAGCTACCGAAATATAATAATAACAATACCTCTACTAACGTAATACACCTATTTGAAACTACGAACCTATAGAAAATTATAAATAACTCGCCATCAGTTATTCTGAATATCAATTTATTAAACACGTTTTGCAATATAAATTTAAAAACATTGTTTTCCACTGAAGTATAAGCGATGAGCTGTGACGTTAAAAATTCTCATCGTATCGTCGATTCAATTAATCCCGAGCGGATTCAATAGTGTGACGTGTGACGTTGCAGCCATCAAACTTCGCACGGGCGCCGCGGGCGGACGAAGATCGGCCCAGATTGGAGTTTCATTGGTTTGTTGTATATGTATGATACGGTGGTATCAGTTTCCGAAGTAGCTCGAAGTGTTAGCAAGGTGAAGTGGTAACCATCGGTGCCTTGAGAGGGCACTATGCCACAAAACAAATGCTCCACAGAATGCATCTATCAACAAATAGCTTGTGTAGGGCATGTGGCGAGGAAACGGAGTCAATGCAGCACCTACTGTGTGACTGTGACTCTCTGGCTAGGAGAAGAATGGGACTCCTGGGGTCGGCTTATCCGAAACCGGAGGATTTCAGGCTCTTCGCTCTTAAGGACGTGGCCAAACTTATGGCATCTATCTTTACAGAGGAAGAAGAGTGAAAGGACGGAGTTGCACAAAAGATCCCGATGGGTCGAAGTGTTACTGCAAGAGGGAAACCTCAGCAGGCCCCACTAAGATAAGATAAGATAAGGTGAAGTGGTAGTGGTACAGAGTTTCGATTCCGTTATTATATCGTGTTTTGGTGTTTCGGTTTTGTCAATTATTTTCTCGTAGTTCTAATGTCATAATTAGGCTAAGCCGATGATGATAATGATGATGAAACTGTTATTTTACAGTGTTTCGCTTAGGCTAGGATTTTCTGCCCTTCAAGGTTTATTGTTTTTGAAGTTGTCAGCTACCGAAATGTAATAATAATAATAATACATCTACAAACGTAATATAGGTATCTATTTGAAACTACGAACCTATAGTAAAATATCACTGGTAAGTTATATTTTACTATAGGTTCGTAGTTATTTATTTATTCATTTATATTATTCTGAATATCAATCTATACACGTTTTGCGATATAAACTTTAAAACATTGTTTCCCACTGAAATATTTTTAAGCAACTAGCTGACCGGCGGCCTTCGTACCGCTTTGACAGTTTTCATGACAACAAAACAAACAAATCATTCGTCCGCTTAAGAACACCCGTATTCCATGATGGACCCCTATAGCAACGCCACCTACCGGGTCCAATTGTAAATCTAAACCATTCTCAAACCCACTTGAACACACACAGAAAATTTCATCCAAATCAGTCCAGCAGTTTAGAAGGAGTTCAATAACATACACACGCACAGAAAATTTATTATATAAAGATGAGCTGTGATGCTAAAAATTCCCGTCGCGTCTTCGATTCAATTAATCCCGAGCGGATTCAATAGCGTGACGTTGCAGCCATCAAACTTCGCAGGGCGGACGAAGATCGGCCCAGATTGGAGTTTCATTGGTTTATTGATGATACGGTGGTATTAGTTTCCGAAGTGTCTATTGAAATACAGCCAGTATCGTACCACATCCAAGTGTTTCATTTTTACCATCCCTTACATGGCGACCGTAGCGTACCGTATATTTGAGTGTTCGATTTACGAGAGTGCCAAACTAATATGCGACCTAATTTTGCGAACATTTTAAGTACCTATATTTTTGTCTACCTCTAAACACGTGATATGAATGCCAATCAAAACTTTTTCTTTTATTTCGACACTGAAAATTTTAAAACGTTATTGCCTACCATTTCTAAATAAACGTTTTATCAGTAATACCAAAAATATTATATTTTGTAGTGTATCTTTTTTAACCTATTTCGTCCCACTACTGGGCAAAGGACTCCCCTAAATCTCTCCATACTTGTATCTTTTACTTACTTACTTACTTACTTACTTACTTACTTAATCACTCACTCACTCACTCACTCACTCACTCACTCACTCACTCACTTCGATGGTGAGTCTTGGCCTCCGACACGAGGTGACGCCACTGCTCCCTTTTACTTTACAATCAACTAATTCTATATCGTTCACTTAAGAATCTCCAAAATACATAAACTTCTAAAATTAAATTTATTATAAACACATTTTTTGTATCAAAACATATTTTCTCGTTTCGTTATCTTTTATCATTTTTAATTTTAAAATTCCTGATGACATTAGGAAATCGCCCCTCTGAATAAACATTTGCATTATCCACCAATCGCACCTTGGCTCGATAACGTCACGCCCCGATCATCAAAATTCGTAATAAACACTGCGTCGGGTCAGCTTGCGCCCCAAATTTTTCAACCGCAAATGTGTTTTCCTTGTTTCCTGTAAGTTTTATATTTCTTGTAATTTATGTTGGGTGCTTCTTGCTTTTTCAGACTTGTTATTAACAAAATGAATTTTTATTTGACTTAACTACAGACATTAGGTAATTACTTAATTGTAACAGATATGATGTTTTTGAGAAAATAGAGGTAATATATAAAACCACTCATGAATGTCTAACCAACTCCAGTGGTTTAAAATCTACCCAGATATAATTTGATATTTGAAATTTTACCGTAATCTAATAACAGTACGGTTTAATCTCAAATATCAGTATATTTTAAGTTACAACAGTATTGTATTATTATAAGAAAACATAAATGTTATAGTATTAAACTTTACAGTCAAGTATTACTATCGTTCCATTAAAAATCTGCTCAAAATAGACAAACATGTAAAATGACATTTATAAACACATTTTTTGTATTAAACCTATTTTCTCTTTTCGTCAACCCTTTTTATAAAATGAAGCATGCAAAAAGTTCTTAAACTAATTTAAAACAAATGCTGGAAAAGCTTAATTTTCGAGTTATAATCACTGAAACTAATATCGAAACGGCTGTGTTACTTGAAATTCCAACTACACAAAAGTGTATAAAGTCATCATTACAACAAAATGGCATTCATTAATCTCGCGTGAAATCTTTTCAGGCACAAATGTGTTTTTCTTGTAACCTCTCAGTTTAATATTTTACCTATTTTACATTCAAGCAAGGTTGGCTGTGAAATGTCGGCGGCGAGCCAAGTTAGGGCAATATTACAATATCGCATAGCAAACATGATGTTTTCGTTGAAAAAAACGTGCCAATTTCACGGCTTGTTTCAGCTACTTTATTTTCGGCTTGCGCCATCGTGGTTGCAGTTATTATATTATGGTTTAGGGAAACTAATATCTGGCTGAGTGGTGTACTAATACAGGCCTGTGCCCCGCTTATGAGAGGACTTAATACTATGCATTAATAATGCTATACCTATATAACAAAGCTGTAACTAAATAGAACGTGCAAAGTTTGTGGCTTTTACTTAGAGCATTTTAAGTGCTTAAAAATTATTTAGATACCTAAAATTTGTTTTAATAATTTTCATGAATCCGCACTTTGGACACCTTGCAATTGTACACTTACTTATTGTGTTTTATCTTAATTAAATAAACTCAAATTAACAAGAAACCAGCAAAACAATATACAAACAAAAAGGTCTTCAGCCAAAAGTTTCTTCGGCAGAAACCCGCAAAAATTCTGACGCTTCGGAACGTTGCGCTGTATAATATCTTAGCCAATCTAATATTCCGAATTTAAATATAGCGGCATCGCCTTAACGTTCCTGTTCGCTGTCGGATTTGAATTACAAAGTCAACCCGCGCCTTTTCACCGCGCCACCTGTGACGTCACAAGCTACCTACCTTGATATGCCAAATATTTATGTCACAATATAATTATTGTCAGTAGTGCACTTTAACCGTGTAGGCAGTTGGGTGGCGAAGGAAAAACGTAGAAATAACAAAATATATGTCTATCCCTATTTGATACATCCTAAGCACATGTAAGCATATAAACATTACGCTATCGATACTATAAATAAACCAATATATTCAGAGACGAAAATAATACTACTACTTCCTTTCCGCAAACTGCTGAGATATGATCTACTGTTAGCGAGTTTCAGATTTTATAAAAATATTGAGGTAACTGAATTTTGATGCAGCATGCTACCTACGTAGCTGTGATAGATCTGCAAATATTTATAATTAGGTAGGTACGAGTAACAGAAAAACTAATTAAGTCGGTTCAAATACACACCTTGCCTGCCTTTCAGTGAAGTTTTTTTCCAGTCCTTTGCAATCTTAATTTAAATTTTCCACCGTAGCGAGCAATAAACCTCTACTATCGTATACACTGTGGTTCGCGTCCCTCAAAATGTGAAATATGAGGTTTACTACTAAAGTGGTCGCCTACCGCGCTTTGTAAGTCCGCCCCAGGATTTAATAATGTCCCGTGTACGTGCGAAATTTAAATCTGTACTAAAGCCGTAGAAATCAAATTATGGCGTCTGTTTGGAAACGTGCGGTCGTCAAAATTGGAATTTGATCCGGCGGCCGCGACACCTTTTCTACGTTGACGTACCACGGGGAGCGCTCCAATTGGTATTTGTGATTTAATTTAATTACCAATGCCAATACAAACGTTTGCAGCTTAATAAAGAGGCATGTTTGACAAGTTGATTAGTTTAGTTAACACGTTTCGGGAATGTTCTGGATTTATTTTCCTTTTCAAGTTTGAACGATACTTAGTAGCTTTTATTTTATTTTGTCTTACGTTGCCAAACCGTAAACAACCTGGTCTGTTAGTTTGAGGAAGTGTGTATGTTGTTACCTGTGATCGGAATAGGTAGTGCAATTTAGGGTGAATGACCTTAAACGTTGTATTAATATGGGTAAGACTTGCGGGATTCGGGATTTTATAATATCATACTAAGCTTACAAGTATAAATAAAAGTCTGGTTGCATTTTAAACATTTATTTTCAAGAATATTATTTATAGAAACAATATCAGTTAATCATTTTCAATATATAAATTTTTACCAAGCGGGATTTAAAGGCATACCCATATTAAGAAAACGTCACTAAATCCCGCAAAATTGCACTACCTATTCCGATCACTGGTTATTACCTATTCCTTTGTCTTCACTTTTTGTAAAAAATGTTGATTGGCGCTTAAGCCTTCATCTCACCATGTTTGAATTTTTTTTTAGAAACAGATGGTCATAATACATTTAAGCACATTAATCGAACAATAACTGTAAACAGACCTATAGTTACATTATAATATTTAAAGTATCTACTAAAAACACGAAAAAAGTTACAATTTTTTATTCATTTCTATATCTTTTCAAAATTATTCAAATTAATATTATAGATTTTTATAAGGATAAAATATATTTATAATATGTATAGTATATATCGGTTGAAAGGGTAAACCGCCAAAGCGCCAAATCAAAACCTGTGGGAAATGAACTCCAAATTTTAAATTTTAAAATTTTAACACCACTGCTGGTGACAATACTTGTCAAACTTATGGCATAAGTAAAAGGTTGGGGTTGCACAAACAATTCGGATGTATCGAAGTGCTACTGCACTAAAATAAGATAAGATAAGGTTGGAAATAAAATATGACTTAAAGTTCTTAAATTCAATCACGTTAAATTAATTAATTAAAACAAAATTAACTACTCGCTGCCTCCAAAAGTTAATAATACTCGTGTAATATGAAGCTAACGTTGCCATGAGTTGAGAATATGCATTATGATACTGGTATGCTAATTCAGACGTCATACATGATTGCAATTAACAGAGACTAGACAGGCTGACCTCACCAAAGGGGATGCTAATTTGATTCCGTCCCGGGCTGAGTATGTGTCTGGGTGACAACTCAACGGACAGACTACTCTTGAATGGGAAATCTTCAATGGAAATAATTCCATACACTGTAGCAGTTATTTAATCCTTTATTGCACATATAAAACACACATTAAAACAGACGTTATACAAGACATATACAAAGGTGAGCTTATCTCTAGAAGAGATCTCTTCCAGCCTACCCTAGCTGTGGTGTGGAACGGAAGTTTGCGGGACTATTCTACGAACTAATTGCTGTTAAGTTTATGTTGAACGGAGGCGCAGAGAAAGATGAGTAGAAGGAAAAGTTAAGTTTAATAAAGGTTAAAAAGATGGTATAACAAAGATGTAAATAACTTGACAGTTCCTTTCTCTAATGCTGTTAGTAACGCAACTGATTTTATAGTAATTATTGATTTATGAAGTAATGTAAACATCGCGCGTGAGCAATGCTTACGCGCGGAATAAATGAGGTCAATGTGCACTGTTAGACTGTACATACATACTTAAACTAACCATAATATACATACATACATACATACACATACACATATACATATACCTACATATAATAATTTAAACGTATACTCGTAATTATATATAACGTTACTGATTACCAGTGTTGGAAAGGTAGTTAGTGATCTTTCAACTTATGTTTAAATGATTCTACCGATGGACTCTCACGAATGTCGGCAGGCAATTTATTTCACAATTTGGCTGCATGGATGGTGAGAGAATTGTGGAAACATTTGGAATTGGATTGATGATAGATATGGATTCTTGTGTCACATGAACGCATGGAGCGGGAATTGGCAGGAAAGTGAGTAAACCGGGAACGTATGTATGTAGATAATAAGGGAGCTGAGGGCAGTGAAGGATTTTGTAAAGGAGGCAGAGGATGTGCATATCTCGACGAAGTCGGATAGGGAGCCATTATAACTTTGATCTGAAATCGGAAACATGGTCATACTTGCGTAGACCGAATATGAACCGGATTGCCAGATTTTGCAGGCGCTCCAGTTGGTTATGCAACTCCTCAGTAGCATCCCAATAACAAACGTCGGCATAGTCGAGAAGAGGGAGTAGAATCGATTGAGCAAGCATAATTTTGGTGTCATACGGCAAGAAAAACTGAAGTCGCTGGAGAGAATGAGAAGAATAGTGCATGCGCCTACTTACTGTATTTACTTATGATCTCCATAAAAAAGTGTGGTCAATAATGATGCATAAGTTTTTAGTTTGGCTTGCATAATGTAAGATTCACTCCATCATAAGTAACCTTGAGGAGTTTATTGTAATCCATCTTTTCATACAATCTTGTTACTACCTATAACTATTGCTTGTGACTTAGCTGGGTTCACAAGTAAACCGTGATCGCGTCTGACCATCGAGAGGAGATTTTCGTTAATTGCTTCAATAGCAAAACGACTATTGGCTGCATTAAAATATTTATAAACTTGCAGGTCATCTGCATATAAGTGATACGGACAAGATATAGTTTTAATGAGGTCATTAATAAATAGTGGGAAAAGGAGTGGCGAGAGCACACGACCCTGCAGCACACCCGCAGTTAATGGAGCTCATTCCGAAAAAAAATCATCACTCCTCATCCTTTGGTGACGATTGCGTAGATAATCCGAAAACCAAGCGATCACAGAAGGGGTAATGTTAAGGGAGTGAAGTATGGCAAGAAGGGTGTCATAGTCGACGGAGTTGAAAGCACTGCTGAAGTCAAGTAGAACCAGAATCGTAAACAACCGGTTATCCATGGCGTGGCGAATGTTGTCTGTGACGTGAGTTACTGTACTATGGCCAGGACGAAAACCAAATTGGTACGGGCTTATAAGGTTCTGATGAGAAACAAATGAGAATAGTTGTTTTTATACAGCGCTTTTTAAGGGGGGCCCATACAACAAACGTGATTATTTTCCAATTTTTTTCTCGGTCTTAATAACGATAACAGGTAGAAACTTCAAATATTTTTATAGACCATTATCTATAAAAATATTTCAAGGAACCCTTTGTGCGCGAGTCCGACTCGCACTTGGCCGGTTTTCTGACATATTTTCAGTCATAATGCAATATTTCAGTCGGACGCTAAAATAAATTCTGTAAAAAAATACAACGCCTGGCGTCAGAGCGTCCTAGCGCCGCGACAGGCGTTGCGTACTGCTAGCGCCCCGGTGGTGCTTTGTTTGACAGCGTCTACCGTCATAGTACATTACAATTCGACGCTGTAGTGCGTGCGAAGCCTTAATTTTGTAAGTATTTATGTTTTTATGACTCCGCAAATAGATTTACCAAGTAAAGAAATAAATATAGGCTTCTTGCCGTAAAATTTATCTGTACTTACAATGAAGCCAGCGATGTAATGAAAGAGTATTTTTAGACTATACGTCATAGGGAATATAATGGCAAAGGATAGAATGTTATTGGAGTCGTTTAAAGTAACACGAAACCGTGGTGGTTTTATATATACACGACCTAACAGCAAGACTCTGAAAATGTATCTATAATATTTTTAATATGCGCGATATTAACTCACCATATTACGGGCAGGTTAATAATTCATGATTTTCACATATAACTTTAATAACCACTATCAGGTGTGTATATCTACGTCCCGCTTTTAGACTTCTTTGTAGTATAATATAATAAAGTTTTGCTTTCTTATTAAAGCCATATTTGTGCTCTTCTTAAATTCAGTGCCAGCAAGAGATTGCTTGTTAACAATAAGGCCGCCTATTTTGTACTATATCTCTTCGTCAATTTGTCTGTATCTGTATTTTTTTTTGTGCAAGTTTATTATTGTTATTACTATTATTATTATTCAGTACACCTTCTTTTAAGAAAATCAAAAAAATCAAAAATCAAAAACCTTTATTCATCAACTCAGTTTACATAAACTTTTACTGTGGCCGGAGCTTCCGTTTGAGCAGATAATTACTCGTTTTGGGAAGCACCGCTCTTCCATTGAGAAATTTATAATCTTAAACTAAAATGCAAAATTACCATTTAAGGCTAGTTATTATGTTTTCAAATATGTGTATTATGGTATGTCTCAGTGAGTGTGTGGTGTGAGTGTGTGGTGTGTGTGTGTGGTGTGAGTGTGCGGTGTGTGTGTGTGGTGTGAGTGTGTGTGTGTGTGGTGTGAGTGTGTGGTGTGGTGTGTGTATTGTGGTGTGGAGAGAATTTGTATGGATGTTTGTGCAATAGTAACCCTGAGTGTTTTTTGATGTTAGAAGTTGGTACAATTATCTTGCTGTTGCTGTTGTTGTTGTTAGCCCTACGACAGTGTCTTGGGATCGAAGGCTATCATGTCGGAGAAACATGGTAACCTTCGCCAAAACAACTATGCAACTGTGGCAAATTATGTGTGACGAATGAAACATTCAATTTCATCATAACTTTTTAAGAGTAACCAATCGACTATTTTCTTTTTACAGTTTTGAATAGTTAAGGGATAAATAGCTAGTTCCTTATTTAGCCTGTTGTATAAATATGCCGACTGCATATTGTATTGTCTTTCTGCAAAAGTAGATTTAACGTGGGGTTGCAAAACTATATTACACATTCTTCTACGGTTACATTTAGTTGAGTCAAAAGGAAGCGATTTGTGTCTTCTTATAGTAGTGTGTAGTAAATATAGTTTGCGGATGGACAGAATGCCACCAGTCGAATACAGACTCTCTGTAGGGTATCGATAGGGTTTAAAAAAAATCAATGCGTTAGGTAACACAAATGTAGGATAAAATCGTTTTCTTTTTCGTTTTTTTTGTAAAAAGAAACAAGTGTTAACTGCTTTATGACTTTCGCAGCGTGGCTGGGTTTATGGGCAATGAGAAATTTGGTGGTTTGTCAAGATCCCTAATCGATCATTCGATCTACAACCACCAATCCGCACTGGGCCCGCGTGGTGATTAAAGGCCCGTTCTCCCTATTTATCTATAGGGAAGGCTCGTGCCCCAGCAGTGGAGACATAAAATGAGCTGATGATGATGATGATGATGTACCATGTCCTATCGGAGGTCGGCTATCATTATGGCCACTTGGACCCGTGATGTTGCGGCTCGGAAAAGTTCTGAAGTACTCAAATTATGCGAGGTTCTGTCGCCATTGCACCTCTCTACGGCCTTGTCTTCTTTGTTATTGGCCCTGGCGAATTTCAAGGGGTCAGCATCACGCGAGCAAGTTCATAGCGCGTTCATAAGAGCTCAATTACTGTATCCTTAACTTAATTGATTAAAAACTTTTTATTATTATTTAGATATGAATAAAATAAGAATTGAAAGTAGGTGTTACAAAAAACTACCGCTGTGGTCTAGTGGTTAAGACCACCGGTTTAGACCCAGAGATCCCGGGTTTGATTCGCAGCGAGGGTACATCTTTGCGTACTTGGTTTGGTTGGTGTTAGGACTTGTTTGTCCGCCTGGCTAGCTACCACCATATTATCTAAATAAGTCGCCATAACATCAATGTTTGTAGCATTGTTGTATTCCGGCAGCTAGAGATAAGATAGTACTCACTAGTTGAGGATCCCGGGTGAAGTGCGCTTCCACCAAATGGCCTTATCATCACTTAACATCAGGTGAGATCAAGGCACTGTGCTTACCCGTAAATATATATTGTTTTTAAATAACACAGCCCGCATCCCAAAAATAATGTCGCTTATTGTATGTATAGTCATGCTATTATTTTTGTCAATGTTACCAGCCACTGAGTTACAGCAAAATAAATAAACGTTTACATGCACCTTTTGAGAGGGAGCGATATTGCAGCCGTCTTTTTTTTTCTTACTTTGTACGTCAATGTCTTAATTTAGTTTAGTTATTATTACCACCTTAAGATACTCTCACTCAAGGGCCAGATACAGAAGGCGGTACTCTTGGACACGGCACGGACAGTCCGAAGGTTCCTGTCTCTGCAGCCCTACCGGCAGCTTGAGCCCTGCCCCGTTGCCGGCGGCACTCTAGGCTAGGTTTTTTATAATATTTTTATATTTTGTATGTGCCTTTGTACTTTACTTTTATATTAATATAATAACAAACCTAGGCTAAGAAAAAAGATAAATAAAGATCATAAAAATAATAATAAAATCGTTTATTTACCTTTTAACAAAAACACATTATAAAAGGTTACACATGTTTAAAAATTTAGACAAAACCGTTTATGACTCAGTGGTCGCGGTAGGACTGCGATCTCTGTTATTCTGCCATAACCTACTAATAAAATAATAATAAACATAAAAACTATCTATATAGGTACTCTATTAAGAGTACCTATATAGATAGTTTAAAACATCGAGACTTATCTTTATTAATCACTTAACACAAGTGCAAATATACAGCACCGCCCAATACAATGACAATAAAATGTATCTTATCAAATTAATCAGCCCATAGGTACCCAGCACAACAAAATTTGCGTAATTATAGTACAAAACCATTCAAAAAAATATGTAAAAACCCATTTAAATTAACGCATCGATATTAATAATCAATCTTATTTGTAATTTTTAGTTAAGATACATGACGGGTAAAAAACACGGAAAATCTATTCCAAACTTATACTCACTTTATTAGTAGGGCCATTAGAAGTAACTGCCACATGGACTAATATTTTTATTATTAAGTTATACAAAAAATATAATCAAAAAAATATAGGTAGGTAGCTAGAAAGTCTGATTGTACAACATTCTGTGACTAAACAATATACAATTTTGGTGACTGTGCCAAGTTACAAAATCACAATCAATCGTGCACAGCCTGCTGCGACCGTAATGCCTTCGAAGCCACTCCTTTGAACTGTAATAATATTTGCGATAGACTGATCTCGTTATACCGCTGCTGGCGCTGTTGACTTTACCAGTTCGTTGCACGCAGAAGCTAATGTTGTTTTTTTTTACTTCAGGCCTGATTCAGAGTAGGTACCTACTTTTCTATTACATATGGAAAAGAAGTCCTGGGTGACTGGCTGACTGAATGATCAAAACCGCTGACTGAGAACGCTAAAATTTTGCAGGCAGTTAATTAAAAATATTCTATATTTTGATTGTTACTTTTTTTTTCCTTGACTTTACTTTTCGAACTATAAGTTTATTTTTATTTTTTATAGATAGCTTGGCAAATGACTCCATCCCACCTGATGTTAAGTGGAAATGGAGTCCAAACGCGAAGATAACTGGTGCGGCGTGAAAACAAACGTAGCATCAGTTACCCTCACTCTGTCGGCCCACAAGGACCCCATTTCATAGGAAGGAGGGAAAACGTGTGCTGGTAGAATATTCCAACTTTTGGAGACAAAGAAACGAGTCACCAAATTTCTTTGTGCGCGATGGGATATTTGAGACAGTGAAGCGGTGACTCCGAAAAGCAGCACGTGTACTCCTATGAATGAAAGGAGAAGGTGGGATGAGGTCAAAGAGCTCTTCCGACCACTCGCCATGGTATAAGCGAAGCGGTAAAGCGATAAGCGGTAAGTCGCGGGCGTTCACTAGTATTACCATAAACAATTAATAATTCAGAAAGTAGTATGTGTTGTTATGTGCTTCGGAAGGCATGTTATCGTTTAATTCTATAAGACTAAGCACGGGTATGTTAAAAATTTAAAAGTCTTTGGGTAAGAGTAAATCTAATATATAAAATTCTCGCGTCACAGTTTTCGTTGCCATACTCCTCCGAAACGGCTTGACCGATTTTGATGAAATTTTTTGTGCTTATCCGGTATCTATGAGAATCGGCCAACATCTATTTTTCATCCCCCTAAATGTTAGGGGTAGTCCACCCCTAAATTTTTTTTAAATTTTTTATGGCAAAACAACGTTTGCCGGGTCATCCGGTATCTATGAGAATCGGCCAACATCTATTTTTCATCCCCCTAAATGTTAGGGGTAGTCCACCCCTAAATTTTTTTTTAATTTTTTATGGCAAAACAACGTTTGCCGGGTCATCCGGTATCTATGAGAATCGGCCAACATCTATTTTTCATCCCCTAAATGTTAGGGGTAGTCCACCCCTAAATTTTATTTTTATTTTTTATGGCAAAACGACGTTTGCCGGGTCAGCTAGTAAAACTATATAATTCTGGTTGCACTGACTACTAAAGGATCATGATTACAGAAAGCTTTTACTTTTTAGACTAGAAACTTTGATACCGCGTTACGCAACGGTACTGCTCCATCCATTATAATAAAACAACTTTGTCCTGCGTTGTCAACCGCGGAAGTCTTAGCAGGGTTAATTTTATCATATTTTTCCATAAAATGCTCGTCTAGGTGTCATGGTAAAATAGCTACTACTGTTTTAAGTTAATGTACTCGTTTATAATGATGATTATAAAGAGGTCGATGGCGCAGTGCCTCAGGCGTTTAGTTTGCGATCTTAGAAGTTAAGCAATGCGGGATCACCGAATGGGTGACCAAATTAAATATATCTTGAGCTCCATCAGAAGACACAAAAAGCCGTTGGTCCCGGTTGTCATCCAGATAAGTATCAGTCGTTAAAAATCCACCAACCAGTCATTTTAATGGGTTATACCTTATTCTCCATATAAGCTATTGTTTATGTGGAAAGGCCTGAGACCATCAATGGGACGTTTATTGGCTAAAGTTACAAAACATAGTCTCCTAAACTCCCACATTGTATAACATATATGTTCCCAGAACCTCAGAAGCGATATTATTTGAAATGAAACTTTACATAAGACAACAATCTTGTAACAATTTTATTGGTACATTCCAGTTACTGTTAGATAACCGTACAGACAAGTTGCGCGGAAGAAAACAATCCAAAACAAAACGGGTAGGTATTACAGGCCATCGTACAGTGAATGTGGAGTACAGGAGCGAAACGAGGAGTGAGCGGACGGTAGACAAGAATTTGCATGAACCGTTTGTTGGAGATGGGGACACGACAGCACTATTACAAAACAACTGAGCCGCAGAAGGTCCAGATGAGGTACTATTGAGTTTTTGATACAGACAAAAACTTAACATACGTAATAAACAGCCGAATTAACGTGATAAGTAATTGCCAATCATCATTTCTAGATAATTTTTATGTCCCCACTGTTGGGGAACGAAGATAGGGGTGACAACGGTCCTTGAACTACTACGTGTGTCCAGTGCGGATTGGTGGTTGTTAACGACCAGGACCTAACGTGTCTTAAGTTGTACATAAAGTGAGTAAAAATAAGCTGCTTAACCTCAGCATTCTTAGACAGGGCGAGTTAACCTTTGCGCCATCGAGTTCCTCATATACAGCATATTGCATAATATTGATTGCATAATGATTAATTTTTTAAATAAAGTAAAATAAAATAGTTTAATGAAAATTTTTAACAGAAGTATTACATCTATGATTTAATAACATTGCAAAAAAGAAATGCTACTAATAAAAAGTTTTTTCAACCCCTATTTTGAAGGATTTCATGTCAAAAGACAAGGATTCTTTTGATAATTCTTTTAACAAAACCGTTGTATGTTATTACAACAGAGCCCTATATATTTTTATGAATAATGGATTGGAAAGCACTCGCTTTATAATTATAATTATACAAACTTATACGCTGGGCTAATACGTGGGGCCCAAACAACGTACCAACATACTCGTATAATGAAAACTTCAAGTTTCCAAGTCCGGCACTGCGCGAGCCCAAGGATTCCCTGTACAAAGCCTTTGGAAACAAATTCGAGCGGATGAGAGGGCTTACGATGAATGTATTATGTAGAAGATCTGTAACCGGTTAGCTGTTACCGGAATACGCAGGCTTATGAGTGTGGTGCAGGGGGGAGGCGGCGGCGAGTAGACCGTAGTAGTGATAGATAGAAAGATAAAAAGTTTATTTGGTTCTTTATCACTGTTATGTCATGAGCAAATAAAGCACATTAAAATATGTGTGTGTTGGCAGAGCAAAAGGGCAATAGCTTAGCGATAATTTTCGTAGGTATACATATGTATAACCAAAGCACTGGTATTCTGCTACTGGAGTCTACCGTCAATTGTTATTTAGTTGTTGTTGTATAGTATGGCTGTACTTTCTGCTGCTGTATGTTTAGGTTAACGACTGTAACAAAACGGTTTTAAGGCAGTTTTAATGTTTGTTAAAATTGGCATGAAACTATTTATAGCACGAGGCTTTGCACGTTTCATATTTAGACCTAGACCTCGCTTGTGAAACTAACTAAAAGTCTAAAACTTTTTCGAAATTTAAGGTTTTGGTAAACTAAGAATTAGTTACAAAATAACTTTTAGATAAGCGTGAAAACACATACCAGAACACAAAGACTTTAGGTAGGTAGTGATATCACAGAGAATAAACTTTGTTCTAATGAGAAGTGTACTATAATAGTTTATCTTATTAATTGTCAAAAAAAGTTTAATAAAATTAGCAACCATTGCGTTACGACTCCATTTCTACTTTACGTCGGATGAGTCTATTTGCCTTACCCAATATTTAAAAAATAAATAAGTGGAAATAAGGAAAAGTGCCCTGCAGTAAGGCGAAATAACCGGATCTACAAAGGTGGTAAAAAAAAGTAAAATTTAATATGTATCTTTGTTGGTCCTGTATGCGTTTCCATAGCATTGATCCGATTGCGATGAAACTTTAGTAAGTTGTTGTGGGTACGCTTGCGTACGTTTTTGTGTTAGTCAAGCTACGGCTTGACTAACACAAAAACGTGAACGTGATACGTCACGTGATACAGATTTTACACAGCAGATGTCGCAGGAAGGCCGCCAGTAAAACATTTATAATTAAATAATGAAACTATAAAAAGATATTATATGAAAAACACAAATGTTGAAAAAATGTTGAAATTTTTTCAACATTTGTGTTTTTGTAATTTGTTCGCAACAAAATTTGCGTTAAAAATTATTTGAACATTTATTTGAACAGATATTATATGCCTTAAAATCTTAAGTCCGTGCAATGTCTTAAAGCAGATCTAACGCAGGCGTTTTAAACCTAATTTGTACAGTTGTAAATAATTAACGCTTCATCTAATCACCGATTCAGAATTGCTCATGTCATCCTACCGAAACGCCATTATTCCAATATCAACCGCTTATCTCCTTATCCCGTCTAGATCCGCAATTCGCATTCAACCCTCGAAGTGACCTTATATTTTATACGGTTCTTTACTTTATGTACTTATTAACGTATAAAAGATGTAAGTGTTTTGGGACCTTTTTTGACTAGAAATTATCACAAAAACACAAATGTTGAAAAAATTTCCACGAACAGGATTTGAACCTGCACCCAAATATTATGATCGGATGTTAGTGACGGTAGTTGTTGACATTGAATGGGCGCCTTTGGCTTTCAAAGTAAAAAGTGTTGAATAATTTCAGCGGGCTGGGAAGAACCACGATAGCTCAATTGGAAGAGCACCTGACCCGGTATGTCAGAAGGGTGGTTCAAATCCTGCTCGTGGAATTTTTTTCAACATTTGTGTTTTTGTAATTTGTTCGCAACAAAATTTGCGTTAAAAATTATTTGAACATTTTAGAAATTATCAGTGCAAAAATTAGCCTATGTTTTTACAACGATTAAGGATCAAATCGGGACTTCTTGGCGGGAAAGTGAAGAGTCATGTCTGCGGTTTTGTTTTATTTTCAAAAATTTGTGTTATGTCGAATATTAATGTGAAATAATGGTGGATTATTAACCGTTAAGTGTTCGTGAGTGTGCATGAGTGTTGTCAAATGAAACAAAACAGTGCAACGTCACTTTTCAAATTCTCTCAAGAAGTCCGCCCGAGGACTCAGTAAAGCCCCACATCTTTACTGAGAAACTCGAGGGGTTGGGTGGTATATCATTTCTCACTTCTCATTTCTATTATCATTCATCATCATCATACAGAAAAGAAATATTGTTTATTTATGTATTACTTGTTAGAAAAATTACTTTGACACTGGCTAAATGTGCTAATTGCACGAAGCCATCAACAAAATGAAAAAAAAAAAAAAGGATCAAATCTTCATATAGTTCTTGCTCGTTTACTCGATTTTTAAATTGTTACGGAGTGAATACTCCTTTGAGAATAAAAATATATATTTTGCTTTTAACCGTTAACCACCCTCATTTGTTTTACTTCTTCTCGGCTTGTCATCGTTGTTGCTGCTTTTACTTGGTACGTTTTCTTATGTTATTTTATTATATATATTTGTTTTACTTTGCCTTCTTTTTCCTTCCTATAGTCACTTTATTTCCTTATTATTTTTACCTATTTAATGTGATGGAGTCAGCTTTACGTTTTTGTGTTCTTTGTTTATTTATTAGTTTATTATTTATTAGGTCGTATGTCCTTGTCCGCGCTATCAAAATTTTTACGTGTCAACTTCAGAAACGCGATATCTAAACCAAGCAGCTATCTGCAAACCACCAGTAAAAAGCGCACTCGCATCCGAATCCAGTTATTAGGTGAGCTTGTACGGTTTTAAGGACATCTGTGCTATATATATATTTTTTATAATAATAATAATAATAATACAATACAATACTGGCAATACTGGTAGATATCACCATACCTCATGATGAGAACCTTGTGAAAGCCGAGAAGGACAAGCTCAGTAAGTACCTTGACTTGGCTCACGAGATTACCGCCATGTGGGATGTGGATTCAACCATTATTGTACCGATAGTCGTTTCGGCAAACGGTCTGATAGCGAAGAGCCTCGATCAACACCTAGAGAGGCTCTCGCTGAAAGGTTGGGTTAAGGGTCAGATGCAAAAGGCAGTACTCCTAGACACGGCACGTATTGTCAGAAGGTTCCTCACTCTGCAGCCCTGACCACCGGTAGCTTGGGCCCTGCCCCGCTGCTGGTGGTACTCTAGGATTAGGTTTTTATAATGTTTTATTGTTTTTATTTTAAAATATTGTAAAAATCTAGTTTTAAGAAAAAATAAAAAAATAAAGGAGATAATAATAATAAATACGTTTATTGCTTTCAAAAAACTTAATAACAGTCTGCAAACGAGCAGGCGGGGCGCTTGATAGTGAGCGGTCACCGCCGCCCATGGACATCAGCAACATTAGAGATGTTGCTTTTGTGTTGTCGACCGGAGAAAAACCTCTTTACACCCCTTTTGAAAGAGTCATGTCCTAGCTCAACGCGAAAACCTCAGATGGCAGCTCATTCCACAGTCTGATGGTACGTGGAATAAAGCTCCTCTGGAAGCGAACAGTTCGAGAGAACAGCGGCTCCAGGAAGTGTGAGTGTGCCCTGTTCCGATGGTGAGCGATGCGATGGTAGAAGGAGGAAGTGGGCACCAAATTAAAATATATATAACTACTTTAAGGCTAACAATATATTACAGCGCTATAAATTTACGCCCCTTTGTCATCACATGATCACATAATCGACTTAGTAGGTTCCGCCCAGAACAAATATTATGAATAAAAATGTGATAGAGTTAGAACTACACTTGATATTTTTTTTTACATATTAAATTTATTGTGAGCAATAGATTTCCATGCACAAAACCGGACACATTTTTGTTCTCATATATATATATTTTTTTATTCTTTATAAGCAAGTATTTGATCACATTGGGCTATTCTTTATTTGTGAATATGTCATCAGATTAGGTCGCTGGGCGGTAAGTGAATATACTTAGATATTTATTTGGGCTGTAATGCAAAACCTTATTATGTCATCATATGAGGTCATTAGGCCTTACGAGGTAAGGCGTATGATTTAACATTTGCTAAAGAAATTTGACAGTTTTGATAGCTTAATGTGCAGACGTTTGTACGTGACACCTTCTGATAACGCGATATCTAAACCACCCACCTCTCAGAAAACCACCAACAAATCCGCAGTTGCATTCAACCCTGGCTATTAGGTGAGCTCGTACGGTTTTTAGGTCGTCTGTTCTAACATTATATATTATCATCAGCTCATTTTATGTCCCTACTGCTGGGGCACGAGCCTTCCCTATTGATGGATAGGGAGAATGGGCCATAAACCACCACGCCGGCCCAGCACGGATTGGTGGTTGTTAACGACTAGCGTAGCCGGGACCAACGGCTTTACGTGCCTCCGAAGCACGGAGGAGCTCGAGATGATACATTTTTGGTTACCCATTCGAAGACCGGCCTTAGCTAAAGTTGCTTAACCTCAGCACTCGCAGACCGGGCGCGTTAACCACTGCGCCATCGAGCTCCTCGACAATATATATATTACAGCACTATCAAGAAATGTACGTGTCACATTCTGTAACACGATAATATCTAAACCACCCACCTATCTGAAAACCACCAACAAGATCCGCACTCGCATCCGACCCTCGCTGCTAAGTGACCGAGCACGTTAAACCCGCTTTTATACGTTTTTGATATTCACTCCGCGTATTCCAAAGTGCTCGTTGAGTCTCCAAGCTTCGAGTGTTTTTGTTTTCAAACAACACACTCCGCGGTGAACGCAGCGATGTGTGACACACCTGACAGTATCGTTTTGTCACTCAGTTGCATTGTAAACTGGTGCTGGTTTACCTACAATTTAGTGTACTAATACTAGTGTTTAGTGTACTCATACTTATTGTGGACTCTTCGACCTATTTGGTAGTTTTTTTTATAAAGTACTTACCTACTTTGACACCTGTCAGACAACCTTGCGCAAGCACAAAGGACCATCTGCATCAGGTCATAACGCCAGATCAAGACGCGCCGAAGCATTCTTTACCCTGAAAAAGAAATTAAAAATAAATTAGGTACTTATTAAATAAGTTCAATATGTTTGCCTTAAATCTCAGTATCGCATCAGAAAATCGGGGTATATCATTTTTGTATTATTATGGAATAAAGAACGTTTTACTAAAAGTCCAGGCAGTATTAGCTTGATCCTGAAAGTGAGATGACAAGAAAATACTTTTCACTTTTGCACTAGAATTTTGATTCACTTTAAATTACATAATGTAATTATTTTTTGCGAAACAGGGATTATTTCTTTCTTTTAAGGTATGCCACTGTCCTGGTCCATTCTCAAATAAGGGAAATACCCTTGATCATTATTAAGAGAACCAGTGATGTAGGTACTTTTATCTTAAACAGAAAATAAATCGTAGAGATTCAATCGGTATCTCCATGAAGCCATATAATTGGATTTCGCCGCCCTCATCAGAGACCAAAGGAGGTCTTTACGGAATCTAAAATCGACGTTTAATTCGAGACGTCAAACGACGACAAACGAATTTCCGTAGTCATACAGAAAAAAACAAATAAGGGTGTACAAACTTTAGGGAGTCGGCTACTAAGTCTCAAAAGTGAAATAAAATTATTATAAAATTAAAAAGAAAACATTTTCATTCTACATTTTCATATTTATTTTGGAATACCATTGAGCTCTAAAGAAAGTTTGTACGTCTCTGACGTGACTTGTACTGAAAAGAAACCGTCAAAAAACTTGGCAAAGGAATTTCTTATTTCCCTTTCTTTTACAGTGTTAGAAATATTGAAAAATCCTTTTAAAACTCCTTTCATCACAAATCCACATACAAATAATAAAGTATAGGGTACCTTAATAATTATCCATATTGATTTGATGCTGGATGCGAGCAGCACAAAACCGGTCGTTGTGGAGATCCTTGGGGGAGGCCTTTGTCCAGCAGTGGACGTCTTTTGGCTGAGATGAGATGAGATGAGATTGATTTTGTAAAATTTATGTATGCCACACAGTACTAACGAAGAACATAAGCCTTTTATGAGAAACACATTAAATAATAAAATAAATAAGCATTTAAGCTTTATCATTAATAAATAAATAAATAAATGTTTCCCACACTCACACCAATTATCTAGCCCCAAGAAAAGCTTCCTCAAGAACTCGTTATATGGTTAACTAGACAACGGATAAACATACTTAAATACATACTTATTATACATAGAAAACACCCAGACCCGAAAGAATTTAGAAAAACAGGTATTTCTAAATTGATCCGACCGGGGATCGAACCTGGGACCTCAGAGATGGCGACAACATGAAAACCGGTGTGCAAGCCACTCGACCAAAGAGGTCATTAAGTCCAAACACTTTCTTGTGTTAAAAACCCCTACTGTCTTAAAAACAAAGATTACCTTTTCTAACGTATATAATGGTTTCCCGTACATTGTAAAGTGAGACGAGCTCACAGCAAATAATTTTACGTGCAACGCCTCCAGTGTGGAGTGGGTAGGGCTGCCAGCTTAATGTACATTTTAATTAGTACTTAACTACTACATACTTAATTGAGTAGTAGACCAGCTAAGGCGCTATCAGAAAAAATTATTAACATAATTTTGTGCCATCTTCATACTGAATTTTGGAGATCAGTACCTAAAAATCGAAAAAAGTGTTACTGGAAAAATTCAGAAAAGTTTTAAGCTTGCAATTTTTCAGCAATATTTACAATCTTTTAATTAAAATTATCGTGTTACAGTTTTACTAAAACGACTACACTGCTTGACAGGAGATTGATATTGGCCCCTAGTTTTATTTTTTTAAAGTCCGGTCATCCTTTTCAGAAAGCTTAAACGCTTCTCTCAACGTAAGCTCTCTCTGTTCAAAAGTTGCTTTTTAATAAACTTTTTTTTTATTAAAGTGCAATATTGAATACAATTTATGGAAGCAAAACTTTTTAATATTATATTTGCATGAAAACTACCGTTTTGTTTAGTTAACACCACTGGCAACCCTAACTAGGGAGTGTGAGTTAATTAAAATTTGAAAGGATGTGATAAATCTACTGCATGACGTGACGGAGAGTGGATTATTTCGCTGTTTCGTGTAAAATTATTAATAAATTTTAGAGGTTTTATGCACTCATAGGTAAGAGCACGATAAATTAACTTTCAAAACTGTTTAGTTGAATTTTTATGTAAAATATAAATCGAGGTACAAAGAGTTCGTAATATTAAAATGTAAACTTAAAACAAATTAGATAGGACTCAGGAGTTCATCCAAGTTTTTCTTAATACATTCTAAGACTAAATATTATTTTTCTCTTAGTACGCCGAGTATGTATTATGAATTTATGAGTACAGTATTAACGTTATAATAAACATCGCCATTTAAAGTTATTTATGAATGGAAAAGAATTGTGCAATTTGATTTATGTTTAAAAATACATTCGGCCATAACTCTTCCTTAATGAGTATCGACGACTGTTTGATCTTTTGTTTAGAGTCAAAGCTAACATTTTACATGAACTACAAACCAACCTGTACTTACTACCCTGCCCTCAGCTGCAGGCCGTTAACTGAATGGTACCGTCAGAGCGGTATCGTTGTTGTATCGTCAACAAATCCATAGGTTTGACTATGACACTCACCAAAAGTTTGATGATAGCGGCGTGAGGAGCAGTGGCTAAGAAAACGGGCTTTCATTATATAGGGCGTCGGCGTCGGTCAATGCGTTACTATTAAGCCATGATCAACCTTCACATGTCTCGCAAACCTCAATATGCTCGAGTATATTATCTATGCCTATATTGATTTGTATTTATCTTGTCCACAGATCTACCACCCGACAAGCCGACTATAAAAGCAGAGAAGGGTTGGTACGCGTCAGGAGACTCGCTCAGAGCGCAGTGCACGTCGCCACCGGCAGACCCACCAGCTAACCTCACGTGGTTGCTCAACGGACGTGACGTAAGTGATCCGCCATATTTGTTTCTTTACCTACTTATCAATCAAACTATTACTTCAGAGTGTTGTGTACAAGTTTTGTTCACCATTCGATCAAGGTAAGGAAAATGAGAACTTTTTAGGCAAAATTGCCACTCATCTTGTGTGGCACCGGAAAGACACCCCCTATGTTAAAGTATAAAAGAAAAATATGGAACAAAATCTACGAGCTCTGTCTGCTCCATAGATATCTGCAATTTTAGTCTGCCAAATAAGTATTAGGTAGTAAGCTAATTATTAATATCTGGATAAGGTGTTAAATAAAAACGTGTCTTTTAAAAATACACATCGAGACTAACTGTATATTTACGTGTCAGGAAAAAAGTAGTCGTGGTGCTGATATGCTAGAACTATGCCAAAAACTATTACGATTACGATAAGTACGATATTTAGCAGACCATACTAGTACTTTACATCAGTCTCAAAGTAGTGAGCTCGAGCCAGCTTTAGACTTTTAAATCTATTTAAGTTGCAACAGAAAAATTCAACGCCGCCTTCCTAAATAAAATATTGTTTATGGTTCTTCGATCATCGTCAGGACCACATTTGCTAAATGATACACTGAAAACATGATGCCTTTCGTCAAATATATTTGAAGCACTTGCTTACTCACTCTTGGTATTTTCTAAGAGGTTTAAAACTACTTATTATATGGTACGCAAGTCACATAAAGCATCAGAAGCAATTTTCTAGCTCTGGACACAGTACAGCAGAAAGCTTATTTTTAACTAGTTGGATCTTTGTTGTTGCAAATTTCCCGTGGGATCATTTTACTTACCTGCTTGAAAGATAACTCGCTTTTGCCGATTTAAGTCTGAGTGAGGAATTTTAGTTATGGTGAACCTTGTTACTCACTTCTGACATCATCGGAGATAGATCAAGAGTGCATTAAGTAGCATTGGTGAATACTGCGGTAGTGTCAATCACCAAATTTTTCAGGAGGCAGAAACACTTACTTAGTAGTTTTACGTACCATTTAGAATATAATATTTCATTATTGCATACTCCTACATATAATAATGAAGTTCGTCAATCATATGTATTAATTAAATTTTGCTGTTTTGCTTTTTCAATTTTAATGTAATGCTACTCTTGTTTTGAACGATACCAGACGAGATTTTTAAAGGACATTAAGTAGGTACTTTTAGATAATAGAATTATCGAAGACGGTTTAAGGATAAAATGAATAGAGAATGATGCCTCCACCATTAAGGAAGGTGAAACTCTTTAAGAGCCAGTAATTTCGATACCCGATATATACAAACTTTGAAGATCAATATTTTTCAAACCACTAAGTCAATTTGAGGAAGAGTTAACATAACATAACAAAAACAATGATTTTGTCTAGTAACGTAACTCACTACATCGTCGTATTTTTCTTAAGATTAGAAAGTTTGATCTTTATTAGCTTATAGGTTTGGAAAACTACTGACCTTAGAAGTAAGTAACGATGCCAAAATGTATAAAGGCTCCAAATATCTATTTGCTAGTTTTAAAATCGATGCAAATCCATATTACTATTAAGTAAAGGCCACAGGTTTCCACTACAAACAGGGCAAAGGCCTCCGTTACCTCATTTCATTTGTGTCAATCATGGGCTATTTCGGGATAATCCTTTGGTGGGCGTCCGGCTCATCCCAACATTTCCAACTTATATGTTTTTAGCAAATTTTTCCGTTGTTTTTTAGTACTTGTTTTAACAATTGTTTAGTTTTTACTCTTCAGTTTGATTTTGAGAAAGTTTATATATTTTTTTTATGTCTATCATGAGCTATTTCGGGCTAGTGATTCCTAGCATCTTCATTTTATTATGCTTTTAGCAAATGTGCTTGTTTTTTTCTTTAGTCCTTTTTAACCATCATGCCGTTTTTACTCTTCAGTTTGATTTTTAGTCGGTTTTGAATATTTTTTTTACCTTGTCTGAAATGGTACACAGATATTCGTGATGAATTCGTGAAGCAATCACCACAGCATAAGGAAGGGGTCCTGAACTCAGCCTTCCCGTAAAGCAAATCCGCTACATTTGGTCGGGGACGATGTTGTGTATTCCTTAGAAGTAGCCTTTATAGTGTTATAAAAATTTTTCTACATTCTTTATTTTGCTTTTTGAATGTATTAGGTATTTTTCTTTACTACATCATATTATATTCCACATTAGTAGACGAATTTATCAACCGAACCAGCAATTAATATTATTTATGAACAGTATTATCGATGATGTAGAGGCAATTTAGTTTGGGGTAAGTACTAATGAAACCTATGCTGGTAAACCAATATCTACACCATAGTGACAATAAGCGACCTAGTTGCGTGATCTATTAGACGGGTTATGATCAACTAAATGTGAATATATTGGGATATCTAGAGGTCAAACATAACATAACAGGGCGCAATGTAAATTGTTATTCTTTTTTATTCTTTTTGTTACATGTTGTTTGTTTAATTGTTTGTTTTGTTATGTGATTCCAATAAATGTTTTTCTTCTTTTAAACACTTATTAAACACATATACACGCTGTCCAGCATTCTCATACTAATTCTAGTTTAATCTTATTCATACATGCACGTTATGTCAGTACATAATAATAATTCATAATGTATGAATATCACAAATTTTGTTATTTTATTTATAAAAATAATATTTTAAGTTAATAATGTAATAAGTATTATAATTGTAAAAGGTTGTATCTCTTTGTTACCTTCAACTGGTTGCACTGAAAGCCAGCCTCATGATTCGCCTTGGCTTAAAGTTGAGTAATACGTGTAGCATTTTCTTTGTCTATCGAAATCGAAAGGTTTATTTTTTACTTCGAAATAATTAAACAATCAATATACGTTTTATTTTTAAAGGTTGAACTTAAAACTTGATTGCCTAGCTTGTCCCATGCGTGTTTTTTAAAAGCAAGTCTACATTGAGTGGTCACGATTGTACATCGGCTTTGTTCTCGATGTATATGTTTACCATGCAGCTTCTTCAACTCACTCGGTAACCTGTCGCGCTTTTATGTCTTTGACTAATACTTAAAAAAAAAAACAAGGTTAGTATTATCTATGCTCTATCTGTCACTTGTCATTCTTTAATTTCGCGCGGTAACCGGCACTGTAAAAAACGAAGAAAAAACGTTAATAATTAGTTTTTCAGGGATTTTCAGCAAAAATATCAATATGGGTAAACGTAAGAATGCAGAAAAGAAGCTCGACAAGTATTTTAAAAAGATACGAAAGATTGAAAGGCGGTTAAAAGCCAGTCAACATAATTTGTCGTTAGATGAAGAAACCTCAGGTAATTAACTAATTAATAACCACAAGACACGGGTAATGCACGAGATGCATTGACGTGCTCTTTCTTTTGCCTTCGGCACGAGTTGTGGTTAGACATGGGCGGTGTACGTGAGGCACAGACATGTCAGATCAGGTCGGGAAAAATTCACTGTAATTGTACATATTGAGAATTATACATAAAAATAGACACAAGCTGTGTACGAGATATACGGGTGTGCTCTTTAGAGGTTATTAATAACCTTTTCTGTAAATTTTTTCAGATCATATTGCGTCTAATTCAGATGAGGAACATTTTTCTCAAAACGAGAATTGTTCGTCAGGTGAACTGACCGAAACTCTGACTCATTCTGGGCCTTCAGGGACTGCAACTCAAGTTGCAGCTCAGGTTACAATAGATGAACCTGAAGATAATGAAATTACGAACTTATTACCTGAAAGTAGTGAAACTATTAATATAAGTTCTGAAATACTCATGGCATTAGGAGATCCTTTGCCAGAGCAACCTAAGTTTGGTCCGAAGATATGCGACGAAGTTGCTCGCATAATGAATAACATTCTAAAAAATGGGCTCAAAAAGGATTCCAAGACTTCTCTTATGACAGAGATCATACCCGAAAACTGTCCAATGTTAATCGCACCAAAAATTAATTTAGAGGTTGCCACAGCGGTAGGTGATAATATTCGCAACCGTGACAAAAAGATAGAGTATGAGCAAAACCAACTTGGTGTGGGACTTTCTGTCTTAAGTCGAGTGTTATCTTCACTTATAGTGCATGAAAACATTGATAGAATTAATATGATTTCATCCCTTAGTAATGCCATCAGAATTCTGGCAGATCTGCACGCTGTTCAAACAAAAGCAAGGAAAAATCTTACATTACCTGCTTTAGACAAGCAATTTTTAAATCTTGTTAAAGATGTGGACCGAGACGAATATCTTTTTGGTAAAAACCTGAATGAAAAAATCAATGCTATTAAAAATAGTCAAAGAAGTGGGAATTCCATCAAAAAATTCACTCCAAACCCAAAACAGGGAAACTACAGTGGCCCGTCCCGTTACCAGCAGAATGGTACTCGAGCAGTAATGAGGAGCGGGCCAAAGAGATATCCAGTAGTGAAGAACTACCAGCAGAAGTTTCAGAGGAAACCCAATCACGATGTAGCATTGCACTCATCACAAATGAAATCACGTGTTCCAGGCCCCAAATAGAGGTAAGCCACGGTGGCAGAATTGCACATTCTTTGAACTGTTGGTACAAAATATGTGATGATGAAGTTATTTTAGACTATATCAAAGGATATAGCATACCTTTCAATAATTTACCTTGTCAGTATTCAGAACCAAGACAAAGCCATAAAAAGTCAGACCAGGAACATAAAAATATGCTAGAGGCTATTAAGAATTTGTTAAATTTAGGAGCAATAGCACCATGTAAACCTTGTAACAACCAGTTTGTGTCTAAAACCTTTTTGGTACCAAAACCTAATGGGGGTAACAGGTTCATTTTAAACTTAAAATGCCTTAATGAATATATTACTGCCTCCCATTTCAAAATGGAGGATATAAGAACAGTTATGGCCATCCTTAGTCCAGGTGATTTTATGGTCAAAATTGACCTAAAAGAGTCTTATTTATTAGTTAATATAAAACCAAGCCATAGAAAATTTTTAAGATTTCGATACATAGAATTATATGAATTTCAGGCATTACCCTATGGCCTTTGTACTGCCCCTTTTGTCTTTACAAAAATTATGAAAGTGGTTGTAACTTACCTTCGTCAAAAAGGCTACAAATCGGTGCAATATTTAGATGATTTGTTACTTATAGGTTCTAGTTATAAGTCTGATCTTAAAAATTATCATGAAACTATTAATTTACTGCAATGTCTAGGTTTTGTAGTTAATTTTGAAAAAAGTGTGATTGTACCAACACAGACTTGTCAATTTTTAGGTTTTGTGTTTAATATTTTGGATATGACAATAAACTTACCATCAGAAAAGATTAAAAGTATTAAAAACGTTGTTGCTAAGTATACACAAATGGAGTCTTGTTCCATTCGAGACATAGCTAAGTTGACAGGCATCTTGGTGGCTGCTTGTCCAGCATCTCGCTATGGATGGTTGTATACTAAAACTTTAGAGTTCTATAAAATTAAAGCTCTTACTAAAAATGAAAATAATTATGATTCTTTAATGCAAATTCATTCTGACATAAAAGAAGATCTTAAGTGGTGGATGGTTAATATTTCTATGTTTAAAAAATCGTTCTTAATTTCATCTTATGATATTACTATCTTTACTGACGCAAGTCGATCTGGATGGGGTGCTGTATGTAATGGCTTAAAAATTAATGGACAGTGGAAAACTGAAGAAAAAATGTATCATATTAATTATCTAGAACTTTTGGCTATTTATTTAGCTTTAAAAACATTTGTAAAGCAGAAACATAATTTAAAAATTTTGTTAAGAGTAGATAATACTACGGCAATATCATATATCAATAAAATGGGGGGTACTCAATTCCAACATCTTAACCAATTAGCTAAAGATATATGGAGATGGTGTGAAGATAAAAATTGTTGGCTTTTTGCCTCATATATTAAATCATCAGACAATAAGGAAGCTGATGAACAATCTCGAATCGTTAATCCAGATACTGAGTGGGAATTGAGTGACCCCGCATTTCAGGAACTGATATCAGTATTTGGGTGTCCAAGCATAGACCTATTTGCATCACGGCATAATTCGAAATGCACTCTCTTTGTATCTTGGAAACCAGATCCAGACGCTTGGAATGTAGATGCATTTACAATTTCTTGGTATCAACATATTTTCTATGCATTTCCACCATTTAGTTTAATTTTAAAATGTATTCAAAAAATTAAACTTGATAAAGCAACAGGCATTTTGGTTATGCCTTATTGGCCATCACAGCCATGGTTCCCTATCATGAATGAGATTTTAATATCTAAATTAGTTTATTTAGGACCTCATGAAAAATTGTTATCTTCTCCTTACAGAGAGAGTCATCCACTGCATCGACAGCTGATATTAATAGCAGGGATATTATCCGGCAAGCCTGGATAAAGCGATCTGTTCCTTCATTAGCTATTGATGTTATGATTCAGTCTCTTGCCATAAATACACTTAAGCAGTACAATGTAACCTATAAGTTGTGGTGGAGTTTTTGTAAAGAAAATGATATTGATCCTTACCAAGCTTCAGTACCATTTGTCATGACCTTTCTTACAAAGCAGTTTAGTTCAGGTGTATCTTATGGTACATTAAATTCACATAAATCAGCACTTTCACTAATAAGTAACTCTAAACTTGGGAATGATGACCGTATAAAGAGATTAATGAAGGGTTTTTACAAGAGCCGACCACCTTTACCTAAGTATAACATAACATGGGATACAAACAAAGTATTAAGTAAGTTAAAAGACTGGTATCCCAATAATAATTTAAGTTTAGAAATTATTTCTAAAAAATTAGTGATTTTATTAGCGTTAAGTACTGCTCAAAGAGCACAAACTCTATCTCTTATAAAAATAAGTAACATTAAGTATTCTGATTCTGGTATTCATGTAATAATTACTGATATTGTTAAGACATCTGGTCCAGGTCGTAATCAACCTAGTATTCATTTAAAATATTTAAATCAATCATGTTTATGTCCAGCTATGACCTTTCGAGATTATTTAACAGCCACAAAAGATATAAGAAATGGTTCAGATTTACTAATATTATCTTATAAAAAACCACACAAACCTGTGTCTGCCTCAACTATAGGGCGTTGGATAAAAAATGTTTTATTACTTAGTGGCATAAATGTTGATATGTTTACAGGACATAGTACAAGACATGCAGCGACCTCTATGGCTAAAGCTAAGGGAGTGTCACTGGATGTTATCAGACAGATAGCGGGATGGACCTGTATGTCAAAAACTTTTGAAAGGTTCTATGATAGACCAGTTGTTTGTGATTCTCTTAGGGCGGATTTCACCAAGGTAGTAGAAGTCTTATTCCGAGAGTAAATCGCTAATTACTCGAGAGTAAACGAACTTTTCATTTCACCAACCTTTAACCCAAGGATAAATTTACTATACTAGAGTAACTTCTTATACGGCCGATTTCGGCCGAGTAAGCTGTTATTCGTAGATTAAGTTGCGTCACAATAACTGTCACTGACAAATTTTATAGATAACCTAACAAAATGTCGTTACGTTTGAATCAATTTATTGACTAATGACGATATATTATTATTTTGGCCATCGCCCAACATGGTTTAAAGAAAGGACATAGTACTTTGAAGATAACGATGACTACGACTTCGCCATATAAGATTCCGTTTGTCAAAAGCGTCTGTGTATAATTTGCTAAAAAATTGAGCATCGTCTGGAGTATGTTACAAATAGGTAGGTGAGTTGTATGCGCTCGTTGTATTTACGTATGTACGTACCAACAGGTACGTATTAAAGAATTACGCTATTCATGACTTCTTATTGCTGTACAATATTCTCTGTCAACAAACAATCAACATAACAGAATATTTGAAGTTATTCAAAACGTCAAGTAGACGTAGGTATTACCCTGGCTAATTAAAAATACGCAGCGTCATATTGCTCAGGCATGGTATGAATGTACTTTTATGCTTGGTGGTTAATATTTTCGTTCGTATCATTCGTTCATCATCACGGAGTAACTATGCGAGAGTAACTTAGCCATAGATTAATCTGGTGAAATGAAACCAAAGTTAGCCGTAGATAAAATCATAAGAGTAAAGATATACTTGGATAGCTACTCTCGTATAAATTGGATGTTGGTGAAATCCACTCTTAGTGAGGCAATTTTTAATGAATAGAAAAGAGTATAATATTATTAAAATTAATATAAAAGAGGCTTATTAAAATTGATATGAAAGTTTGATTGTTAACTACTTATTTAAGTTTTATAAAACTAATTTTATGTTCAATATTTAGAAAAAGGATTTTATTTGATTATAATTTTATTTATAAAAAATGTTATAATTATTGTATTTTCCTTGTTTATAAGAATAGCTTATTGTTAGCTTTACAACTTCATGAGATAGACTCTAAACATCTGCATGGTAAACATATACATCGAGAACAAAGCCGATGTACAATAAGTGATCAAACAAACTCACCTGTGTGAAGATCGATCATTATTGTACGAAGGCTTTGTTCGAAGATGTATATGTACCCACCCTCCCAATACATACTTTAGGAATGTAGTTGACCCCAAAAAAGAAGTTGTGAGTGTGTTGTTATAAGTTTAACATAGTACCTACGGCTCTAAAGAATGACAAGTGACAGATAGAGCATAGATAATACTAACCTTGTTTTTTTTTTAAGTATTAGTCAAAGACATAAAAGCGCGACAGGTTACCGAGTGAGTTGAAGAAGCTGCATGGTAAACATATACATCTTCGAACAAAGCCTTCGTACAATAATGATCGAACTTCACACAGGTGAGTTTGTTTGATCACTTATTATACTTGTATTGTCATGATGATAATATGTTTCTTCATATTTCTGCCCCAAATTGGTTATTAGTGTTTTATTTTCTTCATTTCTAGGTATGCTGTGTTTACCTGTAATTAGTTATCACATTTAGCTTAAGTGACTTGTAAGAATCTTTTATAGTAGGTATTAATGTAAACAACTGTTGGTAGACCACCATTAAAACAAATAAATAAATATTTATGTCATCGTAAAGCGTAGTCGCATGACGTCAATACAGCTTCGCCAATGCCAGCAACACATCTTGTCGTGTCCTCCATCTTCGATAATTACCTAACGTTAACGAGCGCAGTTAATTAGCACGACACACGTAATATCTGCGATCGGGATAGCGATTCTGTTAGGCGCGGCGTGAGCTGATAAGTACTCGATAATCTTTGGAGATTATGTGAGACGCCGTATTCCGTCTAGCTAAAGTCCGAAATGTCACGATCCCAGTATCTCAGATAACAAATAAAGAATCATTCGAAAAAGTCGGTTGTGTATGGGCTCAGTCAGATTTTTTTGGTGAAGGTTTTTAAACTAGACTATACAGCTTAAAGACTTAAAAATTAATGTTACATTTTTTTTTATTTCCTCTAGTGTATCAGTAGTTGAGGATTCCGGGTGAAGCGCGCTCCAACCATTGACCTTATCATCACTTAATATCAGATGAGATGAAGGCACTGTGCTTACCCATAAGATATAAAAAAGGATTATTTCCATTCCTTTTTACCATTTCTGTAACCTATTTTTATTTACAGACACTTCGAAAATTTAAGGCTAGAAACAAATTAACCACCTTTCTAATTTATAATATTAGACGGGATTACGGTATCACGTAATTAAGGCTTCTGGGTAATCTCGGGAGGCTCATAACTGTGGAGCTGTGGAAAACTACACCGAATCGATGATATTTGGAATTCAGATGAGTTATTCCAATACAGAAACTTTTGGGGCTGTTTATTGAATTTGTTAGAATGGGTCCTTTGTATAAAGAAACTTGAACATAACAGAGCTCATCTCGTAGACTAACTTATAGTGACGTCTATCATGCTATAGACTCTTAACGTTTCTCAGAATATATCATAGTTATTACTATCATACCTTGAGGTTTAATCATTATTGTATTTGAAATTCAGCTGCTTTAATTACGACGACACATTTTCACCAACAGCTTCTAAGTTCTATTTAACCTTTACGTCTTCATATTTAAAAGGTAACGGGTTTCGGAGTAAAATCGAAGTTTTAGGATCGCTTTCCAATATCCAGCTTGCGATACAGGCGTAGCGGTGATCAAGTTAAAGTTCTCCAAATTATTATCGCTCGCTTACTTTTTGCACAACATTTTAGTGGAGAGCCAGCCTAAGAGTTACTTTAGGGTATGTTGCTGGTGAAAGTTGGTGAATTGGGCATGGAGAATGCTACCCTATTATTTCACAGCCAATATCATTTTACCGGCATCATATAATAGTTTTAAAAGTATAATGATCAGGCTCACTTGTCAATTTAATGGTGAATTAATTTAATTTTAGGGAAATTCGGTAAACTATAACTGACATATTTTACTTATATGTTTTTTTTCCTGTGGATCGGATAACATTGTCGGTACGGCGGTATGATATTATATGTATAAAACAATACAATATCATTGCTTACGAGTATAAACTGTATCTAAGAGAAACCAAAGTTGAGCGTTGGACAAGATGTTTGTTCAGAAAAAAATACCTATCTGACAGAAACTCTCGGAGCTGGCTTTTTATAAATTAAGTTATCTATGATAATATGTCAATATAATTTCAGCACATTTAGAACATTTAATTAAAGATGTCTATGTAAATTGATGGTTCATTCTATTCTTATTATTGTTCTGAGTTGAGAACTCGTCATAATCGTACTAAGTAAATAAATCAATATGAGTTGGATACAATGAGCTATATAAAATATACCAGTTTAACGAACTCGTCATGTTCTCAACCCTGTGCTTCGTTTTATGAAACTTTGCAGTTAGCTATTATTATTTAATATTCAAGTTAATTTACAGTATTTGGTTTTTCACTGACTGTACTTTGTACGTGTGACCGAGTTAACGACGAAAAAGGTGGTATTTTTTAAATGGTGTCAACTTTTTTTTGGTTTAATGGTTCAAGTTTTTTTCGGCCAAGTTGACGAACAAGTCTAATAGCTAATTGATTTAGAAATGTTTGCTGACCATAACTTGCTGAACAACTACCTATTTTGGCTGATCCAATATATTTTTCTGCTTAAAAAATACAAATATTTTGCTTACCGTTAAAATGATACCATTTTAATATCAAATAAAACTATTTTTAAAAACATGACGGCTGATGACTATTCATGAACGAGCCACAGAAACATTAGTAAGCCAATTTTAATTATCAAATCATAAAGGTTGAGGCTGATCGGAGCGTTTTGCTGTAACGTAAACGTTTTTTGTATAAAATAAATAAGTAACGTTGTTACATTCAAAGGGATTCGCCAAAAAACCGACAGCCGTGTGGAGCGCGCTCGGACGCTCGGCGCTTGTATCGAGCTGCTCGGCTCGCTGTACTGATATGCCGAATATTCAACTTATAACGTGATCACATCGAGCGAATATTCAATGTCAGTCGCTGCCTTTGTTGGATGCGAGCATTTGCATAGTCAGTACATTGAGTCAAGCCGCTCGCTGCTCGCTCCACCCTGTTGTCGGTCAGTCAATGACGTATCAAGCTCGCCGCGAACGGTACGTTACGGTTACGTTACGGTTATACGCTCCGGTCAGTCGCCACTAAGATAAGACTCACAATAAAACAATTTTTCGACAATACGACAATCTACCAAACACGGACGGCTCGCCCAAACATAATCATTCGTTAGTCGATTTTAATCATCAAATCTTAAGCTGATCAATTTGTAGGGAAAAAACATTATTTGTCATAATATACGTTCCAGAAACTCCCCAATTGGCGTCAACCGTCGCCCTGAGTGACAGGCCGGGACGTCACACCGTCTTGGCACATGATAAATGAGTTCGGAACCTTTATACGAATAGAGTGATAATTGTATAAAAAACATTCTCTTTGCTATAGTGACATTTTTTTTATGTATAAATTTCAACTCTGTAAGCGTTATTTATTTTTATTATCTTTATACTCGTATATAAAAATCATCTGTGCGTGTGTATGTTATAGAACTCCTTCTAAATGACTGGACCGATTTGGATGAAATGTTCTGTGTGTGTTCAAGTGAATTCAAGAAAAGTTTAGATTTACAATTGGACCCGATAGGTGGCGCTGCTATAGGGGTCCATCATGAGATACGGGTGTTCTTAAGCGGACGAATGATTTGTTTGTTTTGTTGTCATGGAAACGTTCTCATGAAAACTATCAAAGTGGTACGAAGTCCGCCGGTCAGCTAGTATTATACACCGTTGGCCTGAATAACCCGAAAGATTTAAACCACGTATTCTTAACGACAGTACGAGTAAATAACGTTATATTAACATGGGTCGAAATGTGTGTTTTAATTGACCCACTTTTTCAATACAAATTAAATCATAGTAATAGCGTGTTTCTTTATGGTCAAGCCTTTACTTCAGAGAGTAAATAATTATTTTCGGTAGTAAAACCTTTTTGTCGACAGGTACCAAACTTACTTAGGTAAAACTGGTTGACACCGATGCACCTAGGTAAGTGCGTCTGCGTGAAAGTAGTAGGTGTCTACGTCATACCTTAGGGTGTGTTATACTTGATATTTTTTTTATTATTATTTGTTTTAAATAATGAATATCTCCTTTATTATGGGGTTTAGGACTATGCGTTACATAACTTTATATACTCTAATTAGGCTGTAGAATCGTTAAGTTAAATCTTTCGGGTTATTCAGGCCAACGGTGTATACATTATGAATTTTAGCACTCTAGTACCTTTAAGGCATAAAAACTAAGGCCTCAGGGTGCTAACGCGTCAGTTTATTCATCAAACGCCTGAAGACTGTAAATCACATATTTTATAAAACTATCGGCCCGATCGTGACTTCGTCCGCTTGACTGAACATTCGTATCCTATGAACCCTTTAGCAACGCCACCTACCAAGTTCAAATGGGTTTTTAAACCATTCCGGAACCAATTGAAATATACACACAAAGTTTCATCCAAATCGGTCCATCCGTTTAGGAGGAGTTAGGTGACAAACACACATACAGAAGAATTACATATATAAAGATTAGCATAATAATATAGATTATACTTTGGCCGACTTAGTAAAATAACTGATAGAGGAAGATGAGTATCGACTTGGCAAAATGATAGAGTTCCTAATTAACTACGGAACCTTTATCAAATAACATTTCACATTCAGTTGACTGACTCAGACTGACCCAACATTACAACAGTCAGGTCAGTCCAGTGTGCCCAGAATACTAAAAAATCGGTGTGCACAAACCCCGTTAAATATTTTATTTAAAACGAATCGCGAAAGTGTAAAAGCTACTTGGAAAGCAGCAAAACCATACACAATTCAAATTTAAAATCTAAATCTCCGCTGTGTAATAAAAGCGATGCTAACTTAATTTGTCAGATGTAGTCTTTAAGTGCCCCACAGACTATTAAATGAACTCAACCCTTTTCGAGTTGTCATGGGAATACAAAGTCCCGGTCCTTTGTGCTGTCTCCGTCATTTTGTGTGACAATATCTCCGCAGTGTTCCTAGCGACTGCTACTAGGGATGTACCGGTTCGGATTTCGTGAACCTAAAATTTTATTATTTATTTGGTGTTAAGACCGATGATGGAAGCCCACTTTTTCTGGAATCCTCAAAGACTGAGAAACTAGCTATCTCACCACTGAATATCAGAAAACTTTTACAGTTCTGCTTGTTAATATTTATGATGGATTTAGATAAGATAGTGGTATGGGTAAATTTTTGGTGATACACCAAAAATATATAATATAAAAAATATTTATAATATATACCAACATCATCATCAATTTTTTTTTGTCCCCTCTGCTGGAGCACGAGCCTTTCCTATATAGAGAAAACGGGCCAAAAACCACCACGCAAGCCTAGTGCGGATTGGTGGTTGCTAACGACTGCTAATGCAGCCCGGACCAACGGCTTTACGTGCCTTTCGAAGCACGGAGGAGCTAGAGATGATACATTTTTGGTCACCCATCCGATGACCGGCCTTTGAGAAAGTTGCTTAACCTAAGCACTCGCAGACCGGACGCGTTAACCACAGCGCCATCGAGCTCTTCAATATATACCAACCCTAAGTAAAAAAGGTTCTCCCTTCTCTTTGTTTGTGTGTACATAAATTATAAATAAATAAATTAATTAATAAAAGACATAGAAGAAATAATATGTAAATAATACTACCGCTGGAGAAATAAACCCGGAATCTCACCGAATCTCACCGGAATAGACGGATGACCTAATCACTAGAGTTGATTAAATTAGCGTGATTAAAAATATGAAATATTATATCATCGTCATTAATTAAATAGCTTCGAAAAAGCAAGACTTGATATGTGAATGTTTTGTAGCATTAATATAGCGTCTTATTTCCTAGTTGTATGCAAGTCTTCAAAAATTTAATGGAAAATGTAATTAATTCACATAAACCACAAAATAAAACTTTCGTATCCGCGTATATACGATTTTGACAACGCGTCGCATCTCTAAAAGCTGTGCCGAGAAACTTTTTTATTTATCGTCGCTCCATCAAAGCATAAATTGTTGACACTAGCTGTTCGCTTGCAAGCATTGATTGAAACTTTCGAATGAAGTTGCGTTTGTGCTCGCTTTTGAATGGTCTGGCAATAAATAAGCAATAATAGTTTGACGAGTAAAGTCAGCATCGTAGTTTCGGCTAACTGTGAGCTCATTGGCGCAGTGGTTAACGCACCCAGTCTGCGAGTGCTGAGGTTAAGCAACTTTCGCAAAGGCGGTCATCGGATGGGTGACCAAAAATGTATCATCTATAGCTCCTCCGTGCTTCGGAAGGCACGTAAAGTCGTTGGTCTAAATAGGCCCGCGTGATGGTTTATGGCCTGTTCTCCCTATCCATCCATAGGGAAGGCCCGTGCCCCAGCAGTGAGGTCATAAAATGAGCTAATGATGATGATGAGTGTGAGCTCTTAAAGCAGTATTGTAGCAGTGTTGTTGCCCCGATCCGATCCAAACCCTTCGGCGAATCTAGTAGGGCACGGGGACACGCACTAGTGCGTGATGCCGTTTCCTCTAACACCTCTAGAAAACATAAATCCATAAACAAATTGAAACTATTCAAACACAACATTACAAACATTAACGTTTAAAACAATACAATAAGAATAAAAATCAAAAACAAAGATCGCTCGCTATGGCTCATAGCTCGGCTGATGTACAGAGATGCCTTAGCTTGGCATAGTGACAATGACAAACTGTTAAAATGAACTTAACATTACTGTTACTTTCGATGCTCAGGGTAAAAGAAGTATTCGATCCAGGACAAATTACTATTTTTTATCGTTTAGTTGAAAACAGGCGTTTTATTTTGAAATTACAAAAAAAATGATATGACGACGACAATGGTTTCTAATTGAGTTCAGTATTAAAAGTGTGAACGTAGGCGCGTAGTGCATCTGTCGTAACGTTGCTGCTAAGCTCTTTGCAGGCCGCATCGTTTACTCCTTGTGTGGATAGATGGTGCTAACAATTAGGTACAAAAAGAAAAAAAAGAAGCAAAACCAATGTCATCTGTCATCGCCGCGGCTGTCATCTCCTGCGCTGCAAACATTAAGATTTTAAAGCGAAAAACCACAGAGATATCAAAGTGCCGGAACGCAATCCGCAGCAGACGTATAGCCTGAACGTGAGGAACTCGAAAGAAAGTTCTTTGGGTACCTACTCTGATCATTTGACCATACCTGCTGCTTATCACAGAGATATTGCGGCCTTTCCGCTCCTACCACGTGATCGAGGGGGCACATGAAAACAGAAACGCGCACAAGAAATCTGGACGCGCTGGACAAGCTTGCTTGTCTTAGACATTAGGCATGGTCCATATACAGCATTACAGTAATTCAATCTTGACAAGATCAGTGTTTCGCACGGTGTGACTCTCAGCTCCTCGCTTAAATAGGGTCGAATTCCGCATAGTAGCCTTAATCTATAAAATCCATTGCATGAGCACTCCGCAACATGGCTTTCAAAGTTGAGCTGTTCATCCATGGGCAAGCCTAGATTTCTGGCTTTATCCACACGTTCTATTTTCTCACCATTTAATGTATGTAGATAAGCACATGTGATATGCAGCATATGTGTTAAAAAAGATAAAATCAGTCCCCCATCAGCCCGCCATTGCAGCTTCCTACACTCCTCATGGACCTGGTGAAAGAGCTGGCGGTTGTAGTGTGTCAGCCGCTCGTTGATGAAGACGCGGCCCCCCGTGGCACCAGTGAGGTTGCGGCGAGCAGCTCGTCTCGCAGGTGGCGCCGCGCCAAGCGCATCACGACGGGGCGCGGGCGGCCCCCCGCCTCAGCCGGCGGGGCACCGATGTGCTCCGAGAACACCACGTCCCGAGCCTCCAGCATATAGCATGCAGCAATGCTTGTTTAATTTAATAATTGTCCAATTGTATATAGCTGTGTAAAGTGCTTGTTCAATTTAATAATTGTCCAATTGTAATAAATAAAAATAAATTTGTTTGGAGATTTGAACCCGGATCGTAAGTTAACGCTGTTATACGTGAGCGTTTGACTACTAGACCATTTATAGTTAAAGTCTTTCGTTGAAAAGAAGGTACCGAATAGAGTTCAATAAAGTACTTTCAAAAAGTTTAGTCACCTAACGAGGTCCCAAGTCCAACACTATTGTTATGGGCCCACAACTTTAGCTACAAAACTTGCGAGTACCCACAGAACAGGAACAGTTTTCGTGTTTTATACCACTTTCACTTTTCACCACTATGATTAAAATACACCATTGACTAGTGCTCGAGTTAAGGGAGAATTCGATGTATAGTATAGGCAAAACTGTTAACTTTTGAGAGAAAGTTTGATTAAAAAAGTACGAGCGACCCACGATCCGTCGACGACCCGATGACTTTGTTTGTAATTCAAGGTTATTTCTTTGTTTATGATACTAAGTTATCGTCTAGCCCGCCTCGGAAAGTGGCCACCGTAGTCTTTAGGTGCTTGCAACTCTAAACGCACGTTGCAACCTTGAAGCTTCAGTCGTTTTGCCTCTATGCCCTGAAATTTCTCAAAAGCATATTTGGTAGTGCACCGGATTTTTTTTAATTTTAAGGCCGGAAACACATCTGCGATTCCTTTAGTCTTGCGCGGTGTCCATGGGCAGCTTCCTATCAGATGACCCACCTGCTCGTTTGCCTCCTTCTAATATACAGCGTGTTAGTTAACACGAGGGACATATTTAATCCTATGGTAGTTTATGCCTGGGTAAACATAAACAAATAAAAAAATACGACGCAGACTGCCCGCGGCGGGGTACGCGCCGGGGCACGCGCCGCAAGGCGGGGATGAAGGCGTCGCCTTGCGAGGTGCGTGCGGTGTGCAAAGCAAAACAAAATGCAAAGCCGACTGACTGTCCGCCGGCGCAGTCAGTCGGCACATATTTGTTCTTTTCCCGCGCTTAGTGTAAACGCTAAATTATTTATTAGGATTATGCAAAAAAATAAGAAATTTTTTTGATGAATCGGATCGGGTACCCTATACCTAATGTCCTCCTTCAATATGTCACTTGCTTTAATTAACAAGCTGTATCCCTACAAACCAAAAAATTGCTGCTTAGTGGCAAAAATAGGTTTTAAGGTACAATAGCAATAGCCATAGGCAGTTAAAATTAAATGAATTGGAATTTGAAATTAAATGTATTTATTTTGGCACTTTTACCCCTTAATACATTTTTATGGATAGTGGAGCCAGCAAGTGATAATTATATCTGTTAAGAACAATGCTATCATTCCCAAAACCTTAGAATAATTTCCTGGCCCGATCTCCCCATATAATATGCTTGTGGCAATATCTATAATGTGAAGGCCTGAGCCAAGTAGCAGGACATGAAGAGGCTGATAATAAGTTATTTTTATGGGGTTAAAGTTACCCGCGTCCGTAGGTTTACTCTTGAGACCCTACACGTGACCACTGGGTGGTGTTAAATGAGTGACACTGTCTGAGTGGTAGAGCCACGCTGCTGCATCGCAGCACGAAATGGCCCGGCTCGCCCGGCGTAATACCACCCTCTCACAGAATATCGGCGTGAAACAATGGCACTCGTTGCTGTTGTGTTTCGTGTTCGAAAGTACCGGAGACTCATCTCTCACCCCCCACCTTCCCAATTCCTACTTCCTCCTCAAGATCCAACTCCTTCCTCAAGGCCAGCAACGCATTTGCGATTACTTTGGTTTTGCGGATGAGCCGCCTGCTCGTTTGCCTCCTTTTAACATAAAAAACAATAATAATAATTTGTACTCATTACTAAGTTCTACTTTCTAGGGACGGCACTAAGCAAAAAACAATATAAAAAGTGGTAGAAAAGTCGGATAAGAAGTCAAAGAAAAAGTTAAGCTCTACAACGAAGAGAAAATTACTTTAACAACGATCCTTTTATTAGAAATCCCCTTTTCTAGAACTCTGAAGTTCCATTGGATCTCGTGCTGTTTGTGAAGTGCGTGTATTTCAAAGAAATTGTAGATACCTACGATCTACAAAATCCAGACGTAAGTAATTGAACTTTAACATCTTACAAACTACAAAGTGTTAATTGGCATAAGTTCATTTAGTGTTGGTTGATATATAGTGTTGATCCACTATGGAAAGTTTCTAATGTTTTATTGGCTTTTGTCTTTTTGTTATCTTTAAATGCATATAATGACCTCTATTGTCCTGACTGACTGATTCATCATCGCCGAGACGAAACCGCTGAAGCTAATTAGATGGAACTTGGACTGTAGGTTAATTACAAATGTCAAGTATTTGGAGGTTCTTTTCAGTTCTTGTTCAAAGAATGAATGGTGAGTGGAAATTTTATTCACCATTCGATTTGAAATTGAAAGTTGCAACTCACCTCGTTTGTCGCCAGGAGGCGCTGTTTCATTTTTTACGAACCCGGGATCTCTGGGTCTAACCTGTCTATATCTAACCGGTCTAACTCTTAGCGACTAGACTACAGCGGTCAAAATACCATACAAATCAACGTTTTTGCTAACGCTAATGAATGGCTTATAAAACACAGGTCTCTTTGTGGTTTCTTTAATTATCTTAGTATTTAAATCTGTTTGTTCATAAATTATCTCTTAGTATGCACCTTCTTTTTCAAACTTCATAATATTATATGACAATTATTGACAGATACGAATGTAACTGTTGAATTTACCAAAATTATTCCAAAAATTTTATAATTTATTGTATACAATTTACAATAATTCGAAATTTCGTTGAAAAAAAATCCAACAAACAGCAGTTGTGTCAGTACAAAAATAACATAATTTTCCCTCTGATGTTACACAGCTTGAAACAAAATTACCAAGTCGCATAAAATATATTACGAACGGACAGAGTAGGTGCTAATGGAAAAGCTTGTAATTAAGACAGAGTGTACATGTTTGGAAATAAATAGTTTATCTTCGCGCTTGCTCATACTGATATTATGAAGTCTTTGTTTGTCTGTTAGTATGGGGGTAGGGTAGAGGCACCAGGGTTCGACACAGTTCTTGTCGCCAAAAAATAACTTAGATTTTCATTGTTATCTTAGGGACAGCTTTCTTTTATAAAAGGTGGCCTGTTTTCATTTGCTTTTGATTTAAAATCAGTTATTAACCCCTTTTTAGGGTTCCGTACCCAAAGGGTAAAACGGGAACCTATTACTAAGACTCCGCCGTTCGTACGTTTGTCTGTCCGTCTGTCACCAGGCTGTATTTATTTCATGAACCGTGATAATTAGACAGTTGAAATTTTCACAGATAATGTATTTCTGTTGCCGCTATAACAACTAAAAAACAAAATAAAATAAATATTTAAGGGGGCTCCCATACAACAAATGTGATTTTTTTGCTCGATATTGATTACGGCAACAGTTAGACGCTTGAAATATTCACAGAATATTGAGTTATATTATTCACTTTAAAATTAAATAATTAAATTAAAATAAAATAAATGTTCAAGGGGGCTCCCATACAACAAACGTGATTTTTTTCCATTTTTTTTCTCGGTCTTAATAAGGATAACAGGTAGAAACTTGAAATATTTTTATAGATAATGGTCCTTTCGTGCCCGAGTCCGACTCGCACTTGGCCGGTTTTTTTATTTGCTAAAGGCTAAAATCAGTTATTGACCCCTTTTTTTAACGATTAAAGAAACAAAAATATCGATTACCTACTAGTGTCTTTACCCTATGATTTTATTTCGATCAAATAGATTCCTTAAGTGGAAAATTCTGACCTCAGTTCATAAGCTGATGATGATGATGAAAAAATACTTCTATCTAACCGCTCTGTGGACTAGTGGTTAAGACCACCGGTTTAGACCCCGAAGTCCCGGGTTTGATTCACAGTGAGGGGTATGTTTGGGTATAAGTTTGGTTGGTGGTAGGGCTTGTTTGTCCGCCTGTCTAGCTACCACCATCTTATCTTAATATGTCGCCATAATATCAATGTAGGATTACGGTGTTCCGGCAGCTAGATAAGAAAGCCAATACCTCAGCAGTTGAGGATTCCGGGTGAATGTAGGTATCTTTATACCAGGCTCGTACTTTATTGTCATTTATGATTGATTATAAAACCCATTATTACTAACCAACCCGTATAATTTCCGATTCGTAACAAAACTCTTATCAATTATCTAATAACAGACTAAAAATTTTACAACGAAACTTATTCTAAGAACGCACAACGTCGATTTCAAAGATAAGCAAAGCTGCATTTGTAGATTTTCAGAAAATCTTCACGTGACTCTAATTTCCATAACATTATGACTTCGCCACATCGGTGGAAACAATATTTCACACACCGCAGACACATCTTATAGAATAAAGTAATTCTATAAAGCCAGTCGCGAAGAAAGGCGAAATAATGCAAGAAATGAGAGTGCGTGCATCGAATACAAATGAACCGCTTTTGCAACTGTCAGCGCGGTCTCGGGAATATTATATTTATTTTAAAACCCAACAGTTGAGCGAGACTTCCGCCAAATACTTCGCAATGCTACAGTAAGGTAGGAATAACATTAAAAATTCATGATGAATAGTATTCGAATTGCGTACGAAACGATCTTGATCAAAAAGTGGCTCAAACTTAGCAATTCTTTTGAAACATAATAAAGAACAGCACTTTATCATTAACACTATTGTTAGCGTCATTATTGACGCTAATGCTAATAAATACTTAAAGAAAACATTTCATAAGCTGCTAACTGCGTTCAATGAAAATTAGAAATGTGACTCGCATCAGCCGAGAAAGACAAATATATACTTTTCTTAATTTTGAGCTATAAATCGACAGCGTTTCATATGAAATCGTTGTTTCATCGTTGATACTTATATAAGTATCAACGATGAACTATTGTCAATCAATATTAATGAATCAATACCTCAATTTTTTTCAACCTAGAACGACGGCTTTTCGATTTTTATTATTATTATTTTGCTGAAAATATATCTTGAAGCATTACAGTTTCACTATTAATAAATCGTAATACTGATAGCTGGATAGATAATGTTGACCATTGATGAGGATAAAGATGTCTTCAGAATATTATTATGTCATAAAGTTAGTCAACATTCTCAATCCGAAACAGAATTCGCATGGTCGACCTTTTAAGCTAAACAATATGACGCCTCCCTTTGTTAATGCCCGTGATCGAAAAATATACAAAAAGCCCGAACTCCCGATATTAAAGGCAAATTGTGAAAGGTATTTTATCGATAAAATATAAAATGTGGATGCAAGCATTTCGATGATACAAATGTATTAATTTATTCTTTTGTTCAGTTTTCTAGTTTCAAAAACTTCAACTACGAATTTAAATTTCACTCGTTCTGTAAATTAAGTAGTGCGAGAAACCATTTTGATTGCTGAAAAACGGTATGCTTGTTTGTTTTAAGTATAATTTAACAACAACAAACACATATAATAGGTACAGCTTTGACTATCAGCAAATTCTTAGTCTTATATTGTTCGGGATGAACCGAAACTAAATGATTGATTAATGATAAACTTGAAAACTTGATAATAAAATATAATTTGTAAATATTTTAAACAACAATACTATAAAATGAAACGATTTGCTTGATAAGATGAGTAAGCGCGGCTGACTTGATAGCTAATTGCATACTAGAGTGAAAACGGTGAAAATATTCAATAATGACTAAATGAGGGCAAGTTAAAACTGATGACAGGCAAAATGTACGTTGCTTGCTCGTACATATGTCTTTATTTACAGACTAACTATAAATAATCTCGACATGAGAATCAGCACCTTAAAGTGGAACCGGGCCGTTCATATATGCAAAAGTACTGACAATCCTTGGAGCAGGCATGTCATAAAAACTGCGGCGGGCCGTGAAAAGTTCTGTGGGTCAGTCATATCCCATCTTGTGATCAACCTCACACACCTCCCGGGTCCTAGCAATAACCTGGTCGGGAACGTTCGGATGCGAATTATGATGGTAAAAAGCATGTCTTAAAGTGGAGACAGTGTCTAGGCTAACGCAGTGTAGGAGGCCATGTAGCGCAGTGAAACGATGACTTGAAGAAATGTCGGGCAACGTACAACATGTAACAGAAAAGTGTGGTAATAATGAAAAGATCCAAAGTATACCCGATCTAGATCTTGTATGCAGAGTTCATCATCATCATCATCATCAGCTCATTTATGTCCCCACTGATAGGGCACGAGCCTTCCCTATGGATGGATAGGAAGAACAGGCCATAAACCACCGCGCAAGTCCAGTGCGGATTGGTGGTTGTTAACGACTGCTAATGCAGCCGGGACCAACGGCTTAACGTGCCTTCCGAAGCACGGAGGAGCTCGAGATGATAAATTTTTGGTCACCCCATCCGATGACCGGCCTTTGCGAAAGTTGTTTAACCTCAGCACTCGCAGACCGGGCGAGTTAACCACTGCGCCATCGAGCTCTTCATGTTACTAAGACATAATTATTAACTTTAATTTGTCATGCATTTTTAAATTAAATACTTATATTGGGTCCTTACTTATAAAATTGACGCTTTTTTCTCACTCATTAATAAGTGTATAACTTCTAAAACTCAATACCGGTTGTTAATGTTATTATACATATTTAATTAAGACTATGTTACTTCATCATCATCATCATCATCATCATCAGCCTATAAACGTCCCACTGCTGGGCACAGGCCTCCCACATGATCAGTAGCACGTGGGGATATTGGGCCATAACCCACCACGCTGGCCCAATGCGGGTTGGTGGGTTTTAACGACTGCCATCTTACGACAACAACCGGGACCAACGGCTTAACGTGCCTTCCGAAGCACGGAGGAGCTCGAGATGTTTTTTTAATTGGTCACCCATCAGGCGACCCGGCATTGCGAAAGTTACTTAGCGGGCAAGATCGCAAGCCGAACGCGCTAGCCGTTGCGCCATCGAGCTCCTTACTTAGGCTTCAGTTATAACAATGATTTTTAATTCTGTGTTTTTATGGCCCAAGATTTTTTAAATTGACTTCTTTTTTGTTTCGCGGAATTGACTTTTTGTTTCATTGTAGCTTTGAAGGGACTTTTTTTCTTTTTAATGTTTGCTATATTAAGCTAGTGAAACAAAAACACTGCCTTACTATTTTTATAGTGTATACATAAATAGATGTTAAGAAAATTTAAAAAACGTTAGTATGACAAATATAATTTTATAAAAAATCTTTATACAAAACGCCAATTTCATAGGTAAGGACCTAATATTAGTAAGTCATGCGCGTCAGGCACGCATGTGCAAGCAGCAGTGACCATGAATGTAAGACCACAGAGGTTACTACTAAGGGAACCACTAGGGCTGTGACTTGTTTATTTTGATGTAACGTCACAATAAAAATATTAAATTAAAAATTGCGTAACAAATTCAAGTTAATAGTTATGTAGTAGTAACCCTGCATACAAGATCTAGATCGGATAAACTGTTGATCTTTTCATTTTTACCACACCTTTCTGTTCACGTTGTATAAATGCAAACTGCTTAAGGGGGTGCAGCGCGGAATTTGAAAATTTACGTGTTTTTAAGTCACTGGTGCTAGGCGCTGAATAGGTCTTATACATTAAAAGGACTAGTGTAGGTTAGCTTGATCCTTTCACAAGGTCATGGTTGTCTTGGAATTTGAAACAAATACCCAGAAACTGCATAAACATTACGTAAAATAATGATATCTAAAAACTTATTTCTTCAGAAACTTTGTAAATATAGCCCAAATGAAACAATGATCCGACATCAAAATGTTTGTATTGATATTCCGCAGGTCACTGTTGTCTTATTTTTCCATTAAAAAACATTAATATAAAAATATTAAGACTTTTCTTATTTTTTACCCAAAACGCCTTTGATTTTACGAAAACATTGCTCTAATTAAATCACCAGCCTACTCTGTACAGATATTAGTGTGCGTGCCTATTCTTGTCGTGCGCCGTTGTCACACCACTGCCACGCGCCGCTCGCTCGCTATCATAAAGAAACTTGAAACTCGCAGTTTTGCGTCCGCGCTGCACCCCCTTAAGATCGGGATGGTTGGCGCTCATTCGGGAAGGCTTACATTCAGCAGCCTATTATCCAAACGAGTTATATGAATAATTTACATGGCAGATGCCAATTTCAATCATGCTAATTTACTCATGAGCTATAAGTTTCCATCTTTTTGACAGTTCTCGCAATTGTCACTTGTATGAACTATAATGGTTCTATTATGCAATATTTCTAATGGTAACCTCAGAACAATAACTTAGGCTATATTATTCTGAGAATAGAAACAAAGCCTATGGAAGACATACAAGCTAAAGATTTTCTGTCGATCACATCGAGTTTAGTTCGTTGAGGAGTCCTCAGTTTGATCGTTAGCTCCAAGACTTTGGAACATGGTTAGCCATTTTACTTCTTGAATGTTCGCTCGTGTATATTGAATAATTGAGTATTGTTTTCAAACTGAATTGAAACTTGATATTTTCCTCCAATTAAAAGTTAAAACTCGAATGAGAGTTTGAATCTTGTTAATTTGGACTTGAACCAATTTGAAACGAGTAGTCTGTTGTACCTTCAATGTAACTTAGAAAAGAGGGGTTGTAAACTTGTGAAGACACATTATTGTATTCTATTTAAATTAAACACAGGCGGAAATAAACGGGACGCTTACATATTTTATATGAATATTTGTAAAGCTCTGCAACTTTATTGCAATCTAATTTTATATCCGCTAATGTGCTGAAATTGTATTCTCCAAGTGGAACTCGGAACTTTACTTTTACTTAACTACTGTTTAAGTATAAAAATTGCATAAAACAATATGAACATCTTCATTTTTATACCTGTAATCGTAACATTTTTTATTATAATTACAAACGAAAGTTTTTTTTTGTAAAACTTGCTCTCCGCTGCAATATTAACGATTTTTCACATAAATACATTATATAGATGAAGTAAAACACATTAATATTTAACGTTGTTAGCAACAATAGTATTCACGTCTCTAATCATAAACTGCAGCCGCTCCTAATAATTATATTTAACACAATAAGTAACCCAGTGAGGTTAATGACACCACAAAAGAATGGCATTAGCAGCACAAAGGGAATGCGGCCTCGATGGAAATAAATTTTCCATACATGACTTTTGTACGGAACTATATACCTACTAGTCGGGCAGGCTAAAAATTTATTGCTCCACAGGTAATTCTAAAGGAACGTTCGCTTTTTAATTTTAACGTACTATTCAACGATCCACATTTTGTTTTTTTTTAACTTTTTTAGTCCGCCATTTTGTGTGATGAATAGTTAAGAAACGGTAGTTTCGGTAATCTACTTAATTATAAAGAAGTAATTTTTGGTACAATTGAACATTTGACACGCCTCTGACTGTGGTACAACTACAAGTCAAAGAGGACCAAAAATCGATTCTAAGCGGGGGTATAATCGTGTTTAATTTGAATGGTGGTAGGGCTCGTTTTAAGTCCTTCTGGCTTTTGGCATAGATAAAGTTTGCTTCTTCTATGGATCTTCGACCTTATCGTCACACCTAAAACAGTTAAAAATAAAGCATTCGCTGTTTAATTAAAAAAATGGAAAATAATGTGATTATAATGCTCTTATATGAAATTTCTCTGCTCTGCTCTTAAATCAATTCGTCGCTAACAAACACCAAACTATATCTTTCTTACTAAAATGTTCTTTGTAAAAAATGTACGAATTTTTTCTCTTTTCTTACTATCATTTTCCGATATACTTTTCCATTGTGTGGCGGCGACAAAACGGTCAGTTGCACAATTTAACTTTGTTCAAACATGAAAGACTGTCAAGTTATGAGTAAGGGACGCTAGAGGAGGGCCCTCGTTGGCTTCACGTTTTGGCAGTTGATTGACAGAAGTCTAAGTGTTTGTGGTTTTGTTTGTTCTTCATTATGTGCTTTAAGATACAGTTTAAAGCATTTGAACCAAGATAACTTCAGTTAAAATATGTTTTAGTTAATATTCATACTAAATAGCCCGTAAATGTCGTAGTGTTGAACTCAGAATGGAAGTAACATGAAGGGACATTGGAACACACCTCACCGCCAAGGCAGAATGCGGATGGTTTTTAACGACATCCATGTTGTAATATTAACCAGGACCAACGGTTTAATGTGCCTTCCGAAGCATGGAAAAGCTCGAGATATTTCTGGTCATCCATCCGTTGACGTGACTTTGCAAAAGTTGCTTTACTTGCAAGATCGTAACCCGAACGCGCTAGCCGCAGCTCTACACATAATACTTATAGTCAATGGTTTCAAACAATTGTACTGCAATATACGATAGTGGTAATCCCAAAGCGGAATACGTAACTCGATTCGGTACAAGTCCTCTTGTGACGTATCAACACGTCAGTCGCCCGCGCTGTCGCTGTCGGGCGACGCGATGTCACGTCTAGCGATACGGGCGACGGCTGACGGCGACTGTCGACGGACGACGCAAAAAGTCAACTATTTCAAGCGGAAACGAAACACGCGACGATCGGCGAATCTCAAATTCAGTTGAACACTGGCTATTGCATGCAGGAGCGCAATTTTTGAACCGATGACGATGATGATGTAAAATATTTTTTACACCATGATAATTACGTGTACTCCCAATCCATTTATGTTTGAAGTCACCGGTGTCTGTTTGAAACCAACAATTTTTTTTATTTTTTTATTTAGGGGCTTTGACACGATAGGGTTACGCCAGCCCCATCCTAACCTTATTTACAATATCATTAGATGTTCGTTTTACTAACTAGACTATCTAGAAGAAAATTTTAAAGAATTCTGGCTTCCTCACTGAAACATGCTTATATTTATAATATTTATTAAGGTTTAACGATGCCATTAATTCTCATTTCTTGCTCTCGTTCTGGGCACATTACACCAGCAAGTGGTAATCATTCTTCAATTACACCGCACGTATTACAATTTGGCGACTCTAATTTCCTCATTAAAAATGCATACCTGTTTAGTGAAATATGCCCAGATCGGAGCCTAAACCAACAATTCTTAAATTTACTGTTTGATCCGTTTGTATCGGACCATTCGATCGAGATGGTTTATAGATATTGAACTGCAATATACAGAGTGGGTAATCCCGACGTGGAAACTCGTAACTCGATTCGGTTCATGTCATCTAGTGTAGAAACGCGTCGTGGTCATTGCGGACGACGCGACGTCACGATAGCGATGCGAGCGACTGTCAACGATGCAAAAAGTCTATCGATTTCAAGTTGAAACAACGGACTATCGGTGAACCTCAATTTCAGTTGACTATTAGCTATGTTGGAACTCTTTGGGAAATGGTATCGAGATTGAAAAGTATACTCTTCATGTATTTTTGCTTGTTTCTTGTTTGTCCCGTATGCGTTGCATTCGTTCGATTGCGACATTTGCGACGAAACTTTGGTAAGTTTTTGTGCGCACGCCCGCGCTATGTTGCGGAATTGGTAAAACCATCACAAGATTTGGACTTCACGAGGGTGGGCCGCTAGATATATGTAATATAAAGAGGGTTGACTATATCTGGGGCAACTGATTACGCTTAAGAGGGACGAATAGCCTTAGAAAATGCAATGCAGGATTGGATTCAGTAATGTGGACGTTAGGTAAGCTGCCAGAAGGAGAAGAGAATAGGGTAGTTCACTGGTTAGTCATTAGAGAAACTATTTAGCAACTGTCAAAACGATTTTGTGGTTAGGGTGTAGCAAAAAGACATTTTCAAATATAACAATAATTGTACCTATATATTTTCCTAAGAAATAATAATATAAGATTGAGTATAATATAAGTTAATTGCAAGTAAATTGAACAAACTAAACACGCAATTATTTTTTACTTTTTAGTGCAATTTTTTCAGTCAAATTTTTTGGAGTCGGTTTTTCTTTTTGTTAAAATTTTTGTTTATTTTTCGCTTTTTTAATATGAAAAATGAGAAATATCAATTTTTTTATACACAATCACTAGGTTTTTTAGGGAGTGAGGGGTACACTGGGGGGGTGCTAAAAGTAATTCTTTTTGCGCTAGCACGCACCGTTTTAGAGATACGAGCGATTTTTAATCACCAAGGTTAGGTTAGGTTAGAACAGTGATCTCTGAAAATTCGTCTAAGTGTAGGAAATTTTTTTTTCTTTTCAAAAAAAAATAAAAAATTTGTCTATCTCTTTTCGTTAGCTGTTCTTATGTTTTTTGGCATTTCGTGAATTTTTGGGGCCCCCTTTTCTACACCCAGACCATTTTTTTAAATATAAATTGTATGGGAATGGAAACTATGACGTCACTAGTTGGGTGTTTATTAATAACTTTTTAGGATATAGAAATTCATACTAAGGTCCGAGATGGAGACCGTTCACATATAGAAAAAATTAGTGTGCTGTTCACTTTCCACGTTGTTTTAGTTCTTTAACTATTTAGTTCACATTTTAGTTCTTAAAAATCATAAGATTTCTATAGCAAAGTTTTAATTAATTTGAATAATACATCATCATCATCATCAGCTCATTTTATGTCCCACTGCTGGGGCACGAGCCTTCCCTATGGATGGGTAGGAAGAACGGGCCATAAACCACCACGCGGGCCCAGTGCGGATTGGTGGTTGTTAACGACTGCTAATGCAGCCGGGACCAACGGCTTTACGTGCCTTCCGAAGCACGGAATAATACATAAATTAAGTATATACTAGTTTTACTTTGAGAACTACTTAACTCTTGCGTAGTGTACTAACATTAATATTACTTAAGTGCGCACTATAACTTAAATTCAAATAGCTACTTCAGCCATTAAAACCATCACATTATGGAAACGACGACTAGTGTTTAATTCAACCATACAAAAATGATTTCGCTACAATGGAAGTTGGGATAACTAAAGTACATTGGTGCTATAACTCTGGTACCTATCTCACTAACGATAAGAAAAAGCATTTATCGTCTATAATTTACGAGGCACTGCCATAATATAATAGGCATCCAATGACAGTTCCGTTTTTAATAAGACCCCTTTTTGTTAATAGTGATTTAAATATATCGATAAAATATATTCGACATATGAGAACATCTGAGTTTATAGTAAAGGTTGTTTATTATAAGTATTATACAAACATTTAAACTTAATACAAGGTGACTCGCTGCATGTGCTCAGTTTAGTTCTTAATTTTGAATCTTGAACTTCTACTTACTTGATAAAAATGACCTAGTTTGTGTATTTAAGAAATAATACCGTATGGTAATAAAATAGGCACACAGGCATTTCTATGGAATATATATTATTTTTTATTATTTGCCGTTATTTAGCTGTTTCTATAGTTTTCGTAAATGATATTTATTATTTTGAGTCCTATTTATTTCAATGAAATTACTACCAAAATAAAACCAAAAACCACAGTATAAAGAAGGTGTATTGTTCACGATGACTTTCTCAAATCTTTAGACAGTGCATAAAGAGCGTGCAATTATAAAAAGTTATTTTATATCAATTGTTAATAAAAAAATAAAAACACGCGTTAAATACTTGCGTGACTGGCCGAGATCAAACAGTCAAACCGGCAGATGGAAACTAGTTATTATTAGATGCCCAAAGACAATACCAACGTTATCGAGTATCGATAATCGATTCCACACATCACTAATTCCAACCAAACGCCTGTCTCCCGTGAGCGATGTTAACACTCAATCATTTCACATCTCTATCGGCGATCTGGATTGAGCGGGACAGTATACAAACTCGAGTGGCTATTCGAGGGGTTTATTATTGAACCCTTAAGGGGGTTCGTTTAAGTGTTGTTCGGACAGTTCTGTCGTTGTTGGAGTACTCTGGAGGATGTGAACAAGAGTAAGGGAAAGAAAATCAAAATTATTTATTAATTTTGTTCCGTAACGAGTGCAGTGTAATTACAGTACTTATACTTTTATCTTATTTCAAATTGCAACACGTTTGACAAAGTTGGAAATAATTGAATTTTCAAAAATTAGGAGAAACTTACATTAATGCAATTATTCAAATCCTTAAATTTGAAAACAGAAATAACAAACCCATTTTTGACAATTCATTGCCGCTTTTTTAGTATCAATTGGTCTAAAAAGCCTATAAATGTATCAATAAATCAATGTAACAGCATACTTAGCAAAACTTTATATCCAAAAACATGTGCTTACCATATTTAACGTGTCGTTATCATTATTGTACTTAGAATTATTTTTTTATTATAATTCGAGGACTATTCAAAATTATTTATTTTTTAGTCAAAATGAACTTTTACAAGTGTTTTTTGAACGTCAATTCAAAGCCATGACATCGTAAACCCTACGATGGAGACCTTGTACCTAGAAGAAGCCGCAAGAAACTCGGCAATAATTATATCACATTCATAACATTAATTTGCACTATTTTTATATCCATATATTTTTGTCATTAACATAATCTTCTACTTTATAATAACCTTTAACATGATTGTGTTTTAAATTTATAAGGGCATTTCAACAACATTTTGTGGAAGTTTATTATAAAAAGTTATACATTTACCCAAGAACGAGCCACCTGTTTTATGAAGCCTGAAAGTTGAGACGGCATTTTTTTTTACATACTTACAAAATATTTTCAAAGATAATTATATTATTATGCAACAGTTAAACATTTTATTGCATCCTGTTTACTCTGCCAAGCATCAAAAATGTATTTAAGAAGCGCAACTCCAGCATCTGTAGTATCTACCTTTAGTAAAACCAAACTGTTTTCGTGAAATAATTTATTAATTGAAAAATGAGAGAGTAATTTATATAATTTTTTCAAAGATTTTACTAATTGTTGGAAGTATAGAAATTGATCTAAAGTTAGTGGGGTTGGTTTTGTCACCAGCTTTGAACAAAGGAATTATTTCACCCACAGTCAAAGTTCCTCCAATCAAGTCAATCTACTTTTTCGAGTACTGATACCTATTAGTCATATTTATTAATGACTCATGCAAGCTTGATAACTTACAGTTTAATTTTCTATTTCAATTTCATGATAAAATTTATTATTTTCTCATAATGATGAATATTTTATTAGTTAATTGCAATATTTCTTTAATTAAACAGCGATTTTTCTTATTACCAGCTTTCTTTTTTATTAAAAGTCGTGTTTTTTTAATAAAATTACAAATTTTATGTTTTGTTTAAGTATATTTTTGCTGCATTTAACAGGTCGGATAGTGGCATTGGTATCAATACTATTCTTCTTTGTTAGGTCATTTGTGAAGCAGAAACAATCTCAGGTTCACAGCTAACTAACACATCGAACAAACTTTGGTTCTGTATGGCAGTTACATGTAATTTGTCAGATTTTAAGTACTTATACTATAATTAGCCTCATGCAACTGCTTTTCCAACTTAGAGATACGTACAAGGGCCTGCTCATACTCATCCCTGAATTGGTCGAGCCCGTCTAGGAACAGCTGCAGCTTGTCCCGTTCTTCAAAAACATAATTACATTGAGAATGTAAGATTGACATTTCATGTTTCAATCTGTTATTTCTTTCCAGCAAGTCCAACATATCCTTTTCATTGTCATCTCTTTCCTATTCAATTGTTTGATTAACTCCTTGAATACCTTCAATTCCTTCAAAGCCAGGTGGAGCTTAGGCTCCTCCTGACGAGCCAAAGCCTTTTGGGTAAACATTATAAAGCGGTAATAACATTCAATATTAATAAAAAGAACCAGGGAGATACTCAACCAACGTTATAAAATTTAACATACACTTATACCCTTCTTTGACATTTAAAAAAGGCAAGTTTTAGCTATCTGGTTTTTAGTTAATATAAGTATTTGATTAAAATATAAAATTTTGAAGAGAAAACAATGAATTATCATCAATAACTACGAACAACAATTCAAATAATGAACTGTGTTGAAGAAATGAACAACAAGTAGCACATAGACGAAATTCAATTTTAGACACTTTTAGTTATTTAATATCAAGTGAATAGTTGAAAGGGGGCCAGAAATATGAAAGAAAATGAATTTTTTTACAAAATTCACGGGAGCAAACTTAAACAGCTGTTAGCAGAAATGTTGCCACACGAAAAAATCTAAAATCTAAATCGAAAAACTCACAAATCACACACCATGTTAATTCTAATTAAGGTAAAAATGACGCTCAGGCGATGCCATTTTAATTACATGTTGCCGCGCCATGCAATGAAAAAAAATACACTTAAATTGGTGACTTCAAATAAAAAGATTCAAACTAAATGTTAACTAGATACGTAAAATGAAACACTTTTTAAGTGTCTCATCATCATCATCTCAGCCAAAAGACGTCCACTGTTGGGCAAAGACCTCCCCCAATGATATGGGGGGTATTTGCCGTAATCGCCACGCTTGGCAGGCGGGTTGGCGATCGCAGTAGGTTGAGGGTAACATCAGAGAGATGCTGCTGCCCATCCTCTGGAATGGTCCCTTAGTCGGCTTTTACGACACCCACGGGAAGAGATGGGGTGGTGCAATTCTTTATCCCCACACAGGGTATGTAGGTAGGGACATTTAAGTGTCTACTTGTGTTTATTTTATATAATATTATATTTTTTTTCACGTATTAACCTCTTTGCATGGCCCGTATTCATTTAGACTAAGATTAGTACCTTATTGTGGCTTAATGTATAAAAAAACCGGCCCAGTGCGAGTCGGACTCGCGCACGAAGGGTTCCGTACCATTATCTATAAAAATATTTCAAGTTTCTACCTTATGTTTCTACATTATTACGTTATCGTTATAAAGACCGAGAAAAAAAATCGAAAAAATCACATTTGTTGTATGGGAGCCCCCTTAAATATTTATTTTATTCTGTTTTTTAGTATTTGTTGTTATAGCGGCAACAGAAATACATCATTTGTGAAAATTTCAACTGTCCAACTATCACGGTTTATGAGATACAGCCTGGTGATAGACGAACAGACAGACAGACAGACGCACGGACGGCGGAGTCTTAGTAATAGGGTCCCGTTTTACCCTTTGGTTACGGAACCCTAAAAAGTAAACATTAACTTATTTTAACGATCCGTCATAAGAAATGTAAAATAAACGCAAGTCGATTCACAAAAACTATTTTATTTCAATAAATCGTGTTGTAAGCATTTGCTAACAATAGATTTGTATAGATGTAAAATAATTTATTTATATAAAGTTCTAAAAATCTTGGAACTGTATGAATTTGATAGGAACAAATTGTAACACCAAGAAAATATAGCTATTGTATTACCACTTAATAAATTAAAAGCAAACCCACACGGTTATAGTATACGTCAATTACAAAGTGGCTTAATCAACATTCAAATAGTTCCATTCGCAAATTACGACATCAAAGGCAGGCAAGACGCAATAACAATTTAAGAAGTTAAATTAAACGCCTATCTAATTAGAACACCAATTATTATTTTACCTACCTAATGGTCTTCCTTAAATGAATGTTTTCTTGCAAAACTCTAAAAGCTTCAACATTATTTTAAATGTCACGCGCTTAATAAATACTTAAACCGTAGCGGATTTAACTCCCTACGCATGACATTTGTAAATGCTGCCAACATTTAATAAAATAAAAGAGAGCTGACAGGCTGAAATAGTATCTTGGCAACACCACAAAACCTCTTAACAACTGATAGTGTCAACGGTGTTGTCACCTCAAAAAATTGTTATTCTTAATTTGTTTTAGTGCAAGTCGTTGTTTCAAGAAATTTTGGTAGCAAGGTTATATATCGGCAGCTAAAGATAAAATAGCCAGTGCTCAGTAGTTGAGGATTCCTAGTGAAGTGCACTTCTACTTTCGGCTTTATTATCACATTACATCGGGTAAGATAAGGCCGAGAGCTTATCCATATGGAAGAAATCCGGTTACGACACGTCATGAGAATATAATTTCTTGACAGCTTCCAAAACAGATCATTTTCTTTTCCATCAGATCCAAGGCAAGCCGGTGATCCAGCAGAGGATCCTGCCAAGCCCAGTGGTGTACCTCGATGCTCCCAGCCATGGCAGGAGTACCACACCCCCAGGAGACGAGAACAACAACATCATCTTTAGCCCGTGGAAGGCTTTTGGACCCTTCGTTGATACAATACAGGCTAGTAATTTAATTATCAATATTAGATGATAGATAAACTTTTAAGTATTCCCACACAAACAAATTCATCTTATTTTTATTCAAGTCTTTGCCCATAACAATGTAAGTAGAATTGTTGTGTTTCAGATTAGAAAAAAAAGTGTTTCTGAATTTTATAGCAAAATTCAATACGAATGGATTTTAAAAAAGATTAAAAATGTTTAAAAGTTTATTCTTCATATCCCATTAAATCTTCTTAATATATTGAGTACTAGTAGACCCTGCGGACTTCGTACCGCTTTGACAGTTTCCATTAATTCCCGTGGGAATACCGGATAAAAACTCCTATGTGTTAATCCAGGTTATAAACTATCTGTATGCCAAATTTCATCCAAATCCATCTATCCGTTGCAGCGTGAAGAAGCAACAAATATACACACATACACACAAACTTTCGCATTTATAATATTAGTGTGATTTCATCAACATTCTATACCCGTTTCTTTTAATGCTATGAGAAGATTAACTAAATGGTTAAATTTAACAGGTAAGTGAAGCCTCAGCAAAATACACTAATACATTTCCATCATTCATACTCGCTAGCGAAATGTGAATTGTGCCTAATTGTACCCAAACATTCAGGCCAACAAAGGTTTGCCTTTAGTCGACTTTACTCAATTTAATGATCAATTAAAAGATCTTGTTATACTACTTACTCATGGAATACACACTTCGTAAGTAAAGATCTCAGTAGAGTTTAGACTACAATGAACGCTTGTCATGATTGCTCCGAACAAACATTGACTGAAATCATTTGCTATTCCAAATACTGTCGATTTACATTCTGGTAATGTTTTGATAAACTTTTAATTGAGTTTCGTGTCTGTTCAGATAATTTGTCTTGTAAGATTATTTAAAGTTTTTTCTCCTTTAGTTGATGGCTTCGTGCGATTAGCACATTTAGCCAGTGTCAAAGTAATTTTTGTTACAAGTAACACATAAATAAACAATATTCCTTTCTGTATGATGATGATGAATGATAATAGAAATGAGAAGTGAGAAATGGCATACCCCCAACCCCTCGAGTATCTCAGTAAAGATATGGGTCTTTACTAAGTCCTCACGCGGACTTCTTGAGAGAATTTGAAAAGTGCCGTTGCACTGTTTTGTTTCATTTGCCAACACTCATGCACACTCCACCATCCACCATTATTTCACATACCACAAATTTTAGAAAATAAAACAAAACCGCAGACATGACTCTTCACTTTACCGCCAAGAAGTCCTTATTTAAGGTTATTTATCTTAAATTATCCTTTGTTTTTAAATACTTCAACGAGTTAGCGCTTGGCCTTCTAAACTGGTATGGTGATGGAAGATAGAAGTGCACTTCACCCATTGTTTTCGACTACTAAAGCACTGGCTAATCTGTTACTGCTGGATCAGAATAATACGACAAAAATAAAAACATATTAACCTACTTTATAATTTACTTATTTAATTACTTTTAATTTCGACTCTTTTCAAAAAAGACAAGTTTTTGTTCTAATGTAAATCATAGTCATCATCATCATCCTTGTCTAGTCTTGAAATATACCAGGACATGGTAGAATGAACCATAACCTACCACGCTGGCTCAATGTGGGTCGGTGGGTTTCTACTGACATCTTTCCAGAACAACCGCGTCCAACAACTTAGCTTAGCTTCCGAAGCACAGATGTTTACTGGGATTATATTTTTGTCCAAAATTTTCGGTCACCCATCCGATGGTCGACCTTTTGCGAAAGTTGCTAAACTTCAGCAGTCGCAGACCGAGCGCGTTTACAACTATGCCATCAAGCTCCATTATATTATATGTTTCCCAAAATGCTAATGAAGTACCTATATACCGTCCCAGATTTGAATCTATTCAATCATTTAAATCCTCCGCCGCTCTTATTTAATCCGACCACTGACAACACTTGTCACTTTATGATTTACAATGAAATTCTAAAATAATTTATTATTGCTCTTGTTCCACAAAACTCTAAGATCAGGATTCCAGGCAACATCCACTAATTGCTATCTGACACTGACTAATGGCCGCCTGCTTACAAGCGATGTTCGTTGCCAATCATTTCGAGAGAATGTATCCATTATTCTGCAGCCTCGGATGCTCGCTTTGGGTTAATTTTATTTAGAAATAATGCAATCCAGTATATACTCGTACTTACGAAACAAAATAAAAATCTTTAAATTCAATACGAGATTGCACTGAAGATTCCGATGGGTCGAAGTGTTACCACAGAAGAGAGATTGCTAAGGGAAACCACAACAGACACCACTAAGATAAGATAAGATCAGATAAACAAAGTATGCATATATTAAACGTCATAATCTAAGCGTTGGCTTTGTAAATCTTATAGTGGAGATCCTAAATTACAACTACCAGATGTTCTGGATTCGATTCCCAGTATGGCTACATAATGATATATTTATTGTATTTTCTTTGGTGGTAAGACTCGCTTTAAGACTGTTTAGCCTTTTCAAGATACGATAAGATGGCGGTAGTAGCCAGCTAAACAAGAAAGTCGTTCTAAGCATCACTTAGCATTGAGAAAAGAATACAAAAGAAGATAAAGTCTAACGATTTCCAGTAAAAATATGAAGCGCTTCGCTATATCGTTGAATCTATCCACAGGATGGTGAGTTCCTCCCGAGTCAAGACTCCGTCGTGTTGCCCACGCCGAGGCATCAATACACGTCGTTGGATGATGACGTCACTGATCCAGCACCTACCACGGAGACGTCTAACAAGGTATTTTATGGCTAAGAAGCTAGAACACCCATTTGTTCTTCAAGAAGCGGGTAAATAGGGCTTTTAAAACAAAGTATTTAAAACGAGAACTACTTAGTAAAGGTATTCTAAGCATACTTTTAATTGATTCCTGATCAACCAGGGGCCTTACCATGTGTTCTTAACAGTGTCATTGCAGTTGAGAAAACGAGAAGCGTGTATATACGTCTCGTTTTCACAACTGACATAATACTACATTAAGACACCATGATAGGCTCCAAGGAGTCAGCCCGTGACCACGGCCAGTGCAATTCGGTCGAAACGTCGAGTATTGAAAAAAGCGGTATGTCTAGGAAACATGCCTATATACAACGTGTTACAAAAAGGTGTGGTAAAAATGGAAAGATCCAAAGTGTATCCGATTTAGATCTTGTATGTGATGTTACTAAGACATAATGATTAGCTTTAATTTGTTATTACCTAATTAAATTGGGTTAAAACTCTAACGCAAAAAAAAAATATTCATAAAATTAAAATATAAGGATTTTTTTTTTATCATTAAGTATGCTTAGACAAATAAATTTGTTTTAACGAAAATCCAAAAGGCAACGTTAAACAGTATGTAACGTAAACACAAACCATATGGATCATTTAGGATTAGGGACGTATATGTAATGTGATAAAGATGCCGTAACAAATTATGTCGAATTTCGCTGAGCCTTAACAAACAAAGTAATCGGTTTACAAAAAGTTAGTTAAAAATCATTAATTACACAAAAATGTTTAGAACCCCAGTGTGCGGTGATTTAAGCACTTTATCGACAACTTGTATTAACTTAAACTTTTTTGAGGTACATACCTATTTAACATAACCGGTTTGTAATAAAAGCAGCTATTATCATAGACTTATCTATGATAATAGATCTTTTTTCGTAATCATTTGTCTACAATAATATTTTTAATGCAAACAAATTTTTATACTTGCATATTTGAAAAACGCATTGTAATTTATCGTTCAAATTCGAAACTGATCACTGCCTTCGCATATCTTCGTTTTTTTTCTATAGAGTATAGCAATAGGTGTATTGTCTCAGGTGGCGTCAATCAGCCAGCTATCCTTTATGGTGCGGCCGGACTCCTTCGAGAGGGGCCAGCTGCGGCTGACGTGCATCTCGTGGGTGCACAGCGTGTACAGCGAGCGGGCTGAGCTCGTCATCAACGAAGAGCGACCACAGATAGCCTCGGTCCTGGGCACGAGGGACAGGGCGCCAGGTACGTCATTTCAATGGAAAAGATGTATGGCGTAACTGTAATTGTATAAACATCTGTACTTCATGGTGAGGCCTGACTCCTTCAAGAAGTTAGAAGTTCGTTGTAGCCTACCTCGGATGAAAGTGTATCTCGTAGGTGCACAGTTAGTACAGCGATTGGGCTAAGTTCTTCATCAACGAAGAGCGGTCACGGATAGCCTTGGCCTTCCTGTGCACGAAGCACGATGCGTCAGGTATGTCACCTTTGTAGAGATGATTTTGGTAAGTGGCGTTAATCAGCCAGCTGTTCCTGCCTTCATGGTGAGGCTGCCTTGGGTCTCGTGGGCGAAGAGCGTGTAGTGTAGTGTAGTGTAGTAAGTGGGTGAAGCTGGTCATAAATGCAAGGTTACAGGTTGTACAGGTTGTCTCGAGATACTGGGAGACCAATAAAAATTTCACCGTTTTTTTGATACTGATTCAGTAGAACAGCTTACTGAAGCGAAGGCAGGCTACGGACTTTTAACGTTCACGTCTTCAAGAGTACCACCATGCGTATTGCTATAATATATATTTTTAAATATCATTGATATACTAGGCAAAACAGGATTGTTTTAATTAACAGTAAACGTGTGAACGTTTCACAGCACAACGAAACATTTCACGTAAAACAGGAATAATGTAACAGTAATAAACCATTGTTATTTTGTAGTCATATTTAAAGCAATTTTTGTCGCAATCACGGCGAGTTTGTTGGAATGCTCTCGGCAGTGCCAATAAACGAAATTATGCACTCCGAGTAGACCTGGGGCCTCGTTCAATTAATTTGCTTTTTAACTAATTGAAGCGCTTGACCATTTCGTAATGATTTTTATTGCGTATAGCAAATAATGTCATTTTAACTTTTTGACTATTTTAATATAGCCTTAATAACTAAAGGAAGTAAGTTTCATTTAGTGTTTCATACATACATTGTTGTAATGGTGATTTTATAACTAATCAAGGGGACTAAACAAAATCCCACCACCAACCAAATTGTACCTACACATAAATATATACCCCCACTGGGAAAAGAACCCGGGATGAAATCGATGTTCAAACCAATTCACCACAGATCCGGTTATTGATATAAATACAGCATTGTATTTCCAAAAACAACAACCTCAAATAATTACGGTGATTCAGCTAATAGTTGACAATTTATTATTCGATTAAAATGGATAAGCAAGCTCTGGAAATTCCGCGAAAGATTGAAGTTTGCAAAGCGAGAATCCATTTCTTCATAGCTCTAAGCAATTCTTGCAGTCAACGGTTTATTCAGCGTGGCACATTCAACGCTGCGTTGTTTGTTATTTTTATCAGACTTGCTATAGAAAAGGATAGTAAAAATAATGTTCATCGGCTTAGATTTGTAAAAACCACTGGCTTTTATTTTCTTTTGTAATAAAATATTACGTAAATACTCGCATTATCATCATTTGCCTGCTCTATTTCCAATCTTGTTTGGGATCGGCGCAATGTTTTCTTATTTCATTCTCCTCTATAAGCCATCAGCCATCACCTTAAAATTTTCTTTATAGAATATTAGTTACATATCGTATCAAATTGACATTAAAAGTAAGAATAAACAAAATAATACTCAAAGGTTTTTCTGATGTATGTCGCAAAGACTTACCTAGTTGTATTGTTTTATAGGCTGCCTAGGTCACAACTCGCAATAACTCTATCGAGCTATTCTTATCTTCATCTCCTTGACAGATGGAAGCTAATAAATAATAGATGGGTATGGATTTATACTTTATTGCTCTCACAGATGAAAAACGGTTACATTTTATAGTTTGTATCTGCGTTACACAAAATCTTAAAGCTAGTATGGGCAAAGGTAGTCTTATCGCTACAAAGGAATGGCCGACCTCCCTCATGTGCTTCTTTTCTTGTAGGAAAACTTATACCCAGCAGGGAGATGTTTCCAGGCTGATGATGACAAAAAATAAGCACGAAGCACTAAAAAGTTAGTTTAATTAGCTGCTGATTATGTTGTCATTTCAACCTTTGGTTTAAGAACCGAAGAAGGAGATAGAAATAATGATGATATAATATATTTCTAAATATCATATACTTTCAATGTTTTGCACCACATCTCCTAGATCAGAACTGGCAAGGTACCTGAGTCATTCCGTTACTTAAGCTGATTGGTCTCAAGTGGCTTTTAGCTCGGTCTGTAACTACCTAGCAACTTTATGCGTGCAATTTAACGTTAAAAGGGCTGTAAATTTTTCTTATAAACTTGCAGCTATACCTGCATTCAGTATTGTTATTCACTCTTTTTATATCAAACCATTATAATTATTAAATTAATATGTGTTATTATAATTAGATAATACATTTATTCCTTAACAATAATATCTTAAACTTAATCTAAAAGACCACCAGGAGCCACCCCCAGCTCAAAGGTTCTCATGATACCGGTAGCACAAAATAAGAAGGTAGCTTGCTAGCCTGGAAGGTAAGCTTAATAAATACCACGCTCGTGTATAATATATTAAGCGCGTTTGTATAAAGCTTACCTTCTGTAATCTCTTTATTTTGTGCTGGTAGCGTTACCATGTTGCTGTATTGTCAGGGGGTGTCTCTGAACCAGGAATAACAGTAGTAGTTATTTGCCGGTTCTGGTCCACCAACATCAGGATCAAAAAACCGCCGAACGTGTCTCACTCCAGCTAAAAAAAAGTTTTCGACCACGCCCGATCGATCTAGCTCATCTGTTTTGCGATAGCTCTTCAGGTTACAGAGATAGCCTTCACGCTGAAACATCTCCAATACCCCTAATTAAGACAACGTTAATGATGCGCTCGCGACTCTATTGTCATCAATGCTAACGACGCACTCGTTTGCTAATGACAATGTTCGGTTTGGGTTGCTCAACTAATTAATAATTAGGCGCTATGTAAAAGAATAATACAAAGTTACGAAACTCCAATTATCTTTATTACTTTCCAAACTGTTTAAACATATTTGATATTATTATATCATTATAAATGGTCTCATTGCAGAATGTCCTAAGGAAATTCATCAATGATATTCCATAAAATTTATGGTAATATGTACATAATGCAGTACTCTCCACACACTGAAGTCCAGTCATTTCGTATTCATTGTATCAAATATTGTCCAAATTTGTTTTGGTCAATGTGTATTGCCACCCAGTGTGATCCAGGTTTCGTATCAGGGTCTAAATTGCTTATTAAGTACATTGGTACGTTAACGTACATCGGTAATATTGCATACAAAGTGTATTACATGCTATCTACGTCGAGTGTTAGATCCAATTGAATCAAAAGGATGGGTACAGTGTAAATAAATGATGCATGGTATATTATTAATTTCTTTTATTTCAATTACTTATACTAAATACAATGAGCATTAAAGATTTATTGCATACACAATGCAGTTTATGGTTTGTGAAAGTGCTGAATCAAAACGTACTTCCAATCTTACACTACCATGTTTAATCAGATGCCAATGAGTAGAAGAATTAGCTGACAAATCAGATGTTAAATCAAATGCCAATAGACAATAACCATTTGCATAGTCGTATCTAGATATTCCGTTACCTTCGTTAAGAAATTGTATACCTGTCCCTGAGAATAGTGTGTGATATGCTGATGTATAAATATTATTTAGGAATGATGATTGTAAAGCTTTTGAAGGTATTTCCACCATCCGACCATTTCCACCATCAATGTATAAACAGAAGGTATTAATCTCATAATTTTCAAAATTAAGTGGATTTTTAGTGAGACTAACATTGAATGCAGTATTATTAACAAAGTCAACTATACATATCTTAAGTACTTGTCCCAGAAAAATATTATCCAAAGTCTTTCCCTGGACACCTGATGGAATCGTTAAAACTTTGAAGTTAAAGTTCGGGTTAAGGAAACTTCTAAAAAAAATATTTTTTAAAACAGAGAATGATATGATTCACCTAGAAAAATATGATAGTTGTATTTGTTATCTAAATAATTTGATAATTACCCATCTCTTTGAACTGGTTATGAATGCGCACACATTAAAACTAATATTATTCAGAAACTTGAAGTTGTCGCTTTGTCATCTTACTTTATTTCAATAAAAATTGAACAACATGACGAAATCTGTGTTAGTAATAGGGTGTGTTATGTTGAAAATCTGGAACTTATGCAATGGAAAGAAATTAATATCATCTGTGAAGAATTTGAAAAGTGAATTGGAAAATTCCTTTTACATGCCGGGTCGAGTGCACTGCCAACTGAGCCACGATAGCATAATTGGTAGTGCACCTGACCCGGCATGTCATGGGGTGCGGGTTCAAATCCCGCTCGTCAACACTTTGTCTTTTTTCAGTTCACAATATTTTTTTAATCATTTAAAAAGCAATATGCACAAAACAATGTTTTAATGTTTTTCAATTACATGGTTCCTTATCAAATGTTTCTATAATAGAATCAGCTTTTGGTCAACAAATAATATGTTATAAAATTAAAACCAAGTCTTCTGTATTTCAAACACCTGAACAATTTTTAAATTCCATCAAAGATGATTTAATATTCGTGATTCAAGAATCTATCAAACAGCATACAGTATTTAAAGTTAATTTTATTTTGCATGCAGATTTTGTTCAGCAGTCTAAAAGTGTTTAATAAATTTGATTTTCAAAGATGTGATTACATAATATTTAGCAAACGAGCGCGTCATTAGCATTGATGAGACAATAGAGTCGCGAGCGCATCATTAACGTTGTCTTAATTAGGGGTATTGGAGATGTTTCAGTGTGAAGGTTATCTCTGTAACCTGAAAAGCTTTCGCAAAACGGATGAGCTAGATCGATCGGGCGTGGTCGAAAACTTTTTTTTTAGTCGGAGTGAGACACTTTCGGCCGTTTTTTGATCCTGATGTTGGTGAACCAGAAATGGCGAATACCTACTATTAATGACCTATAGCAGCAATCGTACCCACGATTCGTTAAACAGTACCCTAGTTTGGCAATGAAAGCTTTTGCTTCCGTGCCCCACACCCCAGAGTTCTCTACAGCAAAAGGGATAAAAAGGTAATGTGACTTCAAGGACGCATATTTGATCAAAAAATATAAATACTTCAAATAAAAAGGTGTGTTAAATTGCACCGACAAACGAAACATATCTTGATACCATCGAGTTATAGGGATTAAGATATATTTTATAATCATTATTAGATAACAGAATATAATTCATAAGCATTCAACGCAGAGCTGCTTGAGTTGTCGGCGACGCGACGTGGTAACCTCTGGTCGGCTTGATCCACTGGCCATTCAGAGAGACGTTGCGTCTCTCTGAATATTTTATCGCCTTTATCATGGGGAGTGCTCTATGGAATTGTTCGATTTTATCCCTGCCGATGATTTCCTTACCGCACTACACGCAATCGACTGTCTTTCCATCCACACGATCTTGATGGATGGCTGTCTACTATTGTGCGTTTCTCACGTATTTTTTTACCACGAACTACTATTAGAGGACCACATTAAGACTTAAAATATTAAACAAAATTACAAAGCAATATTCAGTAAGATAGATATTTAATGACAAGACAAAAGTAAACCGAAGTATAACAACTTTCATAAATAATGACAGCAGGCGGTCAACGCCACCATAAAGTTTTGTTAAAAACATGGTATAACACCACCTTTAACAACTACAGTGCTGTGGAACCAGCTCTCGGCGGCCGGCGGTATTTCCGGACCATTACGACTTAGGGATCTTCAGAAACGAGCCTATTCCTGCCTTGGCTCCTCTGGTCTTGCGGGTGTCCATGGGCGGCGGTGATTGCTTCCCATCAGGTGACCCGCCTGCTCGTTTGCCCCCTTCTAATATAAAATAATAAAAAATATAATTACATGTATATTATATTCATTATTATCATTAACAGATGATACACAAACAGACTACAAAATTATTCACCCAGTTAGAGGCAATCACATCTAACAGATCATCAGCCTATAAACATTCCACTTGTGGGCTTAGGTCTTCAATTCCTATATGAACAATAGCATAAGGGGAGAAAGAGGAAATAACACACCACGCGGCCGCGCCCGGTACAATGTAGGTTTATGCATTTTAATGAATGCTATTCTATTACTACTGCCGTACGTGCTTTCCGGAGGACACAAGCAAAAGCGAAAGACAAAAGCCTCTAAATAAAATTATTTTATTATATTATTATATCAGCCATAGCTGTCCCACTCCTGGGCAAAGGCCTCCCCACACTTTTCCCACACTTCTCCCTGCAACATCGCACGCTTCCTTCATAAACCCATCTAAATAAAATAAAATTTAAAAAACATATAATTTGGGTTTATATAAAAGTATGCATACCTGGATGCGAGCAGCACAAAACCGGTCGTTATGGTGATCCTTATGGGGGATCCTTGGGGAAGGCCTTTGTCCAGCATTGAACGTCTTTTGTCTGAGGTGATAATGATGATACATACCTACATCTATATTATTGTGTAAGTAACTATAGCACCTAAATCTAATTTAGCCAATAATAAAGTGACGTGATACAACACTATATAACGTACCTTCCATTATTAATATTTATTTTTGTAATTTAATATAACCGGTTTTTGATACAAGGGATTAACATAATTATTATCCAATAATATGAGTTAACGACCTGCCGTGTTATTCGATATTGATTTTCTGGTGAAGAACCATTTTGGCTTTTCTCAGAAATGTGTCTGAGGGATAATACAAGGCGAAATTAGCGTAAAAGAAATTGGAATCTCTAATAACGACATTATCAAGCTCTTAAGGGCAATCGAAACGGGTGTCGGAATACTGGGTATGGAGCTTTTATACAGCTATCTCTCGTTTGATTGGCCGATTTGCTTGGATTTTTATTTTTGAAAGATAAATAGTTAATTCAATTTAAGGCCGCTGAACCGACCCTTGTTCATATCTAAGAGTAGTAAACATGTAAAATACCAGAGTACTGGTGTTGAGGTTGCATTATCAAAACATTGGCCTGTCTATACATTTCGTGCAAAACACTCTTATAGCGCGATTCAAAGAACAGTCAGCGCCATCTTTGTTTACAAAGAAGAATTAAATTATAAGAATCAATACATAGAACTATTCACCCACATATTAACGTCAAGACTATTAAACAATTTTAACTCACGAGCTTTTTGTTTTTTCCTTCATATTTTTAACGATATGCATTTATATGTTATAGTTTCTGTACAATTCATTTATATAAATTTATATAAATATATATGTGCATAGATGCCTTTTTTATTTCCATACGTATTTGTGCCCTACCAATTAGGCTTTCATAGGGTATCCAACCACTGCGAATATAGTCAATTCTGTCAAATCTTTTATTAATACTGGCCAAAATCCCGCCCGTGAAAACTATTCAACCCTTTAAATGCAAAATGCTAGGCTACCCTACTTCTGCGAGTAAAAAGTCAAGACGCATAAATCTTCCGGTAGCAACCTCTAATGAAACTACTAAATAACTGTTTTAATTGAAGCTCAGCAAAAAGCCGAAACACAATAAACTAAATAAAACTTCCAATACTGAGCCAATATAAAAACTTGTGTGCAGTGCAAACATTACAAAACAAATGCTATCGCTTTGTACATACTTCCTCGTCTAATTTATTTACTTTCGCTTAATCAAAGTTTTTCAGTTTCTTTTCCGGTACGACCGACGCGGGATATAGCGCAAGCAATTTTTATTTCTCGGCGTAAACAGTGCTTCTGAACGCGAACGCGTACGTACGAACCAATACCACTCTACAATTCAAATATTTGCTGCACACGACTTGCACTGCGATTCCCCACAACTTTGGAGATGCAACTAGAATTCCACTTTGTGGCGAATGTGAAAAAAAAATTGTGTCCAACATGTAATTAACTGGATGGAATATGGGTATATTGAAGGGTCAAGCGTTGAGCGACCACCAGGTGGCCGATAACATTTAAAATTCTATTGTGTCTGGTATTCGCGCGCTCGAGCTATATGGTAACAAATGATTTAGAGGGTAATTTGAAGGATAACGATTTGGATGTGCTCTTGTAAAATGAAGCGTGTTTTTAAATATACTTTAAAAAAAGTTTATAGTATTCAAATTAATAACCTGTTAACAAAAAAGTTAATATGCTTATTATATAAGATTATGTATTTGAGGTAATGGAAATTCATCTGTCATTTATATAACAACTAGCGACCGCCCGCAGTTTCACCCGCGTGGTTCCCGTTCCCGTGGGAATATCAAGATAAAAAGTATCCTATGTGTTAATCCAGGTTATAAACTGTCTGCATGCCGAATTTTATCCAAATCCATCCATCCGTTGCAGCGTGAAAAAGCAACAAATATACACACATACATACAAACTTTTTCATTTATAATATTTGTGTGATAAATACTGCAAATGATTACGCCCATCAGATGCCCTAGCTTAGATTTCCAGTTCGTATTCATATTGTACGCGATTTAGTTACAAGGTTATTGGAAGTCCATCTGGTTAGCTACTAATTAGCTTAATCTGTGGCTACAACAACAATATTACATTTCTTCATTTTCATAAAAACAAAAAGTATTTTGGACAGCCCTACAAAACTTTTTAAAAAGTTCGACTATGTACCCATAGTCGAACTGTTTAAATACAGAGCCCCACAAAGATCATCTGCCTATACATTCTTACAAGCACAATGTCTTATCAATATGCTTATGTAAGACTATAATTCTATCCAACAACACAACGCTAATACCTATCAAATCAATGTATCGCATGCTCACAAGGGAACCGTATACAAATAGCCAAGTTAAAACAGTGAGTCTCCGTCGCCGTAGACATAATTCAACCGACATTGTCATATTTGCACATGGCAGAGCAAGCGTTGACTAGACGCAACACTAAACATTACCTTTGCTCACTCGACCGGAATATGCAGTGTCGATAAACAGTTGGATACTATAGAAGCCGACTGCAAATATTTGACTGATTGCATGGTACGACTGGCTCGAACATTTGCCGATATGGCGCGTGTAGGGTTGTCGATGTCCATTGTTTCGGAATTGTAGCTTTGTTGGGAAACAAAGATCGGTTAGAAAAACTTGCGAGAACGGAAGGTCTATCAATGAAAGTTACTATCTATCTATAGTAGGAACACAATAATGTTTCTTATATTGTTGTTATGGCAACAGAATTAGATAAGATGTTGTTAAGTATGCCTTATTACTACCAACTAAACCGAAAACATAGAATACTCCCAGTTGCTTTGGGTTTGAGACCGGTGATCTAACTAATAGATACGTTTTAAAAACTGTTACCAGACGGCTGACTGTTACAAAAATTTGCCTTCGTCATCATCATCATCATCTCAGCCAAAAGACGTCCACTGCTGGACAAAGGCCTCCCCCAAGGCCAAGTGAAGACACAACGACTGATTTTGTGCTGCTCGCATCCAGCGGCTTCCCGTAAAAATTACCAAATTTGCCTTATAAAGCCTTAATGAAGTAAGTAGGGTTGTTGGCGACTGACTGGTCCAAATCTTTTTTGCTAATCAAATTGAGAAATGTATTTACTTTTTAACCGACCTCAAAAAAAGGAAGAGGTTCTTAATTCGACTGTATTTTTTTTTAATGTTTGTTACCTCAGAACTTTCAACTGGGTGAATCGATTTTGATGATTCTTTCTTTATTTGCAAGCTGGTGCTTCCCTTGTGGTCCCATATTAATATTAATTTGGTCCAGTTCTGATAATGGAATCCTTAAGGAGATAAGGGAACTCCTCAAATATTGTAGGCATACCTATAGTGATTTTGATATTTTCAGCAATAAGTCAAGCATTTGCATTCAGAAAGTATCATTTAATGAAGTGTAACTGGTGAAAAAGACCACAGATTGCCACCGGAACTCCTCAATGATAAGTATTTCACGGGTGGCGAAAATATATCTCGATTAAGATAGTTAAACGACTATGACGAAACAACAGAAGGCAAGCACCGGAACTCAGTTTTTGATTTCCTTTCTCGTTTTATTCGCTCGTCTCATTTAAACGGCTCTGTCTCATACAAGCAGCGCGTTTAGTAGGTCTACTCATATTCGCTTTTGATAAATAGATCGAAACGAATCATTAAAAAGCAAGAAATAGACAAAAATTTTAACAATAAAAAACCGACTCCAAAAAATTAGACTGAAAAAATGAGACTGAAAAAATTGCACTAAAAAGTAAAATATAATTGCATAGTTTAGTTGTTAAATTTACTTACAATTAACCTATATTATACTCAATCTTATATTCTTTCTTAGGAAAATATATAGGTACAATTATTGTTATTTTTGGAGTCGGTGCCAGGCAAGATAACTTTAACATTAACATACATAACATACATTAACATACATAACGACATGATATAATATAATCATAATCATAATCATTCAATCTTATGCATGAAATTTTGACTACAAACGCGGACTGGCACCGGCTCTTAAAATTTCGTTGGATGGCACCGGCTCCAAAAATAACAATAATAGTATATATTTTCCTATTTTCCTAAGAAAGAATATAAGATTGAGTATAATATAGGTTAATTGTAAGTAAATTTAACAAACGGTGAGGAGCGCTCTCATTATTTTGGACTGCATCGGCTGCTTACCATCAGGCAGGATGTAGTCACTATGACGTGTCAATATAAAAAAAAAAAAAACTAAACTACGCAATTATTTTTTACTTTTTAGTGCAATTTTTGAGTCTAATTTTTTCTAAGACTTTTTTTTACATAATGTTAGTTGTTTTGAGTCATTGGTTTTTGTTTGAAGTTGTCAGGTTATTTTTCCATGAATAATTGTATTATATTAAACTTATTAAATATTTACAAAATACTACATGTTTCCAACAATTTATCATACAGCCCACTACTCCATAACAAGGAATCAGTGATCGATCGTTTTATCATTATAAATAGGGGTCCGCAACTGATTTGAGGCTTTAGCAATAATTGAATACAAATTATCTGTTTTCTAACATTATCCCGTAAAATTAAAAAAAAAACTATGTAATATTTTGGCGACAAAAAATTTGCCAAGCCGTCTTAAAGTGTCAAACATTTGTGCCACTACCCAACCTAGATGGTAACATGCTGTGCCAACCCTAGGGTAAAGCTACCAAAGAGTACGCACTACCAAAGAGTACGTATTCTTATACGCAATTCTATTTTTCCTTTTGGCAAACACACATTCATGGGATTAGTAAATACTACGTACCATATAGACACGTTATGTCACAGGCAAGTAGTTGCTAACAGATTTAAGACAATCGCTACGCTGCGCTTCGCGATTGAATTTCTAACCTATCACTTGACCTACAGAAGTAGGGCAGCTAGTATCCTCATTCATTTGAATAATAGTGTAAAAAAACATAGCCACGCAACCAAGTATAAAGAACATCGTGATAACATGCAAAATCATATTTAAGTAGATTTATTTTTCCACATAAAAACTGAAGTTTTTTATTACATTATTTTTGTTCATCCCTGACATGTTTTGACTTGCCCTTGAGTTATTTTTGTTGGACCACGAGATTGTCGACCGAGAACTATGTATCAGCTGGACCTTGGGTTGTCACTTTACAATTTTACTTAGTAACAAGCAACCTCAATATCGTGGACATGTGGTACTTTGGAATGTTCATAATTTTCCGAGGTTCTATGCACGGTACCCTATCTGTCATATTCGGGATTAAACACGTATTACCAAACACCCTGTATACGCCGCTACACGCGTCTCGCTTTCACGACTGCAATAATGCTGCTTCAATAGCCTACAGTAAGGCCCCTGATATAAAGACTAGCACACTGTATACCAGTAAGTACTGCCAGTCAGCTAGTCTACTTGCTATTGGTTGTGGTGCGAGTTGCTGGGCGATAACAATGTTTTTGATTCCTTAGTATGAGGCTACAAGTCTTTTTTTAAGTCGAAGTGTGAAAATGCTGTCATGCATACATAAGCGGGGCGAAGGAAAGCCTAGTCACTAAACAACATAGTATAATCACGTCTAGCACCGAGTTTTGTGCCCGATCCGATCCAAACTCCGATCCGATCTAAACCCCTCGGAGAATCTAGTAGGGAGCGGGAACACGCACTAGTGCGTAATACCATTCCCTCTAAGAAACCTCTGATGGTGCTTCGTTTCACACGGCTTGAGGAACCCTTTTAGTTTCTTGCCACCCCCAAATAGTCCGAAGACGTTGAAAATGCCGTTTGAGTCAATCAGCAAAATTTTTCACAAAAAAAAACAAGTTTAGTTGTATGTATAACTTCTAAGGTGTACCTGCCTTCAAGTTTGACATAAAATGTCAAAAAATCAGCTACAGCCCTGAATTTTGTGAATAGAGAGATATTGGTGTTTTACGAATAGTGAATAGGCGGCACTTTGAACGTGAGCAATCTGTGTTATTGAAACGCGGCGGAGAGCGTCATTCAACAGTTTTGTCGCTTAAGGTTCAATAGAGGACCAATATGACACTGTTTCCTTTTCCTGTATTCCAGAAAGATATTCAAAAACTTTTTAATTGCCATTGGACCAACGTTGTAGATTATACAGTTCAAAATCCCTATGAGCTATTGCTTATGTAGGCCTGAGCTCAGCAGTGGGATGATAAACCTTGTTTGAACCTCCGTTACAATTCTCCTCATATTTATTTTTGGCTTCGAGAATGAAGCGTCCTGCGTTGGTTAGTTGTATAGTAAATCCATCTTTGTAGTTTTTTGAAGAGTTTTTGCTGATTGGCTCAGGCGGCATTTTGAGCGTCACCGGACATTTTTGGAGGCGGCGAGAAACTTAAAGCGAGAAACTTGAGCCGTCTGAAAGGAAACACCGTCAGAGGTTGTCTAGAGGGAACGGCATCACGCACTAGTGCGTGTCCCTTTACCCTTCCTTGGGGATTGGATCGGATTGGGAGCAGAACAACCCGAAGGCGCCTCTAAAGGCTAGGACCTCGGCTAGGGTTGACCGGGTCGTGGAAAGAGTACCTACGCATTACCAAAGAGTACGTAGGGTTTGGTGGGCAGACACATATTTATGGACATCCACCTAAGCTTACGCCATAACGTGCCATCCGAAATAGGTACGGCATTTTGTTATTTTTAACCAAATATTAACTAAAAATTACTAACGAAACAAAGTTTCTAGTTACTGAGGTGTCACTTTTATTAATGAAATCTCTATTATTTATGTCCTTATTTTCTCTCTGACTCATGCCCATGTTTTTTTTGACATTTATTTATGTGTGTTACTTCACGGGAATTTTCAACAATGAAACTACAAGAAATATGGGGACTAACAACTTAGTCATTAGCTAGTAGCTTGTCAGTTTAGATTTTGAAGTAATATTAAAATTATTATGAAGTAAGTTGCGACTGCAATCTGCTTGAAGTTAGACGCAATTTGCGGCCGCGGAGTTAGGTACTAATTAAATTGTTTACAGCAACTCTGAATAGTTCGCAGTTCAGCCGAGATGTGGGCCCGGGCGGCGTCGGCGTTAGCCTTATGCTAAGTTTTAATAATACATTACGGAGAATGTGAAGGGTGATGCGGTCACGCAGAATGTAGATTATTTTTCAATATGGGTGTGCTATGTGTGCACGTTTTCGTTATGATCGCAAATCTTTATCTATTAGATAAATAAGCTTTTTGTGATAAATTTCAGCATAAAGTGTTATTAAAATTGAATTAAAAACCACGCATTTAAAAATTAAGATATCCGTATTTACATTATCCCTTGTAGCTCAACCAGGCGTTTGTGTGTTGTTGTAAATTAACCTCTAAAAGTACTTTATTAGGGTACATATATATAGTTATTTGTGGGATGTTATGACACCATGTCGGGCCAAATGGGATAAATTAAATCTTTGAAGATCTCTGTGAAAAGCGTTCAACTCCGACCGAGAAGGTAGATCAATTTATTTATTTATTTATTTATTTATTTATTCTTTATTGCACAATAAAATAAAATAAAGTACAAAAGGCGGACTTAATGCCAAATGGCATTCTCTACCAGTCGACCTAAGGGCTAGACAGAAAAAATTGTAAGCGGTGCGACAAAGAACGTAAATGAAACATATACTACATAAATTTGTAAGAACTGAAATATACATATTGAGTTTATTAAATTAAATGATAATAATATAATATACATACTATAAAATAAAAAAATAAAAAAAAACTGAAATAAAAATAGACTACATAAACATACTTAAACATAACAGAAGAAAAGATGATGGGAATCTCTTACGTGGGTGTTGACTCCTGTAGGAACAGTTTATACACCATTGTTTTAAATACAAGTTTACTTGGAGCTTGTCTGACTTTTTCGGGGAGAGCGTTCCATAATCGAATCGCCTGAACCGTGAAGGAATCTGCAACGAATCCTGAATGATGCAAAGGAGTGGCGAGAAGATGATTATTTGATGAGCGGAGTTGGCGGGCATGAGTTGAGCTAAGGAAACTGAAACTACATTTTAAGTAAGAAGGAGAATTAGGATCGTTTACAATAAAGTTGTTAGAATTCTGGACTTACGACGTTGCGGGATGGTCAGCCACTTAAGTTGAAGACGATAGGAAGGTATATGGTCGTATTTGCGTATACCAAAAATAAAGCGTATTGAGTTATTGAGAAGACGATCCAATTTATTAAGAAGGTCCTTCAATATCTAGCAAATTATCTAGCCAAGACATATATACAATTATGTACCTACTCTGAGAGATCTTGATAGGTGCTAGTTTGCATAGTAAGCTACCGCCGTCTTAAATAAATCGTCAATAGCAATAGCGTTCAGGATTTCAGATAGCCAATTCCGCAGTAGCTGAGAAGATGAGTTCTGTGTGAAGTTCACTTCGACTTTTGTAGCACCTTTGCAGCTTTGTAGCAGCGATTTAGCGATTGATTTTGCCTAGACATATACGGGCATGTGTTTAAGCAAAGCACTGATATTCCGCTATACGGCTCAGCTACCATTTTTATAATCTGTATAAGAAAAAGAAAAACATCTTCGAAGTTTTTGGGTAGCCATATATTAATATTTCAAAAGAAATTTTAAGTTTCCACTCTGTTGAATTACAAAGAATTATATTTTAGCCTGATTTCATAATCTTAAATAACCAAAGAGCGAAAAATAGAGACAGAAATACACTCTTAAGCGAGTACGCGTTACACAAAAGAAGCTTTTATTTGTTCGAGCACACCAAGAAAGTTATAAATGGAGACATAAAGATCAAATAACTTAACAAAGTGCAAATAAAAATGAACAATCCACAACGCAAGAAATAAGTGGAAAAATGTGTAAAGCAATGAATTAATTAGGCTAAATTTATGACAAAAAATGTTCAAAACGAAAACAATAATTAAATATTCATTACGAAGCATTATCACGTTTCTTTCTTTTCGACGAGGAATTCCTGAAAAGCTTTAGGACTTTTCGGCGGATTGGGCACTGCAGGTGATTTGATTTATCGATGTCGATGAATTTATCATTGGCAGCATTAATAAAGTACTGATAAGCCACACGCACATTCTCACTAGCACAGAATCATTATTTTGTGTTTGTTTGTTATTAATATACGATAATAACATATGATATAGTTTTGTATACCTTTACTCTGTTTCTAATTCTAAAAGGGTCTCCTTAGATCCTTAGGGTAGATAAACCCGATTAATTACGTTTAATGATTCAAATTACATAACTAATTGTGAATTATCGTCTGTGGTTAAATATAAGTTGTATTTATAATAAGTTGCCTTCACTTCCAACAGTGCTGCTTAAAATTAATAAAGATCTGACAAAGTGATATTAGGTATGTTTTATGTTAATTTACTATTACTATTTTTTTCATCTTAAATTCCAATTTCTTATCACGTAATACTTTATTAGCCCTAAACTATAATATTACTAAAGATGTGCGTACAACAATATTCATTAACAGTTAAGCGTCAATAGCAAAACAGATAGATGGTCGAGTTGAAGGCGAAAAATCGTTGTTTGATTCCCATCAGTGGTTCTCAACCTTTCCCCGACCATGGACCCTTTTCCTAATGTTTTGTTAGCAGGGACCACATAAACTGTACCTACTTAAAAAGAAAGTTTAATCTTTATTCAAAACATTAGTGGGTCACACTTTACACACTTCATGTTAACATAAATGCTAATGCGAAACATTCAACGCCTAGTGGTTCTACTGTATTAACGCCATAAACATATTGGGACCACCCAGGGACCTAGGAATTAGCAAATAGGTATCGTAAGTGACAGTGCAGAAATAAAAAAAAATTGTAGTGCCTTTTTAAACATTGTTCAGTGGATTTAATAATGTTCTGTCCCGTAGACCATTACCGATGCTCTCACAGACCATCTGTGATCCGCGGACCACCAGTTGGGAACTAGCTCCAGTATACTACTGACGTGAACCTAACCTAACACAAGCGTCTCTATTATTTAAAATGTTATACTCGTATATAGTTACAAGATAAATTTTTACTAAAAAAGGTTTGGGATTTCGGTGGCTCAGTGGTCAGAGCATTTTCTAAAGGTTCCAAAAGAAACCGGTTTTCCAAAGGTCGTACTATACTGGAGCTTCCTGAGACTAAATGTTTTTTTCTAATTAAATTTTATCTTGTAACTAACACAAGCGTATTAGCTTTCTGGAGGATTATTGTTAGGTCTATACCATAAATGTGTTAATAGTAAAATTAATATAAAAAAATCATAAAAATCACTTTTGTTGATATATCGACATGTCTTGTCTACATCTCTAGCACGTCTCCATGCCATTAACGCTATTACGCTAATGATTCGCCTGCGCATAACGCCTTCCTAATTACAAAACAAAGCTTTTTAATAAAGATATTTCTTCTTTTAACCGCTCCTCATCTCACTTTAGCCGTTTGACCCAAAAATATCAGAACGATATTTTTTTATGTTACACTAACTTGTGCCTTTTTGTATTTAAGTGCCTTTACACATTTGGTATTTCAGAAAAAAAATCATAGTTCACTCTTTTTTACCTGTGTTACTTTAGGAAAATTCTAAGATCTAAATAAACTGTTTGCAAAGAAAAAGGGTCGGTTAGAAAATCTCAATCTAAAAGGTCAGGTGACCTAGCTTTATGAAATAAAGCACTATGTATGTACTAATTCAAAACTATAGAATGACGCTTTATACCTATAGAGTGTGCGAGAATTGCAGGAATGTCAGTTCCATGCATTCTTATCATGAACATAATCATTTACTTTGTAATAGCCCTTTTTCAAAAGTGTTTCCATAACGTGTGTCTTAAATTTCTCAAAGAGCTAAGTAACTTGCGGCTACGGAATCTCGCGACAACTGCGCTCGAAGTGTTCCGAGCTGTCCCGTGATCCGTATCCGCGTAAGGGGTTTATGTGTGAGTTGCTTGAGCGCGGTATGTATTAACAGCAGCATTATTTTCTGACAGAGCGCAGTGAAGTCGTTTTGCGTCGGAGACAAAAATCCACTCATGTCGCTGAGCCAGCGGAGTAGTCTATACTAATATTATAAAGAGGAAAGCTTTGTATTTTTGTATGTATGTATGTATCTTTGCAACGAATAAACTCAAAAACTACTGGACCGATTTAAAAAATTCTTTCACCATTAGAATGCTACATTAGCGCTGAGTAACATACTATACTATACTATATTAAAAAAAATATATAAAAAAAGTACACCCTATACTATTAATAAAGGGGTAAAGTTTGTGACTTCGTTTGTTTGTTTGAATGTTCGTTTGCGGAGGGTAATCTCTGTAACTACTGGTCCAATTCCAAAAACTCTTTCACAGATAGAATGCTACATGCCTTGCGGATAACATAGGCTACATAACTTATTATGTGCAATTTAGCGTGAATGTGAACGGATGCAATATCGCGCGGGCAAACGCGTTCATATCCCGTTTTTATAAAAAAAACTGAAAAGTTTTTTATGAAAGCAACTTACTGCTCAAAATGTTTGTTTTCTGAGGACTAGGCCCTAAGCTATAGCGCGCCCGCTCTTAACCAACTTTTCGTAGGACCGACAATCGGACCGATTTTTTCGCAGAGGTTTTAGCACCGATTTTGTGATCGACTTTTTATAGGACGTGTGTGTTGCAACATAGAACTCCATACGTTTCATTTTCACCGACTAAAATGTCGGTTTACGATTATCGGACGTGGGCGGGCGCGCATAAGGTTCTAACAAACATAATAAACCAACGATACGTATAAATGACGGCTTATGTCAATCCGATACCATACATTTCTATTCTAACTGCTTTATGCCACTTTTCTAGCGCCTAAGCTGTTTATCGATTTACGTTAAAGACGTTCAAATAATTTTTAACGCAAATTTTGTTGTGAACAAATTACAAAAACACAAATGTTGAAAAAATTTCCACGAGCAGGATTTGAAACTGCACCCTTCTGACATACCGGGTCAGGTGCTTTTACAACTGAGCTATCGTGGTTTTTACCAGCCCGCCGAAATTATTCAACACTTTTTATTTTGAAAGCCAAAGGCGCCCATTAATTTTTTTTTTTTTTTACGTTAAATACATTGATTGTATGGTAGATGTATGTGTTCTTTTATCTTATCATTCATCTTTTATATATTGTGTGTTCAAGGAGTCCATTTAAAAGTCCGTGCACTAACTTTTACTTTTTACAAACTGCAAACATGATATCAATCCCAGTTTATTACTTTACTAGTATTGTCTTAAACTTAGTAGAGTTTTCTTAAGTGACGATATATCTATTCCTAAATAATAACGTTTTCGGTTTAAAACTAATTATTTCTGGTCATTTCAAATATTATCTGGCTGGCAAACCGCATAATGCCACATACCAATTGATTTAACGTTTACTGGTTTGTCCCGCAAAGCACAGTCATATAATGTCACATTGATTCATCTAACATTATATTTTTGGACAGTGCACCTGTCAATGAATTTTCCTTGTTTCCACCTCTACCTCTCTATATTAACTAAAAAAAAGTCCTAGATGGACTGGACTGTCAACCATTTTGTAGGTGCAGCCAAATAAGCACTTCTACCCGCACAATTTGTTCTACCCGCAATAGTTATCCTATTCCTAGAATTTGTTTTTGTGCGTTCAGTTAATAAATCAAATGTTTTCATTTACCGACTGGCATTCTGGAATCCATTGCCATACCGACGTTTTGGCTGAAACTGAAAACGCATAGAAACCGGTGTTCACGGGAAAATAAAAACATTTGCCCGAACTTTCGCAAAAACAACCTGTCATCGGTGTCGCTGGTCGAAACGAATGGCCAGAGTGAGTTGTTCGAACGCGTCCAGTTTTTGAACGTTATCAAATTGAAGCTGATAGTTTATTTTTTTTTGGTTTTTGATGGTTTATTAAAACATTGTTTGCTTTACATTACAGCTTTGTTAAACTTATCTTAAGTTTATTTGAACCTATTTTCAACGAAATAATGTTCCTTGTATGAAAAAAAAATATCCGTGCCGTAAATATTTGAGACAACAATAACGTATTAATTAAAAAATGTATTTTTTTAATATTAACCATAAAGCACCGGTTACCTTATAACTTGATTGTAAGCTTTACCTACATAGCTATCGCTAGAATGTCACATTCTTAAACTTTAAGGGAACTAACTTTTTAAACTGTTATATAATCATTCGAAAGGTTATTATGATCAGTTGAAAAAAAGAATGGGCAGTTATTTTATTTATCGGCTGTTGGTAAAATAGTGCGACAGTAAAACATAGACAGTAATAAAAAACAATTGGTCGGTTATTTCATCCTATAATATCAGTACTAAAAATACGTAAGCAGTCTAATAAATAAATCGCCAGTAAAAATGATGTAATGGGCAGTTAGATAAATAGTTCGTCAGTTCACAGGGAGCGGAGACACCAGAACCCAAACCGAATGAAAAGAGAGGTAAATTTTCGTTAGAAGGGGGCGTTATTTTGCGTTACAGTAATTACTTTTAGGCTTTTTGTGACGGTAGTTGTTGACATTGAATGGGCGCCTTTGGCTTACAAAGTAAAAAAGTGTTGAATAATTTCGGCGGGCTGGTTAGAACCACGATAGCTCAATTGGAAGAGCACCTGACCCGGAATGTCAGAAGGGTGCAGGTTCAAATCCTGCTCGTGGAAATTTTTTCAACATTTGTGTTTTTGTAATTTGTTCGCAACAAAATTTGCTTTAAAAATCATTTTGAACATTTTTTAACTCTTATTTTTATTATTTTATTTTTATTTATTATTATTCCAAACTTAATACAGAAATTTTTACTGTTGGTCAGGTTAAGTTAAATTTTTTTCCCTAGCGAAGCGCAGCGTAGAAAGGGCCACTCACGGAAGGGGAGAGCGCAGTCACGGAAGGGGGGAGCGGCATAAGATTGTGGTGTGTGGTGCTCAAAAACCTAATATACGAGGAATACATTTTACCACCTCATTGTTTATAGAACTGCTTAGAATGAGATTTCTTACCGACTAATTCCGATTTATTAACTACCCACACGTAACTGCCCATTTAGTTATTTTGCTGCTTAATATTTATTAAATAATCTATTTTATTATTTTTTATGACTAATATTTGTTTATTTTACTACTAAGTTTTAACTGCCGAACTTGTTAATAAATATGCATTTTCTAATTATACTTGCCAACACTACTATATACACTGCTGCTTTAAATCAGTGCCAAACTTGAACAGCCAATACACCAAACATTATTACTGTAAACGTTATTTTAGAACTATCTCTTTTAACTGAGCAACGATACATTCGATACACTCAACGAATCTATCAAATAGATAAACTAAAAAGAACTCATTAATGCAATACTGACAAAAATTGCCATCTTCCGCCAAAACAAATCACCAACGCTGCCAATTCCCTCAGATTGAGCAATATGAAAGCGACCGCATCCAACGTACGCAATCAAACCGCCAATGTAAAACAGTTTAACTAACGTTCGACTCGTCCTCGGAGAATTAATTTCCGATGTTGACGATAATGAACCGCGTTCCGGGTCATTTGCATCGATATTCCGATGCCGTTTAGCGAAATGAGCGTTCTGTGCAAATTTGCCGAACGCATCCGCACATTTGAAGGCGGCCGGATATTACGCCGCTATTGTGACGATTACTTGTACTCTATTTTTACGTAATGCCTTTTGTAAAGCGATGGTGCAGTTAGCGCTTTTACGTTTAACGTACAACATATTTGGTGTTCGATGCGAAGAGCGATGAATAATTAATCGATGCCCGTATGTGATGGTTGGAAATTTGAAGCGAAACTTAATATTCTCGGTAATTTTATTTTAGTTCACTTTATTCAGGAAACAAACAGTCACATACAGAATTACAGTACCTACAATAAAGTATATAATACATAGAAAGTTAGAGTTCCATGGATTATATGCAATTATATGCGTCGCCCTTTTCGGACACGGCAGATATCGTAGATTATCTACGATATCTACATGGTGTTATATAAAATATATATATATGTAGCTTTGCTTAAAAACAATTTGGGAGCTCTCTATTAAATTGCCGTGTCCGAAAAGGGCGACTAAGTTTTAAGTTCCTTTAAAAATGTAACACCTTTTACAGACGTGTTAGCAATAAAGATTTTGATCTTTACTAGTCGTAAACCTGATATTATAATTGTTAACACTTCATCTTAAAATCTGCTACTGGTGAACACTAATTTTTATAATTGGATAACGAAAAAATTTCAATAAGTGTTAAGTTTAGTGTTAGTGTTAGTGTAGTTCTTGTTTCTTCACACATCGTTGTGAATCAACGAACTGACCTTTACTGACTTGCTAGTTCTACAACGACAACTTCATAGTTTTTGTTGATGACGCAGCCCTAGTAATGAACGTAACGGACGTAAGGAGGCGTGGTCGCATATTTTGAGGTCGGGAAAGTCATTCGATCTGATTTGACTATATCATGCGTAACGAAGTCCTCGTACGTTAGCCTTCTTGTTTTGTTTGTACACCAAAATTATGAATATTTGCAGACATTTAAAAATGTATGTCTAATCATCTGGATTATACCTATGCTCATAAACTCGCTATGGTCTACGTCAAGGCAGTACCATGGAACCTACACTTTTCCTAAGTCCTCGCGCGCCATATGCACTACGGTAGTGCATAAGGTGACCCGCTAATTATACCTACGGCGCGGGACCGGCTTATAATGAGACTTTTCAAGTTTTATTATAAAAGCAGCCTGATGCAACTCCATGAATTATATTTCGTAATTTTGATTAATAATATACCCTAATGCAAAACTTTTGTCGTAACAGTCGTGTGTGGGTTCCGTAAACAGTGTTACGGCGTTGATAAATGCTGGTAGGTAGCAGCAGCGTCAGAGTATTTCGTTTGGATTTTATGTATAATGAGGGTGGGAACGGATTTTTTTTATTTTTTTTTTCTATTCTATTAGTTTCAATTTCAAATATGACATTATTTTTTTGTAGTACTGCTAATTACTTCACAATATTTTTTTAAAAATTTTAAAAATCACCACGTGGTTTTGTTTTTCTGTAAAGATCACTATGCGGCTGTCGGATACGGTGACGTTACGTCAGCCAGCAAACTAAGAGTGTTTTAATTATGTACAATAACTTTGTAAATACTTATCGTACCGAAGTGAAAAAAAAACTGTACGTTTTGAACTTTTTTTTTATCTTTCCCAAGTCCATTATGTACGAGTATTATAGCGCCTCGAAGTGGCCGGGTGGCATAGCGCTCTGCTCTGATACTCGAAGATCTCTGATTCAATTCCTAGGTCGGGCCAAGTGTGTTTAATTTTTTTTTATGCATACCCCGGATTTGTGGTCACCAATCCGCATTTGGCAAGCGTGGTGATAAAGCCATTATTCGTCTCCATCAATTGTAGTGAGGAGCTCGATGGCGCAGTGGTTAACGCGCCCGGTCTGCGAGTGCTGAGGTTAAGCAACTTTCGCAAAGACTGGTCATCCGATGGGTGACCAAAAATTTATCATCTCGAGCTCCTCCGTGCTTCGGAAAGCACGTAAAGCCGTTGGTCCCGGCTGCATTAGCAGTCGTTAACACCACCAATCCGCACTGGGCCCGCGTGGTGGTTTATGGCCCGTTCTCCCTATACATCCTTAGGGAAGGCTCGTGCCCCAGCAGTGGGGACATAAAATGAGCAACATAAAATGAGCAATTCATCATCATCATCTGTAGTGATTGATTTCAATGATGGAGGCCTTTGCCCAGCAGTGGGACAGTCATAGGCTATTTACTTACCTATGAGTATTATGTAAGTACCGACGTCAAAATGATCGAAGCCTACTTAATGATCAATAATTTTCACATTTAGATAAAAATTGTCTGTTTTCATGCATAAGTTTTGTCTATGATTAAACGTCTTGGATTGAATCAAAAATGTTGACAGTGTTAGTGAAAACACACTGTATTACTATTTAACTATTGTATATTATTGTCACTTGCAATAGAGTAATTATTAACGGGATTTTTACCATGTTCTTTATTTATGTGTATCCGATATTTCGGCACAGTTGCATGCAATCACGGAGTTACTGAAGTTAATGCGGGTGAGCTTTTTATGAGCTGCCAAAAAATATCAGATAATCATAAATAATAAACATAGTAAGAATCCCGTTAATAATAACTCTAATACTGTATTACGTAACGATTAGGCTACACGAGTTCAAGTATGATTATTACAACAATTGGCCCCTTTTCACCGACGATCTTTAAGTCGGTGAAGGTTGCCGAAGTAGAATAGACTAAAAGTTGTAAATAAGTAATCTGTCACTTAACATGGCTTCGGGGTAACCTAAAACTTAGGGGTCGTCGGTGAAAACGGGCATTAGTGACGCTAACTTCCATTCCACAGATTACTCAGATTAGAAGGAAGAATTCTCTTCTGTTCACCTTTTGTATGTATTATGTAACGTGTGTTTTTAAGTGTTTTGTCGCCATCAAGTAAGATGTAAGTAAACACTTCACCGTTGTCGTGTAAAAAGTACTCCCCGTAAATCCATAGTCACAAGCGCTCTACGAAAGCGCTCTTAAAATCAATTATTTCCGTCATACGTTATAATTTCTCCCCTGGCTGGTATTGAAACAACAAATTTTCATTTCGAGCATATGACGCGTAATCTTATTTTCTGCAATCCCTTTTTTGCTGAATCAGAAAGGGTGAAAATAAATCAAGTTGTTTTGAAACGGCTAATGTGTTCGGCGAAACATTGGAAACATTGGAAGCGATATCGTTTAAGGAAACCAACAAAACAATTTTATTGGGACCTTTGCGGAGAAACGAGTTCCTTTTTTATGAAACATTGAATTGTTAAAGTGGGAGTTAACGCCAACTCTTTCAGGTATTTAAAATATATGTCTAGATAACCTCCACTTAGGTTACCTTGGCATACCTTAAAACATGCAAAGTTACCCGTTTGCGATCTATTATAATTGTAATGCTTAAACTTGTCTTGATGCAACATCTTTAGTGCTGTTGTCATGATTATGCATAAGTATTTTAAGTGATCCCATGACGTCGGCCGGTTCCACGGCCTGTACCACTAGGCCAAAACATCGAGTATTCAAAATGGTACGCTTAGGATAATAAAATAAAAAGTCGGTCACCCTCGCTTGAACATTTAATTAAAATGAGACGCGAATGTATACAAGTACCTATAAACGTGAAGGTGTTATTTTGCGTTGACTATTCTTTATTTTTATCAAAACTGAAAATGCAGAGGCAACTTGTCCTTATTTAAGTGGCGTTGTCAGTGACATTTCGGTGTTAAACTGAGAGTTCTTTGCGTGAAAGGGTAATCAAAAGACTACGTCAATGGGTCAATTACCAGGCGTCAACGTCTGTGTGATTGTTTTTCGGATCAGTCGTATTAGAATAGAAAAATGATACAAAAATGTTTTTTTCTGAATATGGTTATCTCGTTATAACCCGTAAGAGTTTCTACGTGTCTTTATTCTCTCGCATCAGGCATATAAGATGAGGTAAAAGGTTGACAAATGACTTGACTACTACTTTCAATCGTTAATAATTCTTTAGTTTACAATTACGTGCTAAATATTTCAATCTTTATTATTCTAAAAAAGCAAAGAGTAGAAGCTAAAATTAAAATGTTGTCTATATATTTATTGCTCTTTATATGATGTAGCTGTATATACCTACATATACATACATTTAACTACAGGTATCTCAAAACATAAACATAGTAATACATACAGATTTATGCGTTGTATAAAAATATTTTGTATATTCATTACTGTTGAGTATTTTTTGTATGGTCAATTTTGAACGCTACAAGCGTACCTACAGTTTAAATTAAAATAACTCCAATATACCTATTCAAATTTTATAACCGACTGGATATCAGTTTGTGCATGTTTCGCAGAGTTCGATTGACAGCTCTCATTTTTTAAAGTTCAATTCACTCAGTATTCTGTCTCTAATCTTTCTCTGTTATATTCAAAACTACACGCTACGTTCTACAAAGAAATGAAAAGTATAAGCAAATAGACATATCTTTTTGTGAGCTATATCGCGCCGCAACCTAAATTATAGATTCTTTAAAACCAAAACTCTTCAAACTAAACTTGGGAGCGGTGCTTGAATAAAAATCACTACATTTGTCACAGCATAAGAATTGGAATTAGACAAATTCGTCCGTTAAATTAAGGCCACTGCGGATGGAGGACGAATTCGGTTCTGGGCAAATCTCCCACCCGTCTTGGTAATGGGGAAAATTCACGGGGTTCAACTTAAACTCAGTGCAAGTGTGAGCAGTAGGTACATTCGAAAATAATCTAACATTCGCATAGGTATATTTTAGAAAACGTAAACGCGTAAACTTTAGAAAACTATATATATGATCAAATTTAAACAACAAACTTCAAATAATATGATTTTTAAGTATATATATAATATAATATATAGGAAAATTCTTAAATACATAATAAGTATATATAATAAATTTCCTGAAAAATAGGAATGGATAAATTTTTCTAAGAAATAAAGATGAAGCATTAAAATGTTAATTCAGTAAAATTAATTTTGTTCATCATCATTCTGTTGTTACCAAAAAGATATCTTGATAAGGCATAGCTCGCCTTTAGTGATACGACCATAATTTGCGGAATTTATTAAATTAGTTTTACATTACTTGTATTAAATAAAAAATTCTGCAACAAATGCGACGGCTTATTCCAAACGGTAATAAGAAAATAGAGACTGATAATGAACTCTCTTTACGCCGGAGGGCACATCTTTGTTCCCAGTCGTAATGACAGTCGTTAAAACCCCATAAACATAAAATATTATCTAATATCGTTCAACCTTATGACGGGAACGGATAACAAAGAAACAGACATCCATACTACCACTTTAACAACATACATTCATACCCTCACGTCCTTTCCCCAAAAAGGGGTAGAAACAGCGTCAAAATCACCAATTTTGAATATACTCGCCGTTAGTATCCGGACACCACATTTGGCATAAACATAGTATGGATCCGAGGTGAAATAGATAACATCAGTGTGTGTTGCTAGCTGATCGCCTGATGTGTGAGTCTGGAAACTGCGAAAATGAATTTTGGAACTGTTTCCCCTTAGTCGGCTCTCTTTTTCTTTCTTTTTTTACACGTCATAGTGACCACATCCTGCCTGATGGTAAGCAGCCGATGCAGTCCAAAACAATGAGAGCGCTCCTCACCGCGGAACTCACTTACGACATCGGGAAGTAGAGCAGCTGATATAATATATTAGCATCATTGTCACGTCCCAGGCCAGCGTGGCATTTTTTTATTTTTTGAATACTTAGCTCAGCAAATGACTCCACTCCACCTGATGTAAAGTGGAGGACGAAGCAAGACGCCAGGACAACTGGTGCAGCGTGAAATAACGCAGCATCAGCCACCCTCAACCTGCCGGCCTACAAGCCTCTTCACGCTTCGTTTGAAGGACCCCAGGAAAGGAGGAAAAACGTGTGCTGACATGTGCTGGTAGACTATTCTATCTTTTGGAAGTGCGACAAAGAAACGAGTAACTTAAACAATATTAAAGGAATTAAGTGTATGTACATTCTACAATAGCATTTGGGTACACAGCGCGGCCGGTCGTTGTTGCCGCAACCGCAACCGCAATCGTTCGGTGCTGTTGACGTGGTCGGCATCAGCAGATAATTCGCGGACATGTACGTGAGATTCCTAGCGGGAAAGCGAAAAATCGTGATTGTTTATCTATACTATTAATAAAGAGGTAAAGTTTGTGACTTTGTTTGTTTGTTTGCGGAGGGTAATCTCTGGAACTACCGGTCTGATTCCCAAAATTCTTTCACAGATAGAATGCTACATTCCTTGCGGGTGGCATAGGCTATATTTTATTTTGATAAAAAAGTTTTTTTTTTAAATAGCCACGCGGACGAAATTGCGCACAAAATGCTAGTGTTATATATAATGTTATGCACATTTTGTTGCAAACGACTTACAAATTGAAAAACGAGGCTTCGAGGATTCGAGCCCGCACCCCATGACATACTAGGTCAGGTGCACTAACAACTATGCTATCGTGGCCGAAACAAAAATCCGTGTTTATTGTTTTGTTTTATTTTTTAAACTTTGTTGTGTCTTTGGTGAACAACGAAAAAAGGAAAAAGGAAAGTAATATGAACGTGCATGAGTTTTGGCAAATGAAACGAAACATCACTTTTAAATTCTGAAGTCCGCGAGAAATCTCTGTAAAGTCACGAATCTTTGGAAAACCCTCGAGTGAGAATTATAATTGAATGTGTTATCCTTATTATGACCTAGATTCTTTGACTTAACACTAACATGAAAATAAGACTAAAAAAATGCGTGGTATCAGCATATTCGTTTGCTGCGGCACGCGCGACTTTTGCCACAAGTACAGCCACAAGCATTAACATGTAAACAGTGTTACTCTTAATGCAATAGAATAAAAGTGTAAACATTACGTGTTACTGCTCGTGAGTACTCGTGACCGTACAAATGCGCGATCAAGTGCTTTATTGCATTTCTGAGTATACACTCACTGTGCCAAGAGAGGTTCCTTGCACGTGATTGGATAAAATAGAAAGTGTATTTACTTCTAATTTGGTTTTAAATTGGATACAAATGGATGGCGACTTTTTTCCCTTTCGCCTTTTTTCTCTTAATCCCCTAAAACGCTCTTGGAGTAAATCATTCGGCTTAGCAAATCAATTGAAAATTAAATGTAAGCCGATGTAAGAAAACCGTTTGAGGAGATGCAATTCTACGGAGCATTGAGTTATTTCAACGATGTTATTGGAGGTTTCCAATTACAGAAGAGGAGAAAACAAATTTACATTTTCTTTCATTGATTAACTGTTACTAGGTACTTATATCTGCTTTTGAATCTGAAGTAATCAGGCTTTCGAAAAGTTTATATTTAATATTCTTATTCTTTGTTTTCTTAATCCCTTTTCTGTAATTTTTACACCGGAAATCCAATAAATCAAAGCAATTAAAATTACAGAACATTTTAATAAAATAACTAGTATTGATAGTTTTAACATTTTTATAATTAATGAAACTGTTTTATGAAACATCAAATCGAACATTAACTGTTGCCACTTAAAGGTGAATATCATTAAAATAACGACCCCTTCACGGAAGTCGACAAAACTTATAGTTCATTACAATATTTTGGCGCGGTTGACTCACCCGCTGTCTGAGTGGTTTATTTCAATTTAAAAACTTCGTAATGGTTGGGAGCGCTCCGCCAGGGCCGTTGCTATGTGCAATAGGGCCCCAGGCTTTCCATTTATGTGAATTGCAGCTTATAGAATCACAAAGCCACAGCATTTCTCTTGTTATGATTGGTCGTTGATAGTTTTAGAGACGCTTTTTAATTTTTACTTTCGATTGCCTTTTATTTCCACTCTATGCGCATGTAGTCATGCTGTGGGGTGCCTTCAATCTAGCTGAATAATAGCAGAATATATAGAAATGTCACGGTCATGATGATCACTGTACTGACATTTTGTACCAAGCCGTAAAGCTTTACGGCCGCTCTACAACACTTCACTATACTAATTTACTTCGCATAGCTACCATAAGCCTTTTGTTCGCGCCAGAAACGCGACGTTCTCATTCAACTAAAAGATACGCCGCACAAGCCGACGGCGGAGCTAGTGTGTTGATTGGACCGCGCGTACTTCACTCAGCTCCAAGGACGTGCGGCATGCTTTTCGGTGCATTGAGTTCTCAACGATCGGCCCGCCCGTGACGTCGTGATCAGTACAAGCCGATTCGATCAGCCATACCGAAATATAATTATACCATCAGCTCTCCGCTCAAGAACCTTTTGAACTACTCGTAAATTGCCTACCGGCCGGTACACCCCTCCATAAGGTGCGAAATAATAAGCGACTTCTACCAGCTCAGCTCCATCCCCACGACAGTCGTGTCGTGGCTACGCCGTCAACGTCAGCTCGCCAAGTAAGTCCCAAATATCATCAGCTCCCTATTCCTCCCCAATCTGCCCACTCTGCTGTTGTATCGGCATTGCCTTCCCGACAGCCGATACACCTGTCATGTCTCCCTCTATGCATCTTATTTTGATTAATATTAACTTGAGGAAAAGTGATCAAGAATCCTGCGCCTCTTTGCAGTTGAACAGTTGACGTATCGCAAGAAACAAACACTCCACAAAGGGTTGAAAGTAAACCTTGGGGCAGATCCCTATTATTAGTTATTAGTAGAACCCTAGATGTACATATTTTGCGCCCCCTATCACATCCTAGTTACGGCCCTTCCTTACTGCTACGGCTGCTGCCAAGTAAGCTTCGGCTATTAGGATACTCTCAGAGTTATTATCATTTCTACAACTGAACATGTCGGAGGAATTAATGGCTGACGCTTCTCTTTGTCTTGGAAACGAATTCGAAGATGCTTAAGTTGTAACGAATCGGTTACAAAATCGGAACGACGGTTTTCCTCAACGAGGAAACGTAGACATTGCAAAACTTTTTAAAATTAAATCGGGTCTGATTTACAGTGTTTTTAATATTTTTATAACACAATACAATATGTCTTAAAAATACATTTTGATCATCCAGTTTAATAGTTTAAATTTTTTTTTAAAACTTTTGCAGAAAAATATTACAAGGCAGACTTAATGTCTGATACATTTCCTACCAGCCAGCCATAGGGTGGTACCAGAAATGACATGGTAGGAGCAATTTTAAGTGACATTAAAAGCAGAAAACAGTATTTATATTAATGTTTATAAATGTTTACGCTTTTTACTTAGGCTAATGCATGATTGCCCTAGGGGGGAAACTCTCCTAAGGTTGGACAGCACGAAACGGCACGTGTATTCGCTTTTCCGTTTGATCAGTGGAAACCCGTAGGTAAATGAATTTGTCCAACTGCGGATGTATTTCGTTTGTAATGACGAGACTTAATGACATCAGATCAGTTCACCAATCCTAGGTCGCTCAGCGGTATATCAAACGAGTTATGTTCGAGGCTTTCCGAGAGGTTATGCGTGATGAACGTGATTATCCAGTAGAGTATGACCTCAGGGTCATCGTCACAGCTTACATCATTAGCCTGTTTAAAACGTCAGTAATCTTGCCACTAAGTAGCAATGGGGTAGGCACATATGCCAAAGAACGTGAACGTGTGTTCTTAATTTAAGACCACGACTTGACAAATGAATTTTATGGTTCCCTGGCTAATAATGCCAGGAGCGACAATCTGCGTAAGAGACAGACAGCAACTATATACGAAGAACCGTAAATCGTTAAATACATTGGAAGAGGCCTTTGTCCAGTAAACATCGCTCTAATCATACACACAAAATACATCGAAAGCAAACTTAATATTGCTTATCAGTCGGGATAAAAATTGGTATTTTAATAAACTCTTCTCTTAGCCACGCCGTGCATTAAAGTTATCCAACCAAAATCCGCTTCCCACTGCGTTTGACTCTTTAATTCTCAGAGTCAAGTTCCCATGGCGAAACGGGCATGTATATGGGACTATTTAATTCCTACGAGCCGACAGTACGTGATAAGTTGGAGTGCTTCCAAGAATCCCCGCGCCCAGTGGAACGCAGATTAGATAATGTTTTTTAAAGTCACTTTGTCCAGTTCGTGTTGGAGGTTGTTTTTATTATTATTGTTATATTACTATGATGGTTATTGTAGTTTATTGTTGATGTTTTATTTGTAAAGTAATATATAAAAACTAGTTTTCTGGAAACCCAGAACTACTTGAAGGTTCATCAAGTTCATCTGTTTGTGCTTTATTGCTGTTGTTGACTGAAAGCGGATGTTACAAGACATACAGCGTTCAAGCTTTGCTAATACTAAGATATAGCATGAAAAAATATGCGTTACTTACTATATCAAACACTAGCAGTTTGCCCGCGACTTCGTCTACGTGGAATATAGCCTATGTTACCCGCAAAAATGTAGCTTTCTACCTGTAAAATAAGTTTTGGAATTGGAACAGTAGTTCCAAAAATTACCCTACGCAAACAAATGAACAAACAAACTTTACCTCTTTAATAATAGTATAGATAACCTTATTACTCGTATGTGATTCACAAAATTTTCTCATACTAGAAGAATAACTAGAATCATAGCAGCTGAGAGGTTTATATTAGTAAACAAAATATTAACCTCTCAGCTGCGGCAATCACTGATCAGTGTCCTAAGCAGTTAAAATTCTATTGTGTCTGTATCACAAGTAAGTATGTTAATAGATTGAATTTTTCTTTTACTTAGCGATTGTGTCTGTCACTTTTTTCAGACATTTATCCTGCTCAGGCGTCACCTCATTATTTATTTCCTCGATATTGTCCCTCACACGATCTATCAATATTTTTAGGGATCTTCCTTCCTATATCGTACACATCCATCACACTTTTAGTATCTCATTTTCTTTCTTCATATTTGTATTATGGGCTTATAAAAATAAAATATGAACCACAATGACTATTTGAATTTTTTTTCCACGGGCTGGGTTAGAACCCGCACCCTCTGACTTGTCACAATAGCATAATTAGAGGTGCACCTGATCCGGTATGTCAGAGGGTGCGAGCTCAAACCCCGCTTGTGGAAAAAAAACGACATTTTTCCAAATGACCCCAACAACTCTTTGATGGGGTTCGAAATGTCACTAGTGCTATTGATAATATAATACAGTTTTATTAGCTACAGAATTAAAATAGATTTGTTTAATTAGAAACTAAAATAAAACTTATTGATCATATTTTGTATATAGGAACAACGAAACATACATATTAATAACTAAAAAGAAAAAAAAAGAAAAAAGAAATCAGAATTATATTTTTTAAGTTACTTTTTTAATAAATTTGTTATTCAAAATAAGCACTAACCTCTCTCTATAATAGTGATTCCGTGGTAATTCCAAATAAATGTAAAGGATAATATTTGTTTTAATAGGTACGCGTTCACTAATGCTATCGCTTCGGAAATGCATCGAGAGTGTACGTATCCAGCGATAGGTAAATAGTATTGCGAGCTAATGCAATCTACCCTCGCTTTGCCGGGCATTAGCGTTGTGTGCAGTAGTTTATAACATCGATAGTTTATCAATACTATCTACCTAAATGTTTTACTTACTTACCCTTACCTTGAAATGAGTCCAACGCATGTCCGGGTCTTGCTGGAGACGCCCGCGAAGGCATAACCAGCAGGGTGCTTAGGATTTCAATTTTGAATTCCCGTGATACCCTCGAAAAGACAGCCGGACCCGTAGTTCCAGCTGCCATACCCTATCTATCTATCAGTCAGTAGATAGGGACAAATATCGATACTATCAATAAAACTTGAATTGAATAACGATACCTATAGGTACTACGATTGTTTTGTCTGGCATCAATAATATCGCAAACTATTCGCCATCGAATAGTTGAATAGTAGAATACCGATATTAGTTATCGTCTTTCAATATAATAAACCTTTTCAAGGTTAACTATCGATAACCTAACTATCGATAGTCATATCAACGCTGCCGGGCACTAAACTTAAAGAGGGATCTACTGGGATCGGCTTATCCGTTTAAAAGCAAAGCACAAGGACAAATAACGTTGAAGTAAAATCAGACAGCACGAACAATTTGTATTTTGTTAATTTGTTTGTCTGCGTATTTACAATGTTTCACTTTTACAACCAATATTAATACCGACTGCTACACAAAAGCACATTTCGAATTCGTTCGAGGGTCCGTTGGGCCAACTTTTATTTGATATCATTGTTTACGATATGACGCGCACTTGTGTGCAATAAACAGTATTCCAGAATCACTGTGAATTGTCAACGTGTACTGTAAATGTTTATTTTAACCTTTTGGGGAACTTTCGCCACGAGTTTTTTTTTTTGACCAAACGTTTGAAATAAATTTTAGTGTTACAGCTCCATATGAAATAGTTGGTACCAAAACGTTTGACTGAAGACAGACATTTGTAGCGAGACGTCCAAAAAGTAATACATCTCTTAAGCTGTACATAAACCCGCGCGAAATGAAATGGGTCCGCTATCTGGCGGTGGCCCGTCAATCTTATTGTCATTCAATTTGAATTTCCGCTTAGGACCGGTTTTTGCACAATCCTAGTGTGGGGCTTCGAAAATAGCGATTCGTTTGTTGTAAGGCGTTGAGCGGGTTTAATCGTTGGCTGCAGACGTCAGTATGAAACTGCTCTCGCGACCCAACGCCAAAATGCGGTAAGGGTATCCTGTTTTTGTGGGTAAAGCTTCCTTAACATTAGGGAAGAATCCCATCTTATCGCCGACTATCTCCGAGCGCGGCGTGTACATTAAGAATTTTAACAGGCAAAAACAAAAAAAACTTATATCGCTAAGGGCGGATTTCACCAAGGTAGTATAAGTCTTATTCCGAGAGTAAATCGCTAATTACTCGAGAGTAAACAAACTTTTCATTTCATCAACGTTTAACCCAAGGATAAATTTACTATACTAGAGTAACTTTTTATAACGCCGATTTCGGCCGAGTAATCTGTTATTCGTATATTAAGTTGCGTCACAATAACTGTCACGGACAAATTTTATAGATAACCTAACAAAATGTCGTTACGTTTGAATCAATTTATTGACTAATGACGATGATGATTATTTTGGCAATCGCCCAACATGGTTTAAAGAAAGGACATAGTACCACATAGTACTTTGAAGATAACGATGACTACGACTTCGCCATATAAGATTACGTTTGTCAAAAGCGTCTGTGTATAATTTGCTGACAAAAATTAAGCATCGTCTGGAGTATGAAACAAATAGGTAGGTGAGTTGTATACGCTCGTTGTATTTACGTGCTGGTACGTATTAAAGAATTACGCTATTCATGACTTATTATTGCTTTACAATATTCTCTGTCAACAAACAATCTGCATAACAGAATATTTGAAATTATTCAAAACGTCAAGCAGACATATAACCCTGGTTAATTAAAAATACGCATCGCCATTGCTCAGGCATGGCATGAATGTACTTTTATGGTTGGTGGTTAATATTTTCGTTCGTTTCATTCGTTCATCGTCACGGAGTAATTATGCGAGAGTAACTTACCCATAGATTAATCTGGTGAAATGAAACCAAAGTTAGCCACAGATTAAATCATAAGAGTAAAGTTATACTGGGATAGCTATTCTCGTATAAATTGGATGTTTGTGAAATCCACCCTAATAAACGTTTAATAGTTTATCTGGTGTTACGACTTTTACCGCCATGCAATATTGTTTTGCAATGCTACAATTAGTAATAATTAATTTTAAATTCATTAAATATTTAACTAAAAAACGTCCAGCTCTTTTTAATTTTGTTTTTATGTCTACACATATTTTTTAATTATGATCAAGATTACAACCAATATTTATTGTATAACTTTGTAACAATTGTAATTTGTCTTGTGTATGTAAATAAATAAATAAAATAAAACAAAATACAATAATTGCTGTGTTCTAGTATAAATACTTATAATTCTAGTAATAGCATAAAAACTAAAGCGTCTGAACTATAGAATTAGTCTCACACTTAACGTTAAGACTTGTGTAAAATAAAATACCCCAGCTGATTATTCACTTTTATGTTCCACGTTTTGATTTATCGTCTTATTATAAATGTTTCGTTCGGATTGCACGTGGATTGCACCGACTATGTGGTCTGATAATTAGTGACCAAATGGTTCGTAAATAAAAGGCAACACGCCAAAATGCATCGTATTTCTCGTGGCCCCACTTTTGTCTCTCTTCGAATCTGAGGGCGAAAAACCTAACATTTGTCACTGCATTGGAATCTGTTGAATTAGCCGCTCCAGGGCTCGGGGATGGGAATTCGGGCTTCTTTTTTGTTCCAAGGAGCGACACCGGAAGAAATGTTTCCCCACACGTCTCGTCTTACAAAAGTTTTTGCCAATTTATACTCGCGTTTCGCTTTATTCTCTGTGGTTTTATTTCTGGAAATGTTGCGGTTTTAAATGTTTCCTTAAATTTTCGGTTCTAAACTTGAAAAGTTATGAAAATAATGAACTTATTTACATTTTTTTAAAGAGAAATCAATAGAGGAACTGTTAAACCAGTAGCGTTCTTTATATATTACTCGTAGTCGTATCTGCTAAGACAGGATTTTCAAAAAATCTATAAGTAGTGGGGTCACGGGATACCTTCGTAAAAAGCACCCTCCCTATGTCGCGGTGGCTCATAAATAAAAATATAATTAAATACCTTGTGCCTTTATAAAATTAATTGTATACACTTCGAAGTTAAATCTAGCCACTCCAAACTTTAATGCCATAAAAGAAAAAACATAAATCCAACTAAACACATCACTAGACTTCTTTGCTTTTAACGGTCGAAGCCATGCTAGCTTTTGTTCGCGGCTTTGCTCACGTGGGCTTCACGATTTGTGTTTATTCGTAATAAAAGCCAAACTTATTAAAGGTAAAAATTATAAGGGAATAAGTAATAAGAGTTAGACAACTAAACAAGTCACGACATTTCAACATTAAAAATTTTTATCATTAAAAAGCCCATCCCTGCAAGCTAAAATTAGTAAAAAACTGTCTAACACAAAACAACGTAATAAAGACCATGGTCCGTTTTGTCATCCCCTACTTTTTGTCACTTTGTCATCGTTTTGTCATCATTTTCCAAAAATCCTGAAATACTTCATCATTTCTAACCAGGCCAAATACCGAAATTTAAGGAATGACAGATTTTCATACAAACTTTCCACCCTTATTTCAACCCTCTAGGGAAGATTTTTCGAAAAATGCAAAAACACGTCATTTTATATTTTTATCGAAAAATCTATAGATCGATTTAATTATTCATTTATATAGATAATAGGTACTTTAAAAATAACAATTTACCCAAAAAAAACTTTCTTCCCTTTTTTACTCCTCTAAAAGAAAATAAACAAAATTTCTGAAACACTTCTTTATTTATTTCTTTTCAAAAAGCCAAATACCAATTTTCATGTATTTTACTTCAAAACTGACGGACTTTCATACAAACTTTCACCCCCTATTTGACCTCTTTAGGGTATGATTTCCGTAAAATCCATTCTTAGTGACTGGTTCAATTAACCTACCGTCCAAATTTCATCTAATTAGCTCCTGACTGATTCATCATCGCCAAGCCGAAAGCGCTGGAGCTACCTAATTAGATGTTGTTTCAAATTAATTAATTAATCAATAAAAAATAAACACCTCCATTTAGTCGTGTTAGCCGTTTTTCGCTGAATCCATTACGAGTATTATGAGGTAGAGAGATTTCACGTTTTTCCATCGAAAGTAGATTCTTTAATACAACCAATGACTTATCAAATTCGTATGCGAATCATTTCCACACATGAATTTCATTTCACGTTTTCCTGTATTTTGTGGAAAGGTCCAAAAACCTTTCTAAAGTGGGTTGCCAACGGAGGCAAATTAAAGATATTTTATTCATTTCACGCAGCGAACGTTTCGTGAATCGGTATATAATGATAGACCGATAATGTAACGGAACGCAAAACGAATGAATCTGTTTGACGTTCGGTTGACACTTTCTATCGATAGAAGTCGATTTCAGGTGGAACCTGAGAGTGGAACACTCATTACCTATTGAAATGAAACACTTTTACGAACTTATTCTAAAAGCCGTCAATATGAATTTAAAATTTTAAGGAAATTAGTTATATTATTATCCTATTTTACAAGTTGTGGGACAAAAAAATGAGCTGGTGATAAGCCTAATAGCGACAAGTTTATAGGCTGGTGAAGCTTTTACGATTTTCGCATCATCATTATCATCATCAGCTCATTTTATGTCCCCACTACTGGGGCATGAGCCTTCCATAAGATGGATAGGGAGAACGGGCCATAAGCCACCACGCGGGCCCAGTACGGGTTGGTGATTGTTAACGACTGCTAACGCAGCCGGGACCAACGGCTTTACGTGCCGTCCGAAGCACGGAGGAGCTCGAAATGATACATTTTTGGCCACCCATCCAATGACCAGCCTTTGCGAAAGTTGCTTAACCTCAGCACTCGCAGATCGGGCGCGTTAACCACTGCGCCATCGAGCTCCTCACTATTTTCGCATACGAATGATATTATTGAATAACCGAGTCCGAGATTATTTTCCGCTTTTCGCATTACAAGGTGTTGTTGCAACATACACAAAATGTACGAACTTCCAACGCCACCCGCTCAAAGTCGGATAACTTCCCCGCTAATTAGCCAAAGTTCATTACCGACTGTTTCGGCGAAACTTGTTCTATGGAGAGCGCGAAATAATTATCGTATTTGCAAAATTCTCTTAGCTTTATTATTATGTCTGCGTCAAAATGTTAACGGGATTCTGGTTATATTGTTTTACATTAAATACGCTGGCTTGCATTCCTGGTACGTACAAGCAAAAGTTAGTCATGAATATAGTTTTCTAAAGTTTATGTCCGGTGCAATATAGCTTGTCTAATTCATAACTGATCTTTAATATTTTTTATTTAGGATTGGATGTTGGTTCGGTGACGTAGTTGTCGATATTAAATAATGTTCTATTGGCTTTTAAAGTAAGAGTAGATGGTGTTTATTAATTTCGGCGAGTTGGACAGAACCACGATAGCATAAGGTAGTGCATGTTATGGGGTGATTTGAACCCAATCACGCTCGTGGAAATTTTTTCAACACCTTTTTAAAATCGTAATTTGTTATCGACAAAATTTGCGTAAAATTATACATAACCATAATTATATGATAATTATTTTATCCTGACTGTTTACAGAGTTTGTTGATATTGAAGTGTTGGTCGTCCCATTTCAGTTGTAACTTTTATAGTGTCAATTATTTTTATCGGGTGTGATCAACTTAACGCAAAATAAGTTTATAGTATTTTTTAATCTTACTAAGTGCAATGTCGCAGCTTGGCTTAATAACCTATTGGGATCCTATAGGCAGGTGGTAAATTACAACAAAATGTTTTATAAGTTACACTTTAAACTATGAAACGCATTTATTGTTTTAACTCTTACCTTTATAAACCTCCAGGCATTGTAAACGACTAGAATCCAGATGGGACATAACATGATTTTAAAAAATCTCTGATTTTCAATAAAGTCTCAGTAACCTCGATCAAAATTTAACTTACTCATTTATAAGTCAAACTCGACGACACAAACTTCTGTATCGTGAATTTCAAGCTGTGCTAAGAGCTAAGCTAAAATCAACTGTAATCCAATAAGACCAAATGTTATTTTTAAACAGGGGCGTGTTTTTATTAATTTTCGAATGGCACATTTCGCTGTTACATTCAGTTTCGCAAACAAACAAAAACAGCGCGAACAAACCTTATCTGCCAGTAACTCAGAGCAATCTATTAAATTGCAAATAAAAACAAAACAATTTTGGAGCTCGCCAGCCACCAACTTTTGTGTTTGTGTGAAATATCAATAAAAATGAAAACCGGAATCAACTCTGTGTGATAAATACATTTATAAATAGCGCTATTAACAGAACTTCAGCTTTATCATACATGACAAATACATACAATTATATACATGAGTCAGAGACACCATCTTCTTACCTTCGTGAAGGCACAAAATGGTTTCCTGTTGAAAAGTAAAAACAAACACAAAAGTATAAATTATAACTGAAAATGTAAGACATCAGCGTCGCGACCAAATCACAAATTGAAATTACCCGCGCGATAAATAAAACTTTTGTCATCGCCAAAAAAAAGTATAAACAAGATTTCGGCCCGTTAACAAAGGTCCTACATAATTGTGCAAAGTAGCCGAATTCACCAGTTAGCAAGTTAACAAGTAAATCAGTGGGGGGCACTTCCCAACACCTGAGCCCACCGCGACCTGAATTATTGTCCAACTTTTTTCACTTAGATTATTAAAAGTTTCATAGAAAGTTGCCGGCTGGCAATAATCTCGAAGTTACCGTCCCGTTCGTTCGGTGTGACTGAGTTCTTCTTGTATCTGCTTTCCGAACTTGCTCGATTATGATATTGAAATTTCGGCGGTCGATAATGGAGGTCAGGATGCTTGGTACAAGTTTTATTCCCCATTTGATCACTTTAATTGTGTGGCTTTAAAGCAGCGCCTCCTGGCTGGTAACAAAAAAGGAGAATAAACATTTTTCCAGTCAAATTCTTTTTTTCGTTATCGAAATCGAATGATAATTAAACTTCGCACTAAGCACTCAGAATAGAATAGAAAGCGAGTAGCGAGTGCCACTGACTTTTCGCTTTTTCACTTTTTCGCCTTGCCAAAGACAGGACCAAGTATGCAGACTGGCTGCCAACCTTCACTAGTTGGAGAGGCACCCTAAGAAGAAGAAGCACTCAGGTTTAGATAGAGATTATAATATAGAAAATTATTTTAAAAAATTGACTAATTTTTGAAAATCTTATCATTCTATTAATAAGACAGCCACGATCGTTTCATAGTAAGGCATCTGACCCAAATTATGGAAGTTCAAATCCCGTCGATTCAAACCCGGCTAGTGTAGTTTTATCAAAAGTTTTCTTAATTAGGTTTAATATGTTCGTCATTAAGTATGCGTATAAATTATTTATGAGTATATAGAAATTAATTGGTGTTTTGAAATTCTAGTCGGTTCATTAGAATACAGAATCTTAAAGCTAGTAAATAAATACTTAGATTACAGTAATTAAAATCTATACTGAAACCTACAGGTAAACCTTCTTACGGAAAAATACATTTTTCGAATACAAACCGGTTAACACCTCCAGAAAGCTAATACGTTTATTAATGGGTTCACGTCAATATTGTAGTCATGTAGTTTACCATCTGGGGATTTGAGAGAAAATATTTATTGCTGAAGTCCACATCGTCATATAAAGTCTCAACTTCATAATGAAAGATATTTCGTATCTGTATTTTTGTAAAGTAACAGCAAACTCTTTCGTTCAACCAACCATCTGCATAAGACGCCCCCCGCTATGCAGATCACAATAAACTTCAGCGCTCGCGAACAATACCTCACTGCACAAGTGTCGTAACTACGAAATTCCAAAAAACTTGTGCACACGTTAACATCCAGTAACCGGTCGCAGAGCAAAAAGTCTACCGCAATTTGGCAACAAACGTCATGAGTCATGCGTAAAAAACAACAGAGATCTCGGCTGCTGGCTATCTTCCATTTCCATTAGCGAATGTTTAGCCAAAGTGTTTCCCGAAGTCGGGCCCATTAGGCATCGGTGTTCTTTTTGTCTTTGCGTCTAACTTTTTTTTTTATTTGTTCTCCCCGTTTGGGCGTTAAGTGATTTTTTCTGCATGCAAGTTTCCCAGTGACTGGCCGGAAAGTTGCCGCGAGTGTGTTACGGTCACAGAAGGCCAATTAAAAGGTACATTTGAATGTAGCACGAATTAAGAGAATCTTATTGTTTGTTTCTTTTTTATTATTTTCCTCAAACTTAGAAGAGGAAGGGGTTTCCTATTCGTTAAGCGTTTAGAATTAAGTTTGTATTTTTAAGAAAAGTAGAAAAGACTTTATGCTTATAAACTTATATTTGTCAGATATCTGTTTATGTTAGATATTACGAATCTAATAATAAAACATACATTTACGATGTTTTATTTTTAAATATAATATTTTGAATAAAACGCTAGAAATAAAAGTAAATTGATATATAAAATGTTAAATGAATAATAAAAAAAATAGAATTTCCAACTATTAAGTAACAGGATAATTGTTTCTAACTAACTAACGGAACACAAGAATCCTGAAAACAAGGCTTAGAACATGCACCTACCAAACCGAGCACAATTTGTATCCCAGCTGGGAAACGTACCCAGAACCTCTGGGTCTCGGTTGTACATAATAGTATGCCTTCATTGGTAGTAGTAATGTCAAAACATACTTATTTATTACACAACAGCATGTCACGATAAGGCGGCAGTGAAAACTTTTTGCGTGCGCGGTTTTCCCGAATCTTGTTTTTATGACTTGTCTTTGTCCGTGACTCTGACGACGCACATATTATTATAGTCATTGAGAGATTGACAGCTATTTAATTAAACTTTTATTTGTTATAATAATATATGTAGGTACATATATTTTATTTATTATAATATACGATATCTTCGAGGTGGCCAGACGGCAGTGGATGAGCTGACCTTTTAGTTCAACGTCACTAAAACGTTAAAAGATTTTAAGCCACAATTGAAAATAGCCGATATCCACGTAACATTTTTTTAAGTAGAGGAATGTACACACTCGGGCTTTTTTTTATTTCATCAGTTGTTCCTTTAATGATACATGCCATATTGTGTTACAATATCCCATTATTTCACAGATGCATCACTGCCTACAGATATTGTAACATACTCATAGGTAATTGCTATGTTCACTGCACAATGATGCAGGTGCTCCGTGAAATTGCCGGTTGGTCGCGGAAGTCCGCACTCCACTGTCTGTAATAGCGCCGTGTAATGGCTGTCTCCCTGCATTATGATGGCACACACGTTATACCTACATTATATTACTACAGTACATGTACACATGTATATGGAAGTGTATACACACTCCTTGAAAGTAGTTAAGAATGCGATAATGAATAGATTTCAATCATTTTTTTACAGGCACCCAATGTTTGACTCAGTTTTCGTCGCCTAAAAACAACATTGATTTTCATTTAAATTTCACGCGATGACAGTTAGGAAGCAGAATAGAATAGAATAGAGTAGAATAAAATAAAATACTTTATTGTACACATTTATTTATTTATTTTATTTCATTTATTAGGTTACACAACAGACATTAGGTAATCTTAACAAAGTTATAAATACATGATAGGCTTAACAACATTTTATACTAGACTAATGTCCTAAATGTGTTAACACAAGTAGTTTATGTGTGCTTAAGATGTGTAAAATTAAATTTAGCTTTAGATTTTAAAAGGAAAAAAACTAGATTTATAGAAGTAATATTTCCAAATAATTTTTAAATTACTTAAAACTATTTGACACATTTAACACATTTAAAAAAACACATACATGACAAACACATACATGTTATAAAGAAATAAAATAAATAAATTGGAGGCAGGTTTAATTCAATTGTTGCTTAAGTAAATCAGTTGCTAACCCCTATTTTTAATGATTAAAGGAAAAAATGGATTACTGGTTCCTGTCGAAAAATGGTGAAAAAAATGTTAAAAACCCTTTTCGTTTTTTTTATAAGAAAAACGCTTCTTAACAAACTATAGGTACTATTAGAGTGTGCGCTGATTGTTACATGTTGTTTTAGTAACTCTGAGGTTTCGGCTAGAAAAGTGTCTGTAATGTGATAAGAATGCCCAAAATATATTTTAAATCCTAATTAAACAAGTATAGTAATCGGCACCGCAATGAGTATATCCGTTTATAGTAGACTAGCTGACCTGGCGGACTTCGTACCGCATTTCCTTTTTTTTAATATAGCTTATATTACTCAGCGCTAATGTAGCATACTAATGATGAAAGAATTTTTTAAATCGGTCCAGTAGCATACATACACACATACATACATACATACATACATAAATACATACATACATACATACATACATACATACATACATACATACATACATACATACATACATACATACATACATACATACATACATACATACATACATACATACATACATACATACATACATACATACATACATACATACATACATACATACATACATACATACATACATACATACATACATACATACATACATACATACATACATACATACATAACATACATACATACATACATACAAAGGTTTCCTCTTTACAATATTAGTATAGATAAGTACACACGCCTGCACAATAGACAACCACAAGCTGTCAAATTTCGTCAATAGACTTTGAACTTTAAGTGTATGGCATAAGGTTAAACATTTATTGAAGAAATTTGACAGTTTTGGATAGGTTGATGTGCTGTCTGTAAATCATTAATACATAAAAAAAAGTCCTGTCTGTCTCATCAAAGTCCAATCCAAATTTTGCACAGAGTTTCCCCTTATGACATAGACAAGGGATTTTTGGTAGGTAGTCGCTAGTAGTGTATAATATAATGTGTTAATTCATCATCATCATCTCATTATGCCCCCACTTTTGGGGCACGAGCCTTCTCTATGGATGGATAGGGAGAACGGACCATAAACCACCACGCGGGCCCAGTGCGGTGCGGTGGTTGTGTTAATTAATTTTCTAATATCCATAGTACTGTAACACTCGGCTGAGTCGTTACTTAGGTACCGGGGGGTTTCTTCAATGAAAAGGCTTTAAAGCACTAGATATTATATTTAGTTCAATATTAAGACAATAACAATCAGTCGACCTCGCGGTCTGTCAATCAAGTCCGCGATGTTCTTCTTTTAGCTTCCATCTCTTTTTCTATATCGTTTGAATTCAGGCCACGGCGGCTGCCAGTCAGCATGCCCGAGCAAGGAGTCTCGGTTACTACACGAGCTACGCCCCTTCGGCAGTCGACGTGACCTGTAACAAAAAATAAAACAGCTGAGAGTATGCCTGCCTTCACCAGAGGAAAAATAAGGATACAGCGCATGGCTGTTAACCAACACCACATCATTGAAACAAAGATACCTAGAGAAGGCACTTAAGAGATTCATGGTGTGGGCTTTCAATGGGGAAAACCTCCGGCCCAAAGCCCCATTGAATCCAAATACATATTTTACACATTGACATTACACAAGTTTTAAACAATTATCTCCCCTTAAAAAAACCCTCTTAAATGCTACTTACCTAATTCTAGATTGTCACCAGGATTATGTATTGGTTTAACGCAACATAACAATTCTGAAACGCCTATATCTATACCCCTAGTAGTCTAAGTGATCTTAAACCTAACATAACGCAAAGTATTATAAACATTAATTCGTTTCCCGAGTGTGTTCAACTTGAACACCTCACCCGGATTATATAAGTCCGTTGGCGAGTTTCAGTAATCGAACCAAAGTTCACATTCCTATTGGTTACATTAGCGATAAGTAACTTTACTTCGGACGAGGTCTCAGCTTCCTGTAACTCACCAAGATTATTTGCACACACACGAAAAACAATTTGACAATGATTGTCAAACAACATTATGTATTAATAATATTTTCATAAAATTTTAAATAGTAAAGTAATAAAAACTCTTTCATTCCGAATCATCCCCCTCCATAGATGACATTTGACATCTGCTCAAATGACAACTCTACGTCAATGACAACTCTACGTCAATAACAATTTTATCATAACAATGACAACAAATTACCATTAACAACAATAAATTACAATAACTAAGCTATGTGAAAGAAAAAATGATTACAAACAACAACGACAAAATAATAGAACAACAAATAAATAAATAGAAGCAAATGGACAATAAAATCAAATCTAACATCAAACAATCTAGCAAATCTACATTTACAAGTAATTATCCACCTGGAGCAAAATCCATTACCAATTGACCTGGGTCAAACACCTGACTAGCTGTCTTCTTACCACAGCAAATGTACTGTTCATAGTGCGACCACTTCAATTCCTTAAACCTAGATAATAAATCATTAAAAACCTTACATCTATTCTTTCGGATTCCATTCTTTATTGCAATCGAACTATTCACAGCTGAGTTGGCCACCTTAACACCTGATAGATTCGCAACTAATAAAGAATCATTACATTTTCTTGTTTTATATTCCTGTAGAACAGTATCTTCTACAGGTTCAAACAGCATCTCATCAACGCACGCCGTAGGAATATCCCTTTCCTTATATATTTCCTCTGAAGAATGACAACTATGATGATCTACTATGACATTTTCTACAATTAAACCATCTACAATATCATCATTACACACATTATCGGGGTTAAGAGACTGATTTGGGATTGGAGAGGTTTGATTTCCTTTCTTACAATCATCATCTACAACATCTTTTACAGTATCAAAATCGGGAACTTCTACTAAGTGTAAGCCTTGCAACGTAACTTCTTCACTAGCCCGTGCGCATACTGGCGCTGGTGCTCGGTGCTCGATGCGTAGCTCTGCACACGACGCTGGTGATTGTGCTCGGGGCTGTTGTGGCACAGGATGTGTGTCCACGCTGTTCAACTGGCGGGCGCGCCAATTTGATACGTCACTACGCTGTCGTCCTTCAAGTTGGTTGTAAATGCTTCTTTGTTTTGAACTATTGAAAATTGAAGCATTATTAACACATTCATAACGCGGTGAAAATCTTTCGACACGTTCATAACGTGGTGAAAATCTTTCGTATCTCCGATCGTACGAATTACGGTCACCCTGATCATTGATTACTGGAGAATCTCTATTCCTTGCCCCAAGTATGTCATGCATACGAAACAACGTGGCCTTTAGGGAGGCCTTACTCACAAAATTCTGCATTGTCAGAAATTCCCTTTCTTCCGGGACCACTCCACACAGAAAATTCGAAATAAAATCATTTTCACTCTCTATTTTCGCTTCTATGGCGAGTCCCATCAAACGATAATAAAACTCTAGTAGAGTTTCCGAACTCTTTTGCTGAGCTGTATAGAATTCAGCTGCTGCATTCCTTGTCGATGGGAATTCTTTATCCAATAGAGACAAAATATCGTCTAATGACAATTCAGGTTAATAAACCGTCCTATAAAAATATAGAGCCGGTGCTCTCAGATAGGCATTGAGTATGATTGGCAAGTCTTTTTCGTGCCATCCGTTCATAGCAGCAAAACATTTAAATTCGAGAGCGAAATCACCGATGGTTCCACCATCCTTTCCCGAGAAATAGATTACGCTCGGCATGGTTATGTATTAAAATTTAATTAAGCACTTCGCTCGACATATTGGCAACTTTTAATAAAATACAAAATAGGAAAAAATCATATGTCGCCTGTATTCCGAGGGCAGCCTTTTCTTGTGTGTGCGATACACTCAACACACAACTTCTTCTTCAGTAGACGATCGTCGATCCTTCGACGCACAAAGCCAATGGAGGCCTAACTAACCGATACTTTGCGAACTTTTCTTAGCTAATAGGTTTCGGCGCGGCGCCTCCACCATATGTAACACTCGGCTGAGTCGTTACTTAGGTACCGGGGGGTTTCTTCAATGAAAAGGCTTTAAAGCACTAGATATTATATTTAGTTCAATATTAAGACAATAACAATCAGTCGACCTCGCGGTCTGTCAATCAAGTCCGCGATGTTCTTCTTTTAGCTTCCATCTCTTTTTCTATATCGTTTGAATTCAGGCCACGGCGGCTGCCAGTCAGCATGCCCGAGCAAGGAGTCTCGGTTACTACAGTACTATCTCAATTTGGGTTAATATAACAATATTTCACATAATTTGAATATGGCTAACGTTTGTTTTTATTAAAGTGCGCCATACATTGTCACTATATACTATCCCTAGTACTTACATGCTATGATTTTAGGCTATTTAATTAACTCAAATTCAAATTCAAATCATTTATTGCATATCACATTACAGTATTAGCAAGGGCACAGCAACAGCATCAGAGGGCTGATTAAAAAATGTGCTTACTTAACTAGTTATGATTATATAATTGAATTGCAATTTATTTTTAATATATATACATATATATAATATTTGACCAACCAATTTAACACCAAATATATTCTAAGCAAATTAGCAAATAAATTATTGAAATATTCTGATTTAATCCTGACTTACTCTATGTACCCAATCAAGAGCTGTTAAAGTAATGTTGTGTGTGAGTAAAGTGTTTATTTAAACGTATAGTATAGAAGCATTTTCCAATTAGAATTTTTTCAGTTCGTTATTAAACGAAGTTGATTTCTCTATGTTTTTATGTAGTTCGGTAAGTGGTTATATATTTTAATTAGCATTATTGTTAGTGTTAACCAATTTTTTACATTGATTATGTCTGTCAATTGCTTTTATTAAAGCACACCATACGTTTTCAATTAGTGTTCAAACTACGACGTTGCATTTACTGACACAATGCCAAGTCTCACGTTGCACTGCTTCCGAGAACAGCGGCTGTGACAAATGGACACATGATCGATGGTCTTGTGAGAATTCAGTTTTAATTTTGAAGTCCACATTTCTTTTAACCCATGAGTATTTTTTATTAGATTTGTTAAGAATTTTCCAGATTTTTTTCTGACGCTTTGTCCGGGTTTGTGATCACCAACCCGCATTGGGCAACAGTAGTGATAAGTCAATACCTATCGGTTGTAGCGATGACTTGATTCCAACGATGAAAACCTTTGCCGGGCAGTAGGCCAATACATAGGTTATATACTATTACTTGTAAAGACCATTATGTTTTAAAATAAATCCTGGAACCCCTATTGCAGCGTCACAGTCCAATTGAGAATCATAACCATCCTCATTGAGTGGGTCTCTACTCAAATACACACAAATGATTTCATCAAAATAATTTAAAAGGAGTTCAGTTACATACACATATATTGAAAAATCTATACTAATATTATAAAGAGGAAAGCTTTGTATTTTCGTATGTATGTATGTTTGCAACGAATAAAGTCAAAAACTACTAGACCGATTTAAAAAATTCTTTCACCATTAGAATGCTACATTAGCGCTGAGTAACATAGGCTATATTAAAAAAAATGCGGTACGAAGTCCGCCGGGTCAGCTAGTTATATATAAAAAGATCTATACATACAAACAATCACGCCTGTCTGTCTCCCTTAGGGTAGGCAGAGATCACTTCTTGGTACTTGCTACCCTTACATACTTCTTTTGCTTCATCTACTCTCATTAACGTCGCCATACATGCTCGCCGGATTAAGATTAACTCTCACATCCCCATCTATACGGTTCATATACATTTGTAGTCAATCTCCTTTCACTCATCCTTTCTACATGACTGAACCAATAAGACTATTTAAAAAAAAAGTTAATCTATAGCGTTATACATTTTCTATTTGTTTAAATTAATTATTTCGTATCCAAATAATGCAGCTGTGATAACAAAGGATAATTTCCGCCTACATTCCCTGTATCGCCTGGATCAACAGCGGTGACCACACAATTAAGCCCGGTGCATCTAAAAACACCACTATGGAAAATTCGAATTACCATAAGTACTATTAATACAATTTATAAGGCATTGCATAACTTAAATGGTTTGCAATCCATCATGGTCACTTCCATTAATTAGAGCAAGAACTATTCACGGGATTATAATAATATTTTTTTTATGTGCCGTAACATCGGATACCCACAAACAACAAAAACTACGATAAAAACCCGTTAATAATAATTATTATTCTATTAGACACTTCTTTGTATTTTAATTTAATGTTTAATTCAAAAATCATCAGAGACATTTATAAATTGTACCACAGTGTTTTGTTAACACGGACTACAGTGCTAGTCATAATGGAAACCACATATCGTAAGTATACCCTACCCCTAAAGGGCGGGCGGATATCCGCTGCCGGCGCACTGTAATTATACGTGATGTAATCACCACCCGTAACGATGACACTAATTAGTGACTTTACTAATTCAATCGCTGTTTATGAGTTGGCATAACTGAGTGCAATTATTGAGAGACGAGACATTATCTTTTTCTTTATGCCACTTAACTATTGTCAGCATTGAGAGTAGCGAAGCCATTACTTAACTAATTAAGTTAGTAGTTACTTAAGCTAACTAATGAGCTCTTTGACCTCATTCCACCTTCTCCCTTCCTCCATAGGGGTACACGTGCTGTTATCTATATGTTATCGTGCAGAATCGCCTTACAGGCTCAAATATTCCATTGCGCACAAAGTTTGGTCACTCGTTTCTTTGTCGCACCTCTAAAGGATGGAATAGTCTACCAGCACACGTTTTTCCTCCTCCCTATGATATTCCTTCATTCGTTCAAACGAGGCGTGAAGAAGCACCTTTTGGGCCGGCAGGTTGAGGGTGGCTCATGCTGCGCTTTTGTTGTTGTTGCGAAGACATGCTGCATCAGGCTGCATCAGCTGTCTTCGCTTCTGGACTCTATTTCCACTTAAGACCAGGTGCCAGGTCAATTGCCGCGCTTATTATGAAGAAAAAAAACAATGATTTTGACTGATTTTCCATGAGACTGATGGCAGTAACAGATTTAAAGTTGTAAATATTTGCAATTTTATATCGTATAATTTGTTTTATTCAAAAAACATAGTCCGTGACAGTTCTATATTTGGTTCGTGGGAGTACTCGTACACGAGTATTGTTTTTTAATATGTTTATTCGTGTACCATATCATACCAAATGCTCGGTTATTCTATTTCTTGGCTCTCTTTGGATTACAAATGGTACACTATTAACCTAGTGCAGGTTACCTGCGCAGGTTCGCATCTCACTAGTAAAGACAAATGTATACTTATTTTCTGACTTAATGTAAATTTATCCTTACCTTCAATTTCAAATAATTCTATCAAAATAAATATCGTGTGTATTAGCTAACGGATAAGGGCTAGCGAATATCCGTTACCAGCAGGCTGTAAGTACCTCCTGCGTGATATAATTGCCGTGTCCCCGCATAATGATGGCGCTAATTAACGTCTGTCTGTTTGTTCAAATTATTGTTATTGTTTACACCAATATGGCAATGACTTTAAGAGATAATGGAGGTACCATTTTATTTTATTGAACTACTATTTTATTGAAGATCTTTGCCTAGCATTGGGAAAGCATAATAGGCTCATCCCTTTATTATTAGTTAGTCGTAGATTTATTTAAATGTACTATATATTGGAAGGAAGGTATTTTAATATATTAGACTGAGTACATGATAACGGATATAGTTTTATTGAAATAAATTATACATTATATGCACTTGAAAGTGATAAAGTTCCATAAAAAAATCAATTTGAACTGTATTAATAGACATTTTCAATAATCATATTAATTTAGAATTCCATCCATCCAGATCATGAGATAAGTGTATTATCATAAAAATTACGTGTAGCTACTTGCTATAATATGAAGGGAGGACGATGATGGCATTTATATAGCACGACTTACTTGTATAACTGACTTTAGGTAGGCACTGGTGAAAAATACAAAATTAAAAATAGCAGAAGATGATCTTTGTTTGTGAAATAAAACAAAAGTCAACTATTGCAACGAAAGCATCAGCAGCGAAAAGCAACAATCTGAGAAGCATTTTAGACCTTATATATTGATAAACTAAGATAGATAAGATGAGTGCCAGACAGATTTAAAAGAAGTGTTTTACCAACCCAACCACGTACCCGCTTAAAATAAAACCCGGCCCTCGGAGTCTGAGACCGATCGTCTTACCACTACATCACGAAAGAGTTCAAAACGAATGTCATTTACTTCTCTTTTTATCCAATTAGGTATTATGATATAATAACGAGGCGCAGCGGCTAGGCGCGTTCGGCTTGCGGTCTTGCCAGCTAAGCAACTTTCGCAATGCCGGGTCGCCTGATGGGTGACCAATTAAAACATCTCGAGCTCCTCCGTGCTTCGGAAGGCACGTTAAGTCATTGGTCCCGGTTGTTGTCGTAAGATGGCAGTCGTTAAAACCCACCAACCCGCATTGGGCCAGCGTGGTGGGTTATGGCCCAATATCCCCACATGCTACTAATCATGTGGGAGGCCTGTGCCCAGCAGTGGGACGCTTATAGGCTGGTGATGAATGAAAAATCAAATTTAATCAGCTGTGAAACTACCAAATTAGATTACTAACTGCGAGCAATCGCAAGGTGTAAAGGCTATGAAAAGGTACCTCCTTTCCCTGGAATGAACTGGCGTAATTATCCAGGGATGGGCCTCCATTCCGGATTATAATTCTGTCTAACAGCAAGAAACGCGCTTCTATTTGTCGAAGTTCTATTGTCAAGAATCATAACGCTTCACGCAGATAATTATAATAGCGTAGATTATCTGTATGGAGTTAATATTAAAGTATAATTATAGTGGTGCGTCTGTACTAATAAGTTGTTAATAATTAATAAAGTAAATTATTGTAAAATGAGAGTTTAAACCTAGTCGGTACTGTTTGTAGTAGATATTCAGTTACAGTTTAGATTGACCGAACCGATCGAATAATTTTATAAGAAGTATAAAGCAAGTTTTTATGTTTATATTTTATGTTTTATTTAGAAGGTTTGTATCAACACTTTATACCATATAAATAACAATTAAAACGATTTAAAACAAACGAAAACTTTCAACACTTACGAGTTATATAAAAATACATAGACATAATAAATAGACATAAATACATCTAGCGATGAACAAAGATATCTAAACACTAACTGTACTAATTCGAATGTGTTACTAAATTAAAAATATGAATGTTTAATAATATTTTATATCATACCATGTTACTTTAGTTCTTTTTTGACCTTATGTATTACAAAGTCATTCTTTATTTCTTTTCAAAAAGCCAAATACCTAATTTCATGTATTTTACTTCAAACTGACGGACTTTCATACAAACTTTCACCCCTATTTGACCCCCTTAGGGTATGATTTCCGGAAAGTCCTTTCTTAGTGGCTCGTTACGTCACTCAATTAACCTACAGTCCAAATTTCATCTATTTAACTTCAGCGGTTTAGGCTCGGCGATGCTGAATCAGTCAGTCAGGGCAAGTAATTATATGTACTAATATAGATTGTATCCATTCTTAACGCATCTGCATGTTTTGAGGCTTACACACGTTTTGAGATACTGATATCTCAAGACATATCTCATAAAAGTTGTATGGCATTGAAGCAGCGCCTCCACAGACCAAATATAGGTCTGTGAGCGCCTCCTTGCGGAAAACGAGGAGAGTTTTAATTTTGTCATTCAAATTTTCGTTTTCGAATGGCGAATGAAACTCGCACTAGGCACCCTGTTTTGCACTATTCTTTTAGAATAGTTATTCTTTGTTAACGTCTTTTGTCATCAGTTGAGTACGCCACACATAAACAAATGAATAAAATAAGTTTGCCCTTCCTTCACGTCAAAACGGAACCAACGACGGCTCGACGTTATTTTTTGTTCAGGGCCAGTTGAAGGGCCTGAGAGTGTCATATGCTACTTTTTATCCGGGTCAAATACAATTATCCCGGGGCACGCAGCGATGCAGACTTTTATAACAAACTGAATTTCACGAGAGCGAAGTCGCGGCGGCTACTCCCCAATATAAGGGTGAGGTTCAGGTCAGTAAGGTTATAATTATTTGAGATATAGTAACATTTAAGTACATTATTAAGGTACATAGAATAAAGCTAAGTACGGCTCAAAACTAAATTCATTCAACAAATATATGTAACTATAACAACTGCATAACTCTATAGCATATAAATATTTCATTTCATTTCTTTTGACCGGTTATGAGTTTTGACTGTAACATATACTCGTATAGGTATGTATACGCCTTTTTAATTTCATACTCATTTTAGATAGCATACTTAATTTAATTAATTTAATAATGTAACTAATTTCTAGAAATCTTCACTCTTATTATCCTGAATGTCAGATATCATCATCATCATCATCAGCTCATTTTATGTCCCCACTGCTGGGGCACGAGCCTTCCCTATGGATAGATACAGAGAACGGGCCATAAACCACCACGCGGGCCCAGTGCGGATTGGTGGTTGTTAACGACTGCTAATGCAGCCGGGACCAACGGCTTTACGTGCCTTCCGAAGCACGGAGGAGCTCGAGATGATAAATTTTTGGTCACCCATCCGATGACCGGCCTTTGCGAAAGTTGCTTAACCTCAACACTCGCAGACCGGGCGCGTTAACCACTGCGCCATCGAGCTCAATGTCAGATATGTAATAACGTAATCTCTTATTTTATATGTTTGTACACAGTTTATATATTACTAATGCTGTGTTTGCCTGTTATTGTTTTTGCACTATAGTTTAAGAAAAAATGTATTTTAGAGAATAAGTAATTGGTGTAAAAATGTTGGCAAACCTTATAAATAAATAAATAAATAAATATATAGATAAACAGTAGGCGAGTCGTCCATTAGGTATTTCATGCATATTTGAAACATTCAATATCATAAAACACCATTAGATTGATAGTTCGTTAGCGCAATTAATTTTAGTTTAATCAAAATTAAATAAGTTAAACAATACTGGAGTCGACCAATATACGTTATGAACATATGTGAACCGACCGTGGTTAATTCGAAAACAGTTAGAATAGGTTTAGTTTTTAATATATGTAACCTCTCCAATGTAAAAACGTGTATACGTAGATAACATAATAATAGATTACTATGCAGAGACTATGTATACAAAACTATCGCCCTTTGGCAGCCATAAGTATACAATAACAAACTAAGACAGCGTTTTAGCTTTCTAAAGCTTCCTCCGAGCTGAATAAATTTAACCACCCAGCCGAGGCCACATCATGGCAAAACTAGCTTAATTTTCACGACCGTATACGAAGGAACGCGCTCCGCCATCGAACTACTAACTCTAACTACCTAACTACTAACTTTCACAAGTCAATATAAACACAAAGATTCAAATATAAACATTTAAGTTAATATATTTTCCACTGCCGCTCTTGCCGCGGTTCGCTAGTATAAACTTCCTTAATAATATGCCTACGTCCACAAAGCTACGTAATCAAAAGCCTTGTCATCTTACTGCGGGGTAGACAGCAAATTATAAGATAAATTGTACGCTTTTATGAAAAGTCAAGGTACCGACATTATTAGACAAAGACAGATCGTGCAGACGGTTCCCACTTTAATAAAGATAGTGAGCATGTCTATTTTAAATGATAATTGGGAATGTTTTATGTTGACAGAGCTTAATGACGTTTGATGTTCAGTAAAAGTCTCACTGGAGATGATAACACGTGGAACCATTTAAAATGCCTCAGTTTTAAGTCTTACCACTCACTTTTTAGCCGTAAAGAATATTCAGTAGTCGCCTACGTCTGTCTGTTAGCAAGCGAACTAATAAGAGTCCGTAACACTCACTTTTATTTAATGTTTAATAAAAATTCCTACGCTGAAAGCAGGTCCTAGATTTTGAGCAGCCTATAATTAAATCAAAGTCTACTTAACAGCGCACAACGTTTATATGTTACTTCTAAATAGGTTTTGTTTTACAATGAATAATAAAATATAAAGGGAAAATTTTAATAGAAACATAAGCCGACCTCGTCATTTAGTTCGTAGCTACGGATCAGCCTTTCGGTACCGCCTCGACATCCATCCAGCACACAATTGTATTACGCACATAAAAATACTGTTCGAAAAATAAAAGTGACATGCCAAATTAAAACAAAAGCCGAATCATTGAATTCGAACGCGAAAAACAATCGCGAATCGCGCGCGCGCAATCTGACAGAATCAAAACGATTCCCCGGGGAAGCATAGTCGCAATTATTACTCAGCTCCAAATGTCGGGTATAATTTTTTTATTTGAATATGAGAAAATAATTTTGTCCGGGGACGGTTTTAAGCGGGGCTATAAATTAAGTGAGCACAATACAGGCTGGATAAATCGTTGTCACGTAAGAATGTCGCATTAGGTGCTTGTGGGGATTTCGGTGGGGGCAGGTGGGTACAGAGACAGGGGACAGGGGACAGAAATGGGGACTGCAATAACAACGGCACGCCGCAGTTAGCCGAGTCCTGTTGTTATTGCGTTGTATTATTTATGCGAGCGGCAGATGAGGTGACACTCGGGTTAGGTGTTCGAAATGCTCCGAATATTGGCGCTATTTTTTACCAGGCTAGACTGCAAGTGGCAGACAGTTGGGACACGATTAACGTCAGCGTTTTTAAATTGTTAGCTAGGTGAACTGGTGTTTTAACGCATAATTTTGTAATTTGGTGTTTTTGTGATAATAAAATGTTCGTAATGCATTAATATTGATGGAATCTTTTACTAGGCTAGACTGCAAGCAGCAGACAGTTAGGACACGATTAGGTGAGCGCTTTAATATTATTAGGCGATTTAGTAATTTGACGCAACCTATTGTAACTTTGTGTTTCTATTCATAATAATTGACAGAATTCTAAGGTTTTACACTGGGAGAAAAGATGCCGAATAGATCAAAATTACTACTAAGAAAAGGAAACCTCAGCATGCCCCACTAAAACCTTATCTTAATAAGATAAGATTTTACACAAAGTTTGTATTGATAATAATCAGGTTAAAATTAAAAGGAAATCAGCACAGGTAGCTACGAATAACTACAAGTATAGATCGCGCCAAACTTCTAGTCCCCTCTGAAGTTGCTTCGTTGCGCAGCTGTACAGTCAGGCCCTACCGCTCCTCCCCGCCTTCGCCTTACTAACGCCTATTTTTTACTACTGCGACGCGAATCGCGCCAACTTCAGAGGGGACTAGAAGTTTGACGCGATCTATACCTACTACCTACACACTGGCAATTAGACCTGCAAAAATGTCATAAGAAACAAAAACAAAAATTCACGTTTAAATTCACGTTTACTTTACGAGAAACCGTATTTGTATAGTTTGTACATAGGTTTTAAATTATAGTCCAAACATTAAATACTGTTTTTACCTATACACACATAATTCACGAACTATGGTACCCAAGAACCAACTTTCAAAGTGGTGAAACATGGATTAAATTGCTCAAGCTGATCTCGAATTTCTCACTCCAATCGCGGGAAAATAAAAACATTTAGCGTGAATATTTTGTCTGGTTTCAAGTGTCTACAACTGTGTAGTAACCGCGATCACTCGGTTGTTTATACAATTCGTTTGTTTTGCGGATAAGAGAGATAAAACAGTATTTATTGCGTGCTCTTTTCTCTCTTGTTTGCTGATAACACGGAACAACATCGATGTTTGTGGAGCCACTTGGAATTATTCGCTTGTAGACACAATAATCACGCGATTTCTGGATTGATGCGGAGCTCATTATTGAATAGTTGGGTCCGCGACTCAGTTCGCTTTCTGTAGTACCTATTTAGTTTAATAACTTTAAAGGAAGTTAGTTTGGTCTTTTACCGATAGTTCTAATTTAAATTATTTATAATCAATAAGCGAATTTCAATGAAATTTTCAATGTATGTCATTAACAACAAATGGTTGACTGATATAACGATAACTAAATTTATGCGATTGTATGTAATACTGAAATGTTAAATTACTCTTAACATTGTTTTTTTTTCTTTTATTTTTCTATTACACAACGGGGAAGCACGTGGCCTTTACAAACTTGATGGTAGTTACAATAAGAACAAAGATGAATGCTCTCTTCACCCAGCTTCCTCGAGGACTAACAGGGAACGAGACACCATACATTACTCTTCTATTCTTACTGTCGGACACAACAATATTACTAATTTTATTTGCATTACGGTAATGTCAAAGGTGGAAGCGCTCTTAGGTTTACAGAATTTATTTCTCATAAAAACATACAGTTACTTAAAACGAGATATAAAATTAAATTATTAAAAAAACATTTTGTGACTCCTTTTGGAGCACAGACATACGAGTAAGTATATAATTCACCAACAAAATAATATCTTTTAACTAATGTTACACATACACATTGCTTAAGTTTACTTTTGAACTTTACCCGGAAACCTCAACTACTGTGAAACTTACTATCTTTTCCACAACTGTTGGAACACAACAATGCTAGTAGTGCATGGCTATAATGATAACAGAGGTGATAATATATTATATGTTTGCACAGAGTAAAAAAATCACTGCAAAGAGAAAAAACTGAAGAAAGAAACAAGCTCTACGATCCCAGAATTCAATTTGAGCAATATTGAATGCAACGTGAAATATTACCTTGTCCAATACCTATACTGAAATAATACAATCTATAATAAATGAGTATTTATAAATACATTGAATATTGATAGTTGTCGCAGGCGGGGACAATCACCAACCAAAGAGAGTGCGGATTTAATTGAGCTAGCCACGGCCGCTAGTACTTTTGACTGGCAAGTTCTTTGAGTTTTTTAAACATGACAATAAAATCTGCTACTATTCCCGAAAACAAAACACCATAAAACATTGCTGTAAATGAAAACTATTACGAAGTCCATAGAAAATTGGCCATATCCTTTAAATTCCGTAGACGTTTAAAGAATTTTGATCGTGTGGTCGATTTAACAGTTTTTGGGGTTAAGACTACTAATAGCAAACCCGGCCAATTATTTAAAAAAATATTATAGCCTATGTCACTCCCACAGTCAAAACAAAACTAACGACATCTCAATATCAAAATACATTGCAATACATACATTGCAGTGCAGTCGGGTGAAAAGCCGGTTAGTTGAGTTCATTTATTGCTATGACTAAGAAACTAAAAACATAACAATGTAAATAATAAAAAGAAGCAAACACATTATTCGTGTTTTTTTATGTCATATGTTTTGGTGTCTATGTCCAGCAGTGGACGTGTGTAGGCTGATGATGATGATGATGGTTTTTGATTAAAAAAAGACCTTATTATTTACTTTTTTTGTAGACAAATCTAATACCATATTTTTTTACAATTTAGTTATTTAATATTAAAGAGAAACCCTCTTTAGACAAAAAAATGTTCACATCATAGTTATGGCGACAGACTTAGATAAGATGGTGATAGCTTACCTAGAACAAATGTGGAGAGGAAACAGAGTCAATGCAGCACCTACTGTGTGACTGCGACTCTCTGGCTAGGAAAAGAATGGGACTCCTGGGGTCGGCCTATCCGAAACCGGAGGACTTCAAGCTCTTCGCCCTTAAGGACGTTGCCAAACTTATGGCATCTATCTTTACAGAGGAAGAAGAGTGAAAGAATCATCATCAGCCTATAAACGTCCCACCGCTGGGCACAGGCCTCCTACATGATCAATAGCACGTGGGGATATTGGGCCATAACCGTGGTGGGTTAGGTGGGTGGGGTGGCTGGCCCAATGCGGATTGGTGGGTTTTAACGACTGCCATCTTACGACAACAACCGGGACCAACGGCTTAACGTGCCTTCCGAAGCACGGAGGAGCACGAGATGTTTTTTAATTGGTCACTCATCAGGCGACCCGGCATTGCGAAAGTAGGTTAACGGGCAAGATCGCTGCGCCATCTAGTTCCTCTGAGTGAAAGGATGAGGTCGCACAAAAGATCCCGATGGGTCGAAGTGTTACTGCAAGAGGGAAACCTCAGCAGGCCCCACTAAGATAAGATAAGATACCTAGAACAAACCTTACCACTAAATAACTCTCCCATAGGGAATCGAACTCAGGATGTCCAGGACTGAGGCTATTCTAACAACCACCTCAGACGCAGTTTAATTAACATTTCTTACATAAAATACATATTTTAATACAAGATAAACCTAATTACATTTTGTGAAACTTAATTGGAATTTTTAACGCTCTTTTATAACCGCGTAACACAGAGTAGCGGTAAACCAATAACGAAAAGTACAATTACTGTACCAAGCGAACATCTCAATTATAAACCCTCGGCCGTAGACATTAACGTCCCTTAACGCTATTGCGGTATTGTGAGCAATAACCTCTTCTTGATTAAACGAAAGCTGTGACCGGCCAGCGCCTTCCAATATCAGACCAGGCCAGAGTCCCTAATATCCCTCCACCCAAATCTATTCTTCATTCGATCAGGATTATTAAATAAAAGTCCCACCCACAACATGTGGCCGGACCAAAGTAATAATACCAAAACTATAATACGTAATATATAGCTACTTTTTTTATTTCCATCCTCTTTCGTTTTGTAGCAAAATAAGAGAATACTTTTCCTCTCTGTAACGGATATTTTATTTAATTATTTCTGTTCCCGTTACTTACATCTGGTTTATTTATGAACCGGCTTGTTCGTTTATCGGGCTTTTTGTTTATGTAACAGCCAGGAGGAATTTGTAAGTGAACGATTCGGCTCGTATTATTCTGTCCTTTGAGAGATGGATGACAGAACAATGGTTAGCCGCCAGATCAACAAAATAAAATATTTTTGAATAAACGAGTATATAATAATGTGTAACACTTTATTAAGAGCACACTAGCTAGCGCCACCAATTGATAATTTGTGAATTACTAACGGACCGGATCTTTTTTTAAACATTGCGTACCGTCCGGTAACAGGAAAGCATCCATAGTTATTTATTTAATCATTGTGGACTACTTTTTGTTGCGTGGTTTATTCACAAAACGGGCTATCGGATTTATTCACAAACAATGGCCACTTTTGGTGTTAGCGAATGAACACAAAAACAAACCTAAAAGTAGTGCACAATTATTAAATAATAAATGTTTACCTAGTGTCGGAAGGTCCGCAATGTTTGAAAAAAAAATCCAGTTTAGCATTTATCAAATTAAATCCATTAGCGGCGCTAGTGTGCTTTATTTACCCTTCGCCTTAATTATAATTAACATTTTTACGAATTGTAATTATTTTTGTTTATTCGTTTGTTTTTATTACTTTATAATTTTATAAATTACGACGTACAACTCATTATGAACGAGTATACTCGTATTGATATTATGCTGTTTAGTGTAGCATGATGTTAATATTTAAAATATATCATTACCTGATAGTGTTCTGTATATATGTGTATATTAAATAATGTGAATTAGTACAGAAAAGTCATCAAACGTGTAAATTTAATCAGATAATGCCCGTCGATCAGTAAGCAGACCTCCAATCTGGTGGTCGGATGCCTAGTGCGTAGAAGTGGGCTGATTATAACGATAATGAGAAAGAGGCACGATGTTCTCGATACGTCTGTTTGTTAATTTTCTTTGGCTGCTCAGCACTAACTTCACATTGACCACTTATGGCGTCACTAGAATCACAAGACGTTCAAGCAAGACATCGAGACAGGAAACCCCGACGCGCCTGTAAAAGCTCATAGCAAAGACCATGACTCGGGTTGACCGCATCATAGGGGCGTTAAAGGTCCCTGCTTACTACAACGCATACAATTTTACGTTTCGATAAAAACATACCGTCTATTAGGTATTATGCCCATTAATAACGGATGAACATCGACGCGGATGGTTATGTGGGGCTCTCCCCTCCAGCTCCCGCCTAACGGATGAACACCTGCGTGACATTGTTGACAGCTGGACAGCTTTAGCGAGCGATGTCTTATTATAAAAAGATAGTGGTCCACAATATGTATAAGTAGCCTGATTTTTTAGACACGACTGCGGACGTTTTCGTGGAGAATCGAGGCCCTCTGATTTAAACTGTGAGACGTTTAAAGGTTGCTCGTACACTTACTCTTTTATTTTCTTTGTTTACAGACGTGGCAGCGTCATTGCTGCTAACAATAATTAGTGCAGCTATCGCCTTATGTAATGTCATACAGAGGTAAGACTTGCAAACATTTACTTGCATTTATCATTCTATAAACATTGGTGTGAACAATGCTCTCCAATTTAATGTTAAAGTGCAATCATTTAGTATTTATATTGTACAACAATGGAGTGTAAATAAGGAAAATAACGATATTTAACTTTTGTGGGCCGATGGCATATTGGTATTAATTCAAAATAAACAATTTTTATTCATTTTGATCCATAAAATGTTTTTTGAAGTCACTTAGCTGATTTGTGTATTTAAGGGACTATCATTTACAATAATTACCACAACCAACAGTTTAACTTGTCTTCCAAAGCATGGAGGACCTCAAGATATCATTTACTTGGTCACCGATCCATTGACCCGTAATTATAAAAATTGCATAATTTATACGATCGTAAATCAAAGACGCATCGTATACTATTTTATTTTATTTTTATACCTACTATCTATTTATCATTTGTAATTATATATTTTTTATTCCACAGAGAGATCCTGCGATGATGTACGGCCGATTGCGACTGTTGTCACCTGTTACTCACTGATTGTAAATAAGAGTTTCTAATGTATTATGCAACCTACTGCGACGCACATCAACAGCCGCAGCTGCATGACTTACTCTTCATTGCGCGCTCCCTATTACGGTTGACAAGGCTTCCACAGTATAAAGCGCAATGTACATGAAATTCACTTGACGCGTCGCAAACCGCGTGACTTTTAAAAATACCAAATTATAATTTAGGTTTAGGATAGGTTCTACAGACTTTCCTGTTCATCGTCTATGTTCTTTACAAGCGACAAAAACTCAAGTTTATGTACATTCAAATCAAAAATCCCCAAAAGATCCTCATTCCGTAGTGACTGAACAATCTTCGGGGATGTTCTAGAGGGGCTGGCGTCACGCAAACGTGTCCTCGTACCAGATTTTCCGAGGCGTTCGCGGATGACTTAGCGTGCGCCGCAGTGGGTTCACGCCTTTAGCCGTAAGCTGAAACTATTTCTGTAGGAATCGATATACAAACTCATGATAATTTTCTCTCTCCATGACAACGCCCTAGCCGTGCCTTTCAGCGAGTGATTTGCTTTAGATGACGTCATCAACTCAACTATGTATTGAGTTTGACACTTGGATGACAGTTCTATCGTGAGGTAGCTTCAGGCCATTTCATGGGGAGAGAATACCAGCCGCTGGGTAATTTTAAATAAACGGTATTGACTGTTATTTATTTTTAAATTTAATAAGTGTTTTACACGGCCCATGCGCGTGCGTAATGAAGCCAAAAAAACATGTTTATTATTGTTATTTTGCAAAAAAAAATTTTACGGAATATTCAATATTGGTTGTATTTTAAATAAATCGCAATCACTTTTTGTGTTCAATATTATTAGTGGTTATGTGCTCAATATCTGAAGCTTAACACTAAATATTTTTTGTAATAAGATTAATTTTGCTTTTGACGAATAATAAGATGTTTAATTTTATTAGATTATTTAATGTCCCTTGTAAATACTTTTCGTGACTTGATACAACGAAAATCATTTGTTACTATTATCTCCCAACTTATGTATGTACTTAGGATTATCGACAGCCGCATTTATGTTTAAGAAAATGTATATAAATTATGTATAAACTAAGGGTTACAATACTAATAGTATCCACCTATTATATTAAATGTTCTCGTAAAATCGTGTGATCTGTAGATGACTTAATAGTAGATGAGAACTAGTTAAATTTTAAAATTATAATAATTAGTTTTAATAATACTAATGTTTGGTGATTTTAATGAGGTGTGCGTGTTATTTTGGATGCCAAGTCGGTGCATATTCCATCAATTTGATCGATGCAACATTTGAGTGATGTTATGGGACATTAAACCACAACCAACCCTACTTCCACGTGTAGAGAGTATGATTTTGACTAACATTGTAAACATTTTAATTGATTAATAAAAAGACTTTCTACTTAATACTTTAATGTCAAAACACAAATTTCGTTAGTTACTATCAATCAGTTAGATGATATCTGTATAATTCATACTAGCAAATATAAGATAAAGTATTCTATAATAGAATCGTAACATATATTAACCACGAAACAGCCAGGGCCATCAAAATCATAGTGAATTGGTTAACATATTTAAAGGCGAGTGTTACAAGCACATGAGTCGCTTTTTCGTTATTCATCAAGTGAAAGATATAAAAGACAGAAGAGAGTAAGTTAAAAAAGATGATTTAAGCATAGGTACTTAAAAGACCTACTTAATTTTATTAATTATTTGTTCTATTCAACATTTTATATTATGTATATTTGTAATACCAAATAAAAAATTATATCAGGATGCATATACTTTTCCTTATGACCTGTTTCGTTAATCCAATTTAAGAGTGGTCATAATCTTTATGTAATCAGATTTGATAAAAACCAATGATCTCATGCCCATTAGAGAATTCGAACAACTGTAGCGAGTTTAAGTTTTTTCAACGAATCTATTTTTAAACTCATTCAAATATTTATAGGTGCCTTCAGAAATTTGTCTGTTTCATAGCTGTAGTATGAGGTCCGATCTCTTTGGTCTGTTTTGTTGGAATACAAAACAGTTCTGTTTCAGAAATAAAAAAGTGTTAAAGGGTCAGTTGGTTGTATGTAGATAAAAATTTTGTATTTAGTTTTGAACATATTTTTCACAATTAAATGTAGGTGATACGAAGTTCACCGTGTCATCTAGTAAAAAAAAAAGTTGTACCCTCTTCTATGTTTACGACTTCATATGTTGCATACACTCCTATAATAATTATTATAATTAGTATTCATTTCAAAATTAATATCATGTCTACTCTCTTTTATTTTTCACTCTCCATTGTCATCTACTGTCCTACCACTGCCCATCGTCCAAGCCTCAGCTATTTACTCTTCCAAAAGTTTTATGTTAACAAAAGTTATATTGTTTTACAATAGATGCACATCATGGTTTATAATATTTCTAATGGCATTATAATTTCGGCTTTGACAACGGCGACTTATTAACCCTAACGTAAAGTTACCTATTAGTTCTTTCTGAAATCAAAAGCGTTGTGATTATAAAATCTCTTTTGTACAGCAATATTATATAGATGTGGACATACCGTGTAAATTATATTAAATTTAAGTGACTAATAGTCTTGTATAAGATTTAAAGCATACTTTATGAGTGTGAGAAATTTATGTCTTGAGTTTCTTGAATCAGATTCCTACTTTAAATGAGAAGATAGCATTAGCTCTTAATGATATTGATTTTAATTATCATGTCATAAATAGAACTGTGTCATAAATATGAGAAACTGCACAGTAACCGCATAATCGAGAAGAAGCGATGCTTCCAGCCTATCTGACAGGTTCAACGATTATATCTTAGCCAAAATAAGTTAAATTTGTAGCAATCTCTCGTTTACATCACATATTATTTTATATTAGTGGTGAGAATGTACAGATATTTATAACTTGTTAATTAATTTTACTATAACTTACTTTGAAAGTGTGAGTGAGTATGATGGCGATGAATATAGTATTAATACATAAATAGAGTTAATTGTATGTATGAAAAATTTAGACAATATTAAAATTTGTGTAAGAAATGTGAATTCAGCATAACCACGTTAATTGTTAAAGGATGGTGTCTCTTTTACATACAATTTATAATTATGATTCGTTAATAAATGTATTTTTAATTTAAATTGCTGTTAGAGTAGTTATTGTGTTGTTTAAGGAATTAAAATTTTATACGATGACGTTTCATGTTTCTACGTTTGTTTGCTCAAAAATGTAATTTTATTTCATTGAGTCTGATAAATAAATTATTATAAAATTTAGACTGTTGTCTTTAGTTAAACTTATGCCTACTTTTTCACCTTCACTGAAAACAGAGCCGAATATGGGGTACGATTATTTACAAATTACAAATAATACAATATGATATATCCTTATATTTGAATTAGTTACAATTTAATGATTTAGGTACATACTTAGGTACGTACATACCGATCATGAATTTCAGTTACCTTAGTTTACCTGAGTACAGTCACAAGCAAAAATATGTTAACAAATGTAACTCTTATTGCAATATAATAAGAGTCAAAAAACCAGAGTTCGTCACTATACCTAAGTAGGTTCGAGTGAAAAGGGAGCACTCGTAACAATAGTGAAGAAATTATAAGATAAGATAGAGATAAGATTTTACAAGCTTTTATTTAACTTGCAATATATGTAATATGTTTGTCCGGGTGGAATCTTTCAACTCAATTTTGAAGCAGATATCTTCAACCGTTTGAGCTGAAATTTTGTATACATGTTCAGTTTCAGCTTTTGTTTTGAATGCGCTAAAAAGAAAAAAATAAACTTTTACGCTTGTTTTTTTAAAAAGGAAGGAGAATTTTTAAAAAGAGCTTGATGGCGCATTAGTTAACCCGCAGGATCTGCGATTGCTAAGGTTACGCAACGTTTAAAAAGCCGGGCATTGGATGGGTGAGTAAAAATGTATCACCTCGAGCTCCTCCTTGCTTCGGAAGGCATGTGCTTTACCTGCCTTAGTCTGGTCTGCATTGGTCCCGGCTGCATTAGAAGTCGTTAACAACCACCAATCCGCACTGGGCCCGCGTGGTGGGTTATGGCCCGTTCTCCCTTATCCCCTCACTATTCTTCTCCCCAACCTCTATTCTTCTTCCCAACTAAAAAATAGACGTGAATGGGTAGTAGGTAAAAAAATGTTTCGATGATTCAAAAGCACTTTTCTAAAGTTTATTTAAATAAAAAATATTTGACTTTGACTTTGACTTTGACTTTGACATCCATAAGGAAGGCTCGTGCCTCAGCAGTTGGGATATAAAATGAGTTGGTGATAAAATATACATTATTGTACACCACAAAACATTCCGACATAGCTGCATACAAAGAACACGTACCTACATAGCGGTAACTACACAGATACTTGCCATTATCAATTTAACTTTACATAATAACATTAACGTTTGAGTACCTTCCATAAAACATAATAGAAATCCGGCAGATTATACCCCGCAGTTAAACTAGAAAGAGCTTTGTTAAATCTTACGCGCCGCTATTTCCGTGTTTACAAATATTACCTGACGGAATAGCGGCCATTACGTCCCGTATTACGGCGTTACGGCGCCGGATCCGGCAGACAATTACACGTCGACAGATAGGACGTATTACTCGTGGAAATTAAGACGCAGCAGTGCGAAGCGATAATGGACAGTGCGACGTTAATTAATAACAAAAAGTATTGATTATGGACGTTGTAGATGACAGGGGATGTCCGGCAAAAAACTAAAGTTTGGGACTCCGTTTTTGAATAATAATATTATATGAAACACTAGCAGTTTGCCCACGACTTCGTCCACGTGGATTTCGTATTTTTTCGTAAATAAATCAATACTACGTTTCCCAAATCAAAAAATAGAATAATTATAGAAACTGTTTCTTTTGCATACATTCCGCATACCACCGCGTTTGCGAATACACGGCGGATATGTGAGACTCCCCCAAAATGGTACGGGGGAGGGGCTTACCCAAAACTCAGGATGCATCACACCCAATATGCTTAAACTGTTAACAAAACTCCCCATCACATAGCGATGCTCAGTTATGGACTTTATTACGTTAGTCTGCGAGAAATCGGAGCCAATCACCGCCGAAAGGGTGCGGCGTTTCTGCTCCAAAGTCGTATACTCTTGCAAGCAATGCTGAGCAGTATCTGTGGCAGTATGTTCCGGTATAATGGTGGCATAATGGGCTTGCCTCTCTATAAGCGATCTTATGCTGCTCGTACTTACTTCAAAAACTTCGTTTCCTGACAGTACCTGCACCGGACAAAATGTTAGCGCTCCATGTTTGCGCTTAGTCCAGGATTGAAGGACGCCACGCACCACCGCACCAGTTTAGACCCAGAGGTCCAGGTTCGATTCCCAGCGGGAAGTAAATGTTTGTGTACTCGATTTCGTTGGTTACCACCAATAACCGGATAAACAAGCCCTGCCGGGCTTGTTTATCCGCCTGGTCAGCCACCACCATCTTATATAAATTTGTCGCCATAACATCAAAGTTTGTAGCATTGTTGTGTTCCGGCAGCTAGAGATAAGATCAGTGCCTCAGTAGTTGAGGATTCACCTTCGGCCTTATCATCACTTGTGATCCAAAGACCTAGTGCTTACCCGTAAGATATGTAAAAAAAAATATGCTTCCGAAAATCAGAAACACACATTGCCGACTTGGCAACTCAACCCAAGATATCTGAATGATACTCGGCCTTCGACGATATATGTCGAAGATATATTGCGTCTATATGATGTTCCTACTATGTACTTTGTGAGCCAATCTATTGTCCAGTTCAATTTCAGCGTCACTGCCATTAGTACTGGAGAAGGAATGTATATAACTGACTATTCGGATGACAATACGAGCTGAAGACTTTATCAAAATATAACATAGCCTATGTTAAATGATCACTCAGGATTAATGTGGTCGTAAGTCAGACTCAAGACTGCTGGTTATATGCCAGTTTACTTGAAACTGTACAAATTAAATTAATGAAAACATATGAAAATGCTTGTAGTTCCAGGGATTAGCCCCTACAAACAAACAAACAAACACTATCACAAACGTTACCTCTTTATGAATAGTATAGAATAAGCGAAAAAATTCAAAAACGTACGGCAAACCTCAAAAGGTCTTTAAACATCCTTATTGTTGAAACTCTGAGGAGCTCGATGGCGCAGTGATTGCTAAGGTTAAGTAACTTTCGCAATGGCCGGTCAACGGATGGGTGACCAAAAATGTATCATCTCGAGCTCCTCCGTGGCACGTAAAGCTGTTGGTCCCGGCTGCATTAGTAATCGTTAGCAACCACCAATCCGCAATGGGCCCGCGTGATGGTATATGGATAGGGATATCCCCAGAAGCTCGTGCCCAGCAGTGGGGTCATAAAATGAGCTGATGATGATTGTTAAAACTACGTGTATAACAGTCCTGGCAAAGAAAACTTAAACATGACTGTCTCAGTGCAGAAAGAAAATTAGACTGAAGAATTTGTAAATGAATAATTGATTACGATTGTACATTATAATGATATAAGTATTATAAAGTGTACACCTAAATTGTGTGTTTCATTTATAATATAAAAGACACCCAAATTCACACAATAATAAAATAACTGTGTGTGGCTCAACCCTAGCCGGTAGGTACAGCTCGGTACGTCGGTTCAAGGTCACGGCACTGTTGCCGCACTGTCGTTCACTCTGGTATAACGATGACTTACTTTAATCAATGGCCAATATTGAATACAAATCCCGGTTGACAGTCAAACAAAGATTACGTTCACACAGTTCAATATCTAGTTTTGGGTCCCCTTTCCTGTTGCGGTATATTATTTGTTTATCTTAGTTCATGGGACGACACGGCTGGTCGTGCGTCTCAAGTACCTTTGGAAGAACGTTGTTGTCAGTTACCTGTTCGGGCTGCGAAGAAGAGGCTCCACAGAACAGAGCCAAGTAAAAGGTGACTGCAGAAGGTCAGCTTCACACTAACGCGCTCGAGCAACGCTCACATAGTCAACCTTCACGGTCACCGAATCTCGCAGCAAATGCACTCGGACTTTTCCGAGCTGTTCCGAGATCCGTGTCTGTATAAAAGTTCGCGCATATTATGTTGGTCCGCAGCGGGGCGGAGCGGGCCGCAGCGCAGCGCAAAATGCTTACATAGCACATTAGTGACGGGCCGGGTCGCAGCGCATTGACGGATTTTGAATACAGTGTACTGTTAGACGTCGCGTGCAACTGTACGTTATGGATAGCTCTGACGAAGAACTTTCTCTTGTTTGCCTGTTGTTAGAAAAAGAAGTTAATGTTGCTATAGCACACTGTGGCGGGCGGCATCGCACGCAACCAAAATCCGCGGTGGAATATGCTGCCCGCTGCGTCCCGGCATAGTGTGCGATAGTTCATATAAAATACATACGAGCAATTTGAGCGGATTTTTGCGCTGCGATCCGACTAGCTGCGGCCCGACATAATGTGCGCGAACATGAAAAATTATCTTCTGGATCTCCTTATTTTGTGACAGAGCGCAGTGGAATCGTCTTGTGTCGGCGACCAAGATCCACTCAATGTCGCTGAGCCAGCGGAGTAATTAATCATAAGTAAGTATCTTAATGACCCGATTCACAAAATCTTTACTGCGTTACATTCAACTTGATGTTTTTAAAAACAGAGGAAAGCGTGGCCAACTTCGAATTGAAACTCATTGGTGAAATATTTCGTACCCATAGGGAAATTTGAAAGTCATCGAGGGTAATTGAAATTTTAGTCTCAGGAATTCTTGTCTAATAAATTTGGAATTCTACCAATGGCGTTAGATTAAGTCACATGATTCTTAACTAATACTATTTTGCATGCGCCATGATCACCTAACATCATGATCATGTGAGTGACCATAATGGTCAACATAGTTCAAAAAGTTCTACCAATGACTGTCGTATACGAAACATCTCATCATCATCATCAGCTCATTTATGTCCCCACTGCTGCGGCACGAGCCTTCCCTATGGATGGATAGGGAGAACGGACCATAAACCACCACGCGGGCCCAGTGCGGATTGGTGTTTGTTAACGACTGCTAATGCAGCCGAGACCAACGGCTTAACGTGCCTTCCGAAGCACGAAGGAGCACGAGATGATAAATTTTTGGTCACCCATTTGATGACCGGCCTTTGCAAAAGTTGCTTAACCTCAGCACTCGCAGACCGGGCGCGTTAACCACTGCGCCATCGAGCTCCTCCATAAAAACGAAACATAAAATGTTGAAACTTTGTCCACGATCAGTATTCGAGCCCAACCTTCTTACAACACCAGTTAGACTCTCTGACCGTCCAATTCAAGCCAACACTATTTACTAACTGTGTAAGCCAAATTGAGCCTTATTCAATGTAAACAACTACGTCATTGATGTCGTACTTTAACAAACAAGCAAAAGTTATTTTAGCAAATTTTACTTTTTTATTTTTAAGTGCTAATTGCTGCACTGATGCTGAATCAAGCCGACCCAGCCACCTGGCTGGGTCGGCTTGATTGACGCCCACGCTTGATTGACGCCCACCTGGGCGTTTAATTTTTTCACTGTATTTTATAAATATTTTAACAAGCAAAATTTGAAATCAATTAATTCGGGCTTAGCTCTTTCTTTAAGATACTTCTCATCATTTTTTTTTAAATTAAAATTTGATCGTCATAAAATTAATAAAATATATTTTTAAGTTGGTTCAATAAAAAGTTTGTCAACAAACCTTCTTTCTAATTATCATCATCATCATCAGGTAGAAAGTAAAGGCCTTATTATCGAAGTATGTTTTTTTATTGAATTAAAACTGCTTAACATACTCCGATAACTAATACTCGGTAATACCATTGTTTCAAGCATCCTACGGGATTCAACAATAATTAACTTATACAATATTTGGTGGTTTTAATAAGTCCATGCTATGCTGTACCTTCTCACAAACTTTAGGCATTATCTCTACCTATTCTTTTTTGATCTTACGGGTAATCACCGTGCCTTCCCCTCACGTGATGATAAGGCCAAAGATGGAAACGCATTCCACCCTGCATTCTCAACTACTGAGGCACTGGCTATCATATCTCTAGCTGCCGAAACACAATAATGCTACAAACACTATGTTATGGCGACATATTTGGATAAGACGGTGGTAGCTAGCCAGGCGGGCAAACAAGCCCTACCAGCAACCAAACCGTGTACACAAACATGTACCCCCCCGCTGGGAATCGAACCCGGTCCTCATTAGACCACAGAGGCGGTTATTCAGAACAAAGAGTGCCTAGTGCTATTTTATTCACTACTCGAAGACGAAAACGAGAATTCGTATGACATTGAAACAGCGCCTCCCGTTAACAGACAAGAAGAGTTGCAATTTTCCTACACAAAATTCGTTTTCGTTCGTATTAAACGTTGCACTGCATGACACAAAATTTTAATTGTTTTAAGGTCTAAATTATTACTATGATGAATTATGTTAAATTTATTTATTGATTTTGATTTTGATATTGTTTGTATTGTGACGTTTATTGCTTGTATGTAACCATAGTCCATGTTACAGACGCATTTTATTGGGTTATAGTCAGATCCAATTATTTTAAATTTTCCCAATATTATTGTACTTACTGACTGTAATCTGTTATGTGTTGTAATAAATAAAATAAATAAAATAAATAAAAATAAACACAAAAGCTAACCTGCGTAATCCCGACGTACGTAAGCCAATACGTCACAACGCTCCCTAGAATGCTGTACACACCTATAATTATTCAAGCGATGACAAATATTCCCGCAGAGCACAGGCGAGCATTACGCCAGCATTCCCGCAACAGCCCGGATCCAGATGAGAATTAAATACACAGTTAAGACAACTCAATTGAAGATATTTGTACCCTGACGGCACTGCTTCAATACAAAATACATTTTCTTTTTCGTTATCTTAACGAATTACAAATAAATCATCGCCCTACTAAACGTTTCACACACACAAAAGCTAACCTGCGTAATCCCGACGTACGTAAGCCAATACGTCAGAACGCTCCCTAGAATGCTGTACACCCCTATAATTATTCAAGCGATGACAAATATTCCCGCAGAGCACAGGCGAGCATTACGCCAGCATTCCCGCAACAGCGCGGGTCCGGATGAGAATTACAGGCGCAGATAAGACAACTCCATTACACCTGAAAAACCGGTTACAGCACCGTTGTATCTTGAAAATTGTTGTACGTTTCGAGTTTTGAGTTATCTGTTAAATTAAATTGGTAGCTTCAACCACAAAATATGTAGGTCACTACGCAATTGATTATTAGCAAGTATATTGGGAGAATAATTCTTGAAAGGTTAATATAAGAACGAAGTTTGTTAGCTAATCAGATAATCCCTTGGCCGTCATCTCACCGGGTATCGATTCTACTATTTTTATACGTTTGCCAGTCGTGTAGTTTTTGTTTTGTTTTTCTTAGTTCTAATGATAAAATCAGTCTATCGGTATCGACTATCGAGACGTTATTGTATAAGCAGATTTAAGGCTGCTGGCAAGTGAAAATAAGGCCGGAGATAGAAGCGTACTTCAGCCAAGATCTTTAACCGCTGAGGCCAAGTCAGTATTAAATCACCATTAGAACGCCAATATTAAACATTGTTTTTATGGCGACAAGCTTTGATAAAATAGTGGAAGCTAGGCAGACGAAATTAAAACAAGCCCTACCACCAAAAACAAGCTAATACAATTAGCTGGAAATTTAACCGTTAAGACCTGAGATCTCACCACTGGTACCTACTTGTATGTAGTTTTTAATCAACTTATTATCATTTATACTTTTAATGTCTGTGGTGTTAACCTGAAAGTAAAATAGACTTTTTTGCACAAGTCGTAAATAAAGCAATAATATATAATAAAATATATAACAAAACTCACCCATGCGTAGCATTATCGTCAACTACGAGTAGTGGTGGTGGAAGGTATAACAACTATTATCAGGTTGCAACAAAGTCTTGACGTCTTACGTAGATACATTTTTTGTTTTACAAAAACACAAATGTTGAAAAAATTTTCACGAGCAGGGTTTGAACCTGCACCCTTCTGACAAACCGGGTCAGGTGCTCTAAAAAAAAATTTGCGTTAAAATTATATAAATTAAAAAAAAAATGTTTTTCTTAGGTACACCTAAAAAAAACAAAAAAGAACAAACCATTTTATTTATACCATTAACCTATGTTATATTGTAAAGTGAAATTAACTATTGTATTGCGACGCATGCTGCGAGATGGTAATTACCACAAAAGATTACGTAATACTCAAATTTTTATGTAAAACAGGATCTTTTTATGTCTTCATTCTGCTATTTATAACGAACACTATCGTGTCTCAGTGGCCTTAGTTTTTTTTATTTTTTGGAGAGAGTATGCTGATTGCCTTAGACGGCATTTTCAGCTTCACCGAGTTTTTCTGGTGGCGGCGAGAAACTTAAAGGGTTCCTCAAGCCGTGTGAAACGAATCACCTTCGAAGGTTTTCTAGAGGGAACGGCATCGCGCACTAGTGCGTGATGCCGTACCCTCTTCGATCAACAATACACTGTTGATCGAAGCGTACCCTACAAGATTCTCCAATGGGTTCGGATCGGATCGGGGATCAGTGGCCCTAGTGCTCAGCTCATCACTATTAGAAGACTTTACACTGAATACTCAAGCTGTTAAAGTAATTGTCGATAGTAACATCAACATCGATAGTAACATCCCTTTAAACCATATTGTTCTAGAAAACAGATATTATTTCAATTGGAAGAGCACCTGACCCGGAATGTCAGAAGGGTGCAGGTTCAAATCCTGCTCGTGGAAATTTTTTCAACATTTGTGTTTTTTTAGATATTATTTCTACAATTAGTATGAATTTCAAGCTGTTAGCATTGTTAAATTCTAAGAAATAATATTGAAATCTTTTTTTAAAACATAATTAAGTAAGTGCGTTTACCAAAATGAAGAGAATTTTCTATTTATTCAACTTAACGTCCTTGACACACTAAAACTTTCCACTCCACGTGCAAAACAAAGGCCGGAGTTAAAACACAAAAAAGCAAAGGGATTAATAAAATCCTATATAAAACAAATTGGATAAAATCGACCTACGCCGAAACAAAATACGGACCCAGTGTACCAGATTCCGTCAAAATCGAACATATTAAGCCCCTTTGAGAGCCGTTAGTCACGTAACAAATGAACGTACATACAGGAATATTTTCATTCCTATTTTGACATACCGCGACGTGTGCTCACGTTGCTGTTGACTCATTCGACCTTTATTTATTTGGAATGCTAAATATAGTTGACAAGCGACAATGGAAAATTTTGTTGAAATTATCTATAGTAATAATAAAGGATAAGGAGCTCGATGGCGCAGTGGTTAACGCGCCCGGTCTGCGAGTGTTGAGGTTAAGCAACTTTCACAAAGGCCGGTCATCGGATGGGTGACCAAAAGTTTATCATCTGAAGCTCCTTCGTGCTTCGGAAGGCACGTAAAGCCGTTATATTTTGATATTATAAAAAAAGTTTATTTTTAAGTCTAAAATCCACGCGGGCGAAGACGCGGGGTAAAGTAAATAATAATAAATACTAAAGTTCATTGTTCGTGCTGTTATTTAATTGCGCTGCTCATCACTTGTATAAGATATGATATATAAGATAAGATGACTAAATCGTTTTTAGAGATCCGTACATGCGATAAAAAACCGGAACCCTTATACGATTTGTCGCGAGTCTATCCTTGAAGTAATGTGTGAAAAGCTGGAATTGATTTGTTATATTAAATGAAAACTAATATTTCGGACCTTTTAAGCCATCATGGTAAAAGGGCTTTTGCAATATTGTGCATGAGGAAAACATTTTCGGAACGTTCGTTTACGTGTTTACGAACGTACGTGTACGTTTACGTATTTTCGGAACAACTGAACCCAACATTTTTAATAAATCAAGTATCAGCATTCATAACAAAAGTAGAATGAGGTATCACTTTGACGTAATAAAGAAACAAAAAATACCAATACACTTAATGATGGTATACCACAGCATCGAACCTGGCTACAACACCGGGCGGATACCTTGTCACATCGTAGTGTAGCGGACTCTTGACTCGGTCCGCAGCGAACACGTACAAGACGTGTGGCGGCGCGGGCGCTATAGCGTGAATAACATATTCTCTTATTAAGTTACAAGATCTGAGCGATAACAGCAAATTGACTACTACCTACTATGTATTTTTAATGATATACTTATTTGGTGACACGTGTGGCCATAAAGCGTACGACAGCGGTAGCGGAAGCGGCAGCGGGGAGCGGTGTGTGGTAAAAATTCATAGATTTGTATTAAAGTTTTTTTTGGGAGAGTTTTCCTGGTTGCCTCAGGCGGCATTCACAGCGTCACCGGACTTTTTGGGAGCGGCGAGAAACATAAAGGGATCCTCAATCCGTGTGAAACGATACACTGTCAGAGGTTTTCTAGAGGGAATGGCATCACGCATTTGTGCGTATCCCCGTTCCTATTAGATTCTCCGAGGGTTCGGATCGGATCAGGAGCGGAACGACCCGAGAGCGGGCTTCGGCTTTGGTTAACCGGGTCGTGGGGGTGGCGAGAAGCGCCCAGGTACATGTCTGTACCTGATATAGCCTCCTGACTATTCCAGGTACTTTTTTAATTTCACCGTAAAATTTTGATATATTCCAAATAAAGACCCTATTATATGAAAAGAAAACAAAAAAGAGTATTAGTTTTTTTTTAACTTTGTTCGGCAGGTAAAATGTAGAGTTTGCTCTAAGGTATTTTCACTGCAATAAAAACTTATAACCGCCAATTATTATTTTTTTTTGATGTACTATGAGTAGTACGAGGGCGGTCAAGAGGATAGAGCGCATGTGAACCGGGTCGTCGTACCCTTGTTCTACGAGTTCGGTGTCTTGTAGTGTATCCTGCAAATGTGTAGTCGCATTTAAAGGATCGGGCGGGATTGTATTAAACTGTTCTCGGTGGTAGCGGTGCAGGAGCGGTACCTTCGACAACAAGCTATAGTTGCCGCACCGCTCTCTGCGCCGCTGTCTGCTTACGCTGCTACCACTTCTGCGTCTGCCGTTGCTGCTGATGCTACCTTTAGCCGCAGCGGCTTCATGCTGCAGTTAATAGCCTTACGACGTGTAGTCAACTATTTTTTATGTCAAATTAAGGTTATAAGTGTTTGTCAGAGTGATAAATTGAACATCTTACCCTATTATTTACAGACAGAACTCAAATTAATCATCACTTAACATCAAGTGAGATCAAGGCACTGTGCTTACCCATAAATATAAAAAAAATGAAAATCTGTTATATAGGGTGTTTGCTAATACTCCCGAATATTGCCATACCCGAGAGAGAGAGAACCCCAGAGAGTTATAAACATACCTGAAAAGCACCATTTGATAGAGATATTAGAGTTGTCTGTTACTAAGTAAAACTGCAAAGTGACAACCCTAGGTCCAGCTGATACATTGTTCTTGTTCGTCAACCTCATGGTTATAACGAAACAGAAGTCAAAACATGTCAGGGTTGAACAAAAATAATGTAATAAAATAAATTTGAGGTTTGTATGGAAAAGTAAATCTTCATAAATATTATTTTGCATGTTACCACTGTGCGGTATTTATACTTGGTTGCATGGCTTTGTTTCGGGATTATACATATATTACCAAATATTCTGTATAAATTGAACGAAATGGACGCTTTACATTCCGCTTGTCAGCTGATCTAACGAAGCAAAATCACAACTCTTAAAATAAAAAGGCAGTAAATCTTTTAAATTTTATGATATTATATCTACCTTTACCTTCTCTCTATCTCTCTTCTCTCTCTCTTATAGTCATTCTTATATTAACTTTCTGTTGCACTCACAATAATATTCCCATATTAGTTGCTGTAGTAAGTTCTTGTGTTTATTTTATTCAGATTCACATACATAACCAAGGACTATTTATATGTTTTATACTAAAAAAAACGAACGGGTCAGTAATTCGAATGTCGGTACCTAAATGAGCCATTTGTATATAATGGATAAAATATGAAACCTACTATTTCTTTGTGTATTTTTTGTTGTTTTTAATATAACCGGTCAAAATAACCGATATTTCAACTTCCAGTACTTCAACTTCCAGTACTTCAACAACAAACCTGGAAAAGATACCTGGAGGGGAACATATTTTAATACCGAAATTTAATATACCTACGTTAAAAATTTCGATTTCAAAACATCGTAAATTAAGATATCGATTGTATTGAAATATCGAAAATTGTTATACCTAAGCTTAAAATATCTAAGATTAAAATACCAAGTGATTAAAATATCGATTGATTTGCGTTTTTGTAATTTGTTCGCAACAAAATTTGCGTTAAAAATTATTTGAACATTTAAAATAAACTTTCGTTATTTTAATTTTCGATATTTCGATACAATCGATATTTAAATTTTCGATGTTTTGAAAATCGGTATTTCACGCTAGGTGTTTTAAATTTCGATATTCAAATATGTACTCACCTGGAGTAACAATACTAAAACATTCGTACCTATAGTTTATAAGATCTTTGACCGCTCCTCAGACAAATATTGCAAATCCTAGAGGAATATTTCTTCAGATCTTCACAAAGGAACTTGCGCTCTTGCTTCCCCGCTTAAGTTCATAGTATCTCTATCCTAACTAGATAAGCGGACAACCGGTTCTTGTTATAAAGTTGTTGATGTCAATAACATATTCCTTACATAAAGAATTGCCCTGAGACTTTCTTTAATTTTTAATAAGGGTTCCTACATTCTGTATAAATATTTTTTAAATCAAATGTTAATCTATATTTAAATTTTATATAAAACAAGTACAGACGCCGGCACATCAACCTATCTAAAACTGTCAAATTTCTTCAATACACTTTCAACCATATACTTAAGACATAAAGTTCAAAGTCTATTGAAGAAATTTGACAGTTTGTGGTAGGTTGATGTGCAGGCGTGTGTACATCGACACTATATCAAATACTTGAATAAATAAGTTATTTTGTGTACCCGGCGCCTCCACCAAATGTGACGACCAAATGGATCATCACTTCTAGTACCGGGATTTTATAGAAGGAAATACTTTATCGTTTCAATTTTATATATTAAACATCGAATTAATAACAATAATGTATCAGATCAAAGTAGTCGTAGTCGCGGCCCGTCATCGAATGTCCGCGATGCTCTTCTTTTTTCTTCCATCCTTCTTCTTAAACTACGTTTGAATGCAGGCCACGGCGACTGCTAGTAAGCATGCCCGAGCAAGGAGTCTCGGTTGCTACAGTACCGAGTTTCTTAATTAATTACTTTTTTATTTATGGAGTACACAACAAATGAAAGTCAACGTAGTACAGTGCAAGGCCGTCATACAAAAACGTGTACTAATGAACATGCAGATGCAAAAACAACTGGCAATGTTACCTACATAAGATTTAAATTAAATATAGATCTAATACATGTTATGCATTAAATTTATTTGAATTAAAATGAGGCTAATTGAGAAGGTACGATAAATTAATACCTGTGCTTGGATTAAACCTCAATTTCTCGCATTTAACGCGAGCATCAATCGGTCGTCGCCGGCCGCGTACACAAACGAAAACGGTCATCCGAAGCCAGGTGACCGGTCAAATTTTTTGTAGTAAATCTGGTTACTCCCTTTGTCACAACTTCAAATCTTGTTCTTTAAAAGATCAAGCAACTATGATGGTTTTAAAAATAAAATTTGTTAACTTTTAATTTTATGGATTTATGTTTCGCAGCGAAGGAAAAAGCTCTTGTAGGTAAATGGACAATCCTATTCGAATGAGTAGTGATTTTTTTTATGGTACACTAACATCTTTTTGTTTCCTTGCCTTCTTAATGATTTATTTTATTATAGGAAATAAACAGTATACAATATTCTATTGTAGGCACCTCAGTGGTCTTATGGATATACATCAGAGACCCTGGGTTCAATAGGTACCATGTAGGAGATAGTTGGGGCTTGTTTCAAGCCTGCCTCAATAGCAACCATTGCTACTACAACAATGTAAGTAGCATTATTCTGCTCCGATATGTCGTGATAAGTTAATTGAAGCCTCATTAATTGAGGTTTCCGTGTAAAGTGTGTGTGTCCACTTTTGGCCATATCACAATTAAAAGCGATAAAGGCATCTCCAAAACAAAAAAAAGTAATATTATATATATTATGGTAGTTTTGATCAAAAATCAACTTAAATGTACAAAAACACAAATGTTGAAAAAATTTCCACGAACAGGATTTGAATCTGCACCCTTCTGACATACCGGGTCAGGTGCTCTCCCAATTGAGCTATCGTGGTTCTAACCAGCCCGCCGAAATTATTCAACACTATTTACTTTTTACTTTGAAAGCCAAAGGCGCCCATTCAATGTCAACAACTACCGTCATTAACTTCCGATCATAATAATTTACAAATACTAAAGATCAGTTAAGAAGTAGGCAAGCTATTTTAAAATGTTTAAATAATTTTAACGCAAATGTTGTTGCGAAACAAATTACAAAAACACAAATGTTGAAAAAATTTCCACGAGCAATTTTTTCAACATTTGTGTTTTTGTAATTTGTTTCGCAACAAAATTTGCTTTAAAATTATTTAAACATTTTAACTTAAATGTAGTCTTAAAAAATACAAAAAAATGGCGAAATGGTTCATCACCTCAATGCATGCATTATGCACATCGCTCGTAATGTTATCAACACCTATCAGTGGCATACCGGCAAGTTTCATGATACTATTTTAATGTTATAATAAATCAATGTTTTTCGAAGTTTAATCATAGCAACCAAATGCCACAGGGGTCTGCATTATTGATTGCTAAGCATCAGCGACTCGCAGCGAATGTCTAAATAGTTTAGCGTAATACCTTTGGGATACGTAACTTCCGATGCACTAAGCTAAAATGCCTGTTCATGTTCTGGTATCCAATTTATGAGCTATGGGCTTCCAGAGTCAGAATATAGTAAGTAAGTAACTTTTATTTCACACCACAATCAACATGTACAGTAATATAATTACAAAAAATAGAGTTATACAATTTACAGATTGTGGCGGGCCGATACCTGAACTAGGAAGTTTCCCGTAAATATAATATATATATACTACTCAAAACAAAATAAGGGCCACGAGGTATTTTTTCATTTTGGTGTAAATTATTAAACATTTACATATTGAAAGTAGTAAAATATTGAGTATACAAACTCTTTGATACCTAAACTTTTTAATATTGTAGTATTCATCTAATGCTGGCAACAATTTTAAATAAAATTTGATTTAAAATTATTTTTGAAAATTTTGATTGCATTTTCTTTGACGTTTTGCTTTCCTTAGCTTCTTGGTTTATTAGAAATTATCAGAGTTCATTGATATCTCGAGTCAGAAACATCTTTTGCAATATGCCACAAGCACGCAGGCGTCATATGGACTCGCTGACAGCAACCAGAGCCGTTACAATGATTGAAGAAGGTCATTCGCAGCGATCTGTGGGTTTGCAATTGGGATTTTCTCGAAGAGCTATTCAAAATCTATGGAATCGTTTCCAAGAGACCGGCAGTGTTAGAAGAAGACCTGGTTCGGGCAGAGTTCGCATTACAACAGCTCAAGAGGATCGTTACATTCGATTAAGTGCGCGCCGAGATCGCACAACGACGGCCCGCAAGCTGCAAAATCGTTTACGGCTCACAACAGGTACTCGTGTCAGTGACCAAACTATTCGTAATCGATTGCATGAAGACCAGCAGGCATCAAGAAGGCGAGTTGTCCGTATTCCATTAACCAGAAATCATCGTGCAAATCGTTTAATATTTTGCCGTCAACATTTGGACTGGGACATAAACCAATGGGGCATGGTGCTCTTCACAGACGAATGCAAAGTTAATTTTTTTAACGACGATCGGCGTATTAGAGTATGGAGAAGACGCGGCGAGAGATTTTCAGAAGCCTGCATCCATGAAGTCGATCGTTTTGGTGGTCCAAATGTAATGATTTGGGGCGGGATAAGCTTACACGGCAAAACTGAGCTCGCTATTTTAAATGAGGGTACTGTTACTGCTCAGCGGTATATTGAGGAAGTCGTCAGACCACATGTGATCCCATTTGCCCAGCGAGCGGGTCCTGGATTCATCTTGATGCAAGACAATGCTCGTGCACACACGGCTCAAGCGACTCGGTTTGTACTGGAAGCGTCTCAAATTCAAGTCTTGCCGTGGCCGGCGAACAGTCCGGACTTAAATCCAATAGAGCACATGTGAGATCAGTTGAAACGAAGAGTTAGAGACGGTGATCAGGAAATCCACAACCAACAGCAACTCATCAACGCTGTTAAAAGAGCCTGGGAAGAGATTCCAATGGAAAATGTCAGGCATTTGATTGAGAGCATGCACTCCAGGCTTCAGGAGTGCGTAACGAAACGAGGGGGGCATACCCGTTACTAAAAGCTGAGCATGGAGTATTTTCTTTTGTTTTCAGTAACTTTACATTGTTTTTATTTTTAACCTTAAATGTGTTTTTTCTTTCAAAAGCAAAAAAACTTTTTAATCATTATTATTGGAATAAATTTATTGGTCTACACGGTAAAAACAACATTAGTTTTCGTTATGGAGACAAAAAAATTAATATTGGTTTTATTATTTTCATGGTACAGACAAAATACCTCGTGGCCCTTATTTTGTTTTGAGTAGTATATATCCGTTCAGGAAAATAGGTACCTATAATTAATTGTTACAATAGTTTTCTTTTTTCTTTTCAAGGAAGACGATAAAGCCACAATAAGTGCACAAAAATAAATTAAATATCGGAAGTACATATTCATGCTTATAGTTAATTTAGTGTATGGTCCACAATGCCAAACTTTTGATAAATTATACGTACATTAATCTTTTGATAGTAGAATATCTAAATGAATATAATGAGTGAATGGATATATAATTGCGAAGGTAGAAACCATTTAACAGGTAAATAAATACTTTGTTGTGTTGGTGAGTGTAAGCTGGTAAGATCTGCTGAAGCAAGAGAAATCTAATGTAAATCAATAACCGATACATACAATACAATATAAACTAAGTACCAAATAAAACAACTGCCACGCCCTTTACAAGAATGAGAAATCTTACGAGACTGGGTTGGGTAACCTAACACTCTATGGTACTCCTCTCTTGGTCCAGAGATATAAATAGCTAGGCTGCATGCTGCAGGGAATTTACCTGGAAACAGCATATGGACACAACCGTTGCACAGGCTTATAGGGTTTTTGGCCTGTGCCGGTCTACTTTTAGCAAGACGTGGGGACTCAACCGCAAAACCATAAGGTTGATTTATATGGCGGTGCTGAGACCGATTTTTAAATATGGTAGCATCGTCTGGTAGCCCAGAACCAAGCTGAATATCAGTAAAAATAGTCTAAGCAAACTTCAGAGAACAGCTTGTCTGGTGATCGCTGGAGCCTTGCGAGAACCTGACCTGGGGAGAATCACACCAACAGCAACGCTGGAAGTTCTTACAGACCTTCCACTTCTGCACATTGTAATAGAAATAAAGGCAAAGAAAGCGCTACATAGACTAAAGATGGCCAAGCTGTGGGAAGCATCTAAGCCTCTGACTAGACATATAAAATAGGAACCAAAGATATTCCTGACAGGATCATGGAAATGAAGTGCGATAAAATATTTTCTATATTCGTGTTCGAAAATAAATTTAAAATATGTATATATATATCCCAACCAGAGAATAATGGATACGAGGACCACGCGGACGATGGATCCAAAATGAAGTCGGGCACAGGGGCAGAATTCCTTAACAATGACTTAAACAATGTCAAAGTATGGGAAACTTTGCCCACTGTTTACCAAGCCGAAACACTTGCAAATCTTCTATGCGCAACGATGAAAATAAGTGACAGCCAAGCCGCAATCAAATCACTTATATTGCCTCGAATCCACTCTGGACTTGTACTAGAAACCAGTGCGCCGTCCGTAAGTGACAAGTGTCATATAATTTATTTGAAATGTCTTCGTCCATATTTATATGATGCCGCGCGGCCATACTAATTTTGTATGGGGAATATAAGGAGCTTAATGAAAAATAATAATTTAATTATCGAAAATGTGAGACGGGCGATTTGTGGTTTAGACATTGGTGATTGTTTAGACAATGTCAGAGCGACAATAATTTAGATAAACTATAAGATATCAACTAAACGCCGCCACTCGTTTTCATGATTTTTGCCCAACTTTAAATGATATTGTCGAAAAGACTATAATGTGATATGAATTTATGGATCGGACTAACTGTAAACACGTTCTCTTTGATACTAATTATACATTTTGTTTATGTAATACGATCGTATTTTCAAATATATCAACTTAACCGTGACAGTACTTTTGGCTTTTTTTGGTCGGCGCACCCTTAAACAAGCTAGGTGGGTCCTATAGTGCATATAACATACCCATATGGCCTGGGGCCCAGTCCCATAGCTACCCGTATAAATACCCATCTATGGTAATGAGATGGCTGATGCACTTGCCACGGGCGGCTCAAAAAACCGACTTACATAAGTTTTGAGCCTTTTTTGGCACTTGCACGAAGTACCATCAACAAGACCTAAAATACTATAAACAGGAACGGCATCAAATTAAAAATAGCAACCGGGTATGAAACACTCTAAATCCTTACTAGGCGAATAAGACTGCGAACAAACCCTGGGACAGAGTAAGTTCATATCTGGAGGCAGTAGAAGGCGGGCACAATTAATCATCGGTGCCTTGACGGTGCACTATGCCACAAAATAAAAACTCCACAAATTGCAATTATGAGCAAACAGTTTGTGTAGAGCAAGTGGAGAGGAAACGGAGTCAATGCAGCACATACTGCACGGTGACTCTATAGCTACGAAAATAATGGGAGTTCTGAGATCGGCCTATCCAAAACCAAAATATTTCATGCTCTCCTTTCTTAAATACGTTGCCAAACTTATGGTATCCGTCTTTACAGAGGGAGATGAGTGATGAGGTTGCAATAAAGATCCCGATGAGTCGAAGTACTCCTGGGAGAGGGAAACTTCAGCAGGCCCCACTAAGATAAGATAAGATAAGAAGTACCAAAAATGTTGATGATCGCAATATTTAGTCATGTCACTTTTGACATAGATAGAAACAACAATAAAGCAGTTATCAAATAAAAGTAAATAGTGGCTTAATCTTTAAAGGCAATGAACGTCTGCCAATCTTTGATACTTTAGAATTTAAGAAATAAAGTATTTTGTAGTTTTGTGATTGTGTTGCTACTTTGCATTCAGAATTCTATATTTGGATTTTAAATTGCTTAGAAGTTTTTAAATTACTAAAGTAAATAAGTTAGATCACGTATAGTACTTGTATATATAGTTCTAAACAAAATTTTCAAAATATACATAGTTTTCCAACTTGATGAATATGATTGCAGACCAAAATAGATATCAATTAACAACGTTTTTAAAGCATACTTTAAAATCAGGATAAACATTAAAAAGTAATGTGTAAAAGTTGTTTCATTTAAATATTTACAACTACCGTGATTAGGTACTTGAAGTGTTTATGAATAAACTAAAAATAGCGTTTTCTCATGGGTTTTTTTTGGGCAAAAAATACATTTGTGTGAATTCAACAGTGTTTAATTTTTGATAAACTTAATTTTCAAAAACACAATGTTGACAAAATGTTTTTGTAATTTGTTCGCAACAATATTTGCGTTAAAATTATTTGAACATTTTATTAATATTTTTTACTTTATTTAGGTGCATATATTGAGGAGCTCAGCGGCGCATTGGTTAATGCACCCGGCCTGCGATTGCTAAGGTTAAGCAACTTTCTCAAAAGCTGGTCATCGGATAGGTGACCAAGTATTTATCATCTCAAGTCCTCCGTGCTTCGAAAGGCACGTAAAGGCTAAAACATGTGTAACGGCTGCGGTAGCAGCCAAAACTGCTTCTTCTCATTACTATTTTATATTAACTACCTACTATGTCATAAGTTGAAGAGGAGCCATTGAAAATTCAAAATGTCAAACCAAAAAAAAACATAACATTAGAACCAACTCTAGCGTACTACGTGATCCCTGGTGTGCTATCAAGACTTGCCACGCAAAACTTAAACTTGGATAAAGCATGCAGTGTGAATATGGGTTACGGGGATGTTGTATGCTGTGCTATGTTGATATAAATATTAAAAAGAAGAGCTAGCGGAGCAACAGTTCATAGCGGTGATGGAAACCTGGAAAAATATTATACTTCTAACCGCGCTACCAAGTTTCTTAATACTGTTCCTTGGCACATGGAGTGATCGCACTGGAAAGAGAAAAATATGTGTCCTACTGCCTATTGTAGGGGGCTTGTTGGTATGTCTCAGCAATATACTAAACGTATACTATTTCAAAGAACTGCCTGCTGAAGTGGCCATGTTCTTCGAGGCATTCTTTCCAGCCATCACTGGAAGTTGGAGTGCCATAGACCTCGGTACCTTTAGTTACATCAGCAATTATATCAAGTGAGGAGTCTAGAACGTTCAGGGTTGCTCCCATAAGATCTGCTCTTAGTGGCATTTTGTTACACAAAATAGGATATTACGATGTGTCCAGTTTAGGTGCTATTTTATACATATTCAGTATTTCATATGGATTTTATTACATCAAAGACCCTATAAAACTACAAATCGAAATGAATGACTAGATAAGTTATCAAACTTATATATTTTATAGAAAATATTATTTAGTAGATAATAGAAATGCTAAAAAAGATGCAAAGAGACAAACGACTACTCCCTAACCCTTTTTAGAACTAAAACATAAGTAGCATTTTTTTTTTGCGAAACCATTCCTTGGCTGACGAACTAGGGAAGTATTATAAAAGGGTAACATTTTCCGATAACGCAACATCGAATGTCAATGTTGCTATCCTGCTCACTTTATCTCTTATTCTTACGGAGCTGATATGCCAGAATTTAATTACGGAACGAATTCGCCGGTGTAAGGAGCTTCCTGAAATCCTTTTTTGACGTAAACCATGTAAAGGCAACGTTGCAAGTGGCATTCGAGTAGGGGCCAATCACCGGCGAACAAAGTGCTTATTGATATTGGCGTCTATTGCGTTCATAGATGGGCCGAATCATGGTATATTTCAGTGTAGTATGAAATCCTAATCCTAGTTATATTATAAAATTGCCTCAGTTAATCTGTCTGAATGTTTATCTGTTACATTTTCACGCCTAAACCAATTAAACATTTTTTATAAATTTTGGTAAAGAGATAGATTAGACCTAGACTTAAAAAGACAATGGCTACCATTTGTCGCAAAGAAAAAACTTGAAGGGATTGATTTCAGCCTATTTAGGTTGTCTATATCGAATCTCTATAGGTAATGTATACTATTAAGATTCAAGAGTCAGTTCTTATAAGTTATGTTCACAAAAGTCTTGCTTTCAAGGTGAATCTACTCTCATGTATTTGTTAACACGATACAATTTCAACTGAGATGCAATGAAGTACAGCTTCTACAACACCTTCTACATAGTTGTCCATGTAATAGGTATGTGTTATATTCAATATCATGTTATCTATTACGCAATTACCAGTAATTAAAGCAGCATGCATGATTTGTGATTAGTTCCGTACAGATGTTCGTAATAACGACAGATCTAGAAACAACCACTATTGGTCTATAAACTATTTTGTAAACTAATTTATTCCATACGTTTATCATTCTATTCTATTTCTATTCTATTTATTTATTATTTATTAAAGTTGCTCACTTGTTTAGTCCCTTATGGAGAACAGAAGAGGAACGTCTGTCCGTGTGCTGTGATTGTTTATTTGATGAACACGTCATATTATAAGTATATTTTATTAAACCCACTACGCTAAACGGTCCTGGTTTTCATATTATGTAATTCGTATTTTTCAGGTGGTCTGATATCGATAAGTCTATTCAGTCGTCGTTGGCAATGGGACGACTCCATACTGGGCATTGTATCTAACTGCAGCAAGGTTGTTGGCTCTTTATTGACAGGGTTCGCCAGGGCCAGCGTGGATATGTACATAGGTATCACTTGAACACAACTATCTTGAATCGAAATACCACCCACGTACTGGGATTCGAATTCCCAACCAACGACAACAATTCACATACTCATTATAGAGGTCACTACTATTTTAACACTGATATTTCTCGAATAGGTAGTGCCAAATAAAAAACTGAATGTAATGAAGAATCATTAGTATAAGTATTTAGGAATGCCTCATTATACCCCAAGTTTTAATCGAGTACGACGGCCGTGGATTTATTATTGTTTTCATTCACAAGATCATAAGAAAGCGGTAAATTTTGCGGGTTAACAAAGACATCGATTGTAGGTTTTCCAAAGTTTCTGTGTGATTTCTTAGTATAAATAAAACTTAGTTATTAATTAAAAGTATGAATTAGCGTCACATACTTTGTGACGGTACCTACGGTTATGTGTTTTTGCTCTGCTTCGATCTCTTGCCTGTCAGGAGACTTCAACGATAAAAAGCCAAATCTCACTAACTGCTATTTTAATATAAATTTTCAGTTTTTAATAAAAAGCTCTTCAGTTTTTAATAAAAATCAAAGATCAAACACAAATCATGCAAATAATCTTCAATTAAATACTGTTATATCGATACTTGTGTTCAATATTTTAAATTTTAAATTCATAAACCATGACACGTTTGTAATTACACGTTGTGATTTTTCAGGGAAAATGACAGCTATATTTAATCTGATGGGGATAGTAACGTCACTGGTATTCGGTCCTATTTACTCGTGGATTTACATGATTTCCCTGACAATCTACGCTGGAATCATCTACTACATCAGCTCTGCACTTACCGTCCCATCTATAATGTTCTTTGGGTGCCTTTGATTCAAGAGTAACATTGATCGAAGCTTCTACATTGATCGTTGTGATCTACATGTATATTTCTGCAGGTTACATTACAGACATCACCATAGAGACGCAGAACGTTTGGGACACCCATTTAAGCAGCAACTTTACAGTTGATTCAAACGTGACTCCGGTTTACCGTATGCTTTTTCTCATAGCTGCAGCTCGTAGATCGTACCACAATTTTACGCCACGTCACATTATGGGAAACAAAACTAAAGTAAAGTTGCTGCTAAAAACGGGTGTTCCAAGCGTTCTGGGTGTTTCTAATGTGAAACTCCAGACCATTTGTAAAAATTAATAAGAACAATAATATCCTGCTAAAGTGAAAACATTTTAACTTTTTAGGTGGTGGTAAGGTTTTACCTTCAATATAGGAAGGAAGGGATAGGAAAAATTGTACTACATGACGTAAATAAAATATTATTAAGTTTAAAAGTGTCAATAATTTTTTTGCTATTAGTAATTTTAGTGTAATATTGCAATTACATAAATATAATATTAAATGATAGTTGATTTTACCTTTAAAATTGCCGTTTTGCACAATATAATGGGTCGGGGAAAAAGTCTTTTCGCATATAGTAAATTGTATAAACTTGTAATAAAATTTCTCTGGCTGTACTATTTGTATCTGATTGGTTTTGATGACATTAAAAAGGTAACATTTTATAAAAAGAAACAAATTAGATAAATGTTGTTTCCAGCTGTTTTTATTTGTTTTTCTTACTGTCAAAATGAGTAAATTTAATAAATTTATTACAAAAAGGCAAAAATGCAACACAAGCCGTTATTTTTTTTGTGACGTTTATGGATCTAATGAAGTGTCCGTAAGAGTAGCACAAAGTTGGTATAAGCGTTTTCAATCCGGAAATTTTGATGTCAAAGATGCACTACGCTCTGGTCGCCCTGTTACTAATAAAATGGACGCCATTTTTGAAAAAGTGGAGCAAGATCGGCAAAACAGTAGTTACGACGTAGGTGAAGAACTGGGAATTGACCACAAAACAGTTTTAACCCATTTAAAAAGCCGTTGGGTTGGGTACACGAGCTCACTGAACGGAAACCTAATGTACTGTGTATTCATTTGCGATTCTTTATTGAGACGTAATGAAACCGACCTGTTTTTGAAGAAATTGATAACTAATAATGAAAAGTGGATCACGTACGATAAGAACGTGCGAGAAAGGTCCTGGTCAAAGGTTGGTCAGGCTTTACAGACTGTGGCAAAGCCCAGGTTAACTCGGAATAAAGTGATTCTATATATATGGTGGGATTGGAAGGGCATTGTTCATTATGAGCTTTTACCGCCGGGCGAAACCATCGATACGGATATCTACTGCCAACAACTCGGCCGGGATTGATCTTTCATTACGATAATGCTAGACCACACTCATTTTTAGCTATTCAGCAAAAATTAAGAGAGTTTGGCTGAGAGGTATCTTATAAAAAATGTCTTGATTAAAAAAAATAAAAATATAAAAGTTCTTATTTTGGCATATATGTTAGTTTAAAAAGTAAATCTGGTCAATTATTTTGTGTCTGTGTTGCCTGAACTAAAATTAAAAAACAGAATCAATTAACTTAATTTGCCAAGTCTCTTGAAGTAAACTGTCTCCAAACTCCTTTTGTACAAGACACAGGTGCGGTCTTGCGTAGAGTATTGCTCGCACCTCTGGGACGGTTCCGCAAAGTACCTTTTCGAAGCCTTGGACAGATTGCAGCGGCACGCTATACGCATTATCGGAAATGCAGAGGTCACTAATGCTCTCGAGCCCCTGCAATTGCGTAGAGATATAGCGTCACTCAACGTCTTCTACCGCTTATTCCACGGCGAGTACTCTGAAGAACTAGTTGACCTTATCCCACCTTTTCCCTTTCTCCATTGAAGTACTCTTGCTGCTCTCCGGAGTCACCGCTGTACTGTCTCGAACAATCCATCGCGCACAAAGAAATTTGGTGGCTCGTTTCTTTGTCACACTTCCAAAAGATGGAATAGTCTACCAGCACAGGTTTTCCCTTTTTTCATATGACATGGGGTCCTTCAAACAGGGCGTGAAGAGGCACCTTGTGGGCCGGCAGGGTGAGGGTGATTGATGCTGCGTTGTTTTCACGCTGCACCAGTTGTCCTTGCGTCTGGACTCCGTTTCCACTTAACATCAGGTGGAATAGAGTCATTTGTCCAGCTATGTATAAAATAAATAAAAATAATTTCCATTGATCCTGATTCTTCTTCATTCTGTCAATAGAATTACATGTACCTTATAGTCTGCCTTTCAAAGTTTCCACGTCATATTTTAGCGGGAAAATAAAATTACATATGAATTATGAAAGACATGATTAGTATGGCATATTAGGCGTCAAAAATTCTATAAAAATATCCAAGGTACAATTAATTTGGACACCTCCGAATATTGTCAACAACCCTATTACTCGTATAACGTCTCGTAATTGACAACATTGCGAAATTGAAATGTTTGAGCATAACAATAAATAACTGATAATGTTCAGATTATGTATTAGCCTCAACATGTCTTCAACAAATATTTGCCTTACTCTCAACATTACACTGAGCAATCATTTGAGTACAAACGTCTGAATCGTCTACTCATTACTATTTTTTATTGCTATGACATCAGTTGAAGAGGAGCCATTGAAAACTCAAAATGTCCTACCCAAAAAGAAAAGTTTTATGGCAAACATCAAGTATATTAAAGATAATATTACGTTAGAACCAACTCTGGCGTGCTACGTGATCCCTGTAGTGCTATCCAGACTCGCCACACAAAATTTAAACTTGGATAAAGCATGCAGGGTGAATATGGGCTATGGGGATGTTGTATGCGACGCGTTGCTGGCCAGAGAGGGCACGAAATACTTCAAAGAAGAGCTAGCGGTGCAACAGTTCATAGCAGCGATGGAAACCTGGAAAAACATACTTTTGACCGCAGTACCAAGTTTCCTAATACTCTTTCTTGGCGCGTGGAGTGATCGCACAGGAAAGAGAAAAATATGTATCCTGCTACCAATCGTAGGCGAGTTGTTAGTATGCCTTAGCAATATACTGAACGTATACTATTTTAAAGAACTCCCTGCTGAAGTGGCTATGTTCTTCGAGGCATTCTTTCCGGCCATCACTGGAAGTTGGAGTGCCATAGACCTCGGTACCTTTAGTTACATCAGTGATATATCAAGTGAAGAGACTAGGACGTTCAGGGTTGGTATAGCCAACCTTTGTATGACAGCCGGTGCTCCCATAGGATCAGCTCTTAGTGGCATTTTGTTGCACAAAATCGGATATTACGGTGTGTTCAGTTTGAGTGCTGTTTTATACATATTCAGTATTTCATATGGATTTTATTACATCAAAGACCCTAAAAAATCACAATCCGAAATGAAGAACGATGTAAGTTACCAAATTATCTCGAATTTATATACTATATTACGTAATTGACAGTAATTTGGGACTCGTTCATTAATCTATTCTGGCATTCATATAACTGTTCTCTAATAGTTCATAATAATTTTACTTTTACTGAAATAATTATAGAAGGAATAAAATTATTTACAACTTCTATACTGATAAAAAACCCAGCTTATTTTTTTGGTTCATATCTCGCTCTTGCGTTGGTTTGGTCATAATAATACGTAACTTCATAATATTCTTTGCTTCAACCTTTCGTTGAACTACAAAGTATTAAACAAGGTGTATGTAATAAAGTCAAAGTTTAAAATTTTTATTCAAATAAATTTTAGAAAAGTGGTTTTGAATCTTCGATACATTTTTTATCTACTACCCATTCAGGACGTCCATTTTTTTAGCTGTGGAGAATAATGGACGCAAAAAACTCCACAGCTTTAATAAAAGTAACGACATTTACAAAAAAAGGTATGGCATTACCAAATCATACAATATTTACAATTAAAAACTTTCATGAGAGCCCGGAATTACAAAAAATGCTTACCTCTAGAATGTCAGTTACATGCGTTCTTATCATGATCATAATCATTTAGATTGTAATAACCCTTTTTTTAAAGTATTTCCATAACGTGTGTCTTAAATTTCTCAAAGGGCAAAATTTAAACATGATTTGGGATTTTATTATAATATGTGACACCTTGTCCCATGAATGATCCATAAACTTTCTGCAGTGGAAGTTTAGGTATTACGAGTTTATTTTCCGATACCGTACAATCGAATGTCACTTCATCTCTTATCTTACGGAGCTGATATGCCATAATGTAATTACAGAATGAATCCTCCGGCGTATGGGGCTTCCTGAAATCCTTTTTCGACGTGAACCATGTGAAGGCTACGTTGCTAGTAGCATTCAAAAAGGGGCCCAACCACCAGCGAACTAAGTCAATATTGATATTGGCGTGTATCGTATTCCTATATGGGCCGGGTTATGGTATGTTTCAGTGTGTCATAAGTATCCGAGACCATTTTTGGAAGGAAAATTACCGTAATAAATATTTTCACGTCGTTTATTGTTATTAGTCGTTGCAAGTTTATTATTATTATCATTTTAGTATCGATAAATAGCTTTCGCTCAAGACGGTTAAGTACGGCAATAGCACAGTCGGACGGCGGACAATGCACGCGGTATCAAACCCCACCGCTTTTTGCATTTTCGCTAGAAGCGAACCGCTTACGAATCTCAGCTTTTTCAGGTGTTTACCCAACATGGCTGGGATTAACCCGTTTGCTGATATGATAATTGGAATGATTTCAGTAGAGACCACCTCACCTCGTGTACTACTCGGACTTTACGAGATTCTCGTCCTGAAGGATAGTGATGTCCACCAAAAACATTTCGATTGCGCCTGGTCCATCAACTGATCGGGCTTATTCGCAAGAATAATCCTGTCCGTTGGGGTTGGATAGGCCGGTCCCAGTATTATTATGAATAAATTACAAGTGATGTTCAAACGTACGCGAGAGTTATTCGTAGTGTTTTACTGAAAAATCTCTGATTTTAGCATTTTTTAAAGTTTTACTTTGATGCATAATAGTATTATTGATCAAGGATTTCTGTTACGATATTGTGTCAAAGAAATATATTTTCTAGAACCTTTTTTTACTGTATCATTGTGCAAGTTTTCCTCCTTGTAAGCAAAACACTGTAAAAAGATAAGTAGGTTCAAAGATTCCCTTAGGTAAAATTTTCTTAAAATCTTGACAATTTATTTTAGATCACTTTTAGTAATAAGACCGTGCTTTGTACATCTACTTTCTATGGTTTTTTGTTAAAAATCTTATACGAGTACTTGTTTTGCAGGTGAATTCACAGTCAGGTATTTGTACACTCGCTTTCGTTTTAACTGGGACGCACTGAAGTATAGCTACTACAACACCTTCTTCATAGTTATCCATCTATTAGGTAAGTGTTATATACAACTTAATGTAGTGGTCTAATATTACACAATTACCAGTAATTGTGTCATGCTTCCCGGCGAAACCACTTTCGATTTAACTAGTTTAAGTTACTTAAAAAAATCTATGAAATGTCTATAAAATTCTATTCCTATTTAAAAAAAATCTATGTCTCCGGTTTTGCCGTATTTTGTTATTGAAAATGGTTGCGCTGCGGAGTATCCTTCCAGCGAAACCACCACGATATATCTATTACTATGCATAGTACAATCAAATATATGGTATCAAATAATTCTATAACAATTCTATATTGAATTAGAACCCCAAAATCCTCACTAGAATTTGAATAAACGGACAAAGCTGTGCCTCAAATTTTCTCTTCGAAATAGTTAGTACCTTACAAATAAACACAGAATAAGGTCGGAATAGTTAGTCCGTGTTTTGTTCTTGTCATGTAAACGTAATTTCTAATTAGAGTAAAAGAGTCCAAACACGGAATAACTTTCTGACCTTATTCTCTGTTTATTTGTGAGGCACCTAGACTAAAGTTCATTGTCACAACCACAAGCATGCGAATATGGCTGAGTAGGGGAGTATGAAATGAAAGGCTTTATTTTCTAATTAGGAGAAATCAATGTTAAGGTTTATTATTTTTCAAATAAGGAAGTTGTACTTCTTGTATCAAATAATAAAAAAGAAAAAATACCTCAGGATATGTAATGTTAATGTTGCTAAGAACTTTACTCTAGGCGTTTAGAAACTATTTCAAAGAGAAAATTGGAAGCACAGCTTTGTCCGTATATTTAAATACTAGTGAGGATCTGGGGGTCTTAATTCAATATAGAATTATTATAGAATTATTTGATACCATATATTTATACTATGCATAGTTATAGATATATAGTGGTGGTTTCGCTGGAAGGATACTCCGCAGCGCAACCACTTTCAATAACAAAATACGACGAAAGCGGAGACATAGATTTTTTTTAAATAGGACTAGAATTTTATAGACATTTCATAGATTTTTTTGAGTAACTTATACAAGTTAAATCGATAGTGGTTCCGCCGGGAAGCATGACGTCAGTAATTAAAGCAACGTGCATGATCTGTGCTTAGTTCCGCAATAAATGTTTGCCCCATTAATTAAATTGTACATCATTATAGTATACTACATGCATATTAACAAGCTTTTAAATGTATTTAAAAACTGTTATGTTTTCGGCACTCCTTGTCTGTAATCTGTGTAATATCACTATACTATATTATTTATTGTAATGACTGGTGTGCCAAAATAAAGAGTAAAAAAATGTTACCTGGCCAAATACCAAAATTCAAGGATAAAACTTTGAAAATGACAGATTTTGATACTTCAATTTTTCCTCTCTTATTTAACCTTTCTAGGGTAGTTTTTTCGAAAAATACTAAAACACGTTATTCTTAATTTTTATTGAAAAATTTATAGATACATTATAATTATTCATTTTTGTAGTTCTTACATTAAAAATAACGATTTCCCAAAACTACCTTTTTTCCGTTTAAACTCCTTTAAAGGAAAATAAATAAAATACCTGAGACACGTCATTCTTTATTTCTTTCCAAAAAGCCATTTTTGGCTTTTTGGAATTAATATTCCAATTTTCATGTATTTCCAATACCATTTTTTTTAAACTTAAGACTTTCATACAAACTTTCACCACCTATTAACCCCTTTAGGGTGTGATTTCTGTAAAATCCTTTCTTAGTGGTTGGTTACGTTACTCCTACCTACAGTCCAAATTTCATCTAATTATTAGCTTCAGTGGTTTCGGCTCAGCGATGATGAATCTGTCAGTCAGGACAAGTTATTATATTTATATAGATAGATGGTGCAAGTTACGTATTGATACGTACGCGACTATAATGCTTAAGTTTAAAATGCTATTACATTCAGTTTTGTGTCTGTCAGTAGTATTTCGTAGGTTTCATAAATCATCTAATTATTATAGTACGAGTACCTGTTACAACTACAATTAATTGTGATACTGTAAAAAGAACATTGATTAATATCTTCTAAGGTATGTATTATGTAAAATTATGTAATTCGTATTTTCCAGGAGCTCTGATATCCATAAGTCTATTCAGTCGCCGGTGGAAATGGGACGACTCTATACTGGGCATTATCTCTAGCTGCAGCAAGGTTGTTGGCTCCCTGTTGTCAGGTTTCGCCAGGACCGGTTTGGATATGTATATAGGTATCACTTGAACACAACTAGCTTGAATCTAAATACCACTCACGTACAGAGGTGGGATTTTTCAACCAGAGCGCGGCGATATCAATTCTCATACTCATTTTAAAGGTTATTTCAGTTCAGTTGACACTGTGATTTTAGAATGTTTACCAAATTTTTAAATGTAAATTATGCAGAATCATTAATAAAACTGCTGAAGCATACCCATTAATTCGACGTATTTACCGGTAGGCACATGCTATGGTCACAGGCTAACTCAGTCAGATATTCTGATACCTAACAGGGTTTGAGTACAACATTGTTTGGAATGAAACGCAAAAGCTTAAAAGTTTTTTTCTTATCTTATACCACAGTATACTCATGTGCTTATACCTTGTAATTTTAACTGACCAAGTAACCTTGCAAACTGGAACACCGCAAACCACAATGCAAATCATTGATGATTGGCGGCAGTAAAAGTTGGTCACATCAGGTCTGATTCTGGGCAGAATCCTACCACCAGACCAATAGCTGCAGGTTTCTCTACTCTGTGTGCACTTCCAGCTGTGGCTGTGGAGATGTTCAATGCCTCATCGTATACGGCACTGAGATCGCTCTCATCTAAATTAGTCACAAGCGATACACTGGGTAAGTTATTTTTCACTATTATAGTAAAACGCACATAGTTAGGGATTCGCGGTATGCACAAAGGGCTGAGTGCAAATTTTATTTTCCTTTCGATCACGTTAAAACAAGAATTTGTATGTCAAAATTGAATCTTACCTCGTTTATCCCCATATTTAAAGCGCTGCTTTAATGCCACATATATTCTTGTTTTTATTAACACGATCAAAAATTAGATAAAACTTAGCACTCAGGTTACCCACTATTAAAGAATTCGAAGGAATAGGAAAGCGGTAAATTAAAGTGTTTTCATAAAGGCATCGATTGTAGGCTTTAAAAAGTTTTGTGTGATTTCTTAGACTACATAAAGCTTTTAGAGCTATTAATTTCAAGTATGAGTTTAAGTCATATACTTTGCATACCCTACGGTTCGCAAGGTTTTTATTTGCTTTTGAGCACCTGCCGGTCAGAAAACTGCAACCAGAAAAAGCCAAATCTCGATATCTGCTGTTACATATATTTTATTATTTATTTTGATCAAACCGATACTTCTCTTAGTATTTGTGTGCTGCGTAACTGCTTCAAATGTGATAATTTAGTAATTGACGAAATAATGGCTACACATCAACCAATCAATCAATTAATCAATATTTTAAATTTCAAAGTTTTAAACCATAAAACTCTACTAGAAAACTGGAATTTTACTCATATCGTTAAATTACCCGTAATTTTTCAGGAAAAATGACAGCTATATTTAATTTAATCGAGATAGTGACGTCACTGGTGTTCACTCCCATTTACTCGTGGATTTATAAGATGAGCCTGACAATCGACGCTGGAATCATCTACTATATCAACTCTGCATGTGCTATCCCACCTATAATGTTCTTTTGGTTAGGACCTTTGATTATTTACATATAATTTTACGCAAATATTGTTGTGAACAAATTACAATTAGAAGAAAAAAATTGTTGAAAAAATTCCACGAGCGGGATTCGAACCCGCACCCCATGACATGCCGGGTCAGGTGCAACCAACTACGCTATCTGACTCAATCCAACTCGCCGAAATCAATCAACACTATCTATTCTTACTCTGTAAGCCAAAGGAGCCTTATTCAATGTCGACAACTACGTTATCAACATCCGATCTTAATATTTTTCAAATATTAAAAGATCAGAAAAGAATTAGGCAAGCTATATTTAAGTCGTGGAATTTTTTCAACACTTTGTCTTTTTTCAAAATAGTACTTTTGATTCAACTGTAACATTGTTCGAAGCTTTTATTCTATGGTGTCATCTACATGTGTATGATTTTGCAGGTGATCACATTGAGACGCCTGGATCATTTGGAACACCCATACTATATTATAGCAGTAATTTTAAGGTTCATTTATAAGTGGCCCCGGTTTACCGTATGCTTTTTTTCACAGTTACAGCTCTAGGAACATAATAAATTGTAGATGGTACTGCAAATTTACGCAGCGTCACCGCAACTCTTGTGTAGCCAGATTATTCTTCAAAATCAATTACGGTTTATGACAAACAAAAATTTGGAATCAAGTATAGAGCTGCTAGAAACGGGTATCCAAGCCACAGTAGATATTTACTCATGTGCCCAAGCGTCCTGGGCATCTTTCATTTGAAACAAAAAGACGGTCTTTCAAAGGACCGTCAAAGGTTTTCCAAAGGTCCGTCAAAGGACAGTCATTCTTTAAGTTAATAAGAGCAATAATATATCGCTAACACATTTTCATTTTTAGGTGGTTTTACCTTCAACGTAGGAAAGCGTTACGAATTCAAACTGAAGAATTAGTAAGCTTACAGTACAAAGACGACTCGCTACTGGAAAATGGAAATTTAAGAAGGATTCCCTCAACAGCAATAGGTACAGAATGTGAAGTTACTGAAAATATTGTACAATCTGACGTAAAATAAAATACTTTTAAGTTTAGAAGTGTATACAATTTAACAAGCTTTTATTAAGTTTCACCTGTCCCAATGTTTGTCCGTAATCAAATCTTGCAAGTTAAATTTGATCCACTTCCGGGTTACCGATTGAGCTGAAATTTTGCATGCATATGTAAATTGGATAACAATGCAAAATTATTATGACATGGAGCTGATCTGATAATGGAACCGGAAGGTGGACACACCCCCATCGAGTTTGGTCTCCTTAAAGGTTGCAATGTACCTATATTAAGGTATTATTTACTTAAAAAATATCAAGTTTAAATCATTTTTAACTTTTTAGTTCTTTTTTTTATTAACAAGTAATATAAGCTTGTATTTAAAAAGTTTTTTTAATATTGGAATTTTTGAATTCACAATGCTATTTATAGTTAAAAAAATTACAAGATAAAATGTTACTAAGTAATATTTTTATTTGAAATGGACAGCAGGTATTGCAGAACGGCAAATTCATAGGTGAAAACCTAATGTATATATTTAGCTTCGTGTTATGTGCTTGACTAAAGTAGTTGTATAATTTTAACCCTATTATATTGCAGCATTAATAACAGGCTCAAACAACCAAAAATCATTTATAAATGATGATCGTTTCTTTAATGTGTGTTATAAAAATTTCGATATAAACAGTCTACGCAGTAACAGATGCAATAAAATATTTATCAGTATACAAATAGTTATCAAAGAAAAGTAAACAATGGCTTAAATCTTTATAAGGCATCGTCGTCAGCTACGTTCGTTGGTATCGAATATTAAACTTTATAATTTAGGTAAGTATGTGATTATTTTATTTCTTACTTTGCATTTAGAATGCTACTTTTTAGAATTTTTTCTTAAGTTATGTAATATAAATTATATTATTACTTATTATAAATTATATTAATATATATAATTATAGTAATATTTTATATTTATTTGTTATATACGAAAATATTTTTTTCAAACTAAAATATAGCATTTATGTCTGTGTTTCAAACCAAAACGTTTGAATATCAACGTTTTGAAAAGCATACTATATTTTCTTCATTTGAAAATATTTGTGACAAATGTGATTACTTCAAGCGCTATAACAACTACGAGTTTTTAAAAAATAACTCTAATTTCTTATAAAGAAGTATGACCATGTTTCTCACTTTCGTACTGAATTAAAATGGCTACCGATCAGACACCGCCGTAATGTGCACACTTTTCCTTTTTCTAAAACATCATTCTCGACCCTAATTCTCTTTCTTACCTTCGTTGTCGGTTCCACCTCCTGCCCCCACCTTGCCGGTCAAGACATGCTTGTATCACCAAGACCCAATATCCACAATATCCTTTAAATGGAAAGGATTTTCAAGGATTACTGTTTGTCACTTACGTCATCGCAATCATAGACACTATATTATATCCATGTATCATCATCATCATCATCATCATATTAGCCGAAAATCGTCCACTGCTAGACAAAGGTCTCCCCCAAGGATCTCTCCATCTCCATGTATATTATTATAATATTTATGTGTATATGTTTATATTATGTGAAGGTATATTAGAATAAATATAAGGTATATGATCATATTTATGTACGAGTAGTAATAATTAATTATTAATTATGTATGTGTGTGTTGTTTTAAGAAATTTTGGTAGTATAATTTTAGGGTGCGCCAAAGTTCACCAAAATTTTCAACTCCGATATTTGGAACTCCGAAAATGTTCTTCCTAACATTTTTCATCCTAACAATCACAATTCCTAACTACTCTGTTTCTAATGTTCATAATTCCGAATCATTCAACTTCATAATGTCAGTAGCAATAAACATCTATTATACTATTATTTGTTTTCCTATATTTTCTCAACATAACCGTCTTTTATACTATTATTCAATGTCATATCTTTTTTATTTGAAGGGACTTTAAAATAAATACGCTTAGGTAAGCGAGGAGCGAAGCGACGAGCGAGTTAGGTTGACATAAACATAGCGCACGAGCCGAGCAAGCAAAGCTAGCGTGCCGCGGCAGCGGCCGGCGAGTGCCAGAAGCGACTTTAGGCGTTTCTCACATGAATATACATCACTTTACAATGGAAATTATGTTTAGGGATAAAAGCGTTATGAAAAACAACAGTAGGAGTTTAAATATATATTTACCTTAGTGATATTTTCAATTACAATTTTCGGAAACATGAGTGTTATGAACATCGTCTGTAGTACTACAAATTGTATGAATAAAAACTTTAGGTGAGCCAATTTGGAACCTATTTTTTATGTATTGACTACCTGATGTTATAATTGTCATTGTTATGGCATATCATGCGTCAAAAATTCTGTAAAATATCTAAGGCTAAGTACATGTCTACTGATTTGGACACTTCTCCGAAAAATGTTAAAAACCTTATTATTACGTCATGTAACTGGCATGATAATCGAAAATGTTTGATGAAATGTTTGAACATAACAATAAAGAACTGATAATGTACAGATTATTTATTAGCCTCAACATGCCTTAAACAAATATTTGCTTTAATATCAACATTACGCTGAGCAATCTCTCAAAGTGTTTATGTGCAAACGTCTGAAACGTCCTATCATTTTATTTTATATCACTATGCCTTTGATTATTAATAATCAAAGCACTAAGTCATCAGTTGAAGAGGAGCCATTAAAAACTCAAAATGTCAAACCGAAAAAGAAAAATTTCATGGATAACATCAAGAATATTAAAGATAATATAACATTAGAACCAACTCTAGCGTGCTACGTGATCCCTGTAGTGCTATCCAGACTCGCTACACAAAATTTAAACTTGGATAAAGCATGCAGGGTGAATATGGGCTATAGGGATGTTGTATGCGACGCGTTGCTGGCCAGAGAGGGCACGAAATACTTAAAAGAAGAGCTAGCGGTGCAACAGTTCATAGCAGCGATGGAGACCTGGAAAAACATACTTTTGACCGCACTACCAAGTTTCCTAATACTCTTCCTTGGTGCGTGGAGTGATCGCACTGGAAAGAGAAAAATATTTATCCTACTGCCTATTGTAGGGGAATTATTAGTGTGCCTCAGTAATATACTAAACGTATACTATTTTAAAGAACTGCCTGCTGAAGTGGCTATGTTCTTCGAGGCATTCTTTCCAGCAGTCACTGGAAATTGGGTAGCCATATTCATGGGAGTTTTTAGTTACATCAGTGATGTTTCAAGTGAGGAGTCTAGAACATTTAGGGTTGGTATAGCCAACCTTTGTATGACAGCCGGTGCTCCCATAGGATCTGCTCTTAGTGGAATTTTGTTGCACGAAATAGGGTATTACGGTGTATTCAGTTTGAGTGCTATGTTATACATATTCAGTATTTCATATGGATTTTATTATATCCAAGATGTTAAAAAGCTACAAATCGAAAGGAAAGACAATGTAAGTAAACAAAACAACTTTAAATTTGTAACCTTTATTATGTTAACGACAAAAGCTCGTTAAATTAATCCATCCCTTAGCTGACGAACTAGCAGAGTATTAAAAAGGTAAACGTAATATTTTCCGATACCACCACAGCATCGAATGTCAATATTGTTATCCTGCTCACTTCATCTCTTATTCTTAAGGAGCTGATATGCCAGTATGTAATTACAGAACGAATCCTCCGGCGTATGGGGCTTCCTGAAATCCTTTTTTGACGCAAACCATGTGAAAGCTACGTTGCTAGTAGCATTTAAAAAGGGACCCAACCAACGGCGAACAAAGTCCATTTTGATATTGGCGTCTATCGTCTTCATATATGGGCCGGGTAATGGTATGTTTCAGTGTATAATATTAAATTATATTATAAATGTGTAAGGTTAACGTCTCAAGGATCCGAGACCTTTTTTGGAGGAATGATTATAGTTATAAGTATTTCCACGTCGTTTATTGTTGTCTGAACTAAGTGACTTTGTAAGCCTGAATCTTCAATACTATGTCACAAGATGAAGCATCTAAGGGATACAAGCTTTGTCTTAAAGCCCTTCTTAGAAAAATATATTGATTGCTGGACTACATATACGTTCATTACTTCAAATCAAATAACGGAGTTATAACGTTTACTAACCTTTGTTCTCATAAATTAAAAGCTATATTGCGAGACCTACTAAGTATTAGCAAAGTTTTATAATGATTCTTTTTCTTAAAATGTTTGTTACGATACCGTAGGTAAAACTTTTTTAATGCAAAAAAGACAGTAGAAAAACGACTTCGTTCTATGGAAACAGTTAGTCAAATTTTCTTGAAATCTTAACTTATCATTTCTCATGTTTTAGATCACTTTTAGTGACAAGACCGTCCTTGGTACGTTTACTTTTATGCTTTTTTTGTAAAAAATCTTAAACTATTGTTTTCCAGGTGAGTTCACAGTCAGGTATTTGTTCACTCGATTTCGTTTTAACTGGGACGCACTGAAGTATAGCTACTACAACACCTTCTTCATAGTTATACATCTTTTAGGTATGTGTTATATACAATTTAATATAGTTGTAAAATATTACATAATTACCAGTAATAAAATCAACATGCATGATCTGTAATTTGTTTCGCATAGATGTTTGTCCCATTAATTATATTGTAGACCTATGTATGCTATTGGGAGTCCTTTGTCCAGCAGTGGACGTCTTATGGCTGAGATGATGATGATGATGGACTATTGCTATGGAGCAAATAATAATACGTTCGCGACTTTATTGCTTAAATTTCAAATTTTATTAATGTTTTTCTGTCAGTTATAGTTCGTAGGTTACGTCACTTCTTTTTAAAACGGTTATTTATTAAAGTACTAGTTCGAACTACAATTAAATATGAAACTGTGAAAAGAACATTGATTAATCTCTTCCAAGGTGTGTAAACTTTATGTAATTCGTATTTCCAGGTGCTCTGATATCGATAAGTCTATTCAGTCGCCGATGGAAATGGGATGACTCCATACTGGGCATTATCTCTAACTGCAGCAAGGTTGTTGGATCTCTGTTGTCAGGGTTCGCCAGGACCAGTGCGGATATGTATATAGGTATCACTTGAACACAATAACTAGCTTGAATCGAAATACCAGTCACGTTAAGGGTGCGATTTTCCAACCAGCGCGGTGATATTAATTTTCATACTCATTTTAAATGTTATTGCTATTTTGACCCTGATATTCTCAAATGGTTAGTACCAAATTTTAAAAAGGTAAAAAATAATGCAGAATTATAAGTAAAAGTGCTTAGGCACATCCGTTATATGCAACTTTTTTACTCTATTCTAGTTTTTTGATAAACTACAATCCAATAATAAGTAATCCAATAATGAGAGAGTGATTATGTTAGGAGACTTTAATGGGTGGGTAGGTAGAAAGCGAGATGGGTATGAAAAGGTTCTTGGTGTACATGGTGACGATAGAGTGAATGACAATGGTAAGAGTTTATTAGAGATTTGCATGGAATAGAATTTGTGTGTGATGAATACCATGTTTGAGCATAAAAGAATTCATATGTATACAAGAGAAGAAGGTGTGTCGAGGAGCATGATTGACTATGTGATTGTGGACGAACGATTGAGGAGGAATGTTATGGACACCCGGGTGTATCGCGGGGTTGGCGTCGACACAGACCACTTCCTGGTGCTAGCACGAATGAGTGGTCTCTTTAATAAGTGGCGTCATAGAGCTCCAGTGGGTACGGGTGTTCTGGAACGTGTAAAGGTGGAGAAACTGCAAGAAAAGGGTGTGGAAGACGAGTATGTGAAGAGGTTACGAGAGCGATCTGAAGGTTTAGAAAAACTGCAAGACATTGAAGATTTGTGGGGCTGTGTTAAAGATGGATTAGTGAGTACGGCTGTGGGTATATGTGGAACTACGAGAAAAAGGAAAGGTGGTAAGAAAAAGAGTATGTGGATGAACAAGAGTGTGCAGGTGGCAGTAGATGAAAAGAAGAAAGCGTGGTTGGATTGGTTAGCTATAAGAGCTAATCAAAGGATGCAAAAGGCGACAGATAGAGATGTGGTTGAAGCAAAAAAGGAGTACAAAAGATTAAAAGGAATTGTGAAGGATGTAGTGAACAAAAGTAAGGAAGAACGAAAGGATGAGTTTGATAAGAGGCTTACTGAAGATTTCCGGACAAATGACAAGTTTTTCTGGAAGTCAGTACGTTCTGCTAGGGGAGCATCGACCGTAGCAGAGCTTACAAAAATCAGAGGCGATGATGGAAGGATCTTGAAAGAGGAAGAGTGTATCTTACGGAGATGGAAGGAGTATTTTGAAAGCTTGTTTGAAAGAGATGATGCAGTGGCGGAAATAGATGAGCCGTCCGTGGAAGGAAATGGAGGTGAGAGTGAGATTTGTATGGATGAGATAGTGATAGCGTTGAAAAGTATGAAAGCTGGTAAGGCTGCAGGGTATGATAGAGTATCTGTTGAAATGCTGAGGGCCGGGCGAAGCATAACAGCTAGTCAGTTGTACCACCTTTTTAATTTGTGTTGGAAGGCCGGCCAGGTACCAGAAGATTGGTGCAAGGCCGTGATCGTGCCGCTTTTCAAAGGGAAAGGATCACAACAGGACTGCAAAAATTACCGCGGAATCAGCCTTCTCAGTGTTGTCGGCAAACTGTATGCTAAGGTGTTGATTAATAGGGTTGTGAAAGAGACGGAAGAAAAGATTTGGGATGCACAAGCGGGATTCAGAAAGGGAATGGGATGTACGGATCAGGTTTTTTCCTTGCGTTGCATAGCGGAAAAAGTTTTGGCCATAAACCAAAAAGTCTATTGCATTTTCGTGGACCTGGAAAAAGCCTATGATCGGGTGAAAAGGAATGAGTTATGGTTGTCTTTATCCGCGCATGGGGTGAGCAGCTGTCTGATACGAGCGCTGAAATCTCTCTATAAGTGTTCCAGTGCTTGCGTCAGAATAAACGGGGCGTACACTGACTGGTTTGACATCCATAAAGGGGTTAGACAGGGTTGTGTAGCGTCCCCATGGCTGTTCAACCTATTCATGGATGACTGTTTGACAGATCTGAAAAATAGTGATTATGGACTGAGAATGGATGGGTTGCTTGTTAAATGCCTTCTCTACGCTGATGATCAAGTCATACTTGCGTTGCAGGAAATGGTAAAATTAATGAATGCGTCGTTAGAAGCGAGAGGTATGAAAGTGAACGTAAGTAAGACAAAAACCATGGTTTTTGAAAGAGAGGAGGATATGACAGAATGTGATGTTTTAATTGGAGGTGAAAAAGTAGAACAAGTGAAAGAATTTGTGTATCTGGGGACTAGGTTCACGAGGGATGGAAGGCATGAGGGTGATATTGATAGAAGAGTGAATGCAGGGAATATGGTGAATGGAGCGCTGCATGCCTTTATGAACAGTCAGAAAGTGTCAGAGAAGGCGCGACTGGCTGTTCATGCGGGGGTGTTGGTGCCGACGCTTATGTACGGAAGTGAGAGTTGGGTATGGCAAAAGAAGGATGAAAGTAGGATAAATGCAGTGGAAATGAGAGCATTGCGAAGTATAGCAGGAGTGACATTGAGTGATAGAATGAGGAATAGCAAAATTAGAGAGCGTTGTGGTGTGAAAGAGGATGTTGTCACTAAAATTGAGATGGGAATGGGGATGGGTTTGGGCATATGGAAAGGATGGATGAAAGGCGATTAACGAAACAAATTTACAAGGCGAGGGTGGATGGAGCTGTTGGAAAGGGTAGGCCTAGACGGACGTACTTAGGACAAGTCCAAGACGTACTAAGAAAAGGTCAGGTCAGGAGTACCCATAACCGACGAGCATGTATGAAAGGAGTAATGAGAGTGGAGGAGGCGCAAGAGGTGTGTCAGGACCGTAGCAAGTGGAAGGATGTGGTCTCTGCCTACCCCGTTGGGAAAAAGGCGTGATGGTATGTATGTATGTATGTGCAATAATAAGTTCACACATCTTAACATAAATATTTGGTTTATAACATAACACTGATCACATTTATAAAGATACAGATAGGTACACATTTGTTACATTTTAAAACGCTGTCATACTTAAAGGTTGCCACGAAATGCACAAATTAAAACTATTAGAAAGCAAACTAAAAGCACCCTACTTTTAAGGTATTCAAAGCATACTTTTGATGGCGAAGAAATGTTTAAAATACAACGCAAAAGTTTAAAAGCGATTTAGTAAGTTTAAAAGCGATTTCGGTTCTTATGCCCTGTCATTTTAACTGAATGTAATATCTAGTACCTATTTCTCAAATATATTTATTCTTTCAGCTGTGGCTGTGGAGATGTTCAATGCCACATCGTATACGGCACTGAGATCGCTATCATCTAAATTAGTCACAAGCGATGAACTGGGTAAGTTATTTTCCACTAACAGTAGTATACGCACATGGGGTTTCAAGGTATGAAAGGGTTGAGTGCAAGTTCTATTTACCATTCAATTAAGTTAAAACAAGTTTGTATATACAATACAAAATATATATTTTGGTATATACCAAAATTGAATCTCACCTCATTTGTCAATTTAAGGCAAAGCTTTAATGCCACATATATTCATGTTTTCATTAACATGAACGAAAAGTGAATAAAACTTAGGACTCAGGTTACTATTGGTGAATTTGAAGGAATAGGAAAGCGGTAAATGAAAAGGATAACAAAGACATCAATTGTAGGCTTTCCAAAGTTTCTGTGTGATTTTTTAGCCTACCTAGAGCTTTTACAGCTATTAACTGCATAGAGAAAAATCCAAATCTCGATACATGCTGTTTTATATATATTTTTTTAAAAGCAAAAATCATTTAATCTAATCGATTGTTGTCTTAGTTTAAACAATCAATGAATCCAAGTACATACTTGTAATTTTTCAGGAAAAATGACAGCTATATTTACTTTGATGGAGATAGTGACGTCACTGGTGTTCACTCCCATTTACTCTTGGATTTATATGATGACCCTGACTATCGACGCTGGAATCATCTACTACATCAGCTCCCTACTTTCCGTCCCACCTATAATATTCTTTGGGTTAGTACCTTTGATTCAAGTGTAACCTACCCCTTCTCTCTCTTCAAGGCACATCACTCGGCCTGCAGATCAGTATTCACATGCTCCGTATGGAGATTCGCTGCTAGCTGAACCAGAGGGACTACATCGAAGCCGTGATAAAAACAGCCTCACGTAAACTCGGTGTCCTGAACAGGGTGCGGCGATTCTTCACGCCAGATCAGTTGTGTCTTTTGTATAAGACGCAGGTGAGGTCTTAAGTGGAGTATTGTCCGCACCTCTGAGACGGTTCCGCAAAGTACCTTCTCGATGCCTTGGACAGATTGTAGCGGCGCGCTATACGCATTATCGGCAATGCAAAGATCACTAATACTCTCGAACCCCTGCAATTGAGTAGAGATATAGCGTCACTCGGCGTCTTCTACCGCTTATACAACGGCGAGTGCTCTGAAGAACTCTTTGACCTTATCCCACCTTCTCCCTTCCTCCATAGGAATACGCGTGCTGCTCTCCGGAGTCACCGCTGTACTGTCTCGAACATTCCATCGCGCACAACGAAGTTTGGTGACTCGTTTTTTTATCGCATTTCCAAAAGATGGAATAGTCTACCAGCACACGTTTTCCCTCCTTCCCATGACATGGGGTCCTTCAAACGAGGCGTGAAGAAGGACCTTGTGGGCCGGCAGGGTGAAGGTGGCTGATGCTGCGTTGTTTTCATGATGCACCACTTGCCTTTGCGTCTGGACTCCGTTTCCACTTAACATCAGGTGGAATGGAGTCATTTGCCGAGCCAGGTATATAAAAAAAACAAAACAACAATGATCGAAGCTACAACTCTTTGAAGTTGTCATCTACGTAAATGGTTCTCCAGGTAATTAGAAACGTATAGAACGCTTGAGACCCATATTTAGCAGCGTTTTTAAAGTTGAATCAAAAGTGACCCTGGTTTACCGTATGTTCTAGAAACATAATTTAACACATAATTTAACATAATTTCTCGGCATGTCATCGCAACTTTTAAGTTAAAAATCAAGTAAAAAAAATGTGAATATGTCTCTGTAACATGTATGACTTTAAAAATAGTAAGAACATCTATGCTGATTATTAACCCCCTTGTTCATAAAAACTATTTAAGCATAATTTAGTTAATCATTGTTTTGTCTCTTTTTCTCAAATTCAAAATGACGATTGTGTGACGTTGACAAAACAATATTTAACTAAATAATGCTTAAATAGTTTTTATGAATAAGGGGGTAAGTATTTGCCTAATTAGATTATAAATGGGGGTAAAGTATTTTATATATAGATAGTAATAATATTTTCAATTTTAGGTGGTTTTACCTTCAATATAGGAAAGCGTTACGAATTAAAACTGAAGAATTAGTAAGCTTACAGGTCAAAGACGACTCGCTACTGGAACATGAAAATCTTAAGCATGATTCCCTCAACAGCAGCATAGAAAGCGTAGTTAATGAAGATGTTGTAATACATAATGTTTAATGAACAAATTAAAAATGGCTTTTAGTATTTTTAGTGTAATATTGTAAGTACATAAAAACAAAATATATTTAGTTTTCTGCCACGTGTAGTTTTATTTTTAAACCTTTTTTTTATTTTAATTATAATAAAAGACTCGATATATGTAAGGACCTGAGTAAGGGTACCTCAATGATTATTATTTATCTACACGGCAACAAAAGTCTACTAGTTTTAATAATTTATGGAGCTTGACGAACTCATACTTTTATCTCTATAAAAAACTGATAAACGCATTTTTAGGTTCCTTACCCTAAACCCAGACATCTATTTGGTATCTTATTTTGTCCAGCAGTGGACTAGTATAAGCTGATGATGATGATGATGATGATGATCTTATTTGTAAAATACTACCAAACAAACATAGGTATTACTAAATACTAAAGAGAAACACAAATAAGTCGTTATTTTTTTATATATATTTTTTTATGCCTCATAACACAGCCCTTGACCTCGATCTCGCCTGATGGTGAGCGTAGATGAATTCTACGGTGGAGCGAGCTGCCCCAGAAGATGCCACTCTCGCATTCAGGTTATAAGATTTTGGGAACACAGACGACGGCAGAGAATTCCACTCCCTGCCAGTGCGCAGTAAAAATGATGACATGAAGCGCTTACGTGCGACAGTAGTGGATTTAAAATAGGTAACCGCAATTAACATCTACAACTTTTGTTCCATACTTGATTTCAATAAGTCTTAATTGGTCTTACAATCAGATACGTATTACTTAATTTAATTGAAAAATTTAAATGAAAAAGGTTTTTATTCCGCAACGCAAGCTGTATAAATAACTGATAATGTTTCGATTATTTATAAGTTTCAACATGCCTTAAACAAATATTTGCCTTAATTCCAACATTACACTGAGCAAACTCTCATTTGAGTGCGAACGTCTGCATCGTCCTCTCATTACTATTTTATATTACTATGGCATCGTTTGAACAGGAGCCATTGAAAACTCAAAATGTCAAAACGAAAAAGAAAAGTTTTTTAGAAAATATTAAGCATATTAAAGATAATATAACATTAGAACCAACTCTAGCGTGCTACGTGATCCCTGTAGTGCTATCCAGACTCGCTACACAAAATTTAAACTTGGATAAAGCATGCAGGGTGAATATGGGCTATGGGGATGTTGTATGCGACGCGTTGCTGGCCAGAGAGGGCACGAAATACTTAAAAGAAGAGCTAGCGGTGCAACAGTTAATAGCAGCGATGGAAACCTGGAAAAACATACTTTTGACCGCACTACCAAGTTTCCTAATACTGTTCCTTGGTGCGTGGAGTGATCGCACTGGAAAGAGAAAAATATGTATCCTACTGCCTATTGTAGGGGAATTGTTAGTGTGCCTCAGCAATATACTAAACGTATACTATTTTAAAGAACTGCCTGCTGAAGTGGCTATGTTCTTCGAGGCATTCTTTCCAGCAGTCACTGGAAATTGGGTCGCCACATTCATGGGGTCTTTTAGCTACATCAGTGATGTTTCAAGTAAAGAGTCTAGAACGTTTAGGGTTGGTATAGCCAACCTTTGTATGACAGCCGGTGCTCCCATAGGATCTGCTCTTAGTGGCATTTTGTTGCACGTAATAGGGTATTACGGTGTATTCAGTTTGAGTGCTATGTTATGCATATTCAGTATTTCATATGGATTTTACTATATCCAAGATGTTAAAAAGCTACAAATCGAAAGGAAAGACAATGTAAGTAATCAAATAACTTCAAATTTGTAAACTTTATTATAAAAATAACAAAAGCTCGCTAAATTAATCCATCTTTTGGCTGACGAACTAGCAGAGTATTAAAAAGGTAAACGTAATATTTCCCGATACCACAGCATCGAATGTCAATATTGTTATCCTGCTCACTTCATCTCTTATTCTTAAGGAGCTGATATGCCAGAATGTAATTACAGAACGAATCCTCCGGCGTATGGGGCTTCCTGAAATCCTTTTTTGACGTAAACCACGTGAAAGATACGTTGCTAGTAGCATACAAAAAGGGACCTAACCACCGGCGAACAAAGTCCATTTTGATATTGGCGTCTATCGTCTTCATATATGGGCCGGGTCATGGTATGTTTCAGTGTGTGTTAAATTATATTATAAATGTGTAAGGGTAACGTCTCAAGTATCCGAGACCTTTTTTGGATGGAAGATTATAGTTATAACTATTTTCACGTCGTTTATTGTTGTCAGCCATACAAGCGACTTTGTAAGCCTGAATTCTCAATACTATGTCACAAGATGAAGCATCTAAGGGATACACGCTCTGTCTTAAAGCCCTTCTTAGAAAAATTTATTTATTGCTGGACTAATACGTCCATTACTTCAAATCAATTAGCTGAGTTGTAACGTTTTCTAACCTTTGTTCCTATAAATTACAAGCTACATTGCGAGACCTAATCTATTTGTACACATCTTTATATATATAAATCTTGTATGCCTGTGTATGTTATTGAACTCCTTCTAAACGGCTGGACCGATTTAGATGAAATTTTTTATGTGTGTTCAAGTGGATTTGAGAATGGTTTAGATTAACAATTGAACCTGGTAGGTAGCGCTGATATTGTTACGATACCGTAGTTACAACTTCTTTTAATGCAAGAAAGACAATAGAAAAACAACTTCGTTCTAAGGAAACAGTTAGTAAAATTTTTTTGAAATCTTGACTTTCATTTCTCATGTTTTAGATCACTTTTAGTGACAAGATCGTCCTTGGTACGTCTACTTTTATGCTTTTTTGTCAAAATCTTATAAGTACTCTTGTTTTCCAGGTGAGTCCACGATCAGGTATTTGTTCACTCGCTTCCGTTTCAACTGGGACGCACTGAAGTATAGCTACTACAACACCTTCTTCATGGTTATCCATCTTTTAGGTATGTGTTATATACAATTAAATATAGTTGTCTAATATTATTCATTTACCAGTAACAAAAGCAATATGCAAATTCTGTAATTAGTTTCGCATAGATGTTTGTCCCATCAATGTAAATATTGTAGACCTATGTAATATTGGGAGTTCTTTGTCCAGCAGTGGACGTCTTATGGCGGAGATGATAATGATGAGAGACTATTGCTATGGAGCAAATAATAATACGTTCGCGACTTCATTGTTAAATTTCAAATATTATTAATGTTTTTCTGTCAGTTATAGTTCGTAGGTTACTTGACTCCTTTTTGAAACGGTTATTTGTTAGAGTACTTATTCGAACTACAATTAAATGTGAAACTGTGAAAAGAACATTGCAATATCTTCCAAGGTATGTAAACTTTATGTAATTCGTATTTTTCAGGTGCTCTGATATCGATAAGTCTATTCATTCGCCGATGGAAATGGGATGACTCCATACTGGGCATAATCTCTAACTGCAGCAAGGTTGTTGGATCTCTGTTGTCAGGGTTCGCCAGGACTGGTGTGGATATGTATATAGGTATTACTTGAACACAATAGCTAGCTTGAGACGAAATACCACTCACGTCAGGGGTGCGATTTTCCAACCAGCGCGGTGATATTAGTTCTCATACTCATTTCAAATGTTATTACTATTTTGACAGTGATATTCTCAAATGGTTAGTACCAAATTTGCAGAATCATAAACAAAAGTGCTTAGGCATATCCGTTATATCCAACGTTTCTAATTATAAATAAATTATAAATAAATAAATATTCTAGCGTTTTGATAAATTACAATCCAATAATGAGTGCACACATCTTAACATAAATATTGAGTCTATAAAGAAGTGCTTTATGTTTCAATTTAAACAAACAAACAAGTTAATTTTTAATAAAATTTAAGGACAACCAACACAACAAACACTGTTCACATTTATAAAGATATAGATATGTACACATTTGTTACGCTTTAAAACTCTGTCATACTTAATAAAGGTTACCACGAAATGCACAAATTTTAACTATTAGAAAGCAAACTAAAAGCACCCTACTTTTAAGGTATTCAAAGCATACCGTTAATAGCGAAGAAATGTTTAAAATACAACGCAAAAGTTTAAAAGCGATTTCAGTTCTTATGCCCTTGCCCTGTTATTTTAACTGAATGTAGTATCTAGTATTTCTCAAATTTTTTTGTCCTTTCAGCTGTGGCTGTGCAGATGTTCGATGCCACATCGTATACGGCACTGAGATCGCTATCATCTAAATTAGTCACAAGCGATGAACAGGGTAAGTTATTTCCCACTAACATTAATATACTGTTAGTTATACTGAATAATAATGCAGTCTTATAGAACTCAACCAATTTATTCAGCAATACACCTTATGCTTAACACCGTATATACGATACAAGAGCAGACAACCGCCTTCGTCGCTGTTCCGCCAACAAGTGCCGCCAAAATGCCAATGACGTTTCATTTCAAATTATGCCTGTCAATGTCATAGTCTGGCAAATAATGTCTATGACTTTAATCAACAAATTTATAATACAGATGGCAGCACATTTTGGTAGAAGCGATTATAACAACCGTCATTATTCCAAATAACAAACTGTCATTGCTTACGAAATTACAGTGATGTTATTTTATTTTACAAGACTAAAGTTTCATGACAATCATTAAATTTACACAATTAACAGTCAGGCCTTTCCTGACACTTGATTACGGCCTCGTTATAGCTGTAATGCTTTTCATCATAGAATGCAAACAAAAATTTCATAAAAGTAAAAAAGTTATCAGAACGCAAAACTGCTAACAAAAAGCTGCAGCCGCTGCATAAGAAGATCAAAATTAATTTAATTTAGTTTACATCTGATCAGAGGACAACATAATACAACCACTGAAGATTCAACTTCAATAACAATGATTCGGCCTTCCTGATACCATATTACAACCTCGTAATAATTTAGAGGTATTTTTATTGTTTTAATACGCATTGTTAATCACGTAGTACATTTCGATTCAACTTTTGTTTTTGAATATAAAAGTAAATAAAAAATTTATTACTCCTGCAACAATAGATCTTATCCACCTACCTAATAATAATGCAATGTTATGTTATTAATCACCTCCATATATTCATATTAGTTTTTTAGCCAGTGTGTAAAATTTATTTTCACGGACTAATCCGGCTTTGTTCGCCAGCTCCTAAAATATGGTTCTTAAAAATATTAAAAAAAAATACATAATTACCAGTAATTGATACAATCTCAGTAAAAAAAAAGAATTTATAATAACTATAACACATTTGATTTCGTATGATTTATTTAATATGTCATTCACAATTTTCTTAATCATCAGATATTGCTTGCAAGATAATTTTTTTTTATTTTATCTGCAGCTTTTACATTATTGTTTTCTACCACATTTGTTTAAAAAACATACATTAGTAAATTTATAGGGACCAGCATATTTATCAACAAGTTTACCATTAGTTAAACCTTTTTTTTATATATTATCTCTCTTTGAACTTGCACTAAATTTAAAACAAGAATTTGTATGCCAAAATTGAATCTCACCTCATTTTGTCAATTTAAGGCTTTCATTAACACGATCGAAAAGTGAATAAAACTTAGGACTCAGGTCACTATTGATGAATTTAAGGAATAGAAAAGCAGTAAATGAAAGGGATAACAAAGATTTCAATTGTAGGCTTTCCAAAGTTTATGTGTGTTTTCTTAGACTACATAGAGCTTTTACGCTATTAACTGCATAGAAAAAAAGTCAAATCTCGATACATGCTGTTTTATATATATTTTTATTAAAAGCAAAAGTAATTATCTAAATTTAAACAATCAATGAATCCAAAATCAATCTTTTAAATTTCAAAGTTATAAACCGTAAAATAATACTACAAAACTAACATCTGTTTCATATCGTTAAAGTATACTTGTAATTTTTCAGGAAAAATGACAGCTATATTTACTTTGTTGGAGATAGTGACGTCACTGGTGTTCAATCCCATTTACTCCTGGATTTATATGATGACCCTGACTATCGACGCTGGAATCATCTACTACATCAGCTCCCTACTTACCGTCCCACCTATAATGTTCTTTGGGTTAGTACCTTTGATTCAAGCATAACAATGATCGAAGCTCCAACTCTTTAAAGTTGTCATCTACGTAAATGATTATCCAGGTAATTAGAGACGCATAGAACGCTTGAGACCCAAAGTAAAGTTGATTCAAAAGTGGCCCCGGTTTACCGTATGTTTTAGAAACATAAATCTTTGTAGATCTTACCACAATTTCTCGGCATGTCATCGCAACTTTTGTGTAGCCAGATACTTGATTAAAATCAAGTATTGAGTAAGAGGATTGTGAATATGTCTGTGCCATGTATGGCTTTAAAAAGAGTAAGAACATCTATGCTGATTACTAAGTATTTGCCTAATTAGATTATAAATGGGGCACAGGACCGATAGTGGCGACACCATCACAAATTACCGCGCTACCGCTAGGTTTAGATTCTATGGTAATTGGCCTATAATCCTTTACACAAAAACATTATACTCATAGTATGGTTATAAGAAAATATTATTAGTGTAAACCCTTTTTTTTAGTTATTTGCTATTAACAAGAGGACGGTTATAAAGAATTGATAAGAAATAATAATTAATTAATTAGAATTAATTCATAATTAAACGAACTTACCTTGTGAAGTTCAATTATAATTACACGAGTATCACGAAGAAGATGATTACCAATTTCTTTACTTGCAGTGCTTCACGTAGTCTGGTGTCGTCCTTGTCACATATTTTAAAGCTACTAAAGAAAAAATATCTCTGTCTCCATACCTCTCACTCTACACAGCCGGCCGCCAGACGGCCCGTGGTGCGCCGCCATTAATTTTAGAGGTAACTGAAATCAAATTTTTCAAAGGGAAGGAGAATATATTCGAAGCTGGGTAGGAAATTTGTCTAACTAAAAGACATAAATAAAATAAAAATTTAAAAAACAAATATCCCGCCTGCGTAAAAAATAATAAGTAACTAAATAGAAAATCAACTTAAAAAGCCGGAACAAGATAAAAATTTATTTTATGCACAAAGTGAGATTGATTTGACTTATCATTAAATTTTATGCCTCCGACTGCATGTTATGTATGATGTTGCATAAATTGAATTTTTATCTTGTTCCGGCCTTTTAAGTTGATTTTCTATTTAGTTACTTATTATTTTTTACGCAGGCGGGTTATTTGTTTTTTAATTTTTATTTTATTTATGTCTTTTAGTTAGACAAATTTCATGACCTTTTTTGAAATCCTTATGTTGAGCTCTCTAATTTGATACCCATAATGTAGTATCCGAAAAAGAAAATTTGTTTTTCACCAATTCCAATGGCGTCGCACAGCCGCCATGTTTTTTTTTTAACGTCACCTATCTTAAAACAATTGGGCAGCTAAGACAAATCTGACGATACCTCAATTATGTAAATCCGTTCAGCGGTTCTGGAGATATGAGGTAATAAAGAATATTACATACAAGATAGGCGCGAAAAACAATACCCTTCCTATGCAGTCGGGTAATAAATTGGTAATAATCTTCGAAGAGATACAAAATATAATATATAGTTATAGTTATAATATTTTCATTTGTAGGTGGTTTTACCTTCAACATAGGAAAGCGTTACGAATTAAAACTGAAGAATCAGTAAGCTTACAAGACAAAGGCGACTCGCTACTGGAAAATGAAAATCTTGAGCATGATTCCCTCAACAGCAGCATAGAATGTGTAGTTAATGAATACGTTGTAGTACATAATGTTTAATGAACAAATTAAAAATGGCTGTTAGTAATTTTACTGTAATATTGTAAGTACATAAAAACAAAAATATATTTAGCTTCCTGCCACGTGTAGTGTTATTTTTAAACCCTTCTTTATTTTAGTTATAATAAAAGGCTCGAGATTTGTGAGGACCTGAGTATCTCAATGATCATTATTTATTTACACGGCAACAAAAGTTTACTAGTTTTAATAATTTATGAAGCTTGACGAACTCATACTTTTATCGCTATAAAATACTGATAAAAGCATTTTTAGGTTCCTTACCCTAAGCCCAGATATCATTATAGTATCTTATTTGGTCCAGCAGTGGACTAGTATAGGCTGATGATGATGATGATGATGATCTTATTTGTATGTTTGTTTGTTAGTCTACCAAACAAACATACTACTAAATACTAAAGAGAAACACAAATAAGTGGTTATCTAATTAAGTGCCTTACATAAAGGTACTTCTCGGTGTTGATTGAGGAGCTCGATGGCGCAGTGGTTAACGCGCCCAGTCTGCGATTGCTGACGTTAAGCTACTTTCGCAAAGGTCGGTCATCGGATGGGTAACCAAAACTGTATCATCTCGAGCTTCTCCGTGCTTCGAAAGGCAAATACGTTGGTCCCGGTTGTTCGGTCGTTAACAACCACCAATCCGCACTGGACCCGCGGGGTGGTTTATAATCCGTTCTTCCTTTCCATCTAGGGAACGCATTTGGCAAGCGTGGTGATTAAGCCATTACCCATCAACTAGTAGTAGTAATGACTTGATTTCAATGATGGAGGCATTTGCACAGCAGTGGGACAGTTATAAACTATTCACTTTAAGGTTACCACGGCATGCTGATGTGGGCTATCAGTATTTTTAAAATTTTCTTTATACCCCTCAGAAGGAAGAGGTATTGGTTGCTAATCAAAATTGAATTGCAGCGAATTTCTAAATACTTACTTCAGCATTAACACATTTGGAGCACGCAACTTAAATGCACTTAGCTAAGTTGCTTGCTTCTGTTATGAATAAATAAATACGAACAATATGTAAAAATGTATAGTGCGGTTTTAAAATTATCGCTTTTTTTCATGTGTTTTACTTTCGATATAAATACTAGTTAATACGTAATAAGTAGTCCGTAAGTAGTAAAATATACAATAAAACAGCTAAAGAATAGTAAACAACGGCTTAAATCTTTATAAGGCAACGTCGTCAGTTAATTTCATTGCTGCCAAATATTTAGGATTTTTCATAACTGTAAAATTTTCCAAATATTTAAATGAAACTACTTTTAGGGATCTACTCGCGTTTATTTTACACATTAATTTGATTTAATGTTTATCCTGACGTTTCGAAACCTTTGTAGGGTCTGTGGTCACAGAGACTGAGGTATTGGTTCCTCCTTTTAATCCTCATTTTAATTTTCCAAATATAATCATCATCAGCTCATTTAATGTCCCTACTGCTGGGGCACGAGCCTTCCCTATGGATAGATAGAGAGAACGGGCCGTAAACCACCACGCGGGCCCAGTGCGGATTGGTGGTTGTTAGCGACTGCTAATGCAGCCGAGACTAACGGCTTTACGTGCCTGCCAAATATAATAAAATATATAAATTATAATAGTTATGTAAAATAACTAAGAATTTACACACAGAAATACATTCGCACTTAAAAACAGCATTAATGACTAGATGTCTGTGTTTGCAAACCAAATATTAAATTAGTTATTAAAGTTTTGACAAGGAGACTATAATATTTTTTTAAGTAAATATATACGATGACTTCAAGCTCTCTATAAGGTTATAGGTATAATAAAATACTGTCTTCAACTAGTTTTATAGAACATACGTAAAATTCTTATAAAGAGGACAGTTTTGTGTTCTTCTTCCGTCACCTAATAAAGTAAAAACATTGCTTCAAAACAATTTCTTATATTGTCATGTCTGTTAGTTTTTGAGGAATATCTAGCCCTGTTATATTGTGTCTGTGTTGCCAGGAATTTAAAAAAATATGCTTAATATGAATTAAATTAATTTGCTAAGTAAGTCTCTTGATGTAGGTACACCGTCTCCAAAAAATTTCAATTATCTCGATTCTTCTCTATGACGGTGGCAATTCAATCTGAAGTCAGTAGACTGAATTGTCACCGTCATTCAGGTCTGCCTTTTCGAAGATTTTCTTCATCCATTTCCCTCTCCCTGATATTATCATTTATCCCGTCCAGTGCCACTCAAAGTTAATGATTTACGAACAACATCTAAAACTTGTTCCCTTCCTGATTTCGATAAGTCTCAATTGGTCCTACAATCAGATACATAATTCTTTAATTGAAAAAATTAATCGAAAAAGGTTTTTATTCCGCAACGCAAACTGTATGTACCGTATGTGTAAGCGTAGACACATAAGTTGCATAATTATAATGTCTCAGGCATGATTATCGAAATGTTTGAGCATAACAATAAATAACTGATAATGTTCAGATTATTTTTAGTCTCAACATGCCTTTAACAAATATTTGCCTTAATTCCAACACTACACTGAGCAATCTCTCATTTGAGTTCAAACGTCTGAATCGTCCTCTCATTACTATTTTATATTACTATGGCATCGGTTGAAGAGGAGCCCTTGAAAACTCAAAATGTCAAAACGAAAAAGAGAAGTTTTATAGAAAATATTAAGCATATTAAAGATAATATAACATTAGAACCAACTCTGGCGTGCTACGTGATCCCTGGAGTGCTATCCAGACTCGCCACACAAAATTTAAACTTGGATAAAGCATGCAGGGTGAATATGGGCTATGGGGATGTTGTATGCGATGCGTTGCTGGCCAGAGAGGGCACGAAATACTTAAAAGAAGAGCTAGCGGTGCAACAGTTCATAGCAGCGATGGAGAGCTGGAAAAACATACTTCTAACCGCACTACCAAGTTTCCTAATACTGTTCCTTGGCGCGTGGAGTGATCGCACTGGAAAGAGAAAAATATGTATCCTGCTGCCTATTGTAGGGGAATTGTTAGTATGCTTCAGCAATATACTGAACGTATACTATTTTAAAGAACTGCCTGCTGAAGTGGCTATGTTCTTCGAAGCATTATTTCCGGCTATCACTGGAAGTTGGATTGCCACATACCTCGGTACCTTTAGTTACATCAGTGATATATCAAGTGAGGAATCTAGAACGTTCAGAGTTGGTATAGCCAACCTTTGTCTGACAGCCGGTGCTCCCATAGGATCTGCTCTTAGTGGCATTTTGTTGCACAAAATAGGATATTACGGTGTGTTCAGTTTGAGTGCTATGTTATACATAATCAGTATTTCATATGGATTTTATTACATCCACGACCCTAAAGAGCTACAAACAGAAAAGAAAGACAACGTAAGTTTAAAAAAAACGTCTAATTTTTATACTATACCTATTAAATTAATTAAATAATTAATTAATTTCTTTCCCCCCTTAAATAGTATGAGGCTCGTTCATCTATTCATGCTGACATGCACTTACACTGTGATAACCTAAACCATTCCTTGGTTGACGAACTAACAAAATATTAAAAAAGTAATCGTAACATTTTCGATACCGCTGCCTGTATCGAATGTCAATATTGTTAAACTGCTCACTTCATCTCTTATTCCATAATGTAATTACAGAACGAATCCTCCGGCGTATGGGGCTTCCTGAAATCCTTTTTTGACGTAAACCACGTGAAGGCTACGTTGTTAGTAGCATTCAAAAAAGGACCCAACCACCGGCGAACAAAGTCCATTTTATTATTGGCATCTATTGCCTTCATATATGGGCCGGGTTATGGTATGTTTCAGTGTGTAGTATTAAATTATATTATAAATGTGTAAGGGTAACGTCTCAAGTATACGAAACCTTTTTTGGAGGGAAGATTGTCGTAATAAGTATTTTGAGGACTTTTTTGTTGTTAGTCATTACAAGTGATTTTGTAAGCCTGAATTTTCAATACTAATTGTCACAAGATGAAGCATCTAAGGGATGCACACACTGTCTTAAAGCCTTTGTTAAAAATATATTTCTATTGCTCGACTAATCCGTCCATTACTCGTACGTACAATAGCTGAGTTGTCGTAACCCTTGTTCTAATAAATGACAAGTGATATCCAAACGTACGTAAGACTTATTAGTAGTGTTTTATGTTGATGGTTATTTCTGTTAAGTTTTGTTACGAATCTAGTCTAGGAAGGAATAAATAATATACTAATTTAGAAATAAATATTATTCTAAAGTTTTTTTTTATGTATTATTGTGCATGTTTTGCTATTGTTCGTAAGAAAGACAGTAGAAAAAAAAGAGGTAGTCAAATAATCCAGAAATCTGAAATCTCGACTATTTATTTCTCATGTGTTTAGATCAATTTCGAAATTAAATATATTTTTTTAGTTTAGGCACAATAGTGCACTTATAAATACTATATATACTATATTCATATATATAGAGTACACACAATAATAGTAATAATATATTATTTTATATATTATACAAATCTTGAATGTGATTCTACTGCTAAAAAAATAAGGCCGTCCTTTGTACATCTACATTTATGTTTTATTGTCGAAAATCTTGTACAGCTACCGTTGTTTTTCAGGAGAGTTCACAGTCAGGTATTTGTACACTCGCTTCCGTTTCAACTGGGACGCACTGAAGTTTAGCTACTACAACACCTTCTACATAGTTATCCATCTATTAGGTAAGTGTTAAATACAATTTAATGTAGTGGTCTTATATTACACAATTACCAGTAATTAAAGCAAAATACATAATCTGCGATTAGTTCCGCATAGATGTTTGTCCTATAAATTATATTGTATATTAATATATAATACATACTACTCGTATTGGTATAGAGCAAGATACGTATTAATACGTTCGCGACTATCTTACTTAATTTTTAAATTTTATTTTGTCAGTTGTAGTTTGTGGTATACGTGAATACTTTTTAATACCATTATTTATAAAACAAGCCAAATCCAAGAAGCTGATCTACAATGAAATTTGATATTGTGAAAAGAACATTGGTTGATGTCTTCCACGTTATGTTGGTCAAATGTATACCATATTAATTTGTGCTTTCCAGGTGCTCTGATAATGATAAGTCTATTCAGCCGCCGGTGGAAATGGGATGACTCTGTACTGGGCATTATCTCTAGCTGCAGCAAGATTGTCGGCGCTATGTCCACAGGGTTCGCCAGGACCGGCTTGCAAATGTACATAGGTATCACTTGAACATATCTATCCTATTAAAAACGCATTCTTACTCACTGACTTATTACGAAATCTCAGGGACTGTAAAGCCTAATAATTTATAATTTGTAAGGTTTATAGCGAGCAAATGGGTTCCTTCTGAAAATAATTTTCGAAAATTTTCGCATGATCACGGAATATGAGTGTTTGATTGCGTTGAAGAAGTAGCGGGCGGGACCCTGTCAATGAATTATCATAGTATATTCATATTGAAACTTTATTAAGTTCGATGCAAAAATCGCACCGAACTTCAAGGTCACAATGCTTCTTAGCAGCAGGAGTAAGAATTCTACCAGACAAATGTCAGACAAATGCATAGATGCTCTCAAATATGTTTGTACTTCCAGCTGTGGCTGTGGAGATGTTCAACGCCACATCGTTCACGGCAATGAGATCGCTCTCATCTAAATTAGTAACAAGCGATGAACTGGGTAAGTTATGGCCACCACTAACAGTAATATACAAGGGCACATAGTTAAGTATTCAAGGCTACAAAGTGCTGAGTGCAAGTTTTTTTCAAAATTGGAACATTATTGACGTTAATAAAAAAAAGACCTACCTGACGGGTCGCAGTGTTTTTATTTTGCTTTCGAAATGTAAAATCGATGGTAATCTTAGTTACAATCTTCAATCTATTAGTATTCCAATTCATGAGCCCCAAAACGGTAACCAGACTATAACATTACTTATCGGTAATTATAACTTGTAATTTTTCAGGGAAAATGACAGCTATATTTAATCTGATGGAGATAGTGACGTCACTGGTGTTCGGTCCCATTTACTCGTGGATTTACATGATGACCTTGACAGTTGACGCTGGAATCATCTACTATATTAGCACCGCACTTACCATCCCACCTATAATGTTCTTTGGGTTAGTACCGTAAAACGGAGTTACTCTTGAATCAAGGGCAACATTGATCCTTTAATTCCTACAGTGTGATTCTGGGGGTAATCTTACTAGAGATGTCTAGATGACTTGGTACACTTATTTTTAGAAGTAACTAACTATGCAATCAATTTTACAATTGTTTAAAAGTAACCGTTTATACATTTATTTCACAGCTCTAGAATTATATTATTGTTGTTTTTACCACATCTTCTCGCCACTGAAATTCTTATGTAGCTCCTTGCTTACATCAATGATTGTGAATTTTATTAAACTTTATTTATTTCGCAAAGTATTTGCCGTACAATTAATAATAGGAGCTACAGAATCTTCAGAGTCGACACCATCATAAATCCAACACCTCTGGGCTTTATATATACGGATCCAAAACCTTCTACTCAAAAATATTATGGTTATAACTATAATATTACAATAAATCAAATTTATAGAAAACATCAAGATGTTGTACAAAGTGAATTAGTACAAAAATATAGTAATGTATAACATTTAATTTTTAGGTGGTTTTACCTTCAACATAGGAAATCGTTACGAATGAAAACTGAAGAATTAGTAAGCAATAAGGAAAAAGGCGAGTCGCTACTCAAAGATGAACATTTGAAGCCGGATTCCCTTATCAGCAGTATAGAATGTGTTGTTAACGAAAAAATTATACTACCTGACGTAGAACAAAATAAAAATGGCTGTTAGTAATTTTAGTGTTATATTGTAACTCCATAGAAATAAAAATATATTTGGCTTCCTGTTACGTAATTGTCTTGGTAAACATTTAGAAATCGCTTGCCTTTTTTGGGGGTTGAGGGTTGGAGGTATATGGGAGTCACCCCCCACCAATTTTGTCTGCCGGAAATGCATATTATTTTTATAAAAAAAATGTTTTATACCTCAAAATGTATCAAAATAAAATGCGTTTACACTAAGAGAATTAAAAAACTTGAGATTTTTGAGTGTCTCCAGCACTGAGTGTCTACAGCTCCTCCGCCCTTGCGTGGGCTGCCCTCCCTCCGTGCCTCCGACTTTTTATATACACTCTAGGGGTAGGGCAGATTAATACCACGTGGAGTCGGGGTTGACAAATTCGATTCTGTCACTATTTGTCATTAATAAAATAATAATAAAGAAAATATAGCCAAGTCGTAGAAAATAAACAAAAAGAAACAGCAGGGCACATTCACCTAAACTCGAAAGAAACGGAATGACGCAGTTTGACGCTGTCAAAAATGACAAAAACTTCGTTAAAAATGGCGGATTGGCGTTTCGTTTCACGCGTTTTAATACTTCAAAGCTTCAAAAACATAGCTTATACTAAAAAAAGTATCGAAAATACATCTCGTTTCACGCATTCACAGTACATTTCATACGAATTTTAAAAATTAATTTAAAATATTCGTAACTCCGGCAGCCGAAATTGTTTTAGGAGACGAGCTTCCTTGAGCCCCCTATCCATTCAGTTTTATCAGATTCAGGCGACTTATTTCTAAATCCAACCCTTTGTCTTAACTAGTTATTTAATTTTAATCCTTTTACATTCCAGCATTAATAAAATACTCGAATATTTTAAGTACCTATGTAAGGGTACCTTAAGGATCTTTTTAGGTCCATTATTTCTCTTTTAAGTAATCCATTATCGTTAAACGAGATTACTTTTGAATAAGGTAATATTGATAGCTGACCATTAAGTAGATATTGACCAATTTTTATACGTTCACTTTTAAGAGCAGAAATTTTTAAGTATATATGTTAAATTGGACTTAAACTATGCCCGATCTGTGGCCTTACATAGGCTGATGATAATAGTGATCATTATTATTTAAATTTTTCCTTTTTTTTATCTTTGTGAATAATAGTTTACAAACTAAAAAAGTACCATAAAATCTATATTTTCACTATTGAAGAGAAAATGTTTTTAGAATGATCTTCTCGACGACGAGCTGAGAAGCCACCTGATGCAATGCGTTGCCAAAGAGATTTTGTAGTTTTAGACATTTGCCAGGACAATGTATCTCTAGAAACACTTAAAACTTTATATTTTAAAAAAGTACTTTATGGGACCAAGTTTTTAGCCACTAGCACGATTGTTATACTAACTGGTAATTCATAACAGCAGACTGAATTAACAGCTTACTATAATGTATTCTGTGCTAACAGCTAAACATGTTTTCTGAGACATATTAATATTATATCGCCCTTGGATATGCAATAACACGAGAAGCTCTGAATAAATACTTTGTACATAATTAAGTCTCTGTCATCGGTGCACGATCTATGTCTGAGTTTGTTAAAAGTTCTGGAAACACAGATCGGCACCTATCATATAATTAGCTAGACAATGAACTCCTAAATGTAAGAGGCTAGCAAAAACATAGATCTAAATAACGGTCGTAATATACCTCATTTTAGTTAGGTACCATATCACTACCTCGGCTTCCATAGAACCGATAGACCGATAGGCATACCGATGGCAATCCACCAGCATTCCAATATTCCAACAACAACAAGACAAAGTGCAGAACCTGGCGTGTTCAGGTTGCTACCTTACGAATAATTTTCGCAAAACCCTGTCACTGGATAGGTAACCAAATCAAAATATATCCGTACTTCAGAAGGCACGCAAAGCCGTGTCGGTCGTGACGTAGATTGGTTGTTGGCATAAGATGATATTTGTTAAAATTGTGGTGGGTTAAGGCTCGTACTATTCTTGTGTATGTCCTTATGTATGTTCGTCATCATCATCGTCAGTCTTGACGATGATGATTACGAACACAGTTATTTTTTTATATTAGAAGGAAGCAAACGAGCAGGCGGGTCACTTGATGGGAAGCAATCACCGCCGCCCATGGACAAGACCAGAGGAATCGCAAATGCGTTGCCAGCCTTTAAATTTTAATTAAGTAAACACAGTCAAAGTAGCTTATTAAAGTACTTTAGAAGGATAAGTTGTCCTACAAACTAAGTCAATATTTTCTAGTTCATTACACACCCAACAGAATGCAAATAAAAGAATTGATTGTGTTAAACAAACAGCTGTTATCGCCACATTAAAGTTAATGCAGTGGCTGCGTCAATGTCTTGTGCAAATAGTAGGTAATTACAACGTTATCTCATATTGTACTGATAAGAGTTACAGGATGTTACTTAAAAACTGTTATAATAATAAAGCTTTAGCTGAACGGCGCGCGAAAATCTAGTTGAAAGCGAGCAATCGTAGTAAAAACCTTCTAAGTTAAGAATTAAGCCAGATTTTAACACAAGCGCATTATATTTCTATAGAGGAGGACTATTTAATATTTAATTATTTTAAAATTACTTACTTCAATTACCCGGCTCAACTATGAAGTCTTCGTAGTATATCGGCGAACGGACTGCAGCCTTACATAGGTTGCTAGTTGTATTCAAAAATACAACTACGGAGGACACATTCACTATAACAAACACTTAAATTACGCTTTCTGCTTTTCTTTTACAATGTCGAAAACAGAATGTTTAATTTTCAATTTAATCATTTTGATTGTCAGTAGGACTTGCGGAGGCTCGAGGAGATTCGAATGGAAAACAAAAGACTGTCACTAAAAAAATACTAATATAAAAGAGGTTTTATTCTTCCTAATGTTTCTATGTGGCCTGTTGCCTACTACTACATTATGAAAAATATATTAATTGTGTAATTGTTAAAATGTACCTAGGTTAATTACTAAATATTGTTTAACATAATATTTTAGGAGCTGTGGATATAGAGCGAGTTACACACCCACAAGTAACGGTTAGTTCATCTTAGGTGCAATATATATCTTTATACATATACATATATAAATGTTCTGTGCGTATATGTTATTGAACTACTTCTAAACGGCTGGACCGATTTGGATGAAATTTTCTGTGTGTGTTGAAGTGGATTTGAGAATGGTTTAGATTTACAATTGGACCCGGTAGGTGGCGCTGCTATAGGGGTCCATCATGGTATGCGGGTGTTCTTAAGAGGACGAATGATTTGTTCGTTTTGTTGTCATGGAAACTGTCAACGTTTTGTTTGTTTTGTTGTCATGGAAACTGTCAAAGCGGTACGAAGTCCGCCGGTCAGCTAGTAATATATAATATAATTAGATTAGATTTTTTGTAACATGGCTCTTGCTTAAGTAAATCTTAGAAATATTTTCTGATGTTTGATCAGTTGTTTGTTAGCTTTTGTTTTGATCTCGTATTGTTTAGTACAATCTGATTGAACTTATATTTCTCTTTGGGCTGGTGATCAACTTCTCCTGCAAGTTAAGCATAGGTATAACGAAAAACAAAGTTAATTATACTTGACATATTCGTGATTTGCCCACGAACTGGACAAATAATTAATAACAACATTTGCATTTTTTTCATCTAAAATAATTTTGATTTGGCATCCTCTTTTTTTAAAAACATTCCATGTTTCTACAAAATAATTAGATCACCCTGACACACTATCACCATTTCCATCTGTTCGTCCTTCTGACACTTTCTTTGTTAGTATTGAGACAACTACACAAAATATATTGACTTCTGATAAATATAATAAATAATGATTATATAACACAAACACAGTTAAGTAATACTTTTAGTGCATCATTCGTATACATTCGTTTTTAACATTTCACATAGAAAAATTAGTCTCGCAAAATTTCCTTATAATATTTATAACATAATAATAGTTTTTGAACAAGCCGTATACAATAAAAATGAGATTGATTAGAGAAGATGAATTTAAAGTACGCGTGGTTAATTAGTAGTGTACTGGTGTCACAATAGTTGTGGTGAGAAAAGCATGTCTAACGCTCCAGTTCAAAGTCCTGAAGAACAGCCTTTTAAAGAGAAGGAAACCACAAACAAGTTAGAGAATACCTCGTTCTTTGCTAAACTATGGGCAACACGGTCGAATATCACCGTAGAGCCAATCTTAGCAGGGCTCATTATACCATCTATGTTAGCAAGACTAGCGATTCAAAATTTGAACTTGGATAAAGCATGCCGCGTCAAATTGACATATGGGGATGTGATATGCGACGCCTTGATAGACAAGAAAGGCAACTACACAGAATATGAACTGGAAGTCCAGAAAGTGATCTCAAATATTGAAGCATGGAAAAGCGTTGTACAAACCGCTATTCCTACTTTACTAGTAATATTTATGGGAGCATGGAGCGATAGAACAGGGAACAGAAAGATCTGTATTATCCTTCCTCTTTGTGGAGAGTTGTTGGTTTGCGTTAGCAACATCGTCAGTGTTTTCTTCTTCTACGAGATCTCGGTTGAAGTGACAATGTTCTTCGAAGCCTTCTTCCCAGCGATATTTGGTGATTGGGTGATGATCTACTTAGGAGTATTTAGTTACATCAGTGATATTACCACTGAAGAGTCGAGAACATTCAGGGTGGGTCTTGTGAATTTGTGCATGACTGCGGGCGTACCCATAGGGACGGCATTGAGCGGGATCTTGCTGAAATGGTGGGGCTACTATGGCATATTCGCGTTATCTGCCACTGTTTACGTCATCACTTTAATTTACGCTCTTTGTTACTTGGAAAGCAAAACGAAACCTGGTGTTGACAGCAACGAAAAGGTAAGTTTTTTATAGCTTTTTTTTTCACATTTTTCTTTGAAATATTGTATTCTTTTCCTTATTAAACGATGTACAACAAATTAGAACGGTGTCAACATTTATATGAGCCGCCCTTTTTGGCCTCTGGTTTGGCTGGTTTACAATTGTTACCAATTGATAGCTGCTGGGACCATTCAAAACAAGAAGAAAACTCAACGACTACTATTTTAGCGAGTAAAGGAATTCAAACCAAAAGGTTATTACCCTTAGTACCGTTAGTACCGTTAGTACCAATTTGTATTCTTAAATTATGCATGTTGCTAACAAACAAGCGACTGATAAGTATTAATAACAGTAAGACCAAGCTGCACGTTTTGTTGATCAAGCAATGTTGTAATATAATTTTTCTCAACTGTGTTAACAACCGAAAAACATAATAAAGTCCAAGTCGACGCATTTATTCGACGTAGCATAATTTAGCTTAGGTTCTAAACTTAATGTAACACCTAATATTGCTACGCCGAATAAGATTCAGCTCAGCATTATATTGGAGCTTTCAGCTTCTAGAAACATCTGTTACGCAGCTGATTCTATGTTTAATAAAACTATAAAGATTAATAAGAGAACCAAATTGTAAACTATTGTGTTTATTTGAGTTTGTATTATGTTATTAACAAATAAGCGACTGATAACAAATAAGGTCTTATTTTAGTTGATCAAACGATGGCGTTTTATAATTTGGAATTTCCTTGGATTGTTTTTTCAGAAAGAATCTAATTTGCTTGTTTTTCATATATATATTTTGTTCATATCTTACGGAATTAGTCCATGCTGCTTTTGTTCGTTGTCTTTTCGATTTGAATACGAGTAATTTACTGATCTCTGAGGAAAGTCATTAAATGATTATGGACTCCCTACACCGACTATCAATAATGACTTTATCAACAATAGAGAATACTTGGAAGAACTGGCGGTACGGTATTAATTTACTTCTGGCAAATATAAGAAACCGTAAAAAAATAGCACTAGCAGTTGCATTTTCAGATATTGCAGCCACTTTATTATTACCAGGTGGAAAAACAGTTCACTCAATGTTTAAAATACTGATAAACTTAGATATAAATGAAAGTCCGGTTTGCAATATATCGAAAAATAGTAACAAAGCAGAACTATTGCAAAGTACTAGCCTCATCGTCTGAGATGAAAGTACAATAGCCAATAAAAAAAACTATTGAAGCTGTTGACAGAACGTTACAAGACTTAAGAAACACTAATCTAAGAATGCGTGGAGTAACATTTTTGTTTTCTGGTGATTTTCGCTAAACTTTACCAGTTGTGGTTAGAGGAACAAGAGCTGATGAATTAAATGCTTCTCTTATGCAATCTTACATATGGAACGGTATTACAAAATTGTCATTGCCAATTAATATGCGTGTAAGAAAAGATTTGGAATTCTCAAGCTTATTATTAAATGTGGGAGAAGGTACTTTAGTCGAAAATCAACATGGTAAAATTTCATTACCAACAGGTCTTTGTAAAACTGTTTCTTCACTTCATTCGAAATTCAAAATTCAAAATTCAAAATTATTTATTCAGTTTAGGCTACAAATAGCTCTTATGAACGTCATTATGCCATCGATTATTTTGTTATTTTTTCACTTGATAGTCTTATTGAAAAAAAAATATCCTGATACAGATGATATTTCTACAAAGGATAACGCGTGGTTTCCTGAACGTGCTATTTTGTGCCCAACGAACGAAAAAGCAAAAGTATTAATAATATAATTATTGAAAAATTTGATGCTGTTAAAAAAAATATTCCTCAATGAATACAACTGTCAATCAAGATGACCTTACTAACTATCCTGTCTAGTTTCTTAACTCTTTAAGTGTATCAGTATTGCCAGATCATATAATTAAATTGAAAGTGGGTACTCCTATAATTCTTTTGAGAATTTTGAATCCACCTAAATTATGTAATGGAACACGATTGAGAGTAACAAGATTATTAAAGAATATTATAGAAGCTACAATATTAACTGGATCTGGTACAGGAGAAAGTATCTTCATTCTTCGAATCCCTCTTATTCTTAATATCCATCCTTTTGAATTCAAACGTGTTCAATTTCCAGTAGGTATTTGTTTAGCAATAACAATAAACAAATCACAAGGGCAAACTTTAAAAGCTGCCGGCGTTGATCTAAGAAAAAATTGTTTTTCACACGGTTAGTTATATGTTTCAATGTCTCGAGTAAGCTCATCTATAAATTTATACGTATTTATTCTGAAGCATTAAAATAAGCATAAAATATTTTTTTTATTAGAAATACATTGTTGCTATCGCAGCATCACCTAAACCGGTTTCGACGGAAGATCAGCGCTAACCTCAAGGCTAGCATTTTGCTGAGTCGGAACCGTTTTGGGACTGTCACATGATTTTTTTTCCATTTTTAACTGTATTTTTGACTTGTTTTGTCCCAAATAAATTTATTTTGATTTGATTTGATTATATAATACATTGTTAACTTTGTAAGTTTTTGAAGCTTATATAAATAAAAAAATACAAAAATGAAGTGTTTTCCATTTTTTAGCCAATCTATATCTATACTACTACTATATAAATCTGTAGGCTCTGCCTGTACATGCAATTTCCCTGACAAATTTTGGGATAAATATTCGTTTTATGACACACTGACACCAATTCTACGATTTTTGAAATTTTTGTCTGTCTGTCTGTATGTCATCTTATAACTTGATGAAAATTTGTATGAAGTAAGAACATGCGATTGTGCAAATGATAGGCTATATATGATGTTGGTAAACCTAATCATTATTTTGATTAGCATGCATTGATCCATTTTCGCACAGCGAAGCGGGCGGGTGACGGCTGGTATAGAGATATAATTCGCTATTGTATGACAAAATAATGTTAATAATTATGTCTAAATAACTCTACATACAAGATTTAGAACGGATACACTTTGGGTCTAATAATTATGACCACACTTATCTGAAACACATTGTAAACGCGTCTTGTTTTCACAATTGGATTGTTATCCAATCCAGTAATACTGCTTTGTTATCCAGCATAAGAGCTCATGGTAAAGACCCTGGACGTTGACTTAACACAGCAGTTCGTTTAGTACCAATAGATGAATCTCGCTATGAGAGTGTTTAGTACGTACTATATTAGCAGGTCAGTATTATTATTATTTAAGTTTAAATCAGTATAGGTACTGGTGTTTTGTATAGTACATGGTTCTATTCAGCTTTTGTTCAAGAGAGAAGGCTTGATCCCAACAACAGGAAGTTTGAGACTAATGATGATGATGTGCCAAAAAGACAATTTATAAACATAGTTATTTGATGTAATAGATGTTGTGACAAAACACGAGGGTTTCTGCCTCATTCTCGAACGTTTGTATACATACATAGGTAATAAGTACCTATGTATGTGTATCCGTTATCACTAGTACAGTCAACTTCAGACCAATTATAGAATTGCCAGTCCAAGTTAAACTCTATGGGAGTGGAATAGAAACTGTGTGTGTCGAGCTGGCCCTACATTTTATTGAACAATAGCTATGTTTATTTTGTGCTGGATAAGCTCTGAGTGTTTCATTGATTGACTTGTGATGACTACATAAATTTTACTAAATTGTGACAATCAAGGAGATCCAATGTGAAGCGCAGATATGGTAAAAGGAAGAGTGCCTGAATTAAAAAAATCTTTAGCTCCTCCATTCTTCAAAAGGGAAGGTTAATCCGTTGGTCCCGGTAGTTACCGTAAGATTGCAGTCATTAAAACCGGGTTGACCAAATTTTGATATTGGGCGTAGTAGACGGCTTTGGCATGATTTTCCATGTTCTATTGTTCATGTGGGAAGAGCTTAATTCAGTAATGTAATGTTTACAGGCTGATGATAATAACTATAAGAAACATACAAACAATGCTTAATTAAATATTTTAAAATAAGGTCTCAAAAAACTTTCTTCTTAAATTTCAGACAAAACCAATATCATGCATCGATATAACAACAATGGTGAAAGAGACAGCGCATGTCGCCGTGAAAAAGAGAGAGGGAAACATGAGATTAAAAATTATCATGACTCTTGTGACTGTCGGCATTGTCTACGGGCCAAGTCATGGTAAGCAGTATGATTACCTTTCGTGATGATGACACCTTGTTTAAATGGCAAAGCACAGGTGCTTTTGTACTCTAGGTATCAGGTACCTAGAGTACAAGAGTTCAATTTCCAGGTCAGGCAAAGTGTTTCCCGAATACTTTTGATGCATAACCCGGGTTAAAAAGGCGGTAGCTAGCCAGAAAACCAGCTCTACCAGTAACTAGCTACCCTTTCTTTATAGTTTTATATAAAAAGATGAATATTTAATTATTCATCATCATCAGCTCATTTTATGTCCCCATTGCTGGGGCACGTGCCTTCCGCATGGATGGATAGGGAGAACGGGCCATAAACCACCACACGGGCCGAATGCGGATTGAATTATTAGTTTGAGTTAACATGATAACGACTGCACATAACTTATTGTTTTACAGGCGAAAGAAAAATCGGCTACATGTTCATGAGATATCGCCTGAAATGGAACGCCGTCAAATACAGCATGTATTCGACATACAGCATCATCATACATTCACTTGGTAAGAACAAAAGAGAGGTGAAATAATATATCCTTTTTTTCAAAAAGTAAACAAAGCACTATGTGACAATACCCAGCAAGAGATTGAACGCCATGATTCTGCTATTTTATAACGTCTACACTCGTCTTAGAACCGCTTGTTAACGTTTAAAATAGGAGAATCGAGGCTCGAAACGGTTTTACATAGATCACAGAAGACATGATACTAGAGGAGTTTCCTTAGAACCAAATGGTAATCAAACTCATACATAAAAAAAGTAAGACGGACAGACAGAAGTGGTTTGAGTACTACCTGAAATTAGTCGTTATATAAATAAATATCAATGAACCGGTTATCCAAAGGCCGTGGACTCGAGCTTCCTGAGGATGGTTGATTTTTTCCATTTAAATTTTATCTTTTAGTTAAGACATCTTTGTTAGACTACAGTTGCACAGGTCTTAAGTATGTCATTGCTCAACTGCTTCCAGGTGCACTGTTCTCCATCAGCGTGATCAGTAAGAAGCTGGGCTATCACGACTCGCTGCTCTGTCTCATCTCCGTCCTCAGCAAGATGGTCGGCTCCGTCTACGTTGCCTTCGTGTACACCGACCTTCAAATGTTTTTGTGTAACTTAAATTTTTCATTAAGTATATTTTGCTCAACGCCTTTATGGCTAAGTGGCAAAGTGCCAGGCCTGATACTCGAAGGTCCAAGGTTAAATTCCCAGGTCGGGAAAAGTGTGTTTTGGACTTTTTGATGCATAGGTTTTGTGATAACCAACCCGCATTTGGCAAGCGTGGTGATTAAGCCACTACCAATTTGTATTGATGAATAGATTTTAATGATGGAAGCCTTTGCCCAGCAGTGGGACAGTCATAGGTACTTATACTTTGTACTTCACCATATTTTGCTCAAAACAGAAGGGCAAAATATAAAATTAAGATGATGATGATTATATTTTTCCATGGCTTACCAAGTATTCATCCTCAGTAAGTGTGCATTTGTCCTACCTTAAAGAATCGGAATCGGAATCATATTCCGAACTCCGCTGCACGCAGCAGTGCTGCCGCAGCAGGACTGCCGCAGCACTACTGGTCCCCAAATATTTTCTATAAGTTTATATGAGACTACATTCCAAGCTACGCAGCAATGATGTGGCAGCACTGCTGCGGGCAACAGTGCTGCGTACAGCGTCGCCCCACCGCCGCGACAGACCAGTAGTGACGCGTCTGCCGCCCGCCGCGGCAGAAACCCTCAGTCTTGTTTGTTTATGCTCGTCTGTAAGCATTCTAGGCACCCAACGCGCTGATACTTCTTTCAGGCCCAAATGTTCATAAGTATATAATGTTCAAATAATGTTTAACACAAATGTTGAAAAAAATTCCACGAGCAGGATTTGAACCTGCAGGGTGCAGTGCGTAGGGCGTCCCGAGCGCGGGTCGTCTTTAGTTGAAGTTCTTTCTCTCTTAGACTCAGCACACCACCGCGCAACCGTAGAATACGGAAGAGCATTAATGTTCTTTTCAAGTCTAGATTTACTTGCTCAGTAGTAATTTTTTTCAGGCAGATATATTTAATTACGGCGAGAATTTTAATTTTATCCATTTTGAACGAAAACAAATTTCGGACTCGTTTGATCCGTCTCGACGAGTACTTTGGTGCTAGATGGTAACCAGGATCTGATGATGAAGCTGGAAGATGGTCATAGGAACTCGGTAATTAAACGACACAACCCCATCGAGTTTGGGCTCGTGTGATTCGTCTTGACGAGTACTTTGGTGCTAGATGGTAACCAGGGTCTGATGATGGAGCCGGAAGATGGCCATAGGAACTCGGGAAAGTAAGTTCGTTCGTTCTGTTTGTTATGAATGTGGATTCTGCTTTTGATTAGATTGATTAGATGGATGACCTAATGCCAAGGTGAGCACGTGCCGAGGGCTGAATGGTATGAGGGTGTAAACATGTCATATCGTTAACTTTGCGGCTCAGGGTACCAGGGCGAACCCTGTTGTACTGAAGCCCTTATTCCTCTACAAAAATACTAAAAAGTTAATAATAAAATTAAAATAAAAAAAGCCTTTTATAAATAACTAAAAAGTTAAAAATAATTTAAACCTGATAATAAGAAAAAAAAAATTTATATATAAAAGCATGTTACATTTTGATGGAACATTAAATAACATTAGGATATTACACCTTCATTACTTATTTTTCTTTTGCAATTACGCCTTTATTTAAATTTAAAAAATCTTATTATCAGGTTTAAATTATTTTTAACTTTTTAGTTCTTTTTTTATTAACAAGTAATAATAGTTTGTTTTAAAAAGCTTTTTTATTTAATCAAATGTTTGGGCTGTATTTACTTGCCAGTATTTACTTATTTGTTGTTCAAGGAGTTTATATGCCATTATTACTTTTTATTGAAACCGTCGTATAGATTGGATATTATGTTCATTAAAATCATGCGCTTGACCATTTCTAAAATTATGACCTTAGATCCCGCAATTTCGATAATTTTGCCATTGCAACAATATCTTAATTATTTATTTCGGCTAGCACCGGTGAGTTTTATGACCCAAATTAGTTATTATTACCTACAAATAATTGATTATCACGCGACTTTTTATCTTGTTGATATTAGTCTTAACAGATATGTAGCAATACGAATATTAAGTGACAAAATCCATTTACAAAGTTATTAATTGTTTGCGAATATTATGTTTAAAAAAACGGACGATTAAATAGAAGCTTTAAATTAACACCTGTTATGTATTAAATAAAATCAAATATTGGTAAAAACTTTGGTGTCTTGGCTTAATACTGAAAAACGTATAAAATATCGTATTTTACAAACACTTTTAAATTAGTCAGGGAAACAAATAACATCACAAACTAAAAATATCTCGGTAGCTCAGATGGAAGAGCGTATTACGAAAGACCGCATGTTCACGTCTCATGTTCATGATACTTTAAATATATATATTATGATATTTTATGATTTTAAATTTTAATTGCATATTGGTATGCTATGTATGGTAATCCATATACTTTGCGGTAGCAAAGTAATACCTGATTATGATCCCATCAGAAGTTCATCTTAATTTTTAATGGAATCTAAGAACATTACACAATCATGGAATTTTTAATGAAATTTAAGAGCATTACACAATCATTCATCAATTCATAATGAAGTTTATAAAAAATCTTCCTTCGGTCCCATGTTCCAAATATTAACTGACTATAGTACACAATACACAATAATATTTGAATAACCCTTCACATACAAATCTTACAGGCTCAGTGATCTTGAGTTAAAATATGACATAAAATATGCTATTTGTTTCTTAAATGATTAAAATTATTACTTTCAATGACGTAATAATCACATTTTTATTATTTTCACGTCATATATTACAGACAGTCTACGCAATGATGTCGTCTCAATCTCAATTGTTAGTTCCACTTACACTGTACCAATTTCCATGCATCATTCCTCGTTACGACACGAATTTGGTAATTGATCGTGCTAGGCCTTCGATCAATTTATGTACTAGATTCCCGATAAGCGCTTGAAAAACGGTACGCGACTTGGGAGTCACAATGACGTTTGTGACGCCGATTTAAATTAGTACAATCCAACCATTGCCAACGTCAACACACGTCAGAATGCCGCAGTGCGCGCTTAATAATAATTGTATAAATAACCACAAAATCACCAAGATTTCGGAAAGAATATCTTTTTAGTAAGTTTATGTCAATAGGTGTTTTTTCAAATACTTAGTAAATTGCAGCATCCGCACAGTGGCTAGGCCCACTTGAATTGGCATAGGTAATTTAGAAAAGACCTATTTTCAAAAGTTGGTGCCGATACATACTTGTAGATAGATAAAACCACTATCAACACTATTTATTATATTTTGCTACTAACACATACCTATAATGTTAAATCCATTAGTTTGAGGCATGACGATTGAAAAATTTGCTTATCGATAAATCATTAAAACATGCATGTGCGATAACTGGAAACCAAAAATGTACCTCGGGCTTGTATTCTGCAAATAAATATATTTGTTTCTTTGTTATCAAAACAAGTTGTGATTTGAGCTAACAACTTAAATTTGTGGTGACAACGAGATATACTCGTATAATTATAAACAATATAATATATGTATCTCCTTATATTTTCGGATGGACAGTGCGATTAAATTTAATAATTTATTATTACATAATAAATAGTTATTAATTAAAGGTGCCTATCGTTACTATATAGCATTGTAACAAAATTGCGTTGTGAACAGTCCAACAAAATGAAATTTTAACAAACAATATTTGAGTCATCATTTCGCAGACGTTGATAAAATAAATTCCATAAATGTAATATGTAATTCAATTTAATTTTTTTTGTATAATTATTTTAACAACAAAATGAAATTTAGAAAAATAATATCTGAGTGATTATGTCGCAGAAGTTGATAAATAAATTATTTAAATACTATATGTAATTCAATATCCATTATTTTGTATACTTAAGTATTTTTTAAATTTATATATTGATTATATTTACACGATAAACATACATGAATTGATCTAGAAAGTGTAAAAATTTTTATCTGTTTATTTATTTATATATTATTTCACAATCATTTGGGATCATACACTGATAAAGAATTGAAATTAAACATTGTTGATGATTAGCATTTAGTTCTAACATTTTATTTTGTCTCTTACAGTGACCAAGAACCCCGTAACGAATTAAAAACATCAAGATAAAATCAAATGTAACTTCATATATAGTGTGAAACTTTAGAAAACTAAGTTATTTTGTTGTTTCAGTACCTGTAGTCGAGATTTTAAATGCAACCACGTTTACATCGCTAAGATCGATGGCATCGAAATTGGTTCCCAGTGAGGAATTGGGTAAGTATATGTTAACGATTAGTACAGAAAAGGAAAGCTTTTCAGAAATTATGCGAATTTTTTTATAAATGCTATTCTTTTTAAGAAAGAAGGACCTCGATAGCGTTAACGCCTAACGGTTAACGCGTCCGGCCTGCGATTGCTAAGTTAAGCATCTTTCGCAATGGCCAGTCATTGGATGGGTGACCAAAAATGTATTGTCTCGAGCTCCTCCGTTCTTCGAAAGGCACGTATAGTCGTTGGTACCAGCTGCATTAGCAGTGTTAACAACCACTTATCCGCACTGGGCCCACGTGTTGGTTTATGGCCAGTCCATCATTAGGGAAGGTCGTGCCCCAGCAGTGGGGACTACAGAGAAACTGGTTTTATTATAAATCTTACTATCGATAGACTACTTAAGGCTTACATAATATTATTCCTTCTATACTACCAACAAAACTTAACTATTTTCTCGCTGAAATTTGAACGCGGTATGAGAACCTGGTACCAATCCGCACTGGGCCCGCGTGGTGGTTCATGGCCCATTCTCCCTATCCATCCATAGGGAAGGCTCGTGCCCCAGCAGTGGGGGACATAAATGAGCTGATGATGATGATGAGAACCTGGGTCTGAGACTACAAAAACCAAAGATGATAGTAACTATGATTCGTATGTATATTATCTTACCTTGATAGCCTGCCGAAATTTCCATCTCTCAGTAGGACTTCGACCTATCGGGAAATTTGTGCTTCACTTTTTTCACAATTTTTCCTCAGTGAACATGCCATAAACTTAACAATGTGTTTAAGGGCGCAGTTTTGTAAAACTTAAAGTGTATTGTTGTCTCTAGGCAAGATGAACTCTCTATTCAGTGTGGTGGAGACGCTGGGCGCGCTAGTGTTCGACCCCACGTACTCGGCCATGTACTCCAGAACCCTGAGCCTGTTTAGTGGGACAGTCTTTATATACAGCGCGTGCATGACGCTTCCCCCCATCGGCATATTGATGTGAGTCGCTCGTCTACACTTTAACACTACGTTTTCTAGCACAGACAAAGAGATAAGCTGACAGCGGTGTTTAATGCTACGTACCCGGCCTTTTGCTCCCGGACCCTGGATCTGCTTAGAGGGACAATCTTCATATACAGCGCGTTCATGACGCTTTCCCCCATCGGCATACTGATGTGAGTAGTTCGTTTACACTTTAACGCTACGCTTTCTAGCACAGACGGAGGGATATTCTGACAGCGTTGTTAAATGCTACGTTCTCGGCTATGTACTCCCGGACCCTGAGACTGTTCAATGGGACGGTCTTCATATACTACGCTGATAGACGAAATTGGAAAGATATCTGGAAACCAAGAACTCAAATTTAACATACACTTTGGTGAAACCGATAGGTAAGCTCAGTAATAAAGATAAAATGAAAAACCTTAAAAATTAAAACACATAGGTTATAGTTATATCACACTAATATTATAAATACGAAAGTTTGTGTGTATGTGTGTATATTTGTTGCTTCTTCACGCTGCAAAACGGATGGATGGATTTGGATGAAATTCGGCATACAGGTAGTTTATAACCACATAGGATACTTTTTATCCCGATATTCCCACGGGAACGGGAAACACGCAGGTGAAACTGCGGGCGGCCGCTAGTTTGTATATAATAAAACGCTGCATGCGTTTATTATGCATATTATGTGATACTGTCTTTTTAAACCCTTTACAGAGTTCCTGGTCACAGGGCGACTGGTTTATTTTAATGTATAAGTATTCGCGAATACCTAGAAACCAATATTTTAGGTCACTATTGATCGAAATATGTTTATAAGTAAGTAATAGGTAATAGCACATTAAAAACTATTACTTTAATCAGGCGGTACAATACTTGCATCTTAAGAGGGGGTATAAAGGTAAATCACCAATCGTAGATTTGATTTTAACACTAGAAGATAAACCACGATTTACCCGAAAAAAATATCATAGATACTACAGCATACTTGAAAGGGACTGGCTTAAGCGAAAACATAATATATTAAAATTTTATCGATAAAATAAAATCACAAACTTACGTCTACTTTTCAACTAGAATCAATTTATTTTCAATTTGACGCATATTACTGAGCCAATATTTTAACACATAATATCAAATTATATTACCGAGCGACTGTATTAGCGATTTGAAAAAAAAATGTATATTTTACGAGTAAATAAACTAAAACTAATTCGGCGCTTACGACATTCTTATTCCGTGCAGAACGCTCCAGTCTGTCGCACCTGACCCGAGGTAACAGGCATGTTTTGTTTCATCGATTAGTCGCGATCACTCTGTTGAGACGAGAGGACTGTGTTTCTGTGCTCAGGGCGCCGAGAAAATATTTCGTTAAAATAAGATATTATTATCATAATATTGTTATTATTTCTTTTCATTGGTGATGAGTAGTCTCACCTTGAAATATCGACCCTTACGCATTAACTTTAGAGCTCACTATACAATGTATCAGAAGCGCTGAAGTAATGACGGCGACGCGGGTACCGGGTATAGTATATGCAAAACAGAACGATGCTTTTGACCACTCGTATTGGTGGCAGTATGTATAGTAATTTTTTTTCACAGTACATACATAATTAAGTTGAATTAGCTATTCTGGAAGTATTGTATCATACTTCGTATATTACCGTACAAACTTGTGATTTACAATTATTTTGTATTTCAGAACTGCTGCAGCTCGTAAATGTCGTAATATCTCATAAGCCGATGAATGCTATCCGGTCAAACTCGTACGCAAAAATCTCTCATCAACTCTGTTAGTTCGTTACAGTTGTTTAATTTAAAGCTATTCGTATATTTATTTTTATAAAAACCATAGAATGTAAACATAATATTGATTTTTTTATATGTTAACACATGAAAAGTCTGTCGTTGCTGACTGTACAATCCAGCTCGAAGATCTCGTAGATCTCGAAGAGCTCGCAGATGAAATGCCTCGCGATACCTGAAAAATGAATGTAAAAGCTGATTTCTATAAAAATGAACTTGAATTTGGTCCAGAATTATCTTTTCAACTATTTTACTAAATGTGGGTAGCACAGAAATTGGTCTAAAGTTAGTGGGGTCAGATGTATAATGTGATTTGTATAATGGAATTACTTTACTGTGCTTCATTAGGTCAGGAAAAACACCACAGTCAAAACATTCGTTAAATATGCAAGCTAAAACTGGAGCTATTGTCTCAATAACGGATTTAGTGACGTCAACGGAATTACCCCACTAATCAGCAGTCTTTTTTTTATTAAGAGTGTAAAAAGTTTTTATTATATCCCTAAAATCAATTTTTTGAAAACTAAAATGGTTTTCACTAGGTTTGACATTTTTCTTTAGAACCGCTTCAGCTACAGTGGGGGACGAGTCCAAAGTCTTTGTAGTTGAAACTGGAATATCAGTAAAAAACTTCTCAAATGCCGCAGCAACATCAGCATCAGAAGTTAAGATTTGATTTTCGAAGCTCAATTTGTACTCATTGTTACGACTTTTGACATTTCCAGTTTCACTATTTATAATATTCCATGTCATTTTTATTTTGTTATCACTTAGCTTAATCTTTGAACTCAGGAATTTTGCCTTTGCTAATCGACATACTGTTTTAAATAACTTAGAATATTTTTTGACATACAATTTGAAATCTTCACTGGTGTTATAGTTGCGTTCATCATATAGCTCATAAAGTCGCTTTCTACTTTTGTGGATACCAATTGTAACCCATTCACTAAAAGTAACAGTACCACTAACCGAGATCATCTTTGGAATAAAAGTTTTATTAAATTCTAAACAATATTTATAAAAGAAATCATTATAAAATTTATTTGGGTTATCATTATATTCTACATAACATTGTATATTATCATAGAGATTGTTTTGAAGCGTTCCAGACGACCTGCAGTTTTTGGTACAACAGTGATAATCTGTTTCTTCACTTGCTGACACTGATGTGGAAGGCTGACCATTTGGCCACAATGATCAGAGTCTAGTTTATTAATAATGAGTTTAGACAGAGGTACTAGATCAGTGTATATATTATCGATACAAGTGGCCGAAGTGGCAGTTATTCTAGTCGGCTCCAAAAATAAATTATTCAAATTATATGATTGAATCATATTCGTCCGGAATTGTTGACTGAAACAGACGTGTGTTACTTTATTCTATAAATTTTAAATCTTTTCGTAAATTCGTGTTAACTCATCTTCATCCTAATATCAAGATCATAAGTCTTAGTTTGCCTTAACTATCTTTTCCCACTTATTGCATTTCACTGCTGTGAACGGTGGCTTACTTCCCTCCCCGCACACCTCGAGTAAAGAAGACAACGGCGATTATTCGTCTCGCTCAAGCAGCTGTGGATTTTGCGGTGAAGGAGTAACACACCGGCTATTATAAAATGAGCTTGCGGCGTTCGCCTCCCGGATCGCGAGCCGGCTCACCGATCAGTGGTGGCTCCATAAGCGGCTCACAAACTGATCTAACAAATTTTGAACGTCAGGTAACGAACAGAAAACGTAAACAACTGGATACCGACTTTGTAACATCTACCCAACTATCCGATTTTCGAACTGAAATTATGGACTTTTTGAATAATTTCGGTAAGTCGCAGAAAGAGGAGTTTAAAAGCATGAACGAAAATATAACACAGATTATAAGCGTAAAAGAAGACGTCTCAAAGATAATAGGACAATTGGAATCTATTAAAAACAGCAACGAAAAAATTACTCGGGAGCATATTGAGATAAAAAAGGATATATCCGAGCTGAAAGATTCCTTGAATTTTCAGACTGCTGAACATAAAGTCTTGACTACGCGGCTGAACAATTTATCAACAGAGACCAAAAAAATCAATCAAATAGAACATAATTTGTTAGAACTTCAAAAAAAATATGATATCTTGCAAAATGACCATAACTTTCTCCAACAGCGTGACCGCCTCATGAATATCGAAATATCAGAGATTCCAGAAAAAAACAATGAAAATGTCCTTGAATACGTATTTACTATTGCCAAGAGGGCAGGTGTAGATATTTCTCAGGCTGACATTGTTCATGCACATCGCGTACAGTCCCGTATCAGTGATTCCAAAACCCCAAAAAATATTGTTGTTCAGCTAAAATCGTCTTTGATTAAAGATACCATCATCTCTGGAATAAGAAGAAAAAAGGGCATTACTACACTGGACATCGGCTTGCCTGGTATTTCTCGCAACATATATGTAAACGAACATCTCACACCAAGTAACAAACAACTTCTTAAACAAACAAAAGAAGCCGCCAGGAACGCTATTCCCAAATATGAGTATGTGTGGGTACGCAACTGTAAAATCTTCGTGCGGAAAAATAATACGTCTCCAAAGATTTATATAAAGTGCCTATCTGATATCGAAAAAGTGAAGTGACTTTGTGACTTTTTTAGCTTCTTTTATTATTACTTTTTAAATTGTTTTCATATCGTGTTGTTTAAATATTTCAAAAACACTGTAATTTTTACTGAGCCATCTATGAACCTTACTGATTGCACATATTATTATTATTATTATTATTATTATTATTCCCTTTATTTATTATTTCTCATATTTAAATTTACATTTTATTATTATTATTATTATTACATAATTATATTGTATTTACTATTGTTGCTTTGCACGTACACTTTTGATTCCAAGATTCTCACTGCTCGACTAAACTTTTCGTCGTGGAATAATTCGTATAATAAAATAAATATTTATTTTCACAAATACACTAAGTATAGCATAATATTCACGGCGGCGGCGGCGGCGTACCTTCGCGTATACCTTCGCATATATCTATCAGAACATATGTTTTTACAGATAATGGATGTAATGTTCGCTCAAAAGGAATTTCTAACCGTAAGTAATGGCTAATTCAATTTTATTAAAAAACAATAATAATAATCTAACAATGTACTACCAAAATGTCCGTGGGTTACGAACAAAGTGTTTCGAACTTTATAACAGTATTTTAACTTCCGAATACGACATTATTTTGTTTACCGAAACATGGTTGCAAAGCGATATATTGAGTACTGAGCTTTGCGATGGTAGATATCATGTTTTTCGTTGTGACCGTAATCTTATATCGACGGGTAAGAAAACGGGCGGTGGTGTGCTGTTGTGCGTGCGACGTACGCTCGGTGCATCGCAGTGTGGTGAGTGGTCATGCGCTCCGTCGACCGAGTCATTGTGTGTAACTATTCCTGCCCGCGCGCTCGGCGCCTCAGTAAATCTACATATAGCTATAGCGTACGTCCCACCCGATTCGAGCGAAATACAAAACCGTTTGAATGATATTACGTTTAATCTATCGCGATGCGTAGACTGTCACTCTTTGGATAATTTTTTACTTGTAGGCGATTTTAATTTGCCACAACTAAGATGGAATTCCATGGATCGTACTGCATATATTGAAGGCTCATCCGTGATACAAAATGTAGCGATTTCTTTCATAGATGATATTGGTTACTTAGGTTTAAGGCAATATAATTATAATATTAATAGTAAGGGTAACATTTTAGATTTATGTTTTAGTACCTTACCATTGAAGATAACTTCGTCAACCAATCCAGTTTT